>CM053599.1:207943737-208019304 GCA_028646575.1 Pseudocheirus occidentalis
CAGACTCAGGAGGAAGCTGGGACCAGGGAAGAGGATCCAGGGAATCAGAGAGACTACCCAGAGTCAAAATGAAGAAAAGGCCTCCCCTTGAACCAAATTGAGGTTTGTTGGAAATCAAGGGGTGGAAGGATTGTGTGGTTGTCTAAGAACTTTATTTGGAAACTAAAGTTAATGGTTGCCCCATGAGTGGAAGATCAGTATATTGTGAACTGTTGATTGAATCAACTCCCTCTTAGGGAAACTAGGTCATTCCTTTTGTTAACTGATTGACTGAATCTTTAAATTTGAATTTAAGCTGGTTCCCCTCTTAGGGAAACCAGGTGAATTGATTGACTGAATCTTTAGCAGGATTGATTGAATCTAAAAATGTGAAGCTGGTTCCCCCCTTAGGGAAACCAAGTGATTCTTCTCTTGTTCCTTGTTACTTTCTGTACTTTCCTTGTTCTAAATATTGTATATAATATTGTGAATTGTTGATACTGTGAACATTGTACTGAATAAAGATTTGTAATGGAATAAACAGAGTGTTCACTAATACTGTGTAATCCAAATCTTAAAAGCTGTTCACAGTAGCATTCTCTCAGGAATCTACTGCTGATTGGCTTTACAGCCCGCAACCTAGCCAGTAAGAAACAAAAGCTGTGTGTGTGTATGTACATACATATGTTTTTCGTTCAGTCCTATCCGATTCTTCATGACCCCACTTGGGGTTTTCTTGGCAAAGATACTGGAATGGTTTGCCATTTCCTTCTCCAGTTCATTCGACAAATGAAGAAATTTAGGCACATGGGATTAAGTGACTTGCCCAGGGTCGTACAGCTAGTAAGTGCCTGCGGCTGTATTTGAACTTAGTTCTTCCCGACTCGGGATCTGCATTGCATCACCTACCTGCCCACATACATAAATGTATATTAAAGATATTTACAAGGTAATTAAAAGGGAAAACACCACCAAGTAGGGGGAATCAAGAAAGGTTTCACATATAATGTGAAGTTTGGGGGGAGGGAAACTAGACATTCTATTCAATCCAGAAGCATTTAATGAGCACCTACTCTGGGTCTTGCGCTATCCTAGGTGAAGGGAATTCTAATACAGAAAAAGAAACAAACTCTTAAGGAGTTTACATTCAAAGAGGCAGAGGTAAGGAAGGAAGAACTGTAAGTGTGGGGGTCAGGCAGTGAGTACAAAAACAAGGGGATCAGAGGTGAAGTGTTGTGTTGTGTATGAAGAATCATAGGAAGGCCAGTGTGGCTGGACTGTAGAGTGAATGAATGGGGGAAATGTTTAATAATAAGGCCACTGAGGAAGTTTGGGGACAGGTTGTAATTGGCTTTAAATGTCAAATCCTCAAAATCCTCTCCCTTCTCAGATTAAAAGATTATTCTTATCACCTCCACTACTTTATTATGTCCTCTTTAACACAGGAAGCACTAGGGGTCAAGGTGCTTAAAACATTTTTTTTTAATTTAACAATAAAGACTTCGTGACTGCATACAAGGTACCAGTGAGTTTATAATTCATCGCCTTTTTTCTTACAATAAGTGGGATGGTAAAATAAAGCATAGGAAGATAGATATAGGAAAACTAAAATATGAAAAGGTGGTTGGCATTGCCAAGGTAAGTAATTATTTAATGCATCAGAAAATAGAGCAGTTTTGTCTTGAAGTTCCTTCAAAGTTTTATGGCTAAAAGATTCAGCTGGGGAAAGTAAATGTTGAAATAACCAGCAAAGATTTGGACAAAGGCCAAGTGAATGGAAGTACGCTAATAGAGGGGAAAGAACGATGAAGTCAAAGGGCTGATTCAGCCACTGACCAGGCGACCCTGGGAGAATCACTTTCTAGCTCTACAATTCTCTGATTCTACAGAAAGAATTAAGAAGAGTGTATAGAAGTTACCCTACACTTTGTACCCCAACTTCTGTTTCAAATGTTGGTTCCTGTGCTCTCAGAAGGTACCAATTACTGAGTGTACCTCGTTGTATTTTTTGTTGACCTTAATTCCAAATCAGCGATGAGCTTCCCTAAATTCAGTTAGTCTGGTTCTCAGATGAGGCAACTGGGTTTAGATCTGAGGCCTTTCTAGCTTGGAAGAACCTGGACAAAGTATGCATTCCACCTGCTACCACCTTCAGGATCCCAGGGTCACCTCCATCCCATGGCAAAATATCAGAATTTTAATGAAAGTAAGCAATGAAAAAAACTGTACTTAAAATACTCCCAAGATACCTGGCGGGGAATCTACCGGACAGGACAGGACATCCACCAGGATTAGTCCAGGATCTGGACAATATGAAGTTCAGTAACAGAGCTGTTATAATCACTGACATGACCATCAGATAATGAGAAAGGTGCTGTTAGATACACTATTTAGGCAGGGACACTGGTTTTCACCCAGACTCCAAATCTCAGGAAGGGGGAAAGGGAAGAAGCATTTCTATGGAGCCTGCTACCTGCCAGGCACTCTGCTAGGTGTTCTATAAATATTACCTCATCTTATCCTCCTAACAACACTGGGAAGTAGGGGCCCTTACAATCCCTGTTTTACAGATGAGGAAACTGAGGCAAACAAAGTTAAGTGACTTATCCAGGATCACATAGCTAGTGTCTCTGGTTAGACTATAAGTCAAGTCTTCCTGACTCTGGGGCCCAGCACTGTATTCACTGTGGCACAGTCACATGAAAGCTACTCTGAAAGCTCTATTTGGCACATAACTTACTTCAGTGAAAATTCTATCTTTCATTTTAAGCATCATAGTTAATAAAAGGGTGTTTTTGAGGGCTACCATTTTAAAATTCAGCCTCTGCCTTTATTCTCAAAATTCACCACAATAATAATGTTCCTGAAATGTGGCACTCCATGCTGCATGGAGAACTGAACTTGGAACCAGAAAGACCAAAGGGCACGTCCCACCTTGGCTACCTCATGCCAACTGTGTGACCCTAGGAAATCACTCAACCTGACACTCTGGGAAATTCTCTAAGATAGAAAGCCATAGAAGAAATGCTGATCAGCACTGAGAGAAGGTATTCCTTCTTCTGGGAGTTCCCAAAAATCAGTGAAATCAGAGATCCAGTCCCTACCTCTACCTTTTTATTGCATTTTACAACATGTATTGTATTCACTATTTCCTGTGTTCTCAAATTGATTGGCACAGCACAGAGGTCACACGCAAACTGAGCCCATGTTCAGGGACTCCAAGGTCTGGATTAAAGTCTAAGGAGAACAATCCTAATGCTTGTAAATGGTAGTCATGGACAAGCTGCCGAAGTCTTACTATTTCTGTTGTTACCAAGCCCCCGTCCAATAAATGTCAAAAAGTAATAAATTCTTCTTGTTTGTCTATACATGGCAAAAAAGGCTACAATGATTCTAACAGACCAAGCCACTGTAACAACAGTGCTCACATATTTCCACATTTCATAAACTATGATCTTTTACAAAAATACAACATTTTAGCTTGGTTTTGGTAGCTATTTTTACATATTATAATATTGCTCAGTTTTCAAAATCTGACCTGTTCATTGTTTTCATAAAAAGCTTTCAATATCTGAGCTTTCAAATTTTGCCACATGTGACATTTTAAACACAGTCATGTCTTGGTAATCTCTGATTTGGCCTAGACCAGTGACTTCATTAGTACAGGGAATTTCCAGTGAGGAAACTTCCTTCAGCAATTTTCATCTATTGATAAGAAATTACATTTAGAGCTGACCCATTGCCCTATCACACCTTTAAGAGAATCCTTTTATTCTAGATCTTCTATTCAGGGTGACAGAGATCCTTGAGCCAAAGACCCCACAGAGGTCAAATACCTAATAATACAAGAGATAATGATTCTAGAGGTCACACTCATTCCTCCTTAAGACATGTAGGGAGCAATCCTCCTGCTTGGGGGAAATGGACACTGTTTTATTGAAAGTGAAACAAGAAGAACAGAAAGAAAACAGGGCATGACGCACAGAGAACCTCCCTTAGAATCTGGAAGACCCAACTCTAACAAGGTCCTGGCTGAATGCCCCTGGGGGAGTCATTTAATCTACAGAAACTCTCTAAGACATTAAGCTATAGAAAAGGTGTCCTCATCATGAATTCCCTAAACAAATCACAGGGTTATATCATCCTAACAAAGCAAATAATGCTAAATCATTTAGGCAAAGTTTACACGTGCTGGCTGGACACTGATATTCTATTCCACACCACTATGAAGTTACAAGGAGTAATATGTAATAATAATAATAATATGTAATTATGTAATGTAATAATAATGTAAAATAATGTAAAAATGTAATGTAATAATAATAATATGTAATAATACCTATCACAGAAATTACTGAGCAAATGTGAGTCTTGGGGTATAGCTTAAATCTGGAAAATATCTTCCAGAAGCACTTGTGATTTTCTTAAACTACATTTACACAACTGCAGTGTGGCATAATGAAAAGAACATTGGATTATGGGTCAAGAAAGCTGGATTCTAACCCTCACTCTTCCACAGGGTCTCCTTGTGTGTATGCTACAACTGGTGAGACCAGGAAGTGATCCTAGGATCATAGATTTTGAACTGGAAGGAATATTACAGATTACCCAGGCCAGCCCCCTTATTTTATAGATGAAGAAACTCAGATAAAGAGTCTGAATGACTTGCTGAATGACACGAGGAAGTACTTGAGCCAGGTCTTCTGACTCCAAATCTGACATGTTCTCCTGCATCATATGGTCCTACTCTAGGACAGGAAATCTAGTCCCTGTGGTAAGTGAATTTTAAAATATAGTTTGATGGCTATATTTCAGTTTACTTGGTTTCCCTACAGTACTCTGAGAGGGGCTTCATCAGACTGCCAAAGGAGACCAAAGGTTAAAAACTCTTGTTCTAGAATGTAAGTTCCTAGAGAATAGGTATTGCTCTATTCTTTGCCTTTGTATTGTGCCTGGCACAAAATAGACACTTAAAAATGTTTTTTATTAACTGTTTGGTCAAACATTTGCTGCATTGCATTGTAAGGAGGATGGAAATAAATGATAAAAAATGCAGAGAAGCAATACATTATGCCGGAAACATTATTGCTCTAGAAATCTGAAGACACAGGTTCTATTCCAAGCACTGTCACCAACTCCTTATATGACCATGAGTAAGAGACTTCAACTTTCCCCATTGGAGTACCCTTATCTTCAAAATGAGAGGAGTAATTTGATGATCTCGGAAGTACTTTCTACCTCAAAAGCCTTTGATTCTACGGTAATTTGGCCTGGTTCTCCTTAGTAAACCAGATATAACTGAACAATTTTACTCTTTCTCTAGCTACAAAGGTTAGTTTTTGCTTTTGTTTTTCTAAACAAACATAAACATTTACTGCATTGCCTTAAGGTAACTTTTTGATAAGTGTTTGGACCCTTAATACTCAGCAGAGAAATCCTTCCGGTGTTAAGGAGACGCTTTATTGATTTTTAAATTAGGAAGAAAAGAATTTCAAAACAAATCCCCCTTCTATCCCCAAAGATAACACCCCAGAAAAACACACTACCATACAATGCAAATTCCATACACTGGCAGCAACCGGATTTTGTCTAACAGCATTACATGGATAGCATTTCTGACATCTGTTTTGCTAACTAACAAAGGTTAGTAAATCTGTTATTGTGAATCAGATGGCTTAAATGTGTGTTTAAGAATAAGTACATTGTATGCATTGCTGGTTTCTGTTTCATGTTTAAATTTCTAACAAAAAAAATGTTTTTAAGTATATGTTTCTGTGGAATAACCAGTACTATTTTAACCATATCTGACAAATAAAGAAGAAAAGAAGTCAAAAAGAAAATTAAATGTCAAAAAAGAAGGTTATAAACAGGATTTTTCTATATCTTACATTGATCCTATGCTTTTATCTTTGGGCAGCACATATAATTATTTGTATATAAACTAGTCCTGAGTAGAAAAGTTACACCAAAGTCATAACAGTTCAGTTACTAAAAAGAATTCAAATCCAGACAAACTCCACAATTAATTCCAATATCATATAAACAATATTACATAAAAAGGAAAGCAGAGATCATACTAAACACATATAAAAAATATGGTCTTTATACATTAATTAGGGAAGAAAAAAGGAGAGAATTTAAACTGTGGACAAATATCCTTAATAAATATTGACACAGAAATATTTACTAAAATTTACAAAAAGAATACAGCAACATATGGAAAAAGACCACATCCCATGACCAGGATGAATCTATGCCAGGAATGCTGGATGGAAGAGATACTAGGAAAACTATAAACATTACGGATCATAATAACAAAAGTCATAAAAATCATAGAATTATATCAAGAGATGCAGAAGAAACTTTTGAGAACAGAATTGAATAGAATAGAATTTTGAGAATAGAATTCTTTAAGCTAAAAATAAAACAATTTAAAGTACAAGAATAAACAGACCTTTCCTCAAAATGATTGAGAATCATCTTGATGTATTGAGTATCACCTGCAATATAGGAAGGTTAGAGGCCTTCCCAATAAGATCAGCATGTAAAGCAAGAATGACCATTATTACGATGATTATTTGATATAGTCCTGGATGCTAGTAGCTACAGTAATAAGACAAGAAAAAGAAACTGAGAGAATAAATGTAGGCAAAGAATCAACAAAAGTATCACTTTAAAGGAAGAGAGGGCCTTTACAAGACAGAAGCAAGAAGAGAGTGCATTTTTGGCCACAGAGAAGTCAACAAAACTTCTGCAAGGTAGTATGTGGTATATAAAAAAATAAATAACACTTGAAAATATAAAAATAAACCCATGTAAACCATCGGTCTTTCTGTATATTACTGACAAAACCCAGTGTATGGAGAAAGAAAAAAGAAATTCCGTTCAAAAATACTATGAAATATACTGAATATTTAAATTTCACCTTCTAAGATATACACAAGACGTACAACCAGAAAATACTCTTTTACAAAAACATTCTCATCCTTCATGCCAGTCTAGACCAGGCCCCCATGCCTCAGGTGCCCCCTTCACCCCCTGGTGAGTTCTCAGAATCTTCATTTTGAGGAAAAGTCCAAACCAGAAAATCTAATCTCCAGACTTTCCCCAGCATGAACACCTTCTACTTCCCTCTCACATACACTTTTCAGCTCCCTTTTATATGTGTTTACCCATTGGAAGGAAGCTCCTTAAGGACAAAGACTGGGTTTTTTTGCTTATATTTGTAGATCTTGTACTTAGCACAGTGCTCTAGCAGATAGTAAGTTCTTAATAAATAGCTGCTTACTTGAAAGAAATAAGCTAATTAATTACAGTCCTAAATAACTGGAGAATTCCTCACGGTTGAGTCATGTCAATATGGTAAAAAAAAAAAAAAGGCAATATTACTTTAAATAATTACTAATTCCGTGCCACATCAAGTTATCAAAAAATTCATTTATAAGGTAAGAAAAATAAACAATTCACCAAGAGGAACAAAAGGTAAATCATGAAAACATGAGAAAATATATCTCAAATTATATTACAAAGCAGTAAGCATTAAAACTATCTAGTACGATTTTTTAAAAAGAAAAACTTTTTAAAGTTGATGAGGACAGATTAGATACACAAGATCCAGAAGCAAAGGACCATGCACCCAAAGACCCCAAATACTGGGATAAAGAATCACTATTTGACAAAAACTACTATGAAAATTGGAATGAAGTCTGGCAGAAATCGGGTTTAGACCATAATATCATACTGTACACCATGACAAACCCCAAACAGATATGCAACCCACATATAAAAGATCACAACCAAAATAAAGTAGAGGAAGAAAGGAGATAGCTTTCATGACTCTGGATGGAAGAATTCTTGACCAAACAAGGAGCTAAAATGGAAAATTCTGACGACATAAAATTTCAAAAAATTTTTACAAACAAAATCAATATGGTTTGAATTATAGGATAAAGAGTCAAACGTGAAATATTTGTTTCAGTAAGTTTCTCTGGTGAATGTTTGATTTCCTAGATACACAGGGAATTGATCAAAACATAAAAAACAGGGAACTGATCAAAACATAAAAAACAGGAGCCATTCCCTAAAAGATACAGGATCAAAGGATGGAAACAAGCAGTTCTCAAAAGAAGAAAAGCGAGCTAATGAAAAGCATATAAAAAACTGTCCCAGATCACTGATGACAAGCACTCATCAGACTAGCAAAGGTAACAAAAAAGGAAAAATGACAATTGTCGGAGAGGCTGTGAGAGGACAAATGCTCTAATGTGCTGTTGGTAGTGCTCAGGTATTCTGGAAAGCAATCTGAAATAGTCCCAAAAGTCACTAAACTATGCAATACAACCCGACGCATAACCTCCCTCCCCCCAAAAAGAAATCAAAGAGAGAAAAGTGAGAGAGAAAAAGAGAAATACACACACAAAAATATTCATAGCAGCACTTTTTTAATAGCTACAAAACAGAAATTAAAGGAGTATTCATCAATTGAAGAACGTTAAGTAAAAAAAAAAAATCAACTCCGGCATATGGCCATAATGTAATAGATTCAGAGAATCCTGAGAAAACTAAAAGTACATGCTGTAACCTCACTCTCCCAACCTAAAATGGTAGCCTGGGTCCCCAGAAAAGCAAACTCTTTTCCCATCAAATTTCTAGGGGTCCCCAAGGGTCTCAGGAGTGCTACATGACCTTCCTCTCTTGATTATGAGATGAAATGCATTAGTCAGATAGATTTAATTAGCTTTCACTAAAGAATGTTTACTAAGGTGGCAGAGTATGAAGAATTGTTTAAAAAAAAAAGTCACTGACACATTCTCCCACCAGTACATACCCAAATCCACTTGTCCCTCATAAGCAAAGGGATAAACTCACAGCTTCTGACCATTAGAAGCTGTTTTCTTCCTCTCTGAACTCCTCAATGAAGTTCCCCCTAGGCTCTCTGTAGAGGCCCGAAGCAGGAGTTTACAAGGAGCAGGTCTAATTTGTCTTTGACCCCTGATGCAGACTCTGCCGACAGTCACTACTGTCCCTGAAATGCTGCTAGGACAGTGGGGAGAGGCCCAAATCCTACGACCTTCTAAAGTTCACAAGGTCATCATCTAGTCAAGAGGAAGGGGAGATAAAGGATCTTTCCCATCCACCTCCCCAAGCAATTCTCACTAGGGGAAGTTGTTCTCTCCTCTAGGTCTCTGGACACTTAGATCACAAGTCCAGAAAACCTATGACAAAACATGCTTCCTGCCTCTTGAGAGAGGGGTGACTGACCAGAGGTGTGGAATGAGATATCCATTTTCAGATATGGCCAATATGTAAATTTGTTTTGCTTGTTTGTTATAAAGGAAGGGAGCTATTGAGGGTGGAGAGGTGATAACACCAATCCTGCCAAAATAAAGAAAAGAAACATCACTGAAATGTTGTGAGTGAATACATAAGGACAGCTTTGGAACCGTGTTGAATTTATTGCATATTGTTTAAAAGCCCAAGCTGTACGGAAAAGAGATTAGTGGTTTCATATATAATCCTCCTTTTCTGCTCTTCTTTATATGTGTAAATGTATAAGCTTATTGATGACTGTGAAGGTCAGAACAGCAAAAGAAATAAAAATTTAAAGTCTTGGGGGGAAAAAAGAAAAACAGCTAATATTTAAATGTAGTGTTGCTTAAAAACTGATCAGAGAAATTAGTAAGAAGTTACATTTAGGGGCAGCTAGGTGGCACACACACAAAAAAAACTAGCCGTGTAACCTTGGGCAAGTCACTTAACCCCAACTGCCCTCCAAAAAAAAAAAACACAAAGAAGTTACATTTATATTATACTTTACAGTTTGTAACATCATTATAGTCTTGGTTTCAGATTGAACCTTTCTTTCAAGAACTAGAAATGTTCTCTAATAATACTCATAACGTATTTTGATAGCGCTTTTCTCAGAACAACCTGGTGATGCAGGGGGGAGAGTGTTATTATGCCCATTTTACAGATAAGGGAGCTGTGGTTCAGAGAAATCACTTGAATTGTCCAAAGCCATAAACCAAGAGCTCCAGCTCAAATCCAGGTCCTATGACTTCAAATCCAGTTCTCTCTGCTTCTCAACAAGAAAAAAAAGATATTTCCATTTTCAAATGTAGCAGCACAGGCTTTGGGCTCAACTCTCCCAGGCTTCCACTAGCCCTGGAAGGTCAGATCCCCAAAGGGCAGCTGGCTCTGAGTTCTCCTCTCAGGGTATCAGGGGATTACCCTGAAGGTTTGGGAAGGGGAGGTTTCTGTTGTTCTAGAACTCGTGAGCCCCCACCCACATGCTTCCTACTGATTATCAATTTATATCAATTGTAATCAATTATATCAGCGAGACACAATTAGCTTTTTAAGAAACAGTTATTGGCTTAGGAATTATAAGAACAGTTGTTACAAAGCATCCCTCCAAACTGCAGGCACATTCTTCGACAAGCACAAACAGAATTCAGGGAAAAGAGGATTCAAGCACATATGACAAAGGGGGTTGCTGGAAAGCCTGTCCACCCGTCACGGGATCCCTATGAAGCTCTTTCTAGGCTTCCTCTTCTCAGGACATCCAGGAGGACGATGGCTCCCAATGCGGACACTTGCCAGTAGCCACAACTGTTCTAGGCACACGCTGTAGCGCTCAAGGGAAGCACAAAATCTTCCTGGCTTTTGACCTTCACAAGATCTTATGGGGTCAAGGAAGAAAAGGAGTCACATGGTCTTCTTCTCCATTCCCCCCACCATTACCAAAGTAGCACCCTGGACAGAGCTCTGGGCCTGGAATCAAGAAGACTCCAGTCCACATCTGGCCTCAGACAGTTGTTAGGTGTGTGGCCCTGAGGAGTCAGTCTAAACCGTTGTCTGCCCCAGTTTCCTCAGCTGTACAGCCGGCATAACAGGGCTGCTGTAAGGATCAAATGAGACAGTATTTGTTATGCCCTTAGCACGGTGGTTGGCCCACAGGAGGCACTTTAAAAATGCTCATTCCCTTCCCCTTCGGGGTCTTGGTTGGCCTTCCTTCTGCCTAGGAGCTGGCCTGCCACCAGAACGCCAGAATCTGAACTAGCTTCCAAGCCCCGAAGGCATGAAGGAGTCTCCTCAACCAATCCCAACAGGCTTCTGCGCAGCATCACTGTCTGACCCAATGGCTTCCACGCCTTCCAAACTGACCAGACTTGTATGTATTAGTGCCTTCCGCTAGGAAAGCCTCGCCACCGCCTGCTTCGGTAACTTTAACTGATTGATTCAATAGGGCTGTTTTAATCTGATAATGACATCAGACCAGGCTATGCGGAGGAGGCTGACGCTGGTCATTCAACAGACCTCCTAACCTTACAATGATGTCTGACGTGCATGGTACTAACGGAAAGACCCCTGGATGTGTAGTCGGGAGAGCCTGGGTCTGAAGCCTGGCTCTGCTCATCATACACCACCTATATGTCCTAGGATACCCTGGGTCTCAGAGAGGCGGATGAGCCGATGTCTGAGGTCCTTCCCGGGCCCAGACACCATTTGGACCAACGCGCTTCTTCCATGAGGCTTCCCCTGATGCGCAGCCAGGACGCCTTCCCGACAGCCCTCCCAGCGATTTACCACAATCTATTTTCATTATGTCCATGTGCTTGTAGCCATTCTTTACCTTAACTGACTAAACAGCTCAAACATTTATTAAGCATCTACTGCATACAAGGAGAAGGGAGAAAAGGAAAGGAAAGGAATAAGCCCCTTACACAACAGGACTCTGCATCTGGCGCCGGACAAGCCCTTCACAAGCAGTGTCACTCAACCTTCACGACAACCCCCTGAGGCAGACGCTATTACTATCCCCATTGTGCAGCTTAGGAGACTGAGGCCAACGGCGGCTAAATGACTTGCCCAGAGTCACAAAGCGAGTGTCTGAGGCTGAATTTGAACTCGGGTCTTCTCGACTCCGACCCCAGTGTTCCATCCGCTGTGACACCTAGACAGGTGATATGCTAAGTTCTGAGAATACAGAGACAAAAACAAAACTGGTCCTGACTTCCCAGCATTTACATCCCATTGGAGGGATGACCACACGTGCCCGGAGAAGTCAATACAAGGTCGTCAAGGTCGTGGGCAGAAGAGAGCCCTCACACCTAAGCAGCGATTCCCAAGGCGTGGGTTACGTTCAATGTGTAACAATGAAAACACATCCTGCATATCAGATGTTGACATTAGGATTCATAACAGCAGCAAAATTACAGTCATGAAGTAGCAACGAAAGTCATGCTATGGCTGGGGGGGTCACCGCAACATGAGGAACTGTATGAAAGGGTCGCGGCACTGGGAAGGTTGAGAACCACTGGACTAAGGGAAGGGGGGGTGGAGCATGATGGGAAATAGAGAGGGGCAAGCTTGGCTGAGAGGGCGGCAGCTGAGCTCAAATCTGAGTGGAAAAAAGGGCTCTGAGAGCCAAAGGGGAGGAAAGAGGCCCAGAGAAGGGCGATGGACCCCAGTACAGTGGAGAGCCAAGGGCTCCGTGCAACCGTAGGGCAGGGCACTGAAAAGGGAGGGATACGGAGAGAAGTCTGGAAGAGGAGATGGGAGACGGCTGGCAAAGGCCTTCAAGTGCCAAGCGGCAGTCTATGCTTCATCCTAGAAGTAACGGGTAGTCAACAAAGAGTTCTGAGGAGAAGAAGTAAACACGGGGGCTTATATTTGTTAATTGTGCAAAGGATGGATTAAGTAGAAAAGATAACCGAGGCAGAATCGGGCAAAGTCTAAAGCAGGGCAGGTGCAAGGGGACAGGAGGGGATGGAGCTGAGAAACGTGACTGGGGTGGAGCTGACTGGCATGAGACAGACTGAACACGAGGGAAGAGGCGAGAGTGACTCGGAGTTTCCTCCCTGTGGACCCAGAAGGGCAGCCGTATTCCCAACACAAGTTTAAAGGAGAGCAGCTGGGGTGAGGGGTAAGAGGTGGGAGGTGAAGTATGGGGGAAATGAGGAGAGGAAAGGAAGCAAAGTAGCATGGTATAAGAGGAAGAGCGCTGAATTTGGGGACAGAAGATCCGAGTTCAAATACTGATCTACCAACTTGTAACTTTGGGCAAGCTACTTTAAGAATTTAGTTCTCTGGGCCAGTCCCCACTTTATAAAATAAGGAATTCTGAACTATATGACCTCTAGGGTCCTTTACAGCTTGGAACTGATGATGCTACTATTCAAATGTGAACTCCTTGGGAGTAGGCAAAATATATTCTTTTCCTTTCTATTTCCTCTGTCCCCTGACCCAGTTATCTCCCACCTGGGATCAATCATACTCCCATCCCTGGGCTCTAATGAGTGAGAACCAGGCCGCCCACCACTTCCTAGCCATTTCCAAACCATAAGCCAGCCCCTTCCACCCCACTCCTTCCCAAATGTAGCTCTGAGTTCTTGTCTTCTGCTTTAGAAGATAAGCCCCTTTCGGGCAGGAACTCTCTTGCTTTTATATTTGCATCCCCAGCACTTAGCAAAGTATTTGGCACATTATAAGAACTTAAATGCTTCTTCATTCATGGTACATCGCCTAGTTCACTGCTACTAGGCAAGTTCGCTGAATGAATAAATAGGAAAAGGATATTCAATTATCTATCCTACAAGACAAATCACTGATGTGGCCTTAAAAATCCCTTGTGCTTTAATAACCACCATGGCTGATATAAATGGAAACTGGCTTCTTATCATTAACTGGGATCTGTGCTCAGAATAAATGAGTAAGAAGCCCATGATTTCACAGAATTTCTCCTCCGATCAAAAGGTATGATGTTATTCAACTTGGAATAATTGTTATTCATAATAAAGAAAAACTCTTTGGAGAATCTTTTTTGTCAGTCATACCAAGAAAGGTATTGCACAGGAATAACATTTTCCATTCTTTTTCCGAAGAATGATTATCACAATAACCGATGTGTTTTAAAATATACAAAGTATTCTACACCTCACTGACTCCCAAGCAAAAAAGAAAATACTATTAACAACCTGATCCAAGGAATTAGTTGAAGCTCCATCACTAGGGATTAAATGAGATGCCAACATAAGAATCACCAGAATAACGGACATTTCTTGGTTCATTCAAACTTCTATGTTTCTACTATATATAAGAAATCACCTGGCGGAAGAAATTTGTAAAATAAATAAGATACTATGTCTATCCTCCATAAGCTCATTTCATAACAGAGGAGAACAGAAATATATACAAACAACAAGAATATAAGCAAGACTAAAAGTTCATAAATATTCAGAGTAAGAAAGATCTTTGGGGTCCGGGAAGGGCATACATGAATAGGAATCAAATGAGTTGTAATCTGAATATAAGACTTAAAGGGGGGCGGCTAGGTGGCGCGGTGAGTAGAGCACCGGCCCTGGAGTCAGGAGTACCTGAGTTCAAATCCGGCCTCAGACACTTAACACAAAAACTAGCCGTGTGACCTTGGGCAAGTCACTTAACCCCAACTGCCCTCCAAAAAAAAAAAATAAGCAAAAAAAAAAAAGACTTGAAGGATAGGAAACCTATTGTGGAGATTGGCCCAGTGATACTATTAAGTGGACCTTGGGTACTTAGAATTTATGTATAACAAGGTTTAGTAAAAATATTAACACAACTGGTGCAACAATACCTTCTTTCTACGATGATCGACCATACCTGTGAATGGCCCTTTTTGGGGAGAAATCAGATTTTAACAAACTGGGGACATGGTTTGTTTTTAGAATGATGCGGCCTATTTCTGCATTCATAAGCCAGCCCCGTCAATGATGTCAGCATAGCTCTCCAAATAAATGTGGTTAATATGTGCTCCCTCTACTGAATGAGATGGCTCTAAAGAAGCAAAAGAGATAACAGTGCTTCCTACATAAACATTTCTGCGAATTTCTCTCACCAGGCAGAAAGGAGAGGTTTCAAATTAAAAATAAAAGGAAAGAGAAATGTAGGCTCCAAGGACACATAAGAATAGCATTCAATACACTGAGTATAAAATTCTATACGTCACAAAGTCAATTGCTATATACCAGGGCTAGACAAAATTTTGTAGGATCTTACAAAAGAAAATCCATTCTCCGTAGGACTTTTCATAAATTTAAGAAATGAGATTAAATACTTCTGACCCTGAAATTTAGTCTCTGAAGATCCTATTTTAACTCCAAGTCATAATTTCCTTTCCATAAATAAAGTACCATCTGCAACCTGAGTGTAATCCAATTTACCACAAGATAAATGAGATTTCTGTTGTCAAGGCAATCTTATCCTCGTTGTTCAAAGAAAGAGAAAAATGGGGGAAAAGAAACACACAAGGAATCCTTTTTAAAGGAAGTAAAACACAAAAATTAGTTATAAACCCACCCAAAAAAATTAGAGTTTTATAAATTAACATCAGTATAACCTCATAATATTGTTGGTCTTAGGTGATAAATTTACTTGGCAATGAAAGTGCTTTACACAGTAAAGCACAGTAAGTAAAAACGCTTAAACACTAGAAAAAGGCGTTTGGTTCTGTTCTGTTCTGTTTTGTTTTGTTTTGTTGGCTAACCTAACTAGTATTACAGAAAGAATTTTCAACTCCCCAAATTACTATACAGAATACAAATCCGGCTGACTTTTTTACTCAGATTCGTTGTATGCGTCCCAGCAACATCAAACAATTTAATAATAACACTTTTATGCTAGAATCTGACAAATGTTACTACCTTCAAAAGCTTTTTCACCTATTGCACTTCAAACAGATAGAATTATAAGATGGTATTCAGTTTGAAAGGAGTGGAATGGTGATGACTTCATTTATTTGGTCTGTACTCATCTGATTAATAGCATTAACTTCAAAAATGTTACCAAAAGAACTCTGTTGTTATATACAGATTAGAAATGTAAACATGGTTTGCCACAACTACAGACTTCACAACGGATCCTGAATCTCATTTCAAAGAACATTTTGCAAGGCTGAGGCTAAGACCACTGAAGAACGCTACTGCCCTCTGGTGAGCCAAAAGGCAAGCCAGTAACAGCGCTTCAATGCTCTGTGAAGCAAGAACAGGACATTGTTTTGAGAAGCACTGACAGACAGAGACCTAGGCCGGTAACTAAAGCAACAACTGGGTACCTACACGAAGGCACAAGGACAAGCGGCAGCCCCTTCATGAGTCCCTTCAGCACCAAAACGGAGAAGCCAAGACAGAGAAGTGTTAGGAAAGAAAGAAAATTCAAACAATGCTAGTGCTTAATGTGCCAGCGGTTAAGGCCACCAAAGTAACACGATGCTCCACCTGAATGTTAGATGTAGAAGAGCCAATTTATCACCAAGTACTCACTCAGCGTCTACTCTGTGTCATGCTCGGTGCTGGGTGCTAGCACTGACGTAGTGTTTTAAGGCTTGCAAAACACTTTATATTTCATTTTATTCTCATGGTTACCCCTGAGAGGTAGGGGTTGTCATTATCCCCACTATACAAATGGGTAAATTGAGGCAAACAGCAATCAGGTGACTTGCCCAGGGTCATAGAGCTAGTAAACATCTGGGATGGAATCTGAACTCGGGACTTCCTGACTCCAGGTCCAGGACCTAATCTATGATGCCACCCAGTGAAACAACTCTTCCTTTCAAGGAGCTTACATTCTAATGGGGAAGACCAAAAGTACATATGAAGACGAGTACAGCATAAATACAAAGTTAATAAACACAAATATACACAAAATAGTTTGGGAGGGAGAACACCAGCAGTTGGAATGGGGAAAGGAGAGGAAGCAAAAGCTTTTGTGAGCACGGGAAGCCTTTTGCATCAGAGATTCAAATTCCCCTCCTGACACTAGAATGTCATCAGCATCCTTTCGACCCCAGCGACTGCTACCTCTCTCTAACTTGGATGGTCTTCAAGAGCTTCCACCATCAGCTCTATCACCCGCAGACAGTCTCTTTGAACTGAGGCAGGTTGGTCCATGGACAATATATACACAACAATCCATCATCAAACTACACTGCAAAAACTCTCAAAATATTTACTTTCATAATGTATATTGTTCCTCCCTTCATTAAAACTAAGAATACTATTTTAAAGTTTATTTTTATACTAAGAAAAAGTCATAAAAATATATATCTTCATTCAAATTCACTAAATATCTTGTTTTAAGCAACCTTCAATCCAAGGTAGAAACAACACTACATTCTACATTTACCTTTTTCAGGGTTCCTTTAGCCTTATTTATGCCTATTCTTGATGCATATCATTTCAGATGTGTCGAGGGATTCCCTTGTCAGAAAGAGCCCAAAAAAAAAAAGTTTTCTGTGGAAAAGTTGATGGATTGCAGTTAGGAAACTGTGTAGTGGTTTAACAAGTCCAACCTGCTCCCTGGCACAAAGATCTTTCTTCTTAACACGTGGTTTCCTGACGATGCTGCATGGTTTCAAATACTGAAAATCGATGGTCTATGAAGAATCGGTTGAGTACCTCGGAGACAGGTGCTGGGCACACAAAAGCTACAGGGTTTTTCCAAAGTTGACCTCTACAAGAAGTGAGTTAGGGCAGTGGTTCTCAAACATTCTGGTCTCTTGAAATCTTTACAGTATTAAAAATTATCAAAGACTCCTTTCAAAGGGTGCTTGTTAATTGCGTTGCATCAATCCATAGTACTGCCATATTAGAAATTAAAATATCTAAGTATTATCATGAAAATATTTTCAACCTCACAGATACCCAGAAAGGATCTTGGGAACTTCCAGAGGTTCCCAGATCATACCTTGAGAACCACTAGCTTAGGGAATACCAAACATAGTGGCAAGAAAAGCCAGATGTCCCCAGTGCTTCACTGACAGCCACTAAATGGAAAAAAAAGACCTTAGCGGAAAGCCTGCAGTATGCTGGGTAACACTTCTGCATAGCTCCAAGAAAGAATATGTTCCAAAATCACACAAAATAAGAAGGCATGGATCAGCCGCCATCTTCACTGATGGAAAGAAGCCCCACACTGATGAGATTACAGAGCCACTAAAGTATTGAAGTATAAGCCAGTGGTCTATGATATCAAAAGCTGCAGAAAGGTTATCTTCACGATGCCAGGTGAGGCAAAACTAAAGAAAACAGAATTCTACAACAGTCATAGGTCGAGTAAGCACGATGCAGAAAAGCATGGATTCTATAAAGCTGTCCACTGAGCAGCAACCAAAACTATTCTGTGATTTTTTTTCTTTTCTTATGGACTCTCTGCCTTGGTAGTAGGTGACTGCTGTGATGAGAGAATGAAAGCAACGAGGGACTGATCCAGAAACCGCTTACAGCGATGAAATGGCAAGATTTGGGGCAGCATTTTGCTGCAACCAGAAAAGAAATGTGCAAGAAGAAACAGACTTTTCAGGCTGAGGCTCCACGGAAGACAAAAAGTAAGCACCTTTAACATTTCCCTGCTGAGCACCGGTCTGATTAACTGCATATTAAAGCGCTGCTCTAGCTCTGAAAACTACAAACTTAACCAAAATCTTTGAAATCAGCTCAAAATTTAAAAAAACCCAGCAAGTTACATACTCACATGCATTTATTTACTCGTAACATGAGGTTTTTAGATTTTTTAATCTTTATTGACACTTTTTGTTCATCTCTTCTTTGCAGACAAGGTTGGTCACTATGATTATACAACATTCAGTCTCCACTGTTCCTTCCATCTTCACTGCTGTCATTACATACAAGGTTTTCCTGGTTCTGCTTACTTCACTCTTCAGTTCTTTGCATAAATCTTCCCATGGATTTCTGAATGCTCCATATTCATCGCTTGTTGCAGTGAAATGACATTCATGTGTAAATTCATGTACCACAATTTGCTAAGTGTTCCCTAAATGACGGCCATCTGCTTTGTTCCCAACGTTCTGCCTAAACAAAGAGTTTGCTACAACTACGCTCGTACACAGGAGACCTTTTCTTGTTTGACCTCTTTGTGGCACCCATCCAGCACAGGGTTCTCTGAATAAAAGAGTGTCAACATTTCAGTCGTTTTCTCAGAACAATTCCAAATTACCTTCTAGAATGCCTGGGCCGATCCACAACCTCTCCAACAGTGTATTCGTGTAACTGTCTTTCCACAACCTCTCCAACAGTGTATTCGTGTAACTGTCTTTCCACAACCTCTCCAACAGTGTATTCGTGTAACTGTCTTTCCACAACCTCTCCAACAGTGTATTCGTGTAACTGTCTTTCCACAACCTCTCCAACACTGACCATTCCCAAATTTTGTCATCTTTGCTGGGAGAAGCTGAAAATAATTTTGATTAGAATTTTTCTTACTACTGATGAGAGAATCATTATTATTAATTTGTATAAATAATAATAAAGGAGCATTAGTCTTTAATATTTGCAATTCTGTGGAGAATCATTTGTTTATATCCTAGCACTACTTGCCCAACAGAAAATGGTTCTTGGTCATACATAACTGTTTGTTCCATAAGCATCTGGATGACCAGACCTCTACAAGAGATGCTTTCTACAGAGATCCCTCCTCTCCTCATCAACAGCTTCCCTTCTCATTCCAGCTACACTGAGTCTTTGTGCAAAAGCTTTTGTCATTTCATATAAGTGAAATGAGCTGTCTTGCCTTTTGTGATTGCCTATTTCTCGTCTAGTTAAGAATTGCCATGCCTTGCTATAGTTGTGAAAGGCATCTGCTCTGATTCTCTTCTAAATTTTTTATTGTGTGAACCTGAATATTCAGATCCCACAGCCTCTTTGAGCTTATTATGACATATGGTTAAAGACGTTGCTCTAAACCTAACTTCTGCCAAACTGCCTTCCAGTTTTCCCAGCAGTTTTTATCAAAGGAAATTATTCCCCAGATAATTTATGTTCTCAGATTTATTGAAGACTGAACAATTAAGAAAAAACCATTTCCGATTTTTCCTTATCGGATTCCTTCCACTGATCTACTTTTCTCTGTTTTTTAATCAGTAATGAAGAGCTGTAGTGATTACTGCATTATGGTATAATTTAAGGTTTGAACTAAGCTCCCATTTTCTTCTTTTTTCCCATTATTTCTCTTAAGATTCTAGACCTTGTCTTCCTCCAAATGAATTTTTGAATTATTTTTTTCTAGCTCTATACAGAAACAGCATGGCATAGTGGGAAGAGAGCTAGACTCAAAGACCTAGGTTCAAGTCCATCCTCTGACAGTCTAGATGTGTGATCTTGGGAATGTCACATTAAGTGACATTCATGCTCACAATTACATCACATGAAAGATTTTCCTGATTCCAAAATTCCCTATACCAATGAAGTCACAGGCCCAGTCCCTGTCCTTATGTATAAAGCCTATCTCCTTGATAGGCTGACTTGTGTATGACATTAACTTAAGCACCATTTTTATTTTATTGTTATGAGCCAACCATAAACAAATGAATAACCTTTCAGTTACTTAAGTTGTTCTTATTCCTTAAAATGCATTTTGTTCCTGGATTTCTGTGTCCTGATTCTCAAAACAACTGAGATTGCGGACTGCAGCAAATTCTTAAAAATGTGTACATTAAGCCAGTGGTCTCCCAGCTTTGTTGATTACACACCCCGGCATTTTGAGCATAAAATCCTAATATCTATGCATTTATTTTTAAACTATATTTGCCTATGGGAGGGAAGATTTCATTTCCCCCATACAAGCAGGGTTAATTGATGTAATCACAGAAAGAGGAAGATAAGCAATGAAAGGGGATATTAATATGCTACCAACATTCAAATAGCTGGCTATGCCCTGCCATAGCCTTATGAAGTATGGGGAAAGTTGTTTGATTGAATTGGAAAGAAGTTTGGGTTTGGCTAAGCAACGACTGAACGTACCCCAGGTCCCTTAAAAGACAAGCCTGCCAGCTGGAGCTATTTCAAGCATCTGATACATGGAGTGTGACCCCTGGGCCTCTACCAGAGGGCATCTGGGGAGAAAAGACTTTTCTCTCCTCCCTGTCCCACTGGTATAAAAGTAGAACTACAGTAGGACACCATGACCAGCAGAACATAGTTCATCAGCATTCAAGGAACAGCTGAGATACAACAAACAGGAGAGACAGAGAGGATCTCCATCCTGACAGGAAGCAGCTTCAAGGAGCGTGACCCACGGCAGCAGAGAAGAGAGCTCACTATGAGTTAAGGAGAGAACTAGCCGCAACAACTGAGAATGGAACTGTGGGGAGGAACAACCCAAAGAACCACACAGCCAGCAAAGGCGCTAGCAGGGGAAGTAGCGTACAGACTCCACAAGAAGAGAAAGAACACACACGCCCTGTGAGACCCAACATGGCTCTCCTGGCTATCTACGCATCCTACACATACGCCTCACGAGCTCCATCCTCTAAGCATGTACCCACTGGAGATCCAACCCTTTTCCCATAGGCGCTGTGTACATTTGTGGGAGAGTAAATAAACCCTCTCAATGTATGGAAGGGAACATTTCATAAATACTGTTCTTACTGTGTCATCTAACTCAATGCCTTTGCTTTAAGCTAATTGTGTCCACTGTTTATTGAAAATAAACTCACCCCAGACAGACTTCAGAAAAACCTGGAAAGACTAATATGAGCTGATGCTGACTGAAGTGAGTAGAACCAGCAGAACAAAGTACGCAGTAACAGCCACACTGTGCAATGACTAATGCTGATAAGCTTATTTCTTCTTAGCAATGCAAGGATTTAAGACAACCCCAAAAGACTCATGATAAAAATGCTGCATATCCAGAAAAAGAACTCTGGAGTCTGAGCACAGACTGAAGCTTATTATTTGCTCTCTCTCTCTCTTTTTTTTTTTTGTTTAGTTCTTCTTTCTCATGGTTTCTCCCATTGGTTCTGATTCTTCTTTACAACACAACTCATGTGAAAATAAGTTTAATATGAATGTATATGTGGAGCCTATATCATATTACATGCCATCTGGGGAGGGAAGAGATGGGGAGAAAATTTGGAACTCACCATCTTATGGAAGTAAATGCTGCAAACTAAAATAAACTAATTAATTAATTTAATGCTTAAAAAAAAGCTCACTGGTGAGGGCTTGTAAGCTATAGTTTTAGGAGTATAAATCCACAAGGTAACCTTATACACAAGGTAAAAGATGCCATTTAAGGGATCCAATCTTCAAGTAAAAATGTGCGCTAAGGAGAGGGGAAGATGGTAGCCCAGGGGGTACTATATGTATGTGTGTGTACTATTGTACTAATAATTATATAAAACAAACAAAAAGTAGAAATTTTAAATGAAAGTGAATAATATTTGATTCTCAAACCAGTCAGAAGCCACTGGAGTTTAATGAGCAGGACACTGACGTGGGTAGACTTGCACTTTAGGAAAATTACTTTGGCAACACTTCAAAAAGTAACTTAGAGAGGGGAGAGTTTTGAAGCAAGGAGACTAATTAGGAGACTTACTGCATGGGTCCAAAAGAAAGCTGGTGACGGCCTGAATTCAGATATTAGCAGCTACGTGAGGAATGAGAAGAGGTGAGATGGGAGAGATCTGACGGAGAGAAGAAAGATAAGCTTTTACAAGTGACCGATAAAAGAAGGTGAGGAGTCAAGAATGACACTAAGACTGCAATGGTGAGTGACTGGAAAGATTATGGTGATTTTGACAGAAATGGTGAAGTTCAAAAAAATGGGGTAGGTTTACAGAGGAAAATAACGTCACGAGATCCGCAACGAAGATCGTAACACACCCATGCCTACTTATCTAAGCAACTGACTCATTCCTGCCAAAAATGAAAAGGCTGCAGAGTACGGGTCTTATTCACTGACCGCTGCCCTGGGGCACAGAGTCTCCCTGCCAAAGGGCACCTGCCAGGGCCAGGCCTGATCTGAGGGGTGGGGAATTTTGCCTGCATAACTGCTAATGTACCTAAGCATCAGTTAGGTAATAACCATCATGAGGGATACCAAAGCCTGGTGTAGATGCAGGAGCCAGCACTGGGAGAGAGCAGAGTGGAGAGGTACTGAAAAGGGCAGTGTACTTGGTCATGCTGGAGAGAAGCCGTAGAAGAGGCTATGAAAGAAAGGATGGGATCTGACCTATTTTCCCACCCTCTCTATTGCCCCCACTTTGGAGATAACTCAGACAAAAATATAGCCTTTCAACTTAAAACAAAATCTGTGTCTTATAGACGCCTAAAAGCACAATCAGGAAAAGATTTGGGGCGGGGCGGGGTGGGGTGGAGGGGGTAAGGAACAAGTGAGGCTAAGTATGGCTGGGCCTACAAGATGAATCCTCTACAATTCAGCTTCTGATTTCATCATTTGCCTAAAACGGCTCCCTCCAAAGGCATGAACGATCACTGTCAAATCTGAAGGCCTTTTTTCAGTCCTTGCCCTAGCTGACCCCTCTGCAGAATTGGACACCACTCATCACCCTCTCCTCCTGCATACTCCGCCCTCCCTCGGTTCTCTCTTCCAACCTTCCTCCCTTGCTGTCTAACCATCCTCTCTCAGTCTCTTTCACTGGCTCTTCATCCAGGGCACACATACCCCTCAAATCTCTATCCTGAGGCCTCTTCTCTTTTTCTTCTATCTTCTAATCATTTCCCATTGGGGGCAGATGCAGTTTGCATCTCTATAGAAAGACTCCTGGATATGCGCCTCCAGCGCTGAATCCCTCCCCACTTCTGTGGACTGTCTTCTGTGACTTCCTTCAAGTCTCAGCTCAAATCCCACCTTCAGCAAGTCTTTCCTGCTTGCTCCTTCCCTCTAAGACTATCAGCCATCTACAGACACACTATTCTGAATGTTCTCTCCCTCCTCCCACAAGAATTTGGTGACCGTCTCTGAGACCAGGAATCACGATTTTTTGCCTTTCTTGATATAACTAGCAATCAGCACAACGCCAAACACATAGTATGGATTTAATAAATGTTTACTGACTACATTAGATAATCTTAAACTCAGAGCCATTCTATAGTCACTTTACCTGTCTATCCCTGTGTCGTGTCCTGTCCACATCCTCTACCCCCTCCCTCCCATCCTGATTCCTCTGGGTGAAGTGGCCTGATCTAAGAAGCTTCCATCGTTACCTTATGAAACTTCAGTGATAATTTAAAACTGTTCATTAATATTTCTTTGTCGCTTTTTACTGGTGTCATATCTAAAAATCATCTGATGTTCCTAATAAATCAAGTCAAACTTCTATTAAAAGGTAGCGAGCGGTGTGGAGTTCAATATACTTGTGAAGTCGAATCTAGATTTTTCTTTTCAGTAAGGTCAATACACACGAAGCCCTCACTATGTGCCAGACACTGTGCTAAGTGATGGATTTTGCAAAGAATAGAAAACATTTTCAAATCCACAGGACCTTAAAAGACAATCCAGATCACTGACTATATAGTCATTTCTGATGAATGATACTCATTCCTTGGCATGTGTATGGCCTAAAACAATTTTTTTAAACTACTGCAAACATTTAATCGTAAAAATCAATCTATAACCTTTTCCACAATTTCTTCCTATTATAGAATTTTGTGAGAAATTTTCCATACAAAAATCCATCTACAAAATAAAATAACCTTTTGAAGAAATACCAAAAAGTATCAAATGTCTTTTATGTATGACTGCAAGGCCTATTTTCTGTAAATAATGACATGCTCATCTGTTATCAATCCACGTCCTTCAGTTTTAATTGATCTGCTTTTAACTTTTCAGTGTAATGCACTAAGCTCTAACTGTAGTCTGGACCTGAGGGAACAAAGCACACTCAGTTCACCTGGAAACCGTTTCTTACCTTTGAATCTTCATTGCTCACTCCAAGTTCTAACACAGCTTGAGGAGATTTCAACTTTGCTTGATTAGACTGAGCCATCTGAAGGTTAAGCTGCCATCCAATTGTCTCAAGCTACAACAGACAAACACAGATGGGAATCAGATGGTGCAGAAGCTAGAAAACCAGCCCACTTTAAGCATGGCTCCCCTGGTAAAAATGAAAAAGTGTAGCCAATGAGGCTCCCCTCATATCAGGCTCAAGTTTCCTTCAATATTCTCCCTCTACTGACAACCTGGCTTCTTGTCATGCTATCAGAGGCAGCAAAACTCAGCAGTTTACTCTAATCAGGAATGGGTCTATATAGTGGCCCAAATAACTGCAGCTGCCGTACAGAAAAGTGCCATCAACCATCAGACAGGGCCCTTGATGAGTCTGTTTTATATATGTTAGGTCCTTTGTTATATGGGAAGTTTCTGTGTGAGATGGGTTAAAGGGAAGTGGTAGTAATGTAAAAATACATCAATAAAATATTTGTATAATACTTCAGAGTCTGAAGGAAAGCATACAAGAAAGGCGATCACTTTGTGGCATTAATGGCTTTCTCTGATAAGCTCAAAGCATTTTAAAAGACATTTTAGGGACTTCGCTAAGGAAACAGCAGTAGTAGTGCTATGTTATGTTTAGCTGGTTTAACAAGTAGGTTTTGAATGAAACCAGGAAATTTAGCAGTCAGCAATGCTACCCCACAAGCACTACTTTCAGTAACACAAAAGCATTTTTCCATGTAATATAAATATACTTCATGAGCACAAAGCAACAATTTCTAAGGTAAGACAGACCATGGAAAAGTGAAACTATGGTTACTCAATTTTTCTTCCTAATATATCAAAAGGTATGAGTTTTCCTTGACTAAATTTGCTAACTTACTAACTCTTGCAATGTCAAAACCAATTTAAGGTCTCGTATTTACTTTTTTAAATTTCAAGTACCAAAATGCATTAGAAAGTTTTGTGCACTGCAGTTTAAATATTTGACAATATGAATGAGTAATGAAAATATAAGTCTACCTTGATGCCGCCAGTAAGAACGACACTGTCAAAACAATTTCAGATTGACTACCGTATTAATTACTTTAAAAAGATTGCTAAACCACTGGAAATCACAGAAGTAACTGCGAGCCAAATGGAAAAAGAAAACTTAAAGCATTTTCTTCTGAAAGGCAATAGATGGACAAAAGAGAAAAGCTCCGGCCCTGACTCTAGCTTGGTACCTTTCGGAGACTAGAGATGAAAAGGAGGGAGATGTTGTACAGACATAATCAAATGCCACAGGCTAAAAATCAATGAAATGGAGCATTTTAAATAAGGACCCTTGATGTTCTGATCTTTATCACGGATGTACAACAGCCCAAGACTGTACAGCCCACAGCTGCTTCTGAGTAACCACACACCACACACTTTCGATAACCGAGGATGAACACATGCTGGCACATTTCCCCTGTCTGGGACAATTCCTGATGCAGTGTGTCATTGTAATCATCAAAAAAGCATTTATTCAATGCCCATGCGTACTTTCACAAAGCTGCTCTGACTGGCACTATGCTATGCCTAAGAACACCAAAAAGAGGCAGAAAAGACCACAGTGGTCATCTAGTCCAGGGTCAGGGTGGAACAGTGAACAGAGCACCAGCCCTAAAGTCAGGAGGACCTGAGTTCAAATCTGACCTCAGACACTTAACACTTATTAGCTGTATGACCTTGGGCAAGTCACTTAACCCCAACTGCCCTGACTTCCCCACCTCCAAAAGGCAAAAACAAAAAGGAAATGGGGCCCAGCAAGTTCACACATTTCACCCATTGTCACCCACATGGTAATTATCAGAGACATGATTTGAATCCAGGTCTTCAGACTCCTACTGTACTAGAAAAAATAAAGACAGGACACGTTACATCTGAGAGAGCATGGAGGCCATGTGTTCTAACCTACCTATATTACAGAAGAGGAAATTAGTGCTCATAGAGGTTACAGGACTTACCCAAGGTGACTCAGGGGGTCAGTCTTCTCAAGTCTACCTCTGCAATGTCTCTCCCCGCTGTCCTCTTCTCACCACCACTACCCTACTTCTGGCCTGGACTTCAGCAGCCTTCTAATGGGCCTCCCCACCTCAACAGTCTCTCCCCCATCTCCCCAATCCATCCCCCTCACAACTGTCGAGACAATCTCCCTAAAGCACAGATCTGACCGCAGCGTTCCGCCCCTCAATAACCTGACAATATCCTTTTCACCAAATAAAGACGCCTTTGTTTGGCACATAAAGCCCTCTGCGGTCTGGTTTCCACTTACCTTTCCAGCTTTACTGTACAAGTAGCTTTTACGTACTCCTCAGTCAAGTTAAATTCTATTTCTAGATGTTCCTGACATATAATATTCATCTCCCTGACTTTGTACAGGCTTTATCTCATGGCTGAAAGGCCATGTCTCTTCACCTCCATCTCTTATAATCTTTCCTTCTAAGTTAAGTTCGGGAAGGAACTTCTATGAGAGGCCTTGCCTAATCCTATCAGCTACTAGCACCTTTCCCCAAAAATTCAGTATGTATGTATTTTGACCTCAGTGGTCATTCCATCTAATCACCAATTGAACAGAAAGTCCTTCTCACTTTTACAAGTGATTATCTGGCCAACTTTAGATCCAGTGTTGATTACATTATAAGGCAATCCCTTCCACTTCTGGAAAGCTCCAAATCAGTGGTTCTCAACCTCTGGGTCGCAACCCCTTTGGGAGTCAAACAACCCTTTCACAGGGGTTACAGGGGTTGCCTAAGATCATCAGAAAACACATATTTCCGATGGTCTTAAGAACCGAGACGCCGCTCCTCTGTCCGTCTCCAGGCAGGTCCACCCACATGCAGACATGCCCACATACAAGTATTAAAAGGTCGTGGCATTAGGAAGGTTGAAAACCACTGCTCTAAATGTTACAAATTTTCCTTTATAGAGGAGAAATTTGACTCCCTGACTCTTCCTCCCATTAGTGCTAGTTCTGCCACCTTTTTTTTTTTTTGCTCTTTTGGAAGTTGGATTTGAACTCAGGTCCTCCTGACTCCAGAGCTGGTGCTCTATTCACTGTGCCGCCTAGCCTCCCTTCTAGTTCTGCCATCTTGAGCTACACAAAATAAATGCGGTCCCTCATCCATATGCCAATGCTTCAAATGTCTGACCTCTTCCCACTGAAATCACAGCTGTCCCAAAAGAATCCAATTACCTTGTTTCACCATCGTGTCTCACTGTGGAGGCATAGTGAGACACGTGGAGTCCACTAAAACCCCCAGATCTTTTTCACTCCTGTCCAGTCACGCCTCCTCATTCCTGTAGTTGTGAAATTTATTTTTTTTAATTCAAACGCAAAGCTTTAAGTTTATCTACTTAAATTATATCAAAGGTATTGATAATGACATTAAACAGAACCGAGTCAAAGAAAGCTCCTTGGGGTATTACGGTAGAGATCTCTAGTAATTGCTGATCTTCGAGTTCCTCTCTAGCCATTACTCACTGTTCTTTGGGCACAGCCATTTAATCATTTCCAATCTACCAACCTGTCCTATTAGCTAGCCTCCATCTCTTCATCTCATCCCCTAGGATATCATGACAGATCTTGTCAGATGCCTTGCTGACGTCCAAGTACATGAAGCCCCCAGCATTCCCCTGCTCTTTCTACCCCATATTCCATTACCTCTTATTCACACGATACATATATGATGCATACATATGGCACACACATACACGTGATACTTATATGGCACGTACATATGATACATACATACTTATGATACATATATCATATGTAAATAAAATTATCATAATACTTGAATGAATGCCCTGCTCTAATATGGGCTCACAGTGCAAACTCTGATGACTCTTTCTCCATCGCAGTAAATCATGAAATGATGAACAAAGAAGGCACAGACAGGTTTTTGTGTGCGTCAGTGAAGGTAGCATTCACAATCAAGAAATCAGAAACCTTCTGAAGTACCGAGGGCGAGGGTTAACCCAAGCAAACTTCTGTTGTTCTTGGTTATGCCCTCCTATTATGCTACAGCAGCTTAACCAGCCTGCTGGGGGATCATTCTCACTCTCTTCTGACGTTGGAAGAATACCAAAAGAGACATCAGTTATCCCTTCCTCTGACCACTTTGTCTTCTCTGTGAATCTTATGATTTTGACAAAATCCTTTCCTTCAGAGCTCCTCCTTCACAAGATGTTATACCCTTCTCATCAGTCACACCCTTCATCGCCCTCTGGATGATACTCATTTTGAATCCTTCAGAGACTGTAATGTCACGTAACACCAATAGAAGGATAACGGCATTAAAAAGATTGACAGGGACTTCCAGGGCATACAAGCTAGCAGACTAGACATTTTCTCCAGTTCCCATGGCCTCTCAAACCTCTCCAAAACAGAAATTAGATGCTAAAGATAAAGTCATTTCAGCTGTCTCCAAGGTCTAGCACACCTACAATCCAAAAGAATGTTTAAAACAACACACGTGTGCATACACACACACACGCACACACACACAGAGTTTACTGACCTGAGCTCACTCAGCACCCCTCTCTAATCTCCTGTGCTACCAGAAGCAAGGCTGCACTAGCAGACCTCAGTAGATCCTTATATCTCAATTCCCCCTCCCGCTTTCCAGTGCCATCTGAGACCCTGACCCAAAATGCAGAAGTTTATTCAAGTCTCAACAGGTTAGTCACGGTCCTTGAGGGACAAAAGCTTTCCAGGGGTGGCAACCCAGAAGCACCAGTGCGACAAAACTCTGGAATGGCAGTGCCAGTGAAAACAGGTTCTGAAGCGCTGGTACAGGCCAGAGAAGTGAAGAACAGAGGGAGTGGGAGAGGCGTCAGAACAGGATGAGAGAACATGGGAAGGGGAGGATGGTGTAACAGCGATGGGAATGTGAAGACCTCCATTCCCTGCTCCCTAATAGCCCGATGTAACCACAGGCAGCTTGTGGTGAGGAGCCCACTGAAGGGTGGCCCAGAGCCCACGCTGGAAGCTTGGCCATCAGAGCGACTAGGCAGTGGAGAAAGAGGGCACAGCCAGGGAGACAGCTGGGCTTCTGAGTGTTTGTCCCCCACTGTGACAGTGAGGCTTGTGAGTGCTGGTTTGTGGGAATGCTAAAGGGTGGTGTGGCTTCATGCTGTGCTATGATATATTAACTTCTATGCTGCTATGATGGATCCAGTTTCCTGGTGTTGGAATTTGGTTTTCTGGTGTCTGAATACATCTTTTGCTTCTGTCTTATATATGGAAAGTCTGTTATATTTTGCAATTGAGAACTATGCTGGCATATTTACAGTCGCCATTGGTGCTGTGAATATTGCGTTGGTGCTACAAGTGTAAAGTTGGGGAATGGCTGACAGGCACTCCCTTGAGCATGAGGAAAGAGTCCAGCATCTGGTTAGAGCCAGGTCAGACCACCCCAGAGTCAGCCGGGGCAAAGACCGAGACGCTGTTGAATCCACCGTGTGCCATGTGCGGGAGGAGCCCGACATGTTTTGAGCTCCGGTCTCAAAGAAACTACAATCGGTGGATACAGAGCCAAGAAACAAGTGATAATGAAAGTGAGTGGGGAGACACTGAAAATCTCAAAAACCCGAGAGGAAAAAAACAACCAGACCTTGAACACAAAAAGATAAATCAACAGGAAAAATCGATAACAGAAGGAAATAGAGCCTCCGGACGTCTATGAATAAATGCCATGAAATAAAGGAAAAACATTCAACATTTGAAGAGATGGGGAGTCCTAGAAAGTTTGAGAACATGGATCCATAACATGTTGTTCCTGAATGGTTTAAATGAGAATTACAAGAGCAGAAATAGCACACAGAATAAAGAAACCCGAATTTGCAATGTCAGCCTCCCCAAAGAAACAAAAGAGAGAGCAATTGAGTGGGACCGCAAATACACAGAAATGAAGGACAACGTATAACAGTGGTCCTCAACCTGTGGGTCATGACCCCCTTGGGGGTCAGATGGGGTCACGTCAGACCATCAGAAAACACATATTTCCAATAGTCTTAGGAACAGAGACACAGCTCCTCTAACCGTCTCCAGGAGGGTCGCCCACATGCAGATACACCGACATACGCATATTAAAGGGTCACGGCATTAGGGAGGTTAAGAACCATTGACCTAAAATAAGAGACGCAAAAAAACAAGAATATTAAAAGAAAATATGCTCAGTGTGCGTATAGATCTCAAACACAGGATGCATCAGACACCTTAAGAATCACAGGCCTCCCGGAAGAACGTGACAACACCATAATGAAGGAAATAACAGAAGAAAACTACCCAGAACTTTGGAAGGTAGAAAATGAAATGACAACTGAAAGAATTCACACATCTCCTCCAGGAAAATATACGAGACTGCAACTCCAAGATACACAGTGATTACATTTAGTAACTCAATTAAAAAACAACAATTTCTGCAAGCTATCAGGAGAAAGACCTTCAAATACAAAGAAAAAGACACACGATCAATGCAAAAGGAGGAGGGAATGAAATAGGGTCCCCAAGAGCAACAGACCTCAGGATGAAGCCCTCAGGGGGACCTCGAAAATCCCAAATGAAGGAAAGGCGGGAGTAAATAAATGCAGCAGACACCGACAGCAACAGCAAGAATGACAACAGAAATACCAGTAACAGATTTCTCTCTAAACATGCACAAAAAGACAGGGATGAACATGGAAATATGATAGAGGTGAAGAAGCCAACCGGTGGCATCACGGACAGACTCTAGTGACACCCTGCCTACAGCTGAATATTTCTCGTGTGAGACTACATTACAATATTTTTTTTTAAGTCAAGAATCTCAAGGGAAGTAACAGGGAGCAGAGAGTGAAAGCTAGGAATGGAGAGGATCCCAGCAGTACCAGAGCTCAAACTATACTGTCCTATGAAGCAGTAACAATAAAAAAATTTGGTACCACTTAAAAAACAGAAAAGTTGATTAATGGACTAACAATGACATAAGGGAAACATGATAACATAACTTTTGATGAACAGGCTTCAAATTAATACATTACCTAAGTTTAAAAGGTGACATTATTAAGAAATCAGAGAAGAATAGGAGGTCCATTTTACAACTGTGACTAGGGTTAATTCTTCAACAAGGAATAAAGATTATCAAAGAAGAAAAACGAAAATTTTAAATTATATAAAACTGAAATGCTTTTGAATGAACAAAATCAAGTGAGTTAGAATTAAAAGGGAAGCAGCTAATTGGGAAGAAATATGATAAATGTCAGATACCAGAAATATTCAAGTAATAAGTGAAAATACATAAGCGCAAAAGACATTCCTCAATGCATAAATGGTTGACAGGATATGAGTAGTTAATTTTTAAATGAAGAAATACAAATTGTCAACAATCATATTAAAAAATGTTCCAAATAACTTATCATAATAGACAGTCACAGTTATACGCTCTTGGTGGAACTGTGAATTTATCCAATCTCATGAAAAATTATTTGTAATTTCAAAAAAAAATGACAATAAACTATACTTTACCCTTTAGCACAACAATAGCTCTGCTGGGGGGCAGCTAGGTGGTGCAGTAGAGTTGTGGACCTGAAGTCAGGAAGACTCATCTTCCTGAGTTCATATCTGGCCTCAGATACTTACTAGATGTGTGACCCTGAGCAAGTCACATAACCCTGTTTGCCTCAGTTTCTTCATCTGTAAAATGAACTGGAGAAGGAAATAGCAAACCACTCCAGTATCTTTGCTTAAGAAAACTCCAAATGAGGTCATGAAGTGTTAAACACGACTGAACTCATATTCTCAAATTCAACAACTTCTACTAGACATCCCTCAATGACAGAGGGAGAGTACCAGCTGTTCAAAAATATTTATAATTGCATTTTTATAGTGGCAAAGAATTGAAAATGAAGTGGGTACTTACATCTCTCAACTGAGAAATAACTTTAAAAAAACTGATGAATGTGATGGAATACTATTTTATGGCAAAAATTACGAAGAATCCAAAAAGACTTAGAAAGACTTACATAAACTGATATCAAATGAAGTAAGCAGATCTGGAGGAATATTACTATAACTCAATAATGTAAAGAAAAATAACTCTGAAGGACTTCAGAACTCAGAACAGTGCTGTGTCCCAAGACTGGTATCTCCCACCTCCTGGCAGAGAAGGAGCTGGCTACAGACAGGGAATGAAGGCTACGTTTGCAGACATACACAATGGGCCGAGTTATTTTTCCTGACTATACATATTGGGGGTGACAGAGAAAAGAAAGTTATTAGGAAAGGACAATGATACAAAAGAAAGAAAAGATCATTCAACAAATAAGTAAATAAAAGTAATTATGTAACCATCAGTTCCTGAATAATAAAAAAGTCAACTGTGGTTTACACAGGAGATACGCCATTTCCAGAAACAGAAATGACAAAAATCAACAGTTTAGAAATTGCTTTCAGGAGTCTAATAAATGCCAGAAGGAAGAGAGTTCCTAAAGATGAGGCTCTTTGCTGGAAAAATCCTGTTTGATTTGGGATTGTGAGAAAAGTTCCTGAAATGATCATACCCAGTGATTGACCCAGTGATTTTACTACTAGACAAATAGCACAAGGGAGTTCAAAGACAAGGAAAGGTTTCCTATCATCCAAACAGCACTGGCAACCCTTTTGTGTAGTAGCATAAACTGGGAAACATAGGTAATGCCCATGAATTTGGAGAATGGTTGAACAAACTGTGGCATATGAATACAATGGAATATCAATCAGAGTAACTAATGATGACTATGAGGAATTCGGAGAAACATGGAGAGACTTGTGGGAACTAATACACAGTGAGGAAAGTAAAACCAAAGAATAATAAACACAATGACATAATAAGAGAAATGGGGGAAAAAGGCATCAGAATTCAGGTTAAATATTATGACCAATCCTGTCTCTACAAAAGATTCATGAACCATTACTTAGTTTCTTTCAGAAAGCCAGTTAGTGTTGTGAGAGCTGTTAACAGGGAATGCTCTTCTGCTCACTTCTTTTCCCAACTATTTTGGGGCTACAAGGTGAGGGTAAGGGGTTCCAATGATAAAGGTATGGCAATTTTGAGCAAAACTGTGATACAAAAACGAATGGCATTAGTAGAACATGAAGTGTTTGAAAACTTCTAACTCCTATTCCCATACTCCATGACCACAAGAAACCAGCAGACACAGGAAATTGTATTTAGAAGAACTATTCTGATATTAATCAAGAAAAAGTCATCAGATTAGTACTTGGAACACTCTTCCTCACTTGTATCTGCGAGGTAAATAAAATGATCGTCAATGTTATCAATTGCGTTCTGCAAAAAAAAAGAATCCAATGTCAAATTGGGCCTTATTAGTTGTACAAAATTTATGTCTATTTAATATAAAATAATGTACTGTCCACACACATTTCTATATAATAAAATAGCCAAATATTTGAATGTTACTCTCCTATTCATACTGCAATTCAGAAACATGAGAGTATTTGGAGTTTAATCAATACTCCAGGCCTTATTAACAGCAAAAATAATATAAGTCTCTGAGACTGTTAATATCTTCCAACCACAATTTATAGGGTGTGTCATAGCTCATCTCACTTTTATAACTTGAGGTGACACATTCCTCTGAGAAACTGTTATAATGTCAGTTTAAAATGGTAATGAATTCATTATAACTCTAATTATCATATACCATTTGCAACTTGAGATGAAAAAAGTGAAAAACTTATCACCAAAATTGTTTTGCAACTTCTTGCTCCCTTCCAACAAATAAAGGTCAACTCTACTGTAAGATAAAATCTTAAAACCTGAAAAATAAAATTCAAAAGGAGGCTTGTCTATATTTCTTTAAATTTTTCTCAAAAACAGTTTTACAGCTGGAGGAATCCCACTTCAACACTCTCAGTTTTACAGGCCACGGAATTGAAACCTAAAGAGAAAAAAGTGTCTTGTCTAAGGTGACATTGCAAATTAGTGACAAGAGTCCCAGCTAGAATCCAAGCCTCCTCACTTCCAACCTAGTAACTTCAGAAGACCAAGTCCTTGGATACTGTGCAGCTGAAATAATTTTCTGTACAAAATGTAAGAAAATGTGCAGCAAAAAAACCTATTATGAAAGCTTCAACCACATCCTCAAGTTAAACATTTTGATCCTGTTACGGATCCATTTCTAAAACTCTAGTTGCTTAATTATTAGTAAATATTAAAACTAAGAAACTGAACAAAGACATAACTTATTAAAAGAAAATTCAATAAAAAATTATTTCCTATTTTAGAATTCACAAATCAGGAAGCTAACAGACATACCAAAAAAGGACCATCTACCCATCTTTTCAATGTCCAGTTCATTCCCAATATCTTTCTCTATACTTCTCGTTACCTCATATATTCATACTATAAAATTTTATGTTTTGTAAGAAGAAATTCCCAACCCACAGACTGCATTCTAAAAACTAATTTCTCAACTTGGTTGTTTGAAAGCATTTTCCCACAGAAAAAATGTTTAAAATGTTGGTCAATTTCCCAGATCAGCCTACAAAAGCCTATTTAACCTAAAATATAGCTGAAAGTTCTCTATAGAGTCCGAAAATTTGGGTTCTTGAAAGCCATTCCACCAGAACACAAATTCTGGTCATTTCTATCATGATGGGCCCAAAAGTAGGAGGAGTCGATTTTCCAAGGAACAACCTAGCTAATTATGGAGAGGACATCACTGTTAGGCTGACCACCTGAAATTTTTTCCTCTGGCCATGGTAACCCCTGAAACTAATAAAAATAAAAAATAGGCCTCAGTGTTATAAAATCCACATATGCAGTGGCAGTAGCAGAGAAAGTAAAAAGTCAGAAAGGTCAGGGGTCAAAGTGGAGGAGGGAGAACATTCCAGGCAAGGGGGACAGCTAGGAAGAATGCCTGGAGTGAGTAATGGAGGGTCTTGTCTTGTTCACTGAACAGCCAGGAGGCCAGTGTCACTGGACTGAAGAGGCGGTGTCAGGGAGTAAACTGTAAGATTAGAAGATTGGCTTCAAATGTCAGAGCGTTTTGTATTTGTTCCCAGAGACAATAGAAAACCACCTGGGGGAGGGGGGGGGAAGAGCGGGCTTAGGCATGTTTATACCTGCACTTTGGGAAAATCACTATAGTGGCCGGATGGAGGATGGACTGGAATGGAGGGAATCTTGAAGCAGGCAGGTCTGCCAGCAATCTAATGCAATAATCCAGGTATCAAATGATGAGGGCCTGCACACTCTATAGAGTGGTGGGTGCCAGGGTCAGAGGGGATACACTTGAGGGATGCTGCAAAGGTGAGACCAACAAGTCTTACAACAGATAGGAAATAGGGGATGAAAGATAGTGAGAAATCCAGGGTGATTCATTGCTAGGCTGCAAGCCTGAAAGGCTGGGAAGATGGTGCTGCCTTCTATAGGAATACAGCGGGCAAGAGTCAGAGAGGATGTAGTTAAAATATAATGCGTTCAGTTTGGGGCATATTGAGTTTCAGATGTCTGCTAAACATCTAGTTCGAGAAGTCCAAAAGGAAGTTAGCAAAGAAGGAGATGTTAGACTGGAGGTCAGCAGAGAGACTGGAGCAAGAAAGGTAGATCTGAGAATCATCAGCACAGAGATGGTCATTAAATCCATGGGAGCCGATGGGACCTCCAGGTGAGGCAGTAAAAGGGGAGAAGCAAAGAGGGCCCAGGACAGAGCCCTGAGAACACCTGTAGCTAAAGGACATGATCTGGAAGAGGACCCAGCTCCACTCTCAGAGAAACAGAAGACTACTGAGTATAGCAGTCTTGCAAAGATACATGTCTATATACAAGTATGATTCTAGACCACTATGTATACGTATATGCAAGTGCATGTACATATGTGTATCTCAATATCTCTTTCTACATACATAGACAGATAGATGGATGGATGGGTAGATAGATACATGAGAGAGAGAAAAAGAGAGAGAGAGAGAAATCTTTGTATATACGTATATATAAATATATCTTAATTGTAGCCTTTCAGTGGGAAAGAAGGGGAAAAAAAACAAAGTAAAAAGTGCACAGCAGAGAACAAAAGAAAATTTATAAGGAAGCAAATAAGAGATGGACAGCTCTGAACATAACACATAGCATTTATTATATAGGTGTTCTTGAAATGGAAATTTATTGCTGTATAATTTGAATCCTCTCTTACATTCTGCTGTACACATGGTAATGCTTTATTTTTCTTTTCTTATTTCATATTTAAGTTTCAATATTTATGTTTACAGTATGTTTCTTTTTCTTTTCTTACTGTATATTTAAGTTTTTGTGTTTAAGTTTAAATTTTTTTTAAAGGAAGAAGATCCAGAAAAGAACCATAAGAAGAGTGAACAGATAAGTAGAAGGAAAACCAGGGAGAACAGTGTCCCAAAAACCTAGAAAGAAGAGAATATCAAGAAGAAAAGAGTTATCAAATGTCAAAATCTACAAAGAGGTCAAGGAGAATGAGGATTGAGGGGTAAAAAAACCATTGAATTTGGCAAATAAGAGATCATTAATAGCTTTGGAGAATAGTTTTAGTGGCATGATGAGGTTAGATATTAATTTAGACTATTCATTGGAAGGATCTAAGGCAGCAGTTCTCAACCTGTGGGTCATGACCCCTTTGGGGGTTGAATGACCCTTTCACAGGGGTCACCTAAGACCATCAGAAAACACATATTTCCAATCTTCTTAGGACTGAGACACGGCTCCTCTATCCATCTCCAGGCAGGTCTGCCCACATGTAGATACACCCCCATAGAAGTATTAAAGGGTGGCGGCATTAGCAAGGTGGAGAACCACTGATCTAAGGGGCTAAGAAGAAAGCAAGAGGAGACAGAGTAGAGGCACCTACAGTAGATAGCCTTCTCAAAAATTTTAGCTAAAAAAGGCAAAAAAAAAACCGCATAAGAAGTTAGTTAGCAGGGATGGAAGGATCAGGTGAGGGATTTTTAAAGGCTAGGGAGGATATGGACATGTTTGTAGACAACAGGAAATGAGCTAGTAAAGAGAAAGAGAGCCTGAAAATAAATGAAAGCGTGAGGATGGTCAAGGAGGCAGTTTGCTGGAAGAGAATGAATAGGATGGAATCACTTGAACAAAGAGAAGAGGTTAGCCTTGGTGAGTGATAGACTACAGGTGCAAAAAGGAATACATGTCTTCAGACAAAGCCAACATGCAAGTTGGTTTTGCTTTTTGTTTCAAGAAAGAGCTCTTAGGGAGGGATAATAAAGGGGAAGTGACAGCAGCTTTAAAAGAAAAATGAAAAACAAAACCCTTCAATAAAACTTTTTTGAGGGAAGGAAAGAGAAGTCAGATGGTACAGGACCTAAACAATAGGAAGGCACTGAAGATTTTTGAACAGGAAAATGGCATGTCTAGATCTAGATGTCAGGAAGATTAGTCTAGCCAGAGCACGATCAGAGAAAGAAAGTTACTGCAATTGTCCAAATGGATGGTAATAAGTCACTGTATTGGGGGATGGCAGAAGGACTAGAGAAGTGGGGACAAATGTAAGAGATGTTATGAACATAAAACTGACAGGTCTTCGTAACCAAATGCTAGGAGGTCATTTCTCTAAAGCGATAATAATTCAAAAACAAAGCAAACTTATTGCTTCTATTTCTTATTGTTCAGTCACATCCAACAATTCATAACCCCATGGACCATGGCTCACCAGGTCTTTCTGTCCTTTACTATCTGCTAAAATCCTTCCAAACTCGTAGTTATTGCTTCCATAATACCATCTATCCAAATTATGTTCTCCCATAATGCTTGCTTCTTCTTTTGTCTTCAATGGTTCCCAACACTGCTGTCTTTTGTAATGAGCATGGTCCTTGTCATTATGTGGCCAAAGTACTTAAGCTTCCCATCCTTCCAATGAATAGTCTGAATTAACTTCTTTAAGTATTAACTGATTTGATCTCCTCATTGTCCACCGGCTCTCAAAAACTGTCAGTTCTGCGGCTTTCGGCTTTTCTTATAGCCCAACTCTCACAGTCACACATTGCTACTGCAAAAACCATAGTTTTGACTATGGACCTTTGTTGGCAAGGCAATGTCTCTGTTTTTTAGTGTGCTGTTCAGATTTGCCATAGCTTTCCTTCTAAGGAATCTTTTAATTTCATGGCTACAGTCATTGTCTGCAGTATTCTTTCAAGCCCAAGAATATAAAATCTGACACTCTTTCCCTACTTGCTTGAAATTGATGGGACCGGTTGCCATATCTTAGGTTTTGTGTTTTTGGTTTTGGTTTTGTAGGGGATTTTATGCTAAGCTTGAAGCCAGCTTTTATACTTTCCTTTTTTACTCTCATCAACACTTCTTAATTCTTATTCACTTTCTGCCTTCAGAGTGGTATCATCTGCATAATTCATATTTTTTATTTTTCTCAGGGCAACCTTAATTCCAGCTTTTGATTCATCTAGCCTGGCATTTAGCATGATGTGTTCTGCATATAAGTTTAAAAAAAAGTGACAATATACAGCCTCATCATACTCCTTTTCCCATCTTAAACCAATCAGTTGTTCCATGTTCAATAACTGTTGTTTCTTGACCTGCATACAGGTTCCACAGGGGACCAATAAAATAATCTAATATTCATCTCTTTGAGGACCTTACACATTTTGTTGTGATCCACTCAGTGAAAGACTTTATTAGTATAGTCAATGAAGCAGAAGTAGATGCTTTTTTCCAGAATTCCCTTGCCTTCTCCATAATTCAGCAAATGTTGGCAATTTGGTCTCTAATTCCTTTGCCTCTTCAAAAACCAGCCTTCTCTCCTAGTAATTCTTGGTTAACATTTGCTGAAGCCTAGCTTGCAGAATTTTAAGTATAACCTTGCCGACATATAAAATAAGCACCATAAAATAGTTCAGTAATTTGAACATTAGTTGGCATTTCCCCTCTTGAGGACTGGGATATAAACTGATTTTTTTTTCCAATCCAGTGGTCACTCTTGAGTTTTGCAAATTTGCAAACAGTTGCATACTGAATGCAACACTTGAACAGCCTCATCCTTTTAGGATTTTAAATAGCTCAGCTGGAATTCTGTCACTTCCATTAATCTCATTGTTAGCAATGCTTCCTAAGGCCCACTTGACTTCATTCTCCAAGATGTCTAACTAGATCAATAACCACAGGGTTGTGGTTATCAGTGATGTTAAGATCTTTCTTGTATAGTTCAGTATATTCTTGCCACCTCTTCTTAATCTCTTCTGTTTCTATTAAGTTACTACCATTTCTGTCTCTTTATTTTATCTCTTTATCAAGCCCTTTTTTGCATGAAAAAGTCCCTTGAGGACTCTAATTTTCTTGCAGAGATCTTGTATCTTTCTCATTCTCTTGTTTTCTTCCATTTCTTTGTAGTATTGCTCACTGAAGAAAACCTTGTCTCTCCTCACCATTCTATAGAATTCCGCATTCAGTTGCATTAATTTTTCCCTTTCACTTTCCTTCCTTCCTCAGCAATTTGTAAAGTTCATCTTACAATCATTTGCTTTCTTGCTCTTCGTTTTTCTGGAATGTTTTTGTTGCTACCCTTGCCTCAATGCTGCAAACCTTCATCCGCAGTCCTTTGGGCTAACGCATCTAATCCCTTAAATCTATTATTATTACTTCCCTATCAGACTTCAAACCCCCCACAAGGCTATAAGCCATTAGGTAATTTTCTGCCGGGGCAGCAGTAACCTATCATTCTCTCAGGCTCCAAAGAAAATGCAAAAAGCATAGTTCACTTCACAAATCACTAAGCAAATATCTTTTAAATAGGCAATCCTATACCCCAAAAGAATGCTTTAAAAACTTCTGCGACAAATCATACCAAAATGTAAAGGGTTTTAGAAGCCTTATGACTTAGGGACAAAACACTGCCTAGCCCAAGACTCAGTCCAGTCCTTAAGGTCAATGGTTGAGTTCCAGGGATGCAGATCAGAGAATCCACAACCGTACAGAAGAAACCATTCAGACATTAAGCTGTTTCTCAGGCTAGAAGATTCCTGGTCAAAAACACTGGTTTCAGAAGTTCTCAGAGAATTCTGATGAGCTCAAAAGGGACTGAAAATATGTCAAAATATGGTTCCTGTTCCCCAAGAGATACTCTTCTTCTCACCCTACCCCCACCCCCAACCCCACCCAACAAAGCCACTAAGTATTTCCAATTTTCAAGGGTTTTCAAGAGTTCTAGGTAACATTTACAGAGTGTTTACTATTTGCCAGGCACTGCTAAGCACTTTACAATTATTATCTCATTTGGGCCTTGCAATAACCCAGAGAGATTGGTGCTATTATAATCTCCATTTTACATATGAGGAAACTGAGGCAAACACAAGTTAAGTGACTTGTCCGCAGTCACACAGCTAGTAAGTGTCTGAGGTCAAAATTGAACTCGGTTCTTCCTAACTCTAGGCCAGGCATTCTATCCACTGTGCCACCTAGCTGCCCTCTAAACTTGGACCAGGGTCACGGAGGAAATCCCCTAAAATCATCACAGTCCTTAGCAACAGTTCTAGCGGTCCCAAGAATTTTGAAAAATGGGTGCCCTTGGGCTTTACTCTACCCTCCAATCCAAGTGCAATTTTACCAGGCAAGGCTATAAGGGACATTTTAGTGTAGCCTGGAAAGCACTGAAATGTCATGTGGCCATCATTCTTACAATTGCCACACTACTGAGAATGCACATTATCATCATTATGCCCTATATCAGCGGTTCTCAACCTTCCTAATGTCACGACCCTTTAATACCCATATGTGGGCAGACCCACCTGGAGACAGATAGAGGAGCAGTGCCTCAGTTCCTAAGACCATCGGAAATACATGTTTTCAGATGGTCTTAGGCAACCCATGTGATCCCTGTGAAAGGGTTGTTCGACCCCCAAAGGGGTCGCAACTCACAGGTTGAAAACCACTGCCCTATATGATATTGAAGAAAACCATGGCTAACAGTTCTTTGGCAAAAGTAAAATACTTAATTTGTTAATATTTTTACTTTCAGCCAATTAATCAGCCTGTTAGCACATTTCTGCTTCAGATAAACCTGATTAAAGGTACCTTAGATTCAAAGCTCCTTAAATTTATTTCTGCATCAACAATTAAGACCATTTATTACTTTTCCTGGAGAATGTCCATCTGTTTCAAGCCAAAGTCATTCCTCATCTCTCTACTCTCCCTTTCACTGAGAAGGAAATTAAATTGATTGGAATCTATTACACCAAAGGAACTGAAAAACTACAAAATAAATGTGCTCTAAATGCCAGACACACAACCTTGATAAGAGCCACAATGACGGGCAATGAGAGCACACACTATTGCCCACGGTTTCCTTCCTCTGTCTCACCTAGAAAATACCCTTCATTATAAGGAAACTGGGCTTTACCAGGGGGTCCAAAAGATAAACAGCTGGTCCGGAGTCAGGAAGACTCAGCCACCGGCCTCAGACACTCATTAGCCGTTTGACCCAGGGTAACTTAACTCTGCCTCAGTTTCCTCAACTGGAAAAAATGAGGTAGAGAAGAAAATGGCAAACCACTCCAGTGCCTTTGCCTAAAAACCCCCAAACAGAGTCACCAAGAATCAAACACAACTGAACCAACTGAACAACAACAATAAGGAAGTTCAATAAAGTGCATTTATGAAATAAGAAACTCCTTTCTTACCTATTCCTTGAAGACTCCCAGTTATGAAATGATGGGTTCCAATGCAATCAGTCTTGACCCTGAGGCTGGCACCTGATTCTGACCAAAGCAAGGTCCGATTTAAAAGCTGCCACAAGAACAGCGACAGGAGGGGAGAACTTCCTACCCCCCCCCCAAAACGTCAACTAACAAAGAGTCAGGAAAGCAGTGACAGGGGCTCTGAATGTTAATGCTTCTCAATGCACTAGACTAGAGGCTGTTCTACTTGCTTTATACATAAGGTAAAAAAGGCATTTTATTAGGAGACTCAAAACCAAGAGTCTTGGCTCCATGTTGACCTCATGCATCATCATTCAAGCCATTAATCAACTACTTCTACCAGCAGGTAATGTAACCAATCTTCGCCTTTCCCTGTGATTGCTGCACCCATGCGCCAAGGACGGGATAACAGAGGAGAGAAAGAAGACAGACAAGCTGTTTCCCTGTCAGATTGTGTCTGTTCTGCTGCCTCTGCTACTACACAGGAGATGCAGCAAGGAGGATGTAGAAAGAGGCAGAGATAAGCACCAACAGTAAAGCATCTCCTTCTCCATAGCTGAAGCATTGTGACTGCCATTTCTGCTACCTCCTGTTACTAATATACCTCTAACCTCACAATAAAAGTCAATGGGAAATAAGACTCTCTGGATACTAAATTCTGAGCACCTTGTATAAGCTGTGTGTAGGGTCACGGCTCCAGAGCTAGAAGGCCATCTCATGCAATCTTCTCCCTTTAAAGAAGAGAAAACCGATTCCCAGAGAGGACCCCTGACTTGCCTGAGAGAGTAGGGGAGCTGCGCCACACGGGTCCTCTGATGACGGACTCAGTGTTCTTTCTGCTGGGCTACCTGCTGAGGCTAAGTATTATTGCTGAGTCACAAGGATGAACAGCCTATGGTCAACATCCCATAAAGACAGCAGTTACTACATTTTCAATCTTTTATATCCATTCTGTGACTTCACTGAGTAGGAGTGCTCTGTATCCAAATACCTTTCTCCACTGTCCGTGCAGATTTCAGATTCTAATACTAGTCAGACTTTACGTAAGGGATCAATAAAATTATTTATCTGACGCTGCTGATGTCTATCATCTCAGTGTTAGGACCAGTAAGTACCAAAATGGCTCTGTCATAAGGTATGAGATCCACATTTTTTTTTAATGCAACACAGTATCTTTCCTAGTACAAGCATTAATATAATTACCTGAAGCACTAATAACTCAAGGGATGATATGAAAATGAAAAAGGCTTAGAAATGTTGCTAGAAAGGCGGCTAGGCGGCACAGCGGATAGAACGCCGGGCCTGAAGTCAGAAAGACCCGAGTTCAAATCCAACCTCAGACAATTATTAAAGGTGTGACTCTGGGCAAGTCACTGTAACCTCTGTGCGCCTCTTTCCTCATCTGTAAAATGAAGATGACAGTAATAGCACCTGCCACCTGGGGTTGTTGTGAGGATGAGTTAATATTTATAAAGCTTCGGGGGCGACTGGGTGGCACAGGGAATAGAGCACCGGCCCTGGAGTCAGGGGGACATGAGTTTAAATCCAGCTTCAGACACTTAACACTTACTAGCCATGTGACCTTGGGCAAGTCACTTAACCCCAACTGCTCCGCTTCCCCCCTCCAAAAATTAAAAAAAAGGAATGTTGCTGAAAAACAAGCTTTTCTACCAGAAAAAAAAATAGCAGAAGTCCCCTGAATCTATCACAATCTGAACTTCTTTTCTATTTTTGTTTCTTTTCAACATGAATGAAGAGATAACAAATGTATCAAGTTTGTACAAACTGGACGGTTTCCCTCATTCCTCCTGGCAAACATCTGAGAAGGCTCCGCCTAAAGAGAAACCATGGGCAAGGTCCAGATCACATCATCCTAATTAGAAGCTTGAAACCGATCTAATCAATACCCTCTCCCATATCTGAGACTTTCCCCGGCCCGTGACTTGCCAGTCCCTGACCTCTTGTACCCCTGCCACCTGAGAGAAGCCTTACCAGCACCACCAACAACCACTCCTTCTGGACTATCCATCAGAGGGCTTTGCAAATAACAGGGACTTAAAAATAGGCACAGAATTCATTCCCATGCTGACCTGAAAGAAAAACAAAAGTGTCCATATGCATGTCTAGACATATATGTATGTATATGTGCATGTCTGTATAACAGCAGTTTGGCTCCAACATATTTATATCCAATCATCTCCAAACCATATGAAGATATGGCTTTAATTTAACTCATATGATGCCAAAAGTTAAAAAGCAGCAAAGCAGATGCTCGTTCTAGTCACACACTCAGACAGTTGACATAAATGATCTTCTTCACTTAAAAAAAAAACAGTGTTAAAAAAAACTTATTTTAAGAAAGCTTCGGGTAGGTGTGGTTTTCTTTTGGTTTTGGAGATTTAGCTGCCTAAAGTACACTCTTTATTTTATACTATAATAAAGTCACATGCCCTAAAGACTCTCCTATAAAGGAGACATGTAACCTTAAAATCGAGAACACCATGGAAAGTGGAGAAGGTTATCATCTTATAAATGAATTCTGTTTAAGTGAACTTGCTTAACATTTATGGGGTAAATAAAAGCAGTTATGACAGCAATATAGCAAAGACTTGTTTCTCACGTTCTGGAGGAGATTTTGAGATCCGTATCCATAAATCCTCACCAGTATCAGTTCTGAAATACTGAAGTATTTTACTGAAAGTCATGCTGTAAAAATGCAGGGTTACTGTCCACAAATGCACATGTCACACAAGCATCTTCCAACAGTAAGCCCCAGGAAGGCTACTGAGGCAAAACTGCAATCCTTATCAGCGGTCAAACAGGGGCAGGGGGGCCGGTTCAATTATTACTACATGAGTTACTTTCATTTTTTAAATAATTGCTGCTTTATTCTAACCTAAACATTAGATAAGGAAAGCTCACTGTATTATGGATAATTAGGCTATTTCATGAAATGCTCTTTCTTATCGCCTCGGTCAGTCAGTCAGCAGCCATTTACTATTGGGGTGCTCAGTGTCCAGCACTAAGCATGATCAGAGGTGTGAATAAGAAATGACCAGGCCATGTGGATAGTTCAGGAAAGAACTATGAACTCCGTTTAATGACGATGTGAACAAGGTTTTTAAAGATCCAAAGGACAAAGATTCAAGTATTCTCATCAACAGGCTTAGTTTTTCATGTTCTGGGATATTATCATGGTTTTATTGTTACAATAAGTCTACTACCTCCTGGAAGTAACTCACATACAATCACAAGTTCTCATTTCTAGAAGTCGATGAGGTCTCTGGGAAGTCAATTAACATTTTTAAAGGCATTAACACAGAGGATGCAAATCAGAGCAGACCTCCAAACATCTAGGTTTGGTAAATCATTGTCTTGAATCTGCTATACCTTGGGACCAAAACAGGAATGGGAAATCTAATAAAAGGCTTGTCTTTTTTAAGAATCTGAAGTTTTGTGAATTCTAGGTACCAAAAGTCTTTGGGAAAGCCAACAGGTCTTTGGAAGTCAGTTAACATTTTAAAGGCATCATGTAAATGAGAGCAGGTTTCAAAGCATCAAGGTTTGTCTAACACAAACCTAGGCCAAAAACCGCTTCTCTAAGACATCTGCATATGAACTGACCCCCAAAATCAAATACTTTGGCTTTCTACCATAAGAGACATGTCTTGAAGTTTGGGGGGCAATAGTTTTGATGTCAGGATCTCAGACAAAAGTCTTTTTAAGCGCACCCCTGAGGTTCTTTCAGGGGAGCCAGCCTTTGCAAGCCAGGTCACCTCAAGAGGAATTAGGTACATAATTAAGGTCTCTTATCTGAGTCCTGGCTCAGATCTATTTGGCTCACCCCAATTTACTAAGCACGTACTTAGCACAGTCAGACACTGTGCTAAGAGCCGAGGGTACAAAGAGAACCAAAAGTCAGTTGCTGCTCTCCAGGCGCCTCCACTTTAACAAAGACATGAAAACAATTATGAACAAGAAAAATAAATGTAGGGAATAATGAACAGAGGGAAGGCAAGAGAACTAAGGAGGGTCAAGAAAGGCCTCTTATGGAAGACGGGATCTTAGCTGGGATCTGAAGGAAGCCTGGAAAACCAGGAGCAGAACAAAAGAGGAAGAGAATCCTGGGCACGGAGGACAGGCTGAGGCGGAGCGAGGGTCCGGTCTGAGGAGCAGCAAAGTGGCACTGAACTGTGGGGGAGGGAGTAACAAGGCTGGAGAGGTACAAGAGGGCAGGGTTTTAAATGCCAAATCTTGGCAGTTATGTGTCGGCCCCCTAAATCATTCATTCTCCCTTCTTTGTTAAGGGGCAGATTAATTAAAGACTGGCTCACAACAATATTCCTCTTCCTCTCTGCCCCAACCTCTGTGCTCACACTTAGAGACCAGCGTAGTGAGCTCTAGACTATGACGGCACAAAAAGTTTCATTTTTGTTCTTGCATTCCTAGCACCTGGCAGACTGATAGCTGATAAATCCTGGCTGAACTGAATTAAATGACTTGGTCATGGTCACTGACCCAGATAAGTCTGGATTTTTTGCCTCTCATTGCAATGAGAGCACCCTGGTCTCACTGGTCACCCTGTACCACGTATGACCTATAGGAGAGGTGTCAAACACCCAGACCACAGCCCCATGACCCACAACACTCCTGAATACAGCCTGAACCAGGTTAAAATGTGATTGGAAAATATTTAACAAAATAAATATTTATAATATGACCTTATAAAATTAACCAATATGTAGCCTGAAGACATTCCCCATTTCTATTTGAGTTTGACACAGCAGGACTACAGGATCAAACGTGAAATTCTCTTTCACTCTCAGAGCTCCTCACAGTCTGTCCCCCTCCTGTCTCTGCAGTCTTGGGACACGTACTGCTCCACGTTCCTGCCATGCCGGTATACCTGCTGCATAACATTCCATTTCCTCTCCTCGCACATTTGCAACAGCTCTGCCTCCATTCATGACTGAGACACTCTCCCTTCTCACCCTCACCTGTCAGAACTCCTGGCTTCCTTCGAGAGTCAGAAGAAAGGGCACATTTTTAGAAGGCCTTTCCTACCCCCCTCAGCATGTAACTCTGTATGTGTCTTGTATGTTCTTATGTTATTTCTGTATCTCACACACATGTACATACACCCCTCTGTCTCCCCCATCAGAATGGATGCTCTTTGAAAAGAGGGATGGTTTTTGGCTTTGCTGCACCCCTACCAGAGTTCCTGGCACATAATAAAGGTTTACTGAAAGCCTGCTGGCTCACTGTTTCATAAAATAAAAGTTCTTTGGAAACACTGTACTCGAGTGCTACAGAATCAGGATTAGTTAAATAGCATTCTTTTGGAGACAATAAAAGAAGAACTTCTACAGGATGTGTTTGGTTTTTTTTCAACATTGCTCAGGGTTTTGGTTTTAGGAACCCAGGGTACGTCTGACAAACAGAAAGATACTTTAACTCCACTAACCGAAACAATAAACCCAAAACATAAAGAGGGAAAATACAACCACAAGAAGAAAAAAGGTGAACCAAGAAAATAAAATACAGACTAAACAAATTATGTCCATAAAGGCAAATGAGGTTATGGAAATGATCACGGTACGTTTGTGTAAGGGAAAGACAAAGAAGGAGGGCTGAGCAGTGTCCAGACCCTGGGGGGTGGGGGGGAAGAGGGGATCAGCGTGAGGCAAGCTGGGTAAAGCGCTCTTGGTAACACTATAATTAGCCCTCTGCTCAATTGTGCAGCCCAAATCATTTCTAAAAAAGTATTTAGTCAAGAACAAGCTAAGCAAGTTAAAGTTCTACCGTATATTCCTAGAACACTTTCCACCAAGCAGAGAGACAGCACTTTAGGGAAGGCAGCTGAGACAGCATCTAAGGCAGCGGCTCTCAACCTGTGGGTCGCGACCCCTTTGGGGGTCAAACGACCCTTTCACAGGGGTCAGAGGGGTCGCCTAAGACCATCAGAAAACACCTATTTCCGATGGTCTTAGGAACTGAGAAGCTGCTCCTCTGTCCGTCTCCAGGCAGGTCTGCTCACATGCAGATATGTCCACATAGGAGTATTAAAGGGTCGCGGCATTAGGAAGGTTAAGGACCACTGATCTAAGGGAGTGTACTCACTTTGCATACACCAGGAAACGGAAACCCAAAGAGGCGAAGTCCTTGGGTACCTGCCAGTCATGACTAAACCCTGGAGGCCTCTCTATCCCTACTACCGTGCACTTTGTGCAGCACCCTCCCGCCCCCATGTTTCATTTTATAAATAATCATGATTCCATGAGATGAGAGATGCTAACGGTACTGCTTCCCTGATTTTACCCAGGAAGGTCACCAGCACTAATTCAGCTTTGACGAGACACCAGGCCCATGCTAAGAGCAGGGGTCAGCAACAGAAGCCAAAGAGACAGTCTCTGTCTTCAAGGAGCTTATGTTCTGATGGGAAAAGACGGCACACAAAAGAGTGGGGAGGGGAGGTGGGGGAACAAGAGATATCTAGGTAGAGGAGCCTTGGAAGGATGAGGAGGCACGGCCAGGGGCTGCGCCCATCCCCAAAGTAAAAGCACTGAAAAGAGCTTGCCAAGGGGAGCAGAGGCCAGGGGTATTATAAAGTGAAAGTTCCCAGGCACCGAGGGAAGTTCCAAGGTGAGTCTCCTTAAGTTGATCCAGACAAAACAATCATTAAAGATTTTTTTCAGTCCTAAAACTCTGATTTCCAGTATTCACGATGCAATTCTTAGAAATCATCCAGTTTTGACCCAACGATGAGAACTAAAGAGAAGACATGAAAGGACTACAATTTGTGTCTCTTCATTTTTACCTTTGGAAGAAACAGACAGACCCACGCTTTTCTTTCCCTGTGCTCTTTAATTAATTGTTCTCAAGTTGCTAAGGACTGTGGTCTCCCAAAGAAGTGACATAAAATGTCTGTCTAAACTTAATCATATAGTCAGGCATATTGTCTAGATAATTTACATTAAGCAGAATATACATAGACTGCATATTTTATATGCAGTCTATGTATATTTATATAATTTTATTTATATATTATATATTATTATATTATTATATAATATATATTATAATATAAATGAAATATATAATTATATCGTATATTAATATTATATATTATTATATATAGTGTATAATATATAAAAATATATTAATATAATTTATATAATTTTTAAACTAAGCATTTAATCCATCAAAAAAAACTTACTACAGGCCAGTGCTGAGTGCAAGAAATATAAAGAAAGATCAAAAACACAGGCCCTGCTCTCAAAGAGCTCACATTCGACTTGAAGAGAGAACACACATAAAATGACACATACGAGATACGTGTAATCTCACAAGGGAAGGCACAAACAGCGGAGAAGCTGAGGAAAGGTCTCCTGCAAAAGGCTTGCAATCCTGTCTTTTTCAAGGTAAATGTTTGACTTACACACGGGTATACACAAGAGACAGCACACTGTGCCAAAAGTTGTCTAAATTTTATCTTAAGAAAGACCAGCTCTTAAAAAAAAATTTTGTGACTACAGAAAAGTTACTTCGCCTCTCTCACAGTTTGCATGAATCATATTCTATTTGGGATAAACAGAGCAACCATTAGAAAGGATATATTAGGCTCTAGTCTCAAAATCACACAAAAATATTCAGCCTTGTAATTAGAACCTCAGTAACAACAGCATGTATCCACTATACCTTTCATTTATCTTAGTCTCTGAAAATATTCATTTGTCAAATGATCTTTATCATGCATAAAAATCTACCCTCCAAACTGGTCTCAATCCATCCCTTTAGGATAACCAAAAGGATGATAAAGAAGACAGTATTTGTATTTAGGCTAGGTTTCTTACCCCTCAGGGTTCCATTCATTATTTGTTGTGAGAAAATGCTGCTTTCATTCCAATTTTTTTCAAGTACGGTGGTATACTTCATCAGACTAGGCTTAATTACAAAGTAAGTTATAGTAATAACTATGGAAACTGATTTGGCTTTTTCACTCATACTAAGAATAAAAGACAGTATGTGATTTTTTTCCTTACCTAAATATATAGATATAATTTCATAATTTATTTTTGCTTTTAAGTAAAATCTGTTGATGCTCTGAATCACAGGAACAAGGACACAGAAGTGGTTGAGACCTTTGTCATCATCTAATTCAATTCCCTCATCTTACAGACGGGGACGTCAAGGTCCCCAACTGGAAAAAAACACATCTGTCGAACCCAGGCTCTTTACCTCCAAAGCCAGTGTCATTTCCACAAGGCTACATGACTTCTATAAACTTCTTCTCCCTAAAAATGTTAGAAAACATCAGGCAATTTGAAGTCAAGTGAACATTACTACCTTCTGGGGAGCCAAAGTTCTCTGCCTGAACTTTTCAACTGTATCTTGCCCCATGCTAGCCCAAGCGCCAGCAAATGCTTCAGCTTTGTCTTGACTGAGATGAACGTTCTCTAATTGTTGTTGCAGAACAACTGGTTTCACATTGTGATAAACAGCCTGTGAAAGAAAAGAAAAAATATATATAGTGCCATGCATCACTTCAATACATTTAAACATTAGAAGAACAGTACCCTATTAACCCAAAAGCACTTTTTCAGTTTTTAAGGGTTTTTTTTAATTATTATTTCATACTGCTACTAAACCAAATTGTTCTAATGCAGTGGTTCTCGACCTTCCTGATGCGGCGACTCTTTAATGCAGTTCTTCATGTTGTGGTGACCCCCAACCATAAAATTATTCTCGTTGCTACTTCATAACTGCAATTTTGCTACTGTTAGAAATTGTAATGTAAATATCTGATATGCAGGATGTATTTAAATTGAACATAACCCACAGGTTGAGAACTGCTGTTCTAAAGAATAGTTTACAGAGCCACAGTCTGGGCTGAAAGTTGCTCAAACACATGGAAAAATCAAAATTAAAGTGTTATCTGTGCCTGAAGGTTTCTATGTCCTAAATATATTAGATATCTGTATAACCTCCTACTTGTCTTTGGCTGCATAAATTTACTTTTCCTAACTAGTGAGTATTCCCTAGCAACCATTTAAATCAATTAAGTACCTACTGGCTTTTCTGTTATGTAGAGGTTGGAGGGAATGACTGCAAAGGAAGTATAAGACCAGAAAGCAAAGCTAAAGTGTAGGAAAGCAAAGAAAGAGCAGGTAAGGGTGGGGGGTGGGGAATCATATGAAACACAGAACAGGTATGATTACCAACTGTAAGTACAACAGGTGGAAGGAAGATTTGTATGAACAAGAATGTATGGCAAAAATGAGGGGGAATCTGAACTGGACCTTAAAGGCAAGGAAAAATGCAGAGACAGCAGTCTTCCCTCTGCAGCATGTGTGCTCTGCTCACACATGTCCCCTGTGTCTCTGCTGCCCAAACTTGATCCCTCTAAATGCCCACTCTCCTCAGAGAGGGGTCTGCTTGTAAGAGAGAGAGAATCCTAGTTGCTTTAAACTAACTGGGGGGTGCAGAGAAGAAGGAGGTACTAAGGATGGTACTAAGCTGAGGTGATCAGCTCTCCCAAATTCCATTCCAAAGAATGTTGAATAATGTCCCAAAACAAATTCTGGAGTGGCAGAACCCACAAAAGGACAGAACAAAACAAGGTTCCAGCCCAAGACAACTAGGAAGGTCAGTAGGAAAGGTCTGTCATACCAGGGCAAAAGTGGAGTACCATCCAATGCAGGCCATGCCGGTGCAGACCAGACCTCACGAAACCAGGAGCAGGCCTTGGGAGTCACAAAATCATCACCAGCGGCAGCTGTTTCTGGAACTGTCATCCCTCAGAAAGCAAGGAGGTCAAATAACTGGACAGAAAGAGATTACAGGGTTCTCTTTGTTGGCACTGTGGGCACAACTCTGTTGGATTGCCCATACCTGGATCTGGGCTATAGTCCTGGGTCTTGGTCCTAAGATGAAAAGAAGGACTACTATGCCAGAGCTTGTGGCCACAGGAAAGGGGAGACCCTAGCCATACTTCCAGGACAGAAAAGAGTATTTATGGTCACTTACAGACGACAGCAGTGATCAGGAAAGGAACAAACACACCTCTCCTTAGATCATACCACCTTGGAAGAACCGGAAGCTTGCAGACCCCCAGAACTAGCTCTTGAAACAGCTGCACAAAAACCCTGAAGCTTGGGAAAGTGCACCCTTCACCCCAGAAGCAGAGCCTCACTTTAACAGAGAATTAAAAGTCAGAAATTAGTCTGGAAAAATGAGCAAACAAAAGAAAGAATTCTGACCCCAGAAAGTCACTGTGGTGACAAGGGAGATCAAAACCACACTCAGAAGAAGACAACAAAGTCACACCTGCTACCCCCAGAGTCATGATCGTGCTGCTTTGGGGTTGCTGTTTTCGCTGTCTCATTATCTCTGAATACCAAGTTCACTCAGTTACCCTGATGTCAGGTAATGAGCACCTGGGCTGGCTATTTCTGTTACGGCTTGTGCTGTGATCGCTCAAGCACATTGTTCTGACATTAACTTGTCAGGAAAAATGATGACAAATGTCCCCTTGAAAAGGGAAATTGAGAAAATCAAGCAATTCTAATCTCACTTTGTACCTGCTTCTATTCTCTATCGCCTTCAATATGTTGTAATATTGCCCAAACTATGTTTACTCGTCTCTGAACCAAGTCCAAAAACTCAGCTAGCCTGCACTGTTACGTTCAAAAGCTGAGCTCAACAAATGCCATTTATTCTGCTTTCACCACCCACAAATTGTAACAATTGTGGTCCTTTTCTTATTGGTTGTGTTGTCTTCCTACCTGTGCTTCTGCCCTTTGTGCCTACAAATGGGATGATCCCTTCTGGCCATGCCCAAAAAAAGCCCTAAAAATCCCAGTACAGAGACACCTCGGGGACCGTGTGGAAAATATCTGGAAAGAATGGGTGGCTTTAGGGGGTGGAACGTGGGGTCGCAATTGGTGAAGGCCATACCAAGGCCACAGTGACGAGTATAAAACCATGCATGTCTGGCCATCTACTCAACAGCACTGGCCTTGATGCCCAGGGTTCCGAACTCAAGTCCAGTACGAAGCAGTAAAACAAAACATTAGCTAAACCATGATGACAAATGTCATGATGCTCTACTGAGCCTCCTCCCTTTGTTTGATTTCTGTAATTACCACAGGGATTTTCTGGGATATGTGTAGGGATAGACCCATTATTGAGACTGTTTCATCTGGCAGCCACCTCAGACTGGCCCCTAATATAAGTAACCCAATTGATTAAACTATTATCTATAATTAATCTGGAGTTTCTGACCTCTTTCTCTGGTATCAAATTAGCTCTTCTGGTGATGTCATCAATATCCCAGTGCATGGGGATATCAGACCTTACAGATTACAACCAAGAATCAGCTACCCAACAAAACTGAGTTTTCAATACTTCGGAGGAAAAATGGACATTCGATGAAATAGAAGATTTCTAAGCATTCCTGATGAAAAGACTGAAGGTAAATAGAAAATTTTACTTTCAAATACAAAACTCAAGAGAAGCATAAAAAGGCAAATAGGAAAGAGAAATCATGAGAGTTTCAATAAGCTTGAACGGCTTACATTACTATATGGGAAAATGACACTTGTAACTCCTAAACACTTTTTCTTTTATTAAAGAGCTGTGAGAATTATATAGACAGAGGGTATGCATTTGAGTTGAATATAATGGGATGATTATACAAAAAGATAAAAAGAGGAGTTCACTCAGAGAAGAGGAAAGGGAACAACAAAACAAAAAAGCTTTCATACAGTTTCTTCACACAGAAGAAGCACTAAAGGGCTTTAATAGTGGAGGGGAGTTTGAGGGGGGAGAGACTGAACCTTTCTCTCATCAGCATTGACTCAGACTGGAAATAACATATGCTCAGGAAGGAGTCACATGCAATTAGCCTCTCACAATTTGCCCACCACGGAGGTGTCCTGTGTAATTACACAGGTACAGCCTGTATTGAGTTGCTGCTCCTCCCAGTGGGAGTGGGTGACAGGGGAGGAATTGCAAGAATTTAGTATTTAAAGCTATACAATCAAATGCAACTGGGAAATAATGCATTCAGGGACGGGGGCAGGGAGCCCCTCCCTGCCCTGCTGGAGAGCTAGAGGGGTGTTGGAAGAGGGCATAAGGGGGAACAGATTGTGGGAGGGGCCTTGCAGGTGGGATTGGTGTTCTGGGCTGGGGGGTGGGGGCAAAAAGGGGAGAAAATCTGTAACTCAAAACCTTGTAGAAATGAATGATGTAACCAAGAAAATAAATTAAAATTAAAAAAAAAGAAAGAAAGAAGCCAGGCAGGCCAACAGGAAGAATCTATCACACCAGGCTGTGAGCTGAGCGCAGCCGCACTGAGCCGCACGGTTCCCAACCCCAGGGTGGCCCTGACCAGCAGCAGCCTGGCGCAGACTTCAGAAGAGAGAATCACCAGCAGTGTGGTGCTTTCCAGAATTGTCAACCCATAAATGCCAAAAAGAAAGTAAAAGGTCTGTGTGGAACTTTATGGGAACAGTGTGACCAAGAACGTGATCCAGCACCTGCCCCCAGGGCAAGAAACTACGTTGGTATGGTGGCTGTGCTGTCACCGTTGCCTGGCTGTCTCAGAAGCTCCTGGCTTGCAGATTGTAAGGGGACCAAGTGACCATTCTGAGGGTAATCACTCTTGCTTTAACCTGCCTGGATCTGGATCTGGATCGCAGTCTTGGGTGGTGGTCCTGGGGTGTGTGACCAGTGAGCCAGAGCTTGTGGGGGCTGTAGAGAGGGCACCCAACTAATAGCCCTAGCAGCTGTGAAAACCCCAGTCATTTTGGGACAAAGCTCTCTCCATTCCAGAATCAGAGTTCTACTGTGGCAAAGCGCTCAAAAGTCAAGTAATTGAATGGCAAGATGAGCAAGCCCAGGAAATGTAATCACACCATAGATTCCTTTTTTAGGGACAAAAAGGATCAAGGCATGGAGCAGGGGGAAGACAGTGAAGTCAGAACTCCTGCATCAAAATCATCCAAGAAAAATATGAACTAGTTATAGGCCATGGAGGAGCTCAAGAAGGATCTTGAAAATCAAGAGAAGTGGAAGAAAAATTGGGGAGAGAAATCAGAATGATGCCAGAAAATTATGAAAAGCAAATCAACAGCCTGCTAAAGGAGACCCAAAAAATACACTGAAGAAAATAACTCCTTAAAAAACAGACTAACTCAAATGGCAAAAGAGGCTCAAAAAACCAATGAAGAGAAGAATGCCTTAAAAAGCCAAATTTGCCGGATGGAAAAGGATTTTCAAAAACTCACTGAAGAGAATAACTCTTTCAAAATAAGATTGGAGTATCTGGAAACTAATGATTTTATGACAAATCAAGATACTATAAAACAGATCCAAACAAATGAAAAAAATAGAAGGCAATGTGAAATATCTCAGTGGAAAAACCACCGACCAGAAAATAGATCCAGGAGAGATCATTTTAAAATTGCTGGACTACCTGAAAGCCATGATCAAAAAAAGCCTAGACACCATCTTGCAAGAAATTATCAAGCACAATAGTCCTGATATTCTAGAACCAGAGGACAAAATAGAAATTGAAAGAATTCACCAATTGCCTCTTGAAAAAGATCCCAAAAAGAAAACTCATAGGAATATTATAGCCAAATTCCAGAGTTCCCAGGTCAAGGAGAAAAATATTGCAAGCAGTCAGAAAGAAACAATTTGAGTATTGTGGAAACACAAGCAGGATAACACGAGCAGCTTCTACATTAAGGGATCAAAACGTTTGGAATATGATATCCCGGAGGTCAAAGGAGCTAGGACTAAAACCAAGAATCACCTACCCAGCAAAACTCAGTATAAAGGTATGGGGGAAAATATGGTCATTCAATGAAATAGAGGATTTTCAAGCATTCTTGATGAAAAAAACCAGAGCTGAACATAAAATGTGACTTTCAAATACAAGAAGCAAGAGAACCATGAGAAGGTAAAGAGGAAAAAGAAATCATAAGGAACTTATTAAAGTTGAACTATTTACATTTACATATTTACATTCCTACATGGAAAAATGATAATTGTAACTCATAAGACTGTTCTCAGTATAAGGATAGTTGAAGGGAATATGTGTGTGTGTGTGTGCGTGTATACACATGTATGTGTGTATGTATAGGAGGGTGTATGTGTATATAAATATATATGTGAGTATGGGCATATGTATGTTCATATATACATAGACAGAGGGCACAGCATGAGTTGAATATGAAAGGATGATAGCTAAAAAATAAAATTAAGAGGTGAGAGAGGAATTGATTGGAAGAAGGAGAAAGGGAGAGAGAGGTTAGGGTAAATTATCTCATATAAAAGAGGCAAAAGAAAACTGTTACAATGGAGGGGAAGAGCAGGAAGATGAAAGGGAATAGGACAATCTTACTCTCATTGAATTTGGCTTAAGGAGGGAATAACACACATACTCAACTGAGCATCTTACCCTACAGGAAAATAGAGGGGCAGGGGATAGGAGGGGGGATGATAGACGGGAGGGCAGATTGGGGGAGAGGGTAGAAAGAAGCAAACATTTTTGAAAAGGGATAGGGGTCAAAGGAGAAAATGGAATAAGTAGGGGTTGGGATAGGATGGAGGGAAATATAATTGGTCTTGCACAATATGACAACTGTGGAAATGATCTGGGTAACTACACACGTATAACCTATACTGAACTGCTTGTCTTTCCAGGGGGGGCAAGTGAGGAGGGAGGAAGGGGGAAAAAAATGGAACTCAAAAGTTTTAAAAACAAATGTTTAAAAAAAAAAAGTGTTTTTTCCATGCAACTAAGAAATAAGATGTACAGGCACCAGGGTATAGAGGTCCATCCTGCCCTAGAAAGTTCGGAGGGTGATGAGGGAGGATGGGAGGATATAGGGGAGCGAGGACTGGGAGGGGGGGTATTCAGTGGAATTGCTATTTTGGGGCAGGGGAAAGGTGGGGAGAAAAAACTGTAACTCAAAATCTTGTGGAAATGAATGCTAAGAACTAAAAATAAATAATTTTAAAGAATAAAAATAAAATAAATGTTTAAGTGTTTTTACATATAATTAGGGGAAAATATTAAATTGTTGGGAAAAAATAAACTATATGAACTTTAGCTTACTATAGAAACAGTAGATATTAGTAAAGGCTTGTGAGCTATGATTTCAATAAATACCTTGAAATATGTTGAACCTGGAGTAGGTATCCTAGGGGCTCCATATGTGAAAGGCAGGTACCTTAATTAATATTGCAATTAAGCCTGTTCCTTATAAATGTAATTTTCAATAAAGACATCATATACATTTACCTTGCCTTAACAAGTCATGTGTTTTACAAACAGTTTTGGATAATGAAAGTACCTGCTCCAAAATAAATGATATTGTTTCAAGAACCAGGTGAAGATCTTGTTTTTCTAGCGAAAATGCTGCCTGGAGCTTTTCTTCTTCCTCTTCACTGAAACTGTTCTCAGTCTGCAACATATATAACAACTTATTAGCATTCAACCAAAAATGCAAGTCTCCAGCCTTCAAAAGATTCATCTACTGGACACAAAAGCCTTTTAAAAAGAAGGTACAAACTGGAAAGAAAAAGTCACCCCACAGAGGCACGGGTCAATAAAAAGAATACTTTGTACTCATACCGCTGTTCTTATCTCCCATTAACAATATAAAGTCTTAAGTTCTATCATGTGCGGTAGTACATAATGCATCCTGACTTAGTTTGGTTGATACAGTCACATGTATGGGCCTTTTCAAAAGAATCCCATTAGTCTGAAGATATCACTCCCTAACAAAAAGGTCCCAAGTCACAAAAATACAATAAAAGTTTTATTCCTCATTCACAAATGAGGAAACTAGGACACAAGGCTATTTTATGACCTGCCCAGGAACACACAACTGGTAAGGGACGGCTCTAAAATTTAGCTTCTAAAAAAACAACTTTTTCCACATGTACCACATCAATTTAAGTCATGTTTAAAATACAAAACAATAGTTGCGTTAACACATTAAATAAGAAATCCCACTCTCCAAGCTGTGCACAAGGAAATGTACTGAAGTAAAACTATTTGGGATAATTCCATTGCTTTAATTGAAGAGATTTGGGGCAGCAGGTGGGGAGAAGTAAGGGAGGAAGGGGAAGAAGAATGACCGAAGGTCTTATCTCCTCTAGTACTCGCAAAGAATTCAGTGGGCAAAAGCATTTCTGGTCTAACAGGGTTAGGTAGCTCCCCCAAAATGAAATTCCAAGGGACAGTTAATTCCATAGGGAAAGTAGCATTTGGCCACAATATAACTGCATCAGACAAAACAGTCTTATATGACGTATTTATATATTCTTAAAAGAAAGTGTGGCCTGTTCTTCCTCCTTCCGCTCCAAAGCTGTACCTCTTCCTTCACCACACACGGTGCCCCTCTTCTCTTTTTTGTCTCCCTTCATTCTTTCCTTAGTGATCTCGTTCACTTCCAAAGCTTCAACAATAACCTCTCTATAGATGATTCACAAATCAGTACTTCTAGCCTCAACTTCTGTTGCAGCTATAGACCTAAATTTCCAAATGTCTGATGGAAATCTCCGTCCTGGATATTGCCCCAGCCCCTCCAGGTCAAACAAGCCCATCAATCTTCCAACTTCATCATCTTTCCCCAGAACCTACTCTCCTTCGTAACTTAGATTCCCATTGACATTTCTCCCAATCACCCACGTTCAAAAACATCAGCTTTGACCCTTCCCTTTCTCCAATCCCTCACATCCAATCAGATCTGTGCAGACGCCACATCATTTTTCACGCCTTGTCCCTCCCTGATGCTCGCTGCTACCACTCCAGTTTGCTCCCTCTTTACCTCTGACCTGAACTCTGAGAATACCCAATTAAATTATGTTCTCGCACCCGGCCTTTCCTCCCTCTAATTCAGTGGTTCTCAACCTGTGGGTCGCGACCCCTTTGGGAGTTGAATGACCCTTTCACAGGGGTCACAGGGGTCGCCCAAGACCATCAGAAAACACATACTTCCAATGGTCTTAGGAACCAAGACACAGCTCCTCTATCCACCTCCAGGCGGGTCTGCCCACATGCAGATATGGGCTGCAGCATTAGGAAGGTTGAGAACCACTGCTCTAATTCATCACATATCTCTGTGCTAGTTTAATCTTCCAAAATACGTTATGAACATATAATTCTCCAAATGAAAAAAAAAACTTCAATAAGTTTCCCCACTGCCCTCTAAGAAGTTTCAACTCCTTAGCTTGGCATCCAGCATTGTTCACTACCTGGTTCCAGTGTCTTTTCACAGCTTTATCTCATATGCCTTCAAATTTAAACTGGTAACATAGGTAACAAACTTGCTTTTATCCTAAACCTTTTCCTTTCCAACTCCTTCTATTTTCTGGCTCTCACTGAGACCTTGATCCCTCCCATTTGGGGCAGGAGGAGAGGGAGGGCTAGGGTAGGTAAATAGTCCATAGCAATCCTTTCCGCACTGCTTGCATTCATCCCCCGCTCACCGGCTGAAATGGGGGACCTGGAATTCTCCCTGCTCACCACAGTCATTCCCAGGTCATCTGCCTGCATCATTTCAAAACCTCTCCTCCTTTGAGGCTGACTCAATACACATTTATTATCCAGTCAAGACTATGGTAGTTGTCATCTACAGACCTCCACAACACTACCCTTCTTTCCCCAGTGACTTCAGGACCTAATTCACAGTCTTTCTCTTTTCTCAAACTCTTCATACTAGAGGACTTCACCATATACACCAAACACTTTTAGCTCCAAATGCTTCAACTTGCTCATTTTCCATGAGCTATTCCTCCTCCCACCTCCTCTACACAGAGATAATCACACCCCTGATCTTGCCAATACCCAAAAATGTTCCCTGTTCATGAACTTTGAAATTCCCTTATCTGATCACAATCTGTTGTCATCTCGCCGCTCCGCCTGCCCTGCATCTCCTAACCGTGTCCATCCTCCTGGCAAACTCCAACCCCTCAGTACCCCCTCAATTCTTTCCCAAGCCATAAGATCCCTGCATCGGCTATTCTCCTAGCTTCCCCATATCACCTCTTTGTGAACAATTTCAACTATACTCTTCTGTTTTCTTGAGTCCTTTGTCCCTTTGTCCTTTCACCAAACTTGGCTTACAAACCTACTGCCATCTGCCCCTTTCACTCAGACTCACCTGATGTTGAACAAAGCTGAGGGAAAAAAGCACAAAAACATGCTGACTAGACTCAGCAGAAGCTTATGTTACACAATCTCAACTGGGCCCTGATTGTAGCGAGGCAATCCTTTTGGACCTCCTAATCAATTCACTGTCCCTCTCACACAGCAGGTTTCCCAAAGCTTTATATCCCTCCTCCAACCTCTCAGCTAAAATCTTGCCTTTTTCACTGAAAAAAAAAAAAAGAGGCCATCTGACAAGACTCGCCCTCCCCCCCATCTCACATCACTCAGATGCCTTCTACCACTATCTCCTCCTTCATGCCTCCTTCAAAAGAAAAGGTAGCCCTTCCTGAGGTCAAGCAAACCCTCTATATCACATGAGCCCATTCCATCTTATCTCCCAAAGACTATCCTCTCTGTTACTGCCTATTCTCTCACTAATCAATCTCTCCCTGTCTGCTGGCTATCTTCTTGTTGCTTAGAAATACACCCATATCTGCTCCATTCTCAAAAAGCTCCCACTTGACTCGTCCGTCCTCAATAGCTCTCCTCTCTTTCACTGCTAAGCTCTGAGAAGGCTGGCTGTCTACTATATGTCCCTCTACTTCCTTTCATCTATCCATAACTCTTCCCAGCCTGGCTTCCAACCTTATCACTCCAGTCAAACAGCTCTCTAGCTAGTAGTGATCTCTTATTGTCAAATCTAATGGCTTTTTCTTAATCCCCATCTTTCCTGAGCTCTCTGAATTCTCTGACACTGTCAATGACCTTCTTCTCCTTAATATCCATTAGGGAATGGCTGAACAAGCTGCGGTATATGACTGTGACAGAATACTACTGCGCTACAAGAAATGATGAACGAGATGGTTTCAGAAAACCCTGAGATGACTTAAACTGAAGCAAAGTGAACTGAGTAGAATTAGGAGAAGAATCTACACAGTAACAGCAATATTGTAAAAGTACTCAACTGTGAAAGCCTTAGTAACTCCTCTGATCGATACAATAATCCACCACAACTTATGGAAATGGCAAGTCTTAGCCAAGTGACCACAGAGTCGTTCGGACCACTTTTCATTCGGACTCTGTGGTTGCTCTGTTAAAACTTGCCATTTCAATACAAAATGCTATTCACCTCCAGAGAGAAAACTAGCGATCTGAGAATACAGACTGAAGCATATTTTCCTTTATTTATTTTCCTTAAAAAAATGGCTAATTTCAAAACATTTTGTAGGACTTCATGCGTATAAGGGACATCCTATTTTCAGTTCCAAGCTCTCCTTTCTGCAGGAGTCATCCATTGAGAAGCAGGGAAAGAAAGGAGAACTGTGGCTTGAAAAATTAAATTAAATATTAATTTAAAAATATTAAATAAGTGAAATGAAATGAAAATTAAAAATTAAAAGTCACAGTGTCCACATTAAGAAAAAAATTATAGGGGAGAAAAGCCCCCTGAGCATGTTTGTAAAAAGAGAAGAAATAGCCCAGTATGTATATAATTGTGTTTGCAAATTATAAAGGGTTATATAATAATGGTTTACATTAATTAGTAACATTTTTACTATTAAGACAAAGCAAATCGACTGCAGAGAGCACTGACATCCTAAACTCCAGCCTTTATTTATGCTACTCACTTAAACAATTTCACTCATGGAACAGAAGTAGAGTGTAAGTAAAACCCACATGGGGATTTTAAATACTGGTCCACACAAAAGACCTCACTATTTTTACCCAGAGGAATAACACCACTGTATAAAAAAAAAAAAAACCTGGATTTAAAATATCATCAAAAGTGCAGCGGAATGGAAACATTACAAGCTAGCCAAAAGTAAATACACAAACCTTCAAGTGAAGTTTCTGAAGAATCCGGGTGAGCAATCGTGGGAATCTTCCGGTATCTACTGTGTTAACCAGAGATACAGCTTTTTTCATGCTGCATGTATTTAAAAACAAAAAGTTAATTAAAAAAAATTAAGGGGAAATATATTCGTTACAGAGCCCTATGACCTATTTCATAATTTCCAAATGTTGTAGGCACTCTAAAGATAGGTACTTAGTATTAGTACACATTAAGACAATACTAAAGAAACATTCCAAAAGTACTCCCACCTAAAGGCTTTCCATGGACAAGCCCTATTGAGTGAATTACCTCTTCTCTCTGGACTACTTTTGCCTGGAAAATGGCATAAATTTATGGGTTGGAGTCAAAAAACTCAAAAACGTAACACAAAACTTTCCAATAAAAAGAGATTATAATAAATGCACAGAGAAAAGAACTAAAGAATAAAATGCTGAAAAAAAAACTGTACAAAATGAAATTATCTGTTTTTACTAAGCATCCCCATGCATTTCAAGTCTGCTTCAATTGTAGCGATTTTGAAGTCACATGGGGTAAAGATGTATGTGATGTCCCTGTACACCAGGTTGGCAATAAAAAAAAGGAGTCAGGATGGGGAGGGCATGGAAAAAAGTCCAGTTCAGTCCTTGCCCTCCAAATGCTTAGAGAACTCTCACTACTATGACCTGGGGCTCTGATTGGTGAACTCTCACTACAGCTACTCCAGATCTTGAGTCCAGCACAGTTACTTTCTGGTCATCTCAATTGCTAAGCTTCTCTATGAGTTATATGTGTTCACAAGGTAACAGATTTACAACAGTAAGGGATTTTAGAAGTCAAGGAAACTGAGGACTTGAAAGGTTAAGTGACTTGCCCAAACAAAAGGGTTCAAACAAATAAGAATGTTGGCTACCATCTAAGTCCAGTTCTCAAGGTATTCTCTTCCCCTATTACAGGGCTTCTTATCCTTTGTGTGTGTGTCATGCACCCTTTTGGCAGTATGGAGAAGTCTGTGGACTCAGAATAATATTTACAATAAATATAACAATATATAACAATATAATTGTTATGTTGTTAATAATATAACAAAGATAACAATAATGTTATAATAAATATGACAAAATAGTGTACTGACATGTTATAATAAATATAGCAAAGTGAAATACATAAAAATACAAAGGAAACCTGATATGTTAAATTAGTTATCACAATATTTTCTTTAAAACAAATTAACAGACCTCAAGTAAAGAACCTGCACCCTATTTAAATGCCAAGCTCCTTGAAGGCTGGGGCTGTCTGGCCATATTCGAATCCCTAGGGCTAATAATAATAACCCATAACAATAATATTTGCAAGCATTTAAGTAGTATTTTAAGGTTTGCTAAGTTGTTTACTTAACTCATTTAATTCTGAACAGCAGAGCACGGGGCTGAATCTAGTAAAATGAGCTCAGCCGGTAAATAAACGGAGGAAAGCAGCGAACATTTCTACAGCACCTAGTACTCTCCGGTGGCTGGGCTGAACGTTTGACAAATATTTCACTTGACCCTCACAATAAGCCTGTAAGGCAGCTACTGTTACTGCCCTCGTCTTACAAATGAGATCAGGACAGAAAGGTCAAGTGACTTGTCCTGGGTCACACAGCTAAGTGTCAGGCAGGATTCCAACGTGGGTGTTCAGATTTCAAGTCTGGCATTTTATCCACTGCCTCACCTAGTGGATTCCAAGCATAACACTTGGTTCATGGTAAGCACTTCATAAGTGCTTTTTAATTTATTCATTCATCAAGGTAGAGGAGGTAGACAGCTACCGAAAGTATGTGGGCTGACAGATGGAGGGAGGGGGGCGGGTAAATGAGAGCAGGGAGGTTAAGCACAAGCCCCTGGCCCTGGCAGCGAGGGCATGGGGATGCCAAAGAGGGGCAGGAGAGATTTGCCCTCTCAGGGCACAATCTTCTCACCTCCTCCTGACTTGACAGACAGACAGGCAGCGCACATCCACCCCAGGCTCCTCCTTCCACTGCCCACAAACCCAGTCTGAGGAGGCTGCCCTGCCTGCTACCTCTGCCCTCTGCCCACTCCCCCGTGCCTGCCCCTTGCTCCCCTCTGCCCGCTCCCCCGTGCCCGCCGCCCGCTCCCCTCTGCCCGCCCCCTGCTCCCCTCTGCCAGCTCCCCCGTGCCCACGCCTTCGTGCCCGCTGCCCGCTGGGGGGGGGGGGGGCGCCCCAGGAGCCGAGCGAAAGCGGCAGAGCCCACCCCCCGCAGGCCCCGGGCTCCGTACAGCTACACCACAGGCGCCCTCTCCCCCGTCCGCCCTCCCTGTTCCCCCCCCCCAGCGGGCAGGGAGCCCCGGCACTCAGACTACCTGGGAGTGTCGGGGAGAATCAGCTGGGTGCCCGCCGGAGCTGCCATCCTCTTCCACCTGGCCGCCGCGCCGCCACCTCCAGTCAGCTGCTTCTGGCACAACCAATGGAGAGGCAAGGACGAGCCGCGGGCGGAGCCAATCCCCGCCTTCCGCCGGGAATCGGCCGGCGAGGATTGGCCGGCCCTGTTCCGGGAGCTCTGCAAGGCGGCTCCGCGGCCGCAGCTCCGAGCAGCCGATTGGCTCCTGCGCCCCCAGCCCCGCCTTTCCGACGTGGGGCAAAGGGCGGGGTCGCATAAATGATCTCTGGTCCAAACTCCTTCGCCTGGAGCCAGGTAGTGAAATGCCCGGAACTTGGCAAGATCCTTCTGTCCCAGGCAGAGAGACAGGCTGGCTACGGGCGGACGTCAGTGTCGGGGACTGTGAAAGGTATTCCCAATCGTTGCTCTGGGTCGGACCCGGGTCATCAAGTCAATAAATAAGCCTATTAGGAGCGCTGTGCTAAGTGAAGGGGACACAGAAAGAGTCCAAAGACGCCTCTGCCCTCGAGGAGATTACAGTTCTGCTGGGAAGCAACATGCGAGCACACACAGAGATACGAGATAAACAGGAAATACTTAATGAAGAGCTGTGGAAGGCTTCCTGTGGAAGGTGGGATCTATAGGGAGTCAGGGTGGGCAGCGGTCCCAGGGGAACTGGAAGAAGTCCAGGCCCGGAGAGAAAACGCTGGAGCCCGTAAGTGGAGCATCTCATTTCTGCAGCAGCAAGGCCAGTGTCGCTGGATGGAAGAGTACACGCTGGGAAATAAGATTTAAGAAAACTGAAAAGATAGGAAGGAGCTAAGGCTAGGTTGTGAAGGGCTCTGGAGGCCAAATAGCATTTTGTATTTGCTCCTGCAAGACATGAAGCCACAGGCGTTTTGTTCGAGTTTTGCGGAGTTTTTAGGGTTCTGAGGGAGGGATGACGAGATCAGATCTGCGCTTTATTAAAATCAGTTTAGTCGCTGAAAAGGAACAACGGATCCGGACGAGTCAAGACTTGGGGCAGACAGACCCACCAGGTGATAAGGCGATACCCTGCACCAGGGTCTCGGCAAATCAGAGGAGAGAAGGGGCGGTCCGTGAAACAGTAGCAAAGGTGAAATTAACAGGCCTCTGCCGCAGACTGGATGTGGAGGCAGAGAGATAGCAAGGAATCCGGGATGACTCCTAGGCTGTAATCAGCCCGATGGACTGGGAGAACGCTGTTCCCCTCCAGTTAAGGAAGGAGGGGCTTAGCCTTAGGAGACAGAGAGTAACTTCTGTACTGGACACACTGAGTTAAAGTATCTACCGGACATGCGGTTCAAGGTGCCTCAAAGGCAGCCGGAGATGAGAGACTGGAGATCATCAGAGAGTCTAGGGCAGGATAAATAAATCTCTGAATCATCAGCGTAATGATGGTCATGAAATCCGTGGAAGCTCCCCATATAGTAGTATAGAGAGAAACGAGGGCCCAGGGCAGACCCTTGAGGGACACAAGTGTAAAAGCAAGATCTGGAGGAGCCAACGAGGAGGCAGAGAAGGGACAGTCAGAGAAGCAGGAAGGAAACCAGGAACCGGCTTCTCAAGAACCTAGAGAGAAGAGAGCATCAAAGAGGAGAGAGTGATCAGCAGTGTCAAAGGCGGCAGAAAGATCAAGAAGAATGAGTGAGAGAAGGCCATTGGATTTAGCAACTTTAGAAAGAGCAATCTGGGTGGCACGATGATATTGGAAGCCGAGATTATTAGGGCAAGTTAAGAAAATGGAGAAACGTGAGGGAGTAGTCCAATAATTCTGCCAAAGAATTCTGTCACTAAACTGAGCCTCTCCAAAGACCCAGCAATACTACTAGATATATTATTGTGCTATAAGAAATGAGAAGACGGACTTCATATTCACCTGCAGAGCCTTATATAAACTGATCCTAAGTGAGAAGAGCAGAACCAAGAGAAACTTGAGGAGAAACTTGTACACAATCACATCGTATGTGTGACGACCAACCTTGAAAAACTGGACTGTTCTCAGCAATGCAGTTATAAGACAGCTCTACAAGTCTCAAGATGGAAGGAGCCGTCTACACTCAGAGAAAGATCTAGAAAAACCAGAGTTTAAATGGAGACTGAAGCAACACATGCTCTCGTTCTTTTCCATGTTTGGTTCTCTTTCTTTTTTCCCATTGTTCACTCCATCGGTTACAACCCTTCTATACAACCAGACTAATGTCCAGTGTCAAAGTATTTGCAGATCCTATACTTGACTCCACTGAGCCATGGGGCGGAGAGGGGGGAGGCAGAGGAGAAAATTTGAAACACAAGAGATTATGAAATTGAATCTTGTAAACTAAAAGTAAACAAATCAAATTTTTAAAAATACTATTAGGTATTATCAAAGAAGTTAAAAGACTCATACAAAAAATATTTACAACAGAGCTTTTTCCTTTTAACAATGAACTAGAAAAAGTGCGTTACCAATTTGGGGATGATTGAGCAAATTTTGGTAGGTTAAGGTAATTGAATATATCATAAAAATTATGAATATAACAGATTTAGAAAAACAGGCTTAAGTGAGCTGATGCAGAATAAAGTGATAAGAACCAGAAGTACAATTTCTACAGTTGCCATGGCACTGTAACAGAAAACAGCTTAGAAAGACTTCAGAATGCCGATCAATGCATTGAGCAATTATGACTACAGAACACTGATGAATGCTTCCCATTTCTTGGCAGCAGGATGGCCTGGAAGTACAGACGAGACCTGAATTTTCAGATAGCTCCAACGTGTTTATTGGCTGGTTGGGTGGTTGGTTGGTTTGACAACACTTACTACAAGGGAGGGCTTCTACTTAGGGGAAAGAAAGAGTTGATAAGTACTGGCAAGATGTGAAAAAAAATACGAAAAGCTTCAGTGAGACATTTTTTAAAATATGCAAGAGTGCAGGATAAAGTTCAGAAGGGGACCCAGACAATCAGGGCAGTTTTGTTAATACCAGATTACATTTAAGATACGGATAAGGACTGGACCTGTGATTTCATTGTCATAGGGAATGCCCAGATAAGGAAATCCCCTCTAACAATGCAATTTACAGAGCTGCCAGGTTACTGAACAATCAAATAACTTGCTCAGTCATTCTCAGTCGTACATGCTCAGTATGTTGTCAAAGGCAGAGCTTGAACCTAGGTCTCCCTAGCTCTGAGACCAACTATTATGCCACCGTGTCTTTCACAAATTTAACGTGTTAAAACCAAAAACTTTGTAACAGAAGTTAACAGTTTCATGTATAATCTTCCTATACCTTATTCCCTGACACACACTCTTCAGTCCAGTGACACAGGCATCCTGGATAGTCCATGAACATTTTCTCAGCTCCATGCTTTTTCTCTAGTGATCCCCAATGCCTGTAATACTTCATCTCCTCTTCTGACTACTGACCAGGGTCCCTGGCTTCCTTTTAAATCCCAACCAAACTCCTGTCTTCTACAGGAAGCCTTCCCCAGCCCTTGTTGTAGTGCCTTCCTTCTGTTAATTATTTTCATATTCATCCTGAATACAGTTTGTTTTGTGTATACATATATATATATATGTATGTTTGCATGTATGTTGTCTCCCTCATTATATGGTAAGCTCCTTGAGGGCAGGGATTGTCTTTGCCTCTTTTAGCATCCCCAGCTCTGTGTCTGGAACATAGTAATTAGTAAATGCTGATTGATTTCCATTCTTTGTATCCCAAAACGTTCATGTTTGTTGATGATAAAAATGTTTGGTTTGTAATAGAAAATAATTTAAACACCCCACAGTCACATAATTTTCAATTTGGAAAAGACCTCAGTGGCTCTATAGTCAAATAATCTCCATAACACACCTAAAAAATGGCCATCCACTATCTAAAGACCAATGAAAGAGAACCCACTACCCCCTCAGGCAACTCATTCAACTTTTGGGCAGCCTTAACTGCGGGAGTTTTTATTGGTATCAGGCCTCAGTTTTGACTCTACAGTTTTGATCCACTGCTCCTGGCTTCTAACTTCTGGAGTCAAATATATCTAACCCGTCTTCTGCACAACAACCCTTTCAGTCCTCAAAGGCAGCTAGCAAGTCTCCCCTAAGTCTTTTCCTCTCTGGACTAAGTATCTACAGTTTCTTTAGCCAATCTTGATCTAAGATGGACTCAAAGCTCCTCACATCCTGGTCACCCTCTAGCTTAACAATGTCCTTCCTAAACTGTGATGCCCAGAACTAAACACGTGCCAGATGTTATTTGATCAGGGCAGAGAGCTAGAAGCTACTCCTCTCAGTGCAGCCCCAAATTACATTAGCTTTTTTGGGCTGCCACATCACACTACTGACTGCTACTGAGCTTGCAGTGCACTAAAATCTCCAAATCTTTTTCAACTGCTATCTAACTACGCCTTTCCCAATCTCTTCTGAAAAAAAATCTATCTCATAATATTTTCACCTCATGGTCTCCAATTTCTGCCACTACTGGCTTCCTTATATAAGCAGATATATAAACCTAGGCCTCCTTCTTTAATATTGGTCCCCACCTTCATATGAAAATAAAATCAGAGAAGGACCATACATGGGCATATTGACTTTATCCCCAATGCAATGTGGGTGAAGCCTGAAAGCTCTAGCAACAAGATGGATTCTAGGTTCAAGTTCCACAAAACCGATGGTGGGGAGGTAGGGGTTAAAGAGAACAAGCTTCTATGAATCTCAGCTCTGTCTCCTTACCCTAGACCCTCTAGAAAAATTAGTCTAGATACTTTCACAATTAACACTGCGACCATAATTTATTTTCTGCCTTCATAACAAGGTGGTTATGAATGTGCAGCTAGGTGGTGTTGGAAAGTGGAAGTGGTGCTGGGCCTGAAGTCAGGAAGATTCAGATACTAGGTAAGTCATTTAACACTGTGTGCCTCAGTTTCCTCATCTGTAAAATGAGCTGGAGAATGAAATGGGAAAACATTCCAGCATCTTTGTCAAGAAAACCTAAAATGATATCACAAAGAGTCAGATGACTAAACAATAATTTTATGGCTACAGAACAAAGAATGGCAGAAGCAAAAAATGTAAAGACAAAATAGAGTTAAGATTAACCATCTTTCCACCTAATCTGATTTCTAGTATACAGAACAGTAGCTAGTGACTAGCTTAGTCAGATACTAAAAAGCTTAAAATTCACACAAGGGCTATCTTCTTCATCAAAACCAACCTTAGAAACATGGAAAAAATCCTCAATTATTGAAACAATCAGCCCAGTCTTCCTCTTTAATATGAATATAGAAACTTAAGTTTCCTGTTTTTCCTGCCGAAGTGGAAAGGGTGGCATTTTGTACTTTTAAAATTGTCACGTGGAGATTGTATATAGGAAAAGTGATAGGTTAAGTGAAGGTAAACGCTAGTAAAGCCATTCTAGAGATATAATCTAGTATTTACACAAACTCAGTAGCATTTCAAGACTGTTTACATTGTAAAAATACAATAAATAATTAGAAGAATGAAGTAAATTTCTCCAGATTCAAAGTTCTGCATCTGCATAAGAATTTTCAACAAGGGAACTTCAAGGTATTTAGTCAACCTCACTTGTTTTACAAACAAAGAGACTGAAACCCAGAGATGGGTAGTGAATTGACCAGTCATACAAGTTAGTGACAGAGCTGGGACTCAAACTAAGAAAGAATTCATGACTCTCAAGCCAATGCTCTTTCACAATACTGCAGACATTTTCCTAAGCTCAAGGTTTTGTCTTTTAGAAATGCAGTAAAACAATCTGTCATAGCTAATAAGAAAAGATAGCATTAATAAATCACAATGGTTCACAGGATCACAGATCTGGAGTTCAATCAGCTCTTCTTAAACTGTTAGGTTGGAGACCCCATGTGAGGTCAAAAAAAAATTTGGCAACAGTAAAAGGTTTCTGAATGAGCAATGACCAAAAATTAATTCAAAATCAAACATGTAATGAATCCAAGGTGTCTCTGGTATCCCTTGCCCATGTTGCACCCTGAAACTTCACTGGAGTCTTGGTTCCCAACACAAAGCATTCAGACTTTGCTCCAGACATGCCCTTCAGGTCACAAAATGCCAACAAACTCTGCCGAAACAGGAAAAGGGGGCATGAGTGGAAAAAGTTTAAGAAGCCCTGATCTGGATCAGTCCCTTCACTTTACCAATGAGGAAAGGGAAGTCCAGGAAGATTAAGTAATTAGCTTAACATACAGGTAAGAAATAGCAAAGCAAGGATTTAAAAACCAAGTTCCTATGACACTAATCCATCCTTTGTTCCACTTCACCATGCTGTCTCTTCAAACATTTTATTTTTCTAATGCTGAGAATCTGAGGAACAACCACTTCATTTAACAAATCAGGAAATTCAATTGTTCCATATTAAACTTAGAAAAGCTTATCATTAAAGCTAAAGTAGCTTGTGATATCATCTTCATAGGTTGGAAATCAGCATGAACTCCCATGTAATAGAATTATACTAGTAGTTTTTGTGACTGGAAAAAGAGGAAATAGCAAAATTCACTTAGATCATGGGCCCAGGGGAGGGAAACCTGTCCCAGGGCCACACAAGGTTCTATGCTGCAGAAGGAGTAGGCCCAACTGGAAGTACACCCTGGATTAGTCAGAGGTTTTTCTTGATCAGTAGTTCTCAACCTTCCTGATGCCGCAACCCTTTAATACAGTTCCTCATGTTGTGGTGACCCCCCCAACCATAAAATTATTTTTGTTGCTACTTCATAACTAATTTTGCTACTATTATGAATCATAATGTTAATATCTGATATTCAGGATGTATTTAAATTGAACATAACCCACAGGTTGAGAACTGCTGTTCTAGATTGTTGAAGCATACTATCAGGTGGTAGTACTTGGCACCCTCTAAATTTCCTCCCTTGAGACAAAGCTGCAATGGTTAAACTCCTGAGGTCCCTACTTAGAGCTTTGAAATAGGCTAACATGAGCATATAATTATACCAGCACAGTAGCAGACACAGGTCTAAATCACATCATGTGTTCCTAGATTTTTTTATTTTGACACTTAATAAAACTCCTAGATACTTTTATACATATTCATGAGACACACTGACAGTCTTGAAAGATAGCCAAGTAGCAGAGGGGGAAAAATCGATTAGACAGAGATTATACTGACAGCCTAATTTCCTCAGTTAACATAATCAGATACCACTGGAGTTCTTGTTAATCTGAATATAGTGCAAATAGCCTAAGTGTTTCATTCACAATAAGATTTTTTTCTGCTTTATCTAACAAGAATCACATACTTCAAAAGAAGCGGCTCAATTTCTATAAATCTTTTTTCTTAACATTTATTTCGTACCTGAAACGTTTTAATTAATTGCATCAAGTTTGGTTCAAGAAGAAAAACATCTGCAATAAAAGGAATTGCATCCCTTTCTCCCTGAAATGTTTTTTCATTACTTTACCTGTGCTCCTATTTTTTCAAAAAAGGTATAAAATATGCACAGGAAGTAGTCATGTATATCACATTGTGCATATTCTGTTTGCTTACATTTTACTGTTTGGAAAGTAAAATAAAAATGTTCCATAATCTTCACCTAAAGCACAAAAATCATTTTCAATGACAGGAGATAGGAAGAAGGCAAAGTTTTTTAAAACCTTACTTTTTTGAAATCTATTTTTTCCAGATATGAAAAGAGTACAACTCATGGGATGGTGGAAAAGCATTTGACTGAGAGCTAGGAAACCTTAATTCTAGTATTCTGCATGCTACCGTTAATTAGCTTTATGACCTTAAGAAAGTTGCTCCATCTTCCTGTACATTGTTTCATTATCTGTAAAATAAGTGAATTAAAATAGATCATTTTGAAATACTTATAGTCCTAAAAATCTGATTCTAAATAATATACTTGTAGTAGTAATGGTAATTTGAAGATCTTCTCTGCCCTCAATAAGCTGAATGTAATCACATGGAGTTTGTGGCAGGAAGAGTTTTCTGAAGGATGGAGCAGAGCCTACAGGAAACTGGGAGTCAGACCAGTCAGAGCTATAGGGAGGAGAGGATGCAGCCAAGGAGACAGCTAAAATTTTAAGTGTTTGTTTGTAGGAAGGTGAAAGGATGGTATGGCTCCCTGCTGCGTTGTGGTTTATTAACTTCTTTGTTGCTATGATGGATTTGCTTTCATAATGTTGGGATTTGGCTTTCTGATATCTGAATAAATACTTTGCTTCTGTCTTCTATATGGAGAGTCTGTTATATTTTGTGATTCAGATCTGTGCCAGCATATTCATAGTTCCCATTGGTGCTATGACTATTGTGTTGACACTACATTTGTTGACAAGAATGGGATCACAAAATATCAGACCTCTATTTGGAGGCAGAAGAGCTTTAGAAAAAATGGATATCCTAGGATGGCAAGAATTATCTATACCTCCCCAGAAACGGAATGAGCTAAAAGTCAGGGCTCTGTGGAAAATGGAAACCAAGGTTACAGAAGGGAGAAACTGAAGATTCAGGAACATGTTTGCAAGGAATACCAGTAAAACCAGAGAAAGAACTGGAAGGAGTATGTAGAAGAGGCTGGGTTTTACTAAAAGGTCACTACAAGAAAAAACTCAAACGGAAAGGGAGTTGGCTGTGTTACAGCATTCAGGCTCTCCTTGAGAAGAGCAAACTGAAGGATCTCAGGTGGTAGAAGAAAAAATTATGAATTTAACTAAGAAAAAGTGAAAAACTAACCAAAGGAATGTACATGCCACTCTAATACAGACCAGGTCCAGTTGTCCTGGAGATGGCTATCAGGAAAGTATGTGAGTGGAAAACAATATTAAATGAGGAGGCTTTTACAAGTGCAGAAGTTCAGCCCATACTCAGCAAGCAGGAAAACCACAGAAGCCAGAGTTCAGGGAGATAAATGAACATTTCACTCAGCAAGAGGCTTCTGATATATTAAGCAGATTCACCAAAGTGTCTTAGTGAGAATCAGTGATGAAGGGTCCAGTGGAGTATGGGTAGATAGTGTGGATTGCTTGAAATGTATTACATGTAGTTGACACCTAGTCAGCTTGTCCTTTTAAGAATGCAACACCTATAAAACTCTGGATCTCCTAAGTCTCCATTATGGAACCCCAATGGAGATTCAAAGTGAGAATGGGTCATATTTCAAAGACAATGAAATGAAGAGATTATTGTATATTAAACAATACAGAATGAGGGGTCGAGTCAAGATGGCAGCATAGAAGCAAAACTCCGTGGCTCCCACCATAACCTCAAATATCTATAAAAGATGACAACAAATTTTTTTATAAAATGAAAGAGAAACAAAGCTCCCACTGAAGGCAGCCCGGCAGACAGAAAGGACTCACTGCAGTGCCCTGGAAGCAGAGCCCAGCCCCATTTAGTTTTAGCCCCAGGCCATCCAGTAAGAGCCTGGGCAGGAGCTTTCAGGAGAGAGGATCATCAGTAGCTGTGGTGGTTTCCAAATTACCAACCCATAAGAGCCAAGGACAAAGATAATAGGTCAGTAGAACTCAACTGAATTTGGGGGAGAGGGTCCAGCCAACTGCCTCCAGAGCTAAAAGCAGTCTGAAGTAGAGGCCCTGCTGCCACCTCCATGTGGCTGCTTCAGAGTTTGCGGCCTACAGATTGCAGGGGGGCTGAGCAATGATTCAGAAGCTAAGTGCTCTTGCCTTAAGCTGCCTAGATCAGGTTCATGGTCTTGGGGGGTGGTCCTGAGGTGCATTTTCAGCGAACCAAAGCTGGTGGGAGCTGCAAAGACTTGTGGTCTCCTAATAATTCTGGCAGCTGTGACAACCCCAGAAATTTGTGAAAAAGCTTTCCCTGCTGAAAGAGTTCTACTGAGCCCAAAAGTCATGTAACTGACTGACATGAGTTGGCAAAGGAAGCAAAGAAAACTCAGAAATTAAACTTTAGATTTCTTTTTTGGGGACAAAAAGGATCAAAGCATGGAACAGGAGGAAGACAACACAGAACTCCCACACCAAAAGCTTCCGAGAAAAATGCAGACTGGTTAAGCCATTGAGGAGCTTAAGAAGGATTTTTAAAACCAAATAAGAGAAGTGGAGGAAAAATTGTAAAGAGAAATGAGAATGATTCAAGAAAATCATGAAAAGAGAGTCAACAATCTGACTGAAGAAAATAACACTTTAAAAAATAGATGAACTCAAATGGCAAAAGAGGCCCAGAAAGCCAATGAGGAGAAGAATGTCTTAAAAAGTCAAATTTCCCAGATGGAAAAAGAATCTCAAAAAGCATCCTGAAGAGAATAACTCCTTCAGAATTAGGGTGGAGCAGTTACAAAGAAATGAAAAGATAGAAAGCAATGTGAAATATCTCCTGGAAAAAACCACTCACCTGGAAAATAGATCCAGGAGAGAATTTGAAAATTATTGGTCTACCTGAAACACATGACCAAAAAAAGAACTTGGAAAGCATCCTTCAAGAAATCCTTAAAGAAAATTGCCCTGACGTTTTAGAATCAGAGGGCAAAATAGAACTTGAAAGAATTCACCAATCACCTCTTCAAAAAGATCCCCAAAAGAAAACACCTAGAAATGTTATTGCCAGGTTCCAAAATACCCAGTTATAGGAGAAAATACTACAGGCTTCCAAGAGAAAACCATTTGAATACTGCAGAAGCACTATCAGGATAACCCAGGATCTGGCAGCTTCTACACTGAGGGATCGCAGGGCCTGGAATATACTTCGAAGATTAAGGGAACTGGGATTAAAACCAAGAATCAACTACCCAGAAAAATTGAGCATATTGTTC
>CM053599.1:208019804-208038784 GCA_028646575.1 Pseudocheirus occidentalis
CACTTGTGTCTTATCTTACTGACCTCTGGAATTCTCTTAAACTTTCTATAATACTTTATTGAATCCCTGCCTTTTCTTTTGCTTTCCTGCAGATATTTTGATAGCTAGCAAAGAGGAGAACTTTCAATTGTCCCAACACTGTTCTATATGCCTGCCCTTTTGGGGAAAGCAAAGCTCTTACTTCATATCAACCTCTAATTGAGTTTTCCTCACTTGTGTCAATGTAGACAGGTTTCCAATTTTTTTTTTTAAATGTTCTTTCTCTTTATGCCTATGGACTTTCTGCAGTGATCCCACAATATATTTTCTTTGACTTGTACTTCCTTGATCCCTCACATGTAGCCTTGTAGGTCCTTGGGTGCGGCCTTTTGATAAATCTGAGCTTTATAGAACAAATCCTTCTATTAAGGGCATTTATTCCATGGAGTTTGGATTCAGCCAAAGGGTTACACTGAAGGACCTAGAGGGTCGCATGTGGCCTCAAGGCTGCAAATTACCCACTCCTAATTCACATCTTTATTTCCCAATCATTTCAATGGAAATACTGAAATATGTTGCAAAATTTTTACTCTTTCCTTGATCAAAAGTGAAACAGTTTAGGGACAAGTTCATTTTCTTTTTTTTTAGTTCAGTTGGGGTTAAGTGACTTGCTCAAGGTCACAAGTCTAGTTTTTGTGTGTGTGTGTGTGTTATGTGTCTGAGGCTTGATTTGAACTCAGGTACTCCTGACTCCAGGCCCAGTGCTCTATTCACTGTGCTACCTAGCCGCCCCTGACAAGTTCATTTTCAAAGGAAAATGCTTCCAATTTGGCTTCTTCCTTAAGAGTTTTCAAATGGATGATCTATTATAATTTCTTTAATTTCTATTTTAGTCTCAAAGTAATTTTTCTAAGCAACTAAATTCTACCAGAAAGTTTGCAGAAGACCACGACTGTACATTTTCAAAAGATTTCATTTCATAATGACCTTCTTCCCTTACAGTGAAACAAAACAAAACATCACACTTCAGGGAAGGAAGGGAGTCAAGACAGGGCTGGTGCTGTTTGAATCCAGATGCCACCAAGACTTTACTTTTAACAGTCCTAAATACCTGTACCTGCCCCCCCAAAAACCCCAAAATTGCAATGTATATGAAACATTCAACCAGACTCTCATAATTTGGAAATACATTCTGAACAGATTACATTTTAATCACAAATTAGTCTCTAATTGGTTTGCCATATTGCCAAGTGCCATATTTTACCATAAATTTCTTTAAATGCAGAAAGGCTCTCCTTTTGTTCTTTTTCTCTCTGTCTATTTCTCTCATATGAATTTAGTTGGAATTAGGGACACAGAGAGGAGACAGAAAAAACCCAAACAAACCCTTTCTTCTTTCACTGGTTCCAGCACAGGAAAAACTCAGCTGGATTTAGACACTGACAATGCCAATGTTCTACATTACATAAAATACTTAAGGGACCAAGGCTATTTTTTTTCCTCCCAAAGATGCCAATTGTCCTGTTTAGAATGGGAAATCATTTCACAAACCCTTCTAAATAGATTAATTTGTCAAGATTAAAACTCTAATTATCTCCTTGAATTAGCTTTTCTTTTTAAAGCTAGCAACATCCTCTTTGGTTTTCCTAAATCATTATGACCTAGACCAACCCCAATGGCTGCAGCCTGGATAAGCTAGAAAGAGAAGTAGGAGGCCTTGAGGCCTGAATAGCCATGTAGTCTCCAAGTACCCACAGTTGTGCTTGGCATCATGTGTAAAATCATTCTTTTAGCGACAAAGCAGTGTGACAGGGAGGCTACTGGCAAATTTGTTGGGTACCTGTCAGAATTAAGCCAATAGGATCATAGCTCACTGATCTGGATGTAGAAGAGCTCTCCTCACTAAGTATCTTACCCACACCGATATGAAGTGACTTAGAAATGCCCTAATACTAGAGTCCAGAAAATCCTCTAGTACTTTGCATTTGTGTTCTGGGGATGGAGGGAGTGCCTGGTGTTTCTTCCCACAGACTGTTCTAGACATGTCTCCTTTTCCTGGAATCTGATGAGAAGGTTATTTTTATTTTTCAGATGACAAATGGAAGTCTATGAAATGGAATGACTTTCAAGTCACAAGATGGGAAATAGGGCTGAAATTGAAACTCATCCCCTCTTGCTCAGTGGGAGGCAAAGATGGTTCCTTTCCCTAAACAGAGCTATCTCCTAAAAGGGCATGGTCTTCATTGAGTGTTATTCTTGCCAATAGCCTTTCTCAGGATGTCTCTATTCTGTATTGAAATGGAGTGTGGGTCCTCTGTCAGAGGGGAAGAGACATGGTCTTTGAAAAAAAAAAATTTTAAGTCTTTTAATGTTAATTAAGCACTCACTCCATTCACTCTGCTAGTGGTGAGGCTGGAAAGGCTAGTGATGAACCAAACAACTTCCATTTCTCCCTTTAAAGAAGCAAAATTAAATATGCACCTATTATGCCTGTCTTTCTCAAGACACACACACACACACACACACACACACACACACACACACACACACACACACACACACACACACACCCCATAATCTCTTTCATGCTTTCTTCCCCAGTTTGGCTTCCCTTTTCCTTCTGGAAACTGATTAAGGGTGCATGTGACACAAGATTGTCATGTTATTGTTCTAGCACATCCAGATCACCCCCACAAGACTGAAGACATTTATTTCCCTACAGATAGGAATGTACTTTTTGTTTGAAAATTCCAATGAAAAACAGACATGAAAAAAGTAATCCTTTAAAAACATTTATTGCAAATGAAAAAGTTCCCTGAAAACACCACTGAATGAAACTGATTTTTCTTGTCCTCTTCATTGATAAAATTATTAGTGTACCCTGAGCTCTAGGATGCCAAATCCAAACAGGCTTCTTTGGTTGGAAGCAGGAAAGCTGGGCTCTTTAGAGTCTGATTCATTTTTTAAATGAATTTTACCACAAGTTTATTGCAAATGAAAATCTTCCCTGAAATTGCCATGGAACAAAAACATGGTTTTTCCTGTCTTTGTCAATAAAATCATTAGTATACCGTAGAGGTTGCCAAATCCAAAATAGGATTCTTTGGTTCAGAGCAGGAAAGGTGAACTCTTCCAACACTCAGTGTGACATGAAGTCACACTTTAACCTCAAAACATGGCAGAATAAAAATGGGAGCAAACCACTCTGGATTACAAAGGGTTAATCAGCCATATTTTCCTTTAACCAGTCAGCAATCTGAGCAATCTTCTTGTTATTTTGCTGATTCGCCTTCACTTTTGCTTGAAGGAGTTCACAAAGGGTCTTCCTGGTTTCCTCTCCCAGCATGTTCCTGAAAATTTGCTCCAACTAGAAGAGAAAATACAAATCAATAATCTCAATTGAATTTCCTGCTTTATTAAGCCCTTGTTACATGCCAGAACTGTGCTAAAATGTTTTAAATTTTTAATTATTGTATCATTGAATCCCTCAACAACCCTGGGAGGTAGATGCCATTATTGTCCCCATTTCACAGTTGAGGAACTGAGGCTTACAGGGGTGAACTGATTGGCTCAAAGTCACATGACTAGTAAGTAGCTACACCAGGACTTGATTCTAAATCTAAGGATCTGGTTCTGCTACTTCTCCAAGAGCTGCTTATCTCAGATGATAGTAGCTAACATGTATAACCTATTTGAAGATGCAAAGCACTTTATTGAAGCTCCTTAAGAATAAGCTTGTGCTTCTTCTATTATCACATATTATGATGACAAACCCCTCCAGTACCTTTGCCAAGAAAAACCCCTGGACCAAGTCTATGAGGTAGACATGACTAAACAAATGTTCTCCTTTAATAAACACAGAACTACTTTGGCTTCCCTTTTCCCTAGCAAGCATCTTCAAGCTAGAAAGACAAGTGCCAGCCTAGACATTGATAGAAAGAATTTCCTCACCCATATACCAATGAAATATCAGAGCTGGTCTCTACTGTGTTGCCAAGGAATGTCAATATAGTCAAGTTGGAACTACAGCCCAAACTCCCAGAATATAGAAAGACCTTGTTTTGTTTAGGTCTAGAACACAGTAACAATTAGAATCACTTTCCTCCAAGGATAATAGCGCCTCTGAGGTCACAAACATTTTGGAATATCAGACTATTCCCGTTTGAGGATCAGTAGACTGTTCTAGAAAGAGTTCTAGATTTAGAGTCAGGAGAGATTTGGGTTAGGGTTTTGCTTCCAACACTGTGTTGTGATTATGACAAGTGACAACCTCTTGGGCTCAGTTTCCTTATTTGCAAAATACACCTTCAGTATTTCACAAGATTGTTATAATGATCTAATGACGTCCGTAAAGTACTATGTGTATCTGTTAATGGCAACTTGTACCATTTAAGAAAAATGTACACTCTTAAGTCTCCCAATAGCAGTTTATTTAAAGTGCTTATTCCTTCCTCTCCTTTCCCCATCACATTTCAAGTTCGAATGGCACCACTGATCCTGGACAAATTACTTGGTTTCTCAAAGATTTTTTCATCTATGGATAGAGGTAATAATGGCACCTACTTCCTCAGACTGTGAGGAGAAAATGAATTAATTATTATATATCACACAAGAGCATGCACACACACACACACACACACACACACACACAACATTTAGTTGATCCATAAACATCAACACTACCATTTTCCTATTATTCAAGATACTTACTTCTTGGACCTGTGAATCTGTGGATATAGGTTCCGCAAAAATAACTGCCATACTGAATAAAAGTTGTTTTCCAAACCTACAAAACAGGGAAAGTTATGCAAGACAAATGACATTTTACATAGCATGTGTGTGGGAAAACCGAACCTTCAATTCATTATTTCCCTTATCAAATTCTTTACGAATAAAGTCCTATTAACAAGTGATCTTCTAAGGTTGAGTTATCAGAAAGATAACTCAAGATAACTCATTTATAAGAGAAAAAACATGTACTTCAAAATCAATTTCCTTTCATTTGAAATTCTGGCTTTCCTTTTCCTTCTCTAAATTTTTCAAGTAACAAGTTTTATTTAAATTAAGCTTTTTTCACTTACACCAACCAACCCCGAAAATGTTCAAAAAGAAAAACAAGTCCATCACCTCTACCTGGGCATGTTTCATGTTCAAGCTTTTAGACTACCACTTTCCTTCTAAATACCGTGCCTGACAAAGCTCTTAGACTGGGTAGAGGCATTCAAATCATGCCAAAGACAAGCTATACTCAACCAGTATTAAAATCACTGAATGAAACTTGTACACTGTATCTGGGAGCTTACTCCCAGAATCCTTTTAGAATATGTCTCAGTGTCAAACATCACGCAGCTTAGTGGGTATTTCTACTCAAAGTTCAGCAGCAGGATGCTATGAACCAAAGTGTTGGTGGGCTCAGTTCACCACACCAATCTCTGCAAGGGGCTCCAAGTGTCAGAGACTCTGGACTCCTGGTATACCATTCAAGCCAAATTTCAACACCTCCCTAGTTACTTAAGTCCATGTCTACCTTGCTACTGCAGAATAAATTTTCACTGAGAACAGTAATTTCATAGAAATGAAAAAGACACACCCAATGGAACTGTCTCACGCAGACTGACATCTCTGAATTTTCAAAAGAATCCAAGAAAATGCAATAGTAGCCATAGTTAACACTTGCCCAGTGTTAGTATAGCTTAAAAAGCAAACACAGGGCTTTGGGACACATAAAAAAAGACATTAGAATGAAATTAATACAACAATACTAGAAGTCCCTAGTCTGTCCATCCCATACCTCAGCACAACTGCTCTATTTCTGAAATAAATGAAAACATAAAAGAGAACAGATCAAAACATAGCCACTCAAAACTGCCCATCAGATGAACACAACTCTATACCTCTGCCAATACCCCAAGTGAAGAATCAGAAAAATTACTTTCATAATAGTGTATTTCCAAAATACATGTGGTTCCAAAACATCAGCTTGGGGCACTACCCTGTAGCTTCAGCTACTCTGTAAACTTATATGGTCTTAGAGAACTGCCTGGGGCAGAGAGAAGCTGAATGATTCTGCCAAGGTCCCACAACCAGCGTCCATGAGCTACAGGACTGGAGTCTAGGTCTTCCCATCTCCAAGACCAGACCTGGACCCACTATCTCACTTGACCTCTTCATTATCTGCATAATTAAGAACAAATAAATCTGTTCTGAAATAAATGGGATCAAATAATTTCTCAATTCTCCATTTTATTCCAACAATACAAGTTGGAACAGATTGTTAAATTGTTAAAAAGGAATTACAATTGTTAACAATTGTAAAATTGTTAAAAAGGAAAACAAGCAACATTCCCTTTTTGGAGAGAGAGAAAGAATTTGGAAGCCTTGGACAGCAGCACTTTCTACCAAGCTGAAAAGTTTTGAGTATTGCTGTCCACAATGCAGAATGTTGTCTAAGACCCAACCAAACTAAGATCAGAAAGGCTACATTCAATAGAACACTGGGCATCATCCTGTAGCCTTATTGTGCTGTGGTAAAGTTTGGTAAAGCCTATGGAACCCTTCTGAGAAAGATATTTTCAAACACAAAGAAAATACATAGAATTCAAAAAGAAAAACTTTTAATGGTTTCCTTTCACCTGACAAATTATAAATTCCTTTTCCATAAAGTCAGAACCTTCCACAATTGGACAATAAGCCACAGTTGTACATGACTTACTTCACACATTGTTATGTTCTAGCCACACTGGCCCTACCTTCAGGTGCAGTTTTCATTCTACCCTCTATCACTTCAAGGCCTGTGTTTATTTGTCACACTTTTGTACATACACTTCCATCATCCCATTAGATTTTCTCCTTGAGAACATGGTCTTTGGCACTGCTGTCACTGAATCCCTAGAATTTAGCATTACTAATAAGCCTTTGGTCCAGATCTGTAATTTCTTTTTTTTTTTTTAATTTAATTTTTATTTTTTTTGCTTTTTTTTTGGAGGGCAGTTGGGGTTAAGTGACTTGCCCAGGGTCACACGGCTAGTTTTTGTGTTATGTGTCTGAGGCTGGATTTGAACTCAGGTCCTCCTGACTCCAGGGTCAGTGCTCTATCCACTGCTCCACCTAGCCACCCCCCAGATCCTTAATCTCATTTGTTTAGCAAATTCCTGATTAGAATGTACATTCACCAGTGCAGATGAGTACTTGTTCTGTAACTTGCACTCAGAGTGGAACACTTGAACAATCTATCCTAAAACTGTTTTACAACTGTTTACTTGAGAGAAGACCAGTGCTTATAAGGAAAAATTTTACAGACAGGACAGATCTTGGATTTGGTTCCTGAGTGGCTGACTGAAGACATGAACAGGATGGGACTTTGTTTGTTGGTGGCCTGGCTGATCCGAGTTCCAGGCAAGAGAAGTCCTAAAGGGTTTGAGGTGTGCTGAACCTTGTGAACTTCAGTGTGTGTCAGGGATTGCCTTGAGGAGAGGACAAGGACACAGGAGCTGTTCATCCCTGAGGACTGGATTAGAACCTGTAAGCTTTCAGCTCCTGAATCTAGGTGATTGTCTGGCAGATTCAGGAGGGAGCTGGGACCAGGAAAGGTGATCCAGTGAATCAGAGAGACCACCCAGAGTCAAAGTGAAGAAAAGGCCTCCCCTTGTACTAAACTAAGGTTTGTTGGAAATCAAGGGGTGGAAGGATTTGTGTGGTTGTCTAAGAACTTTGGAAACTAAAGTTAATGGTTACCCCAGGAGTGGAAGATCAGCATATTGTGCATTGTTGATTGAATCAACTCCCTTGTAGGGAAACTAGGTCATTCCTTTGTAATTTGACTGAATCTTTACATGTTAAGCTGGTTTCCCCCTGAGGGAAACCAGGTGATTTTTCTTTTGTTCCTTGTTCTAAATATTGTGTCTTTCTGAAATAAGATGTAATATAAAGACTTTCCTTGTTATGAAGATTGTATATAATATTGTGAACTGTTGAAACTGTGAACATTGTACTGAATAAAGATTTGTAATGGAATAAACAGAGTGTTCACTAATACTGTGTAATCCGAATCTTAAAAGCTCCTCACAGTAGCATTCTCTCAGAAATCTACTACTGATTGGCTTTACATTACATTTTACAGTAAAACAGAGTGCAATACTTGCACAATCTATCCTAAAAACAAAACAAAAAACAAAAAACACTCTTTACATTTACATTTTCTGTCTCTTTTCTCTTCACAATGATCCAAAACTGAAAAATCCACTGAAAATACCTGCTAAACCCCCAAAGCATGGTATAGGGCATGTTAAGTTCATGTCAGAGGAAAAAGGGCTTTCCCCTTTCTCATGCTGCTAATCATTTCAAAGGATTTCTGGGACGACTAAGCCAGAATAGCGCTTCCCACATGAAACCAATGGCCCAAACAATGTAGAACCCACTAAATCCAAACTTACTTTTCCATTACAGCTTGCCAATTGTTGATTAAAAAGTCCTTTGCTACAAGCCGCCCAACTTCAGTTGCTGCCACATATTGAAAGATCCTTGGTGCCTTGGAACCAAACAAGTTTTCTTGCAAAGCATATTCCATAAACCTATCAAATATGCACATTTAAAGAGTCAAAACAAATCCAAAGTATGTGGAATTTTAAAAGCGCAAAGTCTTGTAGTGCCCAAATGCACATATCTGCTTTACCACTGGTGGGTTCAACTTTTTTGCCCTTTTTAGGAAGTAGGATATTACTGAAACAAATTTTTCCCTTAGAAACCTTCTAAATAAAGTGATATGTTTAACTCACCTATAAAGTATCCATGGATCTTTGCTGCAGCTCAGTGACTTTATTACAGCATACGTACTGCCTTCAAATTCACCATTTTCATAAGCACTCAACAAAAAGTCCCATTCTCTGTCACTTCCCATGGCAATACCATAACACATAACTTCATATTTAATGAGATTAGAGTTTCTGTAAAATATAATAAGCAACATCTCTTAATTATTTGTTGTCAAGAGTTTGATATTAGAGTAAAATAATAATTTAGAGGCAGGGTCTAGAAGTTGAAAGTAAGAATCATCAACATAATACAAGGTTTAAAAACCAAGTTGGACATTCATAAGCCATTCTGTGTAGCACAAGAGAGAAATAGCAAAGAAGTGGTAAAAAAGCACTAGATAAAAACAAAATCCAAAGTTTACCTGTAGAAATGAATACAAATACTCCTTTATGAAGGTTATTTCATAACTCCCACTTCATGTCCCCCTAGTTTAAAACTGAGTTCCAGAAAGGAGAGAAGGCAGTGAGGGTTGGCCAAATGAAAGGACCAACTCAATTCCTCGGCTAGAAAATCAAGAAGTCAGTGGAATGGAATGGGTCAAAGTAGCAAACATAAGAGTCTTACGTAATGATCTCTGAATGATTCATCCACTTGGAGAACATCTCCCTTGACAGCTGCAGACAGTCTTCAAGGCCTAACCAACATGCTGCTCCAAACACTCTTTTCAGGGACAGTCTTAAAAGAAAAGCCAAGAAAATCTGTTAATTTTCTGTTACTCAGTTCTCCTTTCAACTAAAAGACTGAGCAATTTAAATTAGCATTCTAACACCAACTTCAATAAAGTAAAAAACAGAATTATGAATAAAAAGTATGGTAAGCATTTGGACAAATACTTGGGTTTTTTTGTTTTGGGCTTTTTTGAGGAGAAGGCAGGGTGATTGGGGAAAGTGACTTGCCCAAGGTCACATGGTCAGTAAATATTAAGTGTCTGAGGGCATATTTGAACTCATGTCTCCTGTGCTCTTTTCAAGGAGCCACCTGGTTGCCCCCAGGCAAATTGCTTCTTGGTGATCTCTAGACTAGACTAGTATTTTTTGAAAGTTAGCAGTGAATCACTGATCCTCTCTCCTTTCCCAAACAATCCACATCTTTTATTAGTTCAGTTTCCCTCCCCTTAAAAACTGGATGACTAATATAGGATATGTAGCCTGACCCCCGAGCTCTTTTTGGGGTGGGACAAGGAACTGGCCTGGTGAAAATGGACCATTGCAGTTCATTTAAACATAGATTTCAAATTGGGAGCCAGAGGACTAAAGGTCATATCCCAGCTAGGCTACTTATTACTGTCTACTGTATGACCTTGAGGACTGAGTCCCAGTCTCTCTGGATTTATGTTTTTGTCATCTGTAAGATGGTGGGGTCTCAGCTCTGAGTCTATGGTCCTAGAATCTGCTTATGTCTTAACCGTTTCCCCTACAAAATGCACTTAACTGCATTGTCTCACATGCAACCCTTGCCTCCTTCTGCAAACCTACCCTGTGAACTCATACTCCCACATTTAAGATAGAGAAACATCAATGTAAAACAAATTGTCTAAGGAGAAAACTTGGATGACCATGCTTGGCAGATCAAATGCAGATACAATCCTTGAATGTGTATCAATACTGACATCCCTTAAATATCCATATAGATGAATATAGATCTATGGATAACCCTCCCCTGTGCCTTTGAGGGATAAAGGGATTTCCACGTAGAGATTCATACATTTGTGAGACAGGGAGTCTCTTATAATTTCTATTCCCTAATCCTACCTGGAACAAACTTCACACATGTAGGATACTGGTCATGAAAGGCCAGAGAAAAAGAATGTGAGTGGGTTAACAAGGCAAAGAGCAGGAAATTAAGCAAAGTTGGTCTTCAGTGGCTCCTTTAGTGCTCCTATTCCACGATTCATCACTTCTACTTGAAAAGCAAGAGTGTATAGATATCCTGACTGTAGTTCAATAGTCCAAGGTTTATATGTGTAGAACCCACTTTTATGCGTATATTTACTCCAAAACAATAAATTTTCAGGCTTTTACCGCTCCCTCCCAAGAGTTCTTCTGTGGATCTCTCTATTAATTACATATATATGTATGTACTCTATATGCTGCCTATTCAAAGCAATAATTTCATTCAGTCATCTATACTTAAAATACTCACATAGCCATAATGTCATCTTCTAAGTTATTTTCACGAATTTTAGTGGAATAAATACGCCACGTTGGGGTCAGTCTCTTCAATAAATATTTCTAAAATGACAGAAGAAAACATATTACTACTAACAATGTTGAATTTGCCTAAAATTGCCTTTTTATGGCAATGATGGCCAGGTTATTAAAGGTTTGATATTTTTATCTTCAGAAATTTCTGTCTAATGTCAAGCAATCAAAATCATACAAGACTAAATTTAGAAGACTAAATTTCTTAACTTTCTCTAAATCTGGAATGCTTGAGGGGAATTGTTTCTGTCTACCTAGGTTCCAGCTAAACTCCTACCTTCTACACTAAGTTTCTCCTAACTCTCATGCTTTCCCTCTGGTGATTGTGTCCTATGGATTCTGTGTATGACCTGCTTATGCATAGTCATCTGCATGTGGTCTCTCCATGTACATTCTGAGCCCCTGAAGAGCAGAGACTGTCCTGTGCTTTCCTTTGTGACTAACTCAGTGCCTGGCACGTAATAGTTGGTTAATAGAGATTTACTGACTCTCTCAATGATTGGCATTGACTTCCCCATCCAATCTTGGAACAAGAGAAAGGAAATAGTTTTTATAATCACTGGGCTTATAGTTCTTTGTTCAGACACTTTGATCTATGTGCCTAATCCTTACAAGTGAACTCCAAGAAAAGTAAAAAGTTAGGAAATACCAAATTGTAATATTCTTGTTAATGGTAGAAAATTTTGGATTTTAGTTTTAAGGGACAGTTAGCAATCTTTGCTTTTCTACCTCTAGCTCTAAGGGAAATGAAACCCTACTACATGTATCACCCTAAGGGATAGAATCTAAGGACACCAAGTTCCCACATTGGTCACCTTTTCAATAATAGCCCTCTCGCATTTTCCACTCAAATTTAGTCTACCAAAGAAGTTTTTTTTGGGGGGTGGGGTTAGGGGCTTGGGAAGAGGTGCTATTGAGCCTCAGTAGAACTTCGTAGTAAATAGAGAAATACTGAACCACAAGAAGTCCCTTTGAGAAGGACCTGCCCCAAACATGCCAGCTGGAGTAAGTAGAGGAAGAGAAACCTGTTAATGTGTATCAAAGATCTGTTACCTTAAGTAAGGGATATATATTATGGTTGTTCAAATTGACAAAACTATTAGAAGCTAGTAGGTTTTTCAGAACTGTATCCCACACTATGATTTCTTCTTCTTTAGCCAGGTACTTGGTTAAATCAAGGGCAATTTCAATTTCAATATAATCATGCCTGTTGGAAGGTGGAAAAAAAAGCAATTTGTTAAAAACAAATTAACTACTTTCCTCCCACATTTTGTCAATGCTTTTTATCAAGTGAGGTAAAGTATGTAAAACACTTTTCAAACGTTAGGTGGTTATATACATGCTAACTACGTTATGTCTAAATTGAAAAAATTTAAAGGTAAAAAATTATGGGCAAAATACAACACAAACATAGTTGATGGGTTTTCTATTTCTATTTTTTTTACCTAGCAAGTCAAAATTCTTGCAGAAATACAAAAAATCCCAACCCAAAATAACATCAATAGAAACTCCTTACTCCTGAACCAGGCATCTTTTCCTTAACAATCACAGAAGAAAACCTTTCAGGTTTCAAAGCACATTTATACACATGATTGAGCCTCTCAACAACCTGTGAAATGAACACTTTAAACCTGAACACCTCCATCAGTGGTCCCTCCATCACACAGATCACAATTCCCCTATACCTTAGCAAAGGTTGCATAAATTTCTCCAGCCAAAAAAAAAAAAAAAAAAAATCAGCTGGTCAGGGAAAATCCTGGAGAATGACCCTGTCTGAAATTAACTAGCTTTGTTCTCTGTGGACAGATGAGCCAGAAGCCCCTTGCTGGCTCTGAAAGTGAAGCCTTTCCATTTGAAAGAATCACTGAATCCTACAAAGTTGGCATCAGAGTATGTCACAGGTCATCTGAGAGGATGACCCTGGATTCCTCTACATTTTAGTAGTTTCATCAAGAATGAATATGCTGCCTATTCAAAGCAATAATTTCATTCAGTCATCTATACTTAAAATTTTAATGTAATAAATTATGCCACATTGGGGTTAGTCTCTTCAATAAATATTTCTAAACAAATATGCCAGGCACTGGCCCTTGACAAATAGTATGGCATTTGAGCCTCTCAGTTATTGGAGGTAGGTGTTATTATTTCCATTTCTCAGCTGAGGAAACTAAGGAATCTGAAGAAATAGATAAAGATAAAGACATGAACTCATGTCTTTCTCTCCAGGGCCAAGTCTGTATCCAGTGAGCCATCTAGCTGCCTCCATATACATATTGCATAATTTGAATCCTAAGTTCCATAAATAAATGTCATTATGACAATGGTTTCATTAACAAATTTTTTGTCAGCCACAAGTGATTTCCCCTTCATTTCAAATAACTTTTCATACAACAAAATGACAATACAGCCAAAAAATGTCATCTTCATTTTTTCAACAAGGCCCCCTGAAATGTGACAAAGGGAAAAAAAGAACACTCACTTAGACAATCTAAAAGCATCATCAATCAGCTTCATCGTATCAGTGGTTGGAATAGCCTGTATGAAACAGAAAGGACAGTTAGAACAAAACTGGTTCAAGGAAACAATCTTAATAAACATTTATTGTTTGTTTTTAACAAGTGGTTGCATCATTAGCATGGCATCAGAGAGAAAAATGGCCTTTCCCTCTAAATGTCAGGAGCTGGGCTCAAGTCCTAGCCCTGACATTTAAGATCTTTGGGTCGCACCTCTAATAAATTTAATAAATCTAATAAACTTAATAATTTTTTGAGACTTCAGTGCTAGATATTTGCAAAGGATTGTGTGAAAAATGGTTTCAAAAATGTTAAATGCTCTATAAAACATGATTACAATGAAATTCACTGGATTGTTCAAATTAATGAAGGATGCACAATAAATGCTTGTGCTGGACCTGAATAAGGAGACCTGGGTTTGAAACCTCTTGAGTTCTGTGACCACGGGAAATCTTTTCATCTTTTTCTGTCTCAGCTCTTTTACATAGTACTTTAAGGTTTATGAGGCATTCTTTAAACATTCCTCAATTATAAATAGAAATAATACTCACTTTCTCAGTTTGTTTTTTAATAGAGATTCTCCTTTCCCAACAATGTCCCCCAGAGGTATATTCCTATATGAGGAGTGTCACAATATTTTCCCATTGGCAGAGTCTGGCAAAGTCAGCAGATTCCCTCTAAGAATCATGTTTAAATTAAATTAAAAATCCTGTGGATTTTTAAGTTCACAAACCCGAGGGTAAGAACTCCTAACTAACCTCCAACACATAGAACAGAACAATGCTATAATTAAAACATAATTAAAGTTGATTTCTTACCTTTGGATCTTTTTGAAGCAACAAGCTTATTTTCTTCCAACCCAATTGATCATAATTAACAACATAATATCCAGTTGTATTCACATTTAAAGTCACCCAGTCATGTTCTGAATCTGATAGTTGCATTTCAGGAAATACTTCTGAAACAGCAGATTTTTTAAAACATTGTTTTAAAACAGTTTCTCATCAGCATTTAATGATTATATACATTATATACAGAAACTAATTTTTAAAAGAAAGCAGGAAGATACTTACTGCTGCTCTTCTCTAGCCAGACTAGTGGCTGTACAGTTCCATTTTTGATCCAAGTAATTGGGACAATCCATGTGTTACTTATTGGATGAAAAATGACTATTTGGTTAATTTTCATGTAAAATTAAATACATTCCAAACAAATGAGATTTTAGAAAAGATAGATCCCCAAATTAGCACCCCTTGCCTCCTTTGTCATCTTTATGTTCCTACACTGCTACTTGTATTTCCTTCTTCCCTCTCATTCCATTCTCCTTCCTTCTTTTGACTTTATGCTTTGTCATATTCAGTTACAAGCTAGAAGGCCAACTAAGGACACTGACAGGAAAGCTTTTTACATAGAATTTTAGCAAGTTAATTGACAAAAAAAATGGATTTTCTGCTACATATTCAGCTAGTTGGCTTCCCTGAAGGATGCAAGTCAATTGGGGACATACACAAAAATGCCTGTGACAACTAGATTGTAAGAACTTATTCATCACTGTATCCCTTTATAGTATGTTGTATGCAATAGGTTCCCCCCAGATAGTCATAAAATGGAATTGATTTAAATCCTCCCTCACAAAAGAGTACAGAGCTAGTTAGGAAAAACAAATCAGTCTCACCAATAGCTTCAAAATATCTATCAGCTTGACAAATGTTCAATAGACTTTCCCATATTCATTTTTGTATATGAACAGAATAATTTCTCCACGTTTCTGTGGGACTCAGCTAACTTGCATGTCTCTAACCAAAGTTTTTACCTATTCTGAAAGATAGATCTGAAACAATACAGGTGATATCTGCCAGTTTCACTAGGGCCACTCATCTGGACACTGGGGCCTCTACCCTCATTTGATGAAATGTTGCTGTCTAAAAAAGGGAGAGATGCAGGTAAAGCTCTAAACTGGTTTCCATACCCATGCTGACCATATTCAGCCCTGCAGCAAGATGGTCCCAGCCCATGGCCTCCAAAACCCAGAAGAGTACACAGTATTTAATAAGGGCACTCCTTTCTCATCTCTAGCACCAGCTTTCCATCTGAGCAGAACTCAATCCCAAAGAAAGATAAAATTAAGAAGGTCAAACCAATATACTTGTGTAAGGGAGTCGTCTGGTTTTTATTTTTGGCGAGAAAAAATGGTTGCTGGTTGACCATGCCAGTTGACACATCTAATGTTATAATTGGAAATCCACTCTGGTGTGTCCATTTGTCCATTATGGTTTTTACTGATGTTGGCAAGAGAACTTCAGCCTGGTTGTCTAGAACCTATATTTTACAAAAAAAATCATAGAAATATGATGTAATAATAACCTTTGGCAAACATCCTCTTTGAGGACCACAGGAATTTTCTATCTAACTTGCAGCAAAAAAAAAAAAAAAAAAAAAAAAAACCCATGTATAAGCCATCTTCTCCATAAGAATGAGCTCCTAAAGAGGCTGTCCTATTTTCTATTCATGTCCCCACCCAGTACACAGAACATTGCATGTAGTAAAAGCTTAATACATTTTCTCATTTATTCATTCACAGAACACAGCAAATGTAAATCACTGGACATAAAGAGTGAGCAAGTAAAAAAGGAGAAAAAGTACCATTTGAATATGATTCCATAGATCATCTTGCTCAGCATTTGAGAATGCAAATGTTTTCAGATATGACTGTGGAAAAATGGAAGTTCTCATTAAATGAATGACAGCAGATACAAAAAAAAAAAAAAAAAAAACAGCATTCACTCTTTGGGAAACTGAAAAAAGTTTTTTTAGGCTTACTTCAAGTGCTGTAAGGAATACATTCTCACCAAGAAAATCTGACATCATCCGGATGACACAACCTCCCTGAAGCACAAGAAAACCAGGACATATCATTTACATAAAAAGAATTTATCAACCAACAACAGTAATCTGGTAAATAGTTAAATGATGCCTGAGTACTCAAAACATGTTAAAAATGAATTCCTAGTGTCCCTGTTATCTTTACAAAAAATGCCAGAAAAGTGATCTAAAGATGTCCTTGAAGCTTAAACTTCAAGTGTCCACTGTGTAGTTTGCTTCTCTTTCCAGTGGAGGTAACTAGAGGTCAACCTCCCCCAAAAAAAAACCTAGCATAAAAGAAAATGACAAAAGAGTTTATTGTTTATATGATAAGATTCTCTACCTTACAGAAGGATTCAGCATCCATTTCATTTCAACAGCAAGCTGCTTTAGAACATTATTAGTGCTAGGTAGATCTTGAGTGGGTGCTATATGGTTGGCATAGACTGAGTAAGAGGCTCTATGGTAGAGCACACAAAGAATTGGACTTGAACCCAGAAGACAGTTCAAATCCTGTCTCAAACAATTACTAGCTGGGTGTCCCTGGGCAAGTCCTCTAACTGTTGTTAATCCTCTTCTCTTATATGTAAAAAATGGATAAAGAAAGCACCTGTCTTCCGTGGTTGTTGTAAGGGTTCAATGAGATATCCTATGTAAAGTGGAATCCCTCCAAGCACTATAAAATGTTATTATTGATTATATGTTGCGAACTTTGTCAAGGTCATCCGTTGCATAACATGAGGTACATCTTCTGGACAGCAGCCAATTTGCTCTGTAATCAACCCCATCTTTCCACCATTCTTCTTAATAGGTACATAAGAAAATGAGATAAGTCATTTCACTTACTTTTTTATAAATATATGGGTCAAAGAGGTCACTTATTTCTTTTGTTTCTGTGTAATTTTTTACTTCTGTGGATACAGTTCGGGGCTTCATCGCATGATCATCATTGAAAATGTCTCTCATATACTCAAGATAAAAGAATTCATTCTGAACCTTCCAAAGTAAAAAATGAGTTAGTCCCAAGAAACATGAGATTCAAGGTCCCTGAATGTATCCCTAAAGTGGTATCATTGGAGGGCAATGATTATGTTTTATATATATATATATATATATATATATATAAATAGATAGATAGATAGATAGATAGATAGCAGTAATTGTTTCTGTGACATAAAAATTCTAGTAAACCTCTAAATTAAAGTCTCTTCTCTCCCTAACTAGGGTCAGAAATAATCAAACAGCAAAGGAAAGAATGGTAGCAAAGTGAATGATGGTTTGGTTTATAGCTCTCCCTAAGCAATTAAATATTATGTGTTCATAGGGCTTCTGCTCATCTACCAGGCAATTAAGGTGATGATGCCAACAGGACCAAGTACCTAAAAACAGAGAGCAAAGTGAAACAAGGCAGATGGATCATCTAGCAAATGGTAACTTTGCCCAGTGGTTAACCACACACAAGGATTAGCCCAAAGAGCAATGAGAAAGACAAAGAGCTCACTTCTGGACAATGTGGAGGCTGTGGATTGTATCCCTAAAGGGGTATCATTGGAAGAGAATAATAGTCTGCATTAAGTTATATTATATGTTAAAATATATTATATGTTATATAATATATAGCACATAGTAGGTCCTTACTTATTGACTATATGGGCAACAATATCTAAAAGCTATGTAGGTAAAATGGTCTCTATTCCAGAGGATAAAGCAAAATGCTTTATCCTCAGACAGCACACAGAACTTGCCCAGGGTCTCAACAGTTATCAAGTGTCCATTTGAACCCAAGTTTTCTGACAAGATGGCAGAAAGTAATAGAGGATAAAGCAATGCTTTGTCATTTCCAGGGGGCGGAGCCAAGATGGCTCCCACAGAACCACCCTAAACACCCATAAAATATGAGGCCAGACAAAGTCTAGAACTCAGACTCACAAATACAGAAAACACATCTCTTGCTGAAGGCAGCTCGGCAGCAAGGGCTCAGCACTGGCGGGCCAGGAGCCAAGACCAGGACCAGGCCTGTGAAGTAGGAAGGAGCAGATGGGAGCAGAGCTCCGCAGCAGCCAGTCTGCAGAAGAGAAGATCTACAGCCTCCAGCACGTCCACATCTATTGGAGAGTGGCAGCTGGACTGAATGAGGCTCATTCAGCAGGCTGGCAGGCCGGGAGAGGAGACCAGCCCAGCCAGAAAACCACAATGTGGCCAGGCCAGTCCCCAGGGCAGCCAGGAGGAGCAGAGCCTCCCAAGCAGCAGGGTGAGTCTACTTCAGAGAAGATCTACTGCACCTGGAGTAATATGCACATCCACTAAGCCAGGATTAAAGGTCAGTAAAAGTGAGTGAAGCTTTCAAGCTAAATTTGGGGGAGGAGAAGCAGTGCCAATCTGCCCCCAGGGCAAGGAAGCATTGGGGGAAGGGATGTGCTGGAACCTGCAGTGCCTCCCACAGACTCTGCAGGGGGGCGGAATCCGTTGATCAGCGCCAAGTGCACTTGTATTGAGTGGCGTGGATCTGGATTGTGGTCTTGGGTGGTGGTCCTGGGGTGCACACTCAGGAAGCCAAAGCTGGGGAGACTTGCAACACCCCCCTAATAGTTCTGGCAGCTGGGAAAACCCCAGC
>CM053599.1:208039284-208056568 GCA_028646575.1 Pseudocheirus occidentalis
CTTCCTGGAGGGGGAAAGCTCTGTCCTAAATCGCTGGGTCCCTCACAGCTGCCGGAGCTATTAGTGGGATGCTGCAGCTCCCCCCCTCCCAGCTTTGGCTCACTGAAAGCGCACCCCAGGACCACCACTCAAGACCACGATCCAGATCCAGGCCACTGAACGCAAGAGCCCTTGGCCCTGATGGTTTGCGTCAGCCCCCATGCTATCCGCAGGCTCAGGGCTCTGAAGCAGCCCAGTGGAAGCCGCTGCTGCTCCGTTCCTGCTGCTACAGCCGCCTCCAACAGCTTCCTTGCCCTGGGAGCAGTTTGGCCGGACAGCTCTTCTCCTCCCCAGTTAGCAAAATCCACTGACCTTTCTCTTAGCCTTTTTGTCTTCTGGCCTGATAAACGTGGTAGCTGTGCCTCCAGTGTAGTTGATTTGCTCTCCTATAGAGGCGGCTCCCCGCCCAATGCCCCAGGGCCTGAGCAACAGATGTGTGTTCTGTCTTTTGGAGAATTTTGGAGCTTGAAAATCTGTTTAGAGTCCCATTTTATGAGTTTTTTGGCGTGTTTGTGTGGGAGCTGTGGTGCTTTGCTGCTTCTACGCTGCCATCTTGGCTCCACCCCCAATCCTACAATTATGAGTCCAGCTTGGGAGACCTTCAAGTTTTACTGCCGTTGGAGTGGTTAGTATGACTTGGTACAGTCCCTTCCACTTAACATCTAACTGTTCTCCCCTTTGGGTTTTCCATGACTTTAAGTAGACCAAATCTCCAGGTTGTACTGCAGCAGGACACTCCTTTTCATTGCCAAGAGTTTTGGGGAGATACTTATTGGCATATTCAGTCAGAGCATTTCTGACAGCTCCTAACTGAGTTGCAAATTGGGTAATTAAATGCTGTTCTGGGTCCACCAGGATGTCAGAAGGGTCTTCTGTACATGAGTTCATAGGGACTAAGCTTGATATTTTCTAGGTATGATTCAGACTCTGAGTAGCCCAATGAGAAGATTTTTAACCCAATCTTCTCGGGTTTCTATGCATAGCTTAGTAAGGACCCGCTTAAGGGTATGATTCATTTTCTCTACTTTACCACAGGATTTTGGATTCCAGGCTGAGTGGAGATGGTAATTGGCATAGACTTTCTCTGTGAGAGCACCTTTAAATGGCCTAGCACCCCACGTGGTGAACTTGAACTTTCAACAAACTTTACTTTTTCCTTGGCTGAGAAGACTTGAGTGGAATTCTTTTCACAGGACCTGACATGTTGTTATTTTGGGGTCTCAGGCAGCCCTTACCCTCTTTGGGCTCCTCTTCATTTTTATGGTTATGTGAGAAATAAAAGCTGGACCATTGTCACTCTGTAAGGAGACAGGCAAGCCAAAACAAGGTATAATTTCCTTTAATAGGAACTTTGATACCTCCTGAGCCTTTTCAGTTCTGTAAGGGAAAGCTTCTACCCAATTAGTAAAGGTATTAACAAAAACCAAGTGACTTGGGGGTGCTGGCTGAACTGGATCAGACTGCAAGACTGGGGGATTTGGCTAACAAGGGGGAAGGTCAGCTGGCACCTGAGAAGGGGAAGAGGTCAGAAGAGAAGAGCTAAAGACTTGGGCACAGCCACAACTTAAGGCTCATGACCTCAGGCAAATGTCTTCCCTGGGAAGGTTTACTTTCCCAGAGCCTACACCTCAAAGAATCAAGGAGAGCTCAAGGGGGCTCCCAGAGCCTGCACATCACTAATACCTTTTGTTAAAGAGGAGCTGCCTAAGGGACCTGAGTGCCATTCTCTCTTTCCCTGTCCCTCTTCTCTTTCACTTACATTGGGATTGGAGATTTAATCAGCCACCATTTGCTACACAATCAGATCATTCATTAGTCTAGAAGGAAAGAAGAATCTCAAGGGCCACTTTGGAATTTTACCTACCATGGAATTAATCAAAATGTAGGAATTATTCATAAAACTACACCCACTCATTAAGCCCCTAGGCAGACTTTAGACCAGTGGTTCTCAACCTTCCTAATGCTGTGACCCTTTAATAATATGTGGGCATATCTGGGCATATCTGCATGTGGGCAGACTTGCCTGGAGACTGATAGAGGAGTAGTGTCTTGGTTCCTAAGACCATGGGAAATAATGTGTTTTCTGATGGTCTTAGGTGACCCCTCAGTCATTTAATAGTCGTGTAGTCAGTCAAACACCCAAAGATTCCTCTATTTGTACTTTCTGCATGTGACCAAAACATGCTTAAGTGAAATACATTTCATGATCAACACATTTTTTTTTGTGAAAAAGAAAAGTGAGTGAGTTTAAAAGAGTATAGCCAAGAAACAACTCAGAATTAGATGCTGGGTAGTACCTAGAGAAGGGGAAGAGAGGAGGAGATGGAGAGAGAAAACTTTCCAAATTTTCTGCATTTCCTAAAGGAGTGCTCGCTCAACAGGCTGGCTGAATTATTTGATGAATAGCATTGCTGTTGTTTTTTGAGGCAGCTCAGTGGTGCAGTGGACAGAGAACTGGGCCTGAATCTGGATGATCTTAATTCAGATCGGATCTCAGGCACATACTAGCTGTGCGACCCTCTTACAAGTCCCTTAACCCTGTTTGCCTAAGTTTCCTCATCTGTAAAATGCATCCCTTTCCCTTTGATAAAAAGACAGAAAATGACCATCTGTGAAAAAGGAAGGAAATGTCAACCTCCAGTATCTTTGCCAAGAAAACACCAAATAGGGTCATGAACTAAACAAGTGCTGCTGTTTCTTCTAGCAGCAACTCAGCCCCCTAACAACTCAGCTGCATTTCTCGCTTTCCCCTAGATTGGTTTAAAGACTCCCGTGACTAAGACGTTTCCATTTGCTCCAGGTCTAAGAAGAGGAAAGTGAATCAGAAGCCCCAGAATTCTTAGTGGGTGTATGATTACTTTCTCCATCCATGAGGGGAACGTGTCTGAAGCCATCAAAACATCTGCTGTATCTTTTTTCTCTGAATTTTTCACATTCCTGGTTTCTTATGGTATAGCACTATTCTATTTCACTTATATACTCAAATTTGTTTAGTCATTCCTCAGTGTTTATCTTTGTAAATGCAAATTCCATGCAAAGTAAGTACAAATTAACACCACTCTGAAGTTTTACCTTTCTCCATGCAAGTTGACAAAGATGGAAAAATATGGGAATGATCCTTGTTGGAGGAGCTGTCCAAAAACAGGCACACTGATGCACCACTGATAGACCTAGGGAATGGCCTGAGCCTTCGGGATTGCTAGTGGAATTGATGTAAGAAAAATGGCTGTGTTTTTCTATACTCTTTGTCCTATCGATCCCACTACTGGAAGTCTTTGCAAGTGCTATGGTATTGACTTCCTAGAGGCATATGCCTAGCAGTGGGGTCAAAGATTATAATTATTTTAGTACTTTTTAAAAGGATAATTTCAAATGACTTTAAGAATGGTTAAACCCATTTATACTTAACAGTCTAGTTCCTGTCTTCCCAAATTGACTGTTCCTATCTCTTTTTATATTTACTAACTTACCAACTGAGTTGAAATCTCAATCATTTTACTTTGCATTTACCTTGCATTTATGAAATAGGTTCCTATCAGAATGACAAATTTTTATTGATGGACAAAGAGACAGACAGACAGATGTCTAAAGATAGACAGATAGCCATCCTTTGTTATCTTTACCAGCTTGCTGATGTGAGTCAAATCTCAGAGTTTTAATTTGAATTCCTCTTATTATTAGAGGTTTATAACAATCTTTCATATGGTTGTCCATAGTTTGTGATTCTTTTGAGAACTGTGTTTGAATTCTAAGACCATAATGACCCCTGGTCTTATATCAAAATATAGAGTGGACCTTCCTTGGGTAACTTATGTGATATATGAACATAAAATATTCATGTACCAATCAATTTAATAATATTGGGGGAAGGCAGAGAGATTCCTGTGACACCTCTCCCACAGAGGGAGGGTCAAAGTATGTACATTCTGTACTTTTTCTCAGAAACAAAGACTCATTGTTACCTTAGGTTAGAACGGTTGCTTCACTAGGGACACTAACCCAACTAGAGATTGTGTTTGCATTGGCAAACTGAGGTGAGAGCCAGCCTCCTTTCCACAGGGCCTGGAATTACTGCTTTGTGAACAAAGCTGAGACATTGGTAACATCTTATAATTGATCAGAGAGCTCAGACACCAGTTTCCAAGTGGAAGAACAGAAAACCTAAGAGCAGAGTTATCTTTTCATATGCTTTTAATTTACATGGAAGGAAGGACTATAGAATCAGAAAGCAGGATGACATCTTCAACTTATTGTTAGCAAACTTCAAGATTGATGCCCTGAACCAAAGAGATAGAGCAATATTTCCTCTGGCTATGATTATCGATATGTTTGATGTTATTGCTTTGAATCATCTGTACTGGACAATGCTTCCTCATCATCTGAAATGATCACCACCTTCTGTACCACTCCTGATGGTGTAGACAGACTTGATCTGGCCCAGAAAAACCTCAAAAATAAGGATTAACACCTACTTTGTAGACCTTGTTGAAAACACCCTCCTAGTTCAAGCTGCTAGTATATGCTATGCAGATAGTAAATACTCAACTTCAGTATAGACTCTGGAAGAAGAGCAGATTGTCTCCTAAGATGATTTTAGAGCTAGAAAGAAATCAACAGATCATTTAGTCTAGATGATAATCCTATTATGTTATTAAATATGGGAAAGTGCCATCTAGGCACTAAATGGGTTATCTAGGACAAGTCACTTTTTCTCTCTCCATCTTGGTTTCTCATCTGGAAAAGATCATTGGAACATAGCCTTAGAAAAGGAACATGGAGGTCATTGGGTTCTTTAGAAATGAGGAAAAGGGCCACAGACTTTATCTGTTAGTCAATAAGCATTTCATAAGCTCCTACTGTGCTCCAGTCACAGTGCTAAGCACAAGGGATACAAAGAAATGCAGAAGATGGTACTTGTTCTCCAGGAACTCAGTCTGATGGAGAAGACAATATGCAAATAACTCTGAACAAACACTCATCCTTCTTTTTCAAGAGGACCAATGATGTCACAGGGTGATGCTCTGCATGTAAATTGGATTGATTACATTTTTTAATACTTGGGGGTTTTTATCCTTGGTTTTTTGTTTGTTTGTTTGTTTTTTTTACAAAATCCTTGGACATGGATGTGAGGCAGAGCTGCACAAAGTCATCCACCTCACTCTTTCTTCCAGTGTCATCAAAGTCCAGTGGCAAGACAGAAGTCAGGATGCCTGGCCATGATCCAGGATGCCCTGGATGACCTTGGTATGTTGGACGTCTGACCAAGCTTGTAGCATCCCATAGCACCTGCTTCAGCCTGCATGGCCATTGGAACCAATTGTTTTCATCCACCCATGCTTCCCCAGGGAAGTTTCAAACAAGCTAGATAGAGAATAAATGGAAAAATTATCAGCAGAGGGAAGACACGAGCATCAAGGAGGATCAGGGAAGGCCAATTGCAGATCAGATATTAGCTAAGACTTGAAAGAAGCTACTGAAGCCAGTAGGCAGAGAAGAGGAGGGAAGAGAGTCCCGGGCTTGGGGACAGCTGTGAAAATGCTTGGAGTCAGGAAATGGAGAGTTGTATTTAAAGAACGGCAAGGAGATCACACAATACAGGATCCCATAGAAAGTGCCAGAGGCATTATTCAAACCCAACATTCTTTATTCTGAGTCCAGATGTCTGTCCATTCAACCACACTACCCCTGTGTGAATGGGTATTTTCCAAGATCCCTTCCACTTTTAATATTTTATAGCATTCTGTGCCTGTGATGCTTTTTTGTAACTTAGAAACGACCTAATACTAGAGTCCAGAAAAACCTCTGGTTCTTTATTTGTGTTTTGGGGATTAAGGGAGTGCCTGGTCTTTCTTGCAACAGATTGTTCTAGACATATCTCCTTTTCCTGGAATCTGAGGAGAAGCTTATTTTTATTTTTCAGATGATGAAATGGAAGCCCATGGAATAGAATGACTTTCTTCAAGTCACCCAGATGGGAAACAGTAGGGCTGAAATTGAAACTCAGCTCCTCTGAGCCCTTGTTCCTCAGTGGGAGGCAAAGACCATTTTTGTGACATTCTCTTCCTTTCCCTAAACAGAACTATTTCCTAAAAGGACACGGTCTTCATTTAGTGTTATTGTTGCCAATAGCCTTTCTCAGGATGTCTCTAGAGACACCATGAATTCTGTAATGAAATGGAGTGTGGGTCTCCTGGCAGAGGGGAAGAGACATGGTCTTTGAAAAAAAATTTTTAAGTCTTTTAATGTTAATTAAGCACTCACTCCATTCATTCTGCTAGTGGTGAGGCTGGAAAGGCTAGTGATGAACCAAACAACTTCCATTCCTCCCTTTAAAGAAGCAAAATTAAATATGCACCTATTATAGATGCCTCTCTTCCTCAACACACACACACACACACACACACACACACACACACACACACACACACAAGCACACCCCATAATCTCTTTCATACTTTCTTTCTTTCCCAGTTTAGCTTCCCTTTTCCTTCTGGAAACTCTGATTAAAAGTGCATGTGACACAAGATTGTCATGTTATTGCTCTAGCATTGTTCTTAGGAGACATCTAGATCACCCCGACAAGACTGAAGGCATTTATTTCCCTATAGATAAGAGTGTACTTTTCATTGGTGCCAATCCAATGTTTTAAAATTCCAATGAAACTAAAAACATATTTTAAAAACATCCTATATATTTATTGCAAATGAAAATCTTCCCTGAAATCACCACTGAATGAAACAATGGTTTTTCTTATCCTCTTCATTGATAAAATCATTAGTGTACCCTGAGCTCGAGGATGCCAAATCCCAAACAGGCTTCTTTGGTTGGAAGTAGGAAAGCTGGGCTCTTTAGAGTCTATGATTCGGTTTTTTAAAAAAGTCTTTTAGAAAATTCTACAAGTTTATTGCAAATGAAAATCTTTCCTGAAATTGCCATGGAACAAAATGGTTTTTCCTGTCTTCTTTGTCCATAGAATCATTAGTATCCATAGAAGTTGTCAAATCCAAAACAGAATTCTTTGGTTGAGAGCAGGAAAGGTGAACTCTTCCAACACTCAGTGTAACCGCAAAACATGGCAGAATAAAAATGGGAGCAAACCACTCTGTGGATTACAAAGGGTTAATCAGCCATATTTTCCTTTAACCAGTCAGCAATCTGAGCAATCTTCTTGTTATTTTGCTGATTCGCCTTCACTTTTGCTTGAAGGAGTTCACGAAGTATCTTCCTGGTTTCCTCTCCCAGCATGTTCCTGAAAATTTGCTCCAACTAGAAGAGAAAAATACAATCAATCAATAATCTCAATTAAATTTCCTGCTTGCTTAGAAGGCAGGAAATGAGGATTTATTAAGCCCTTGTTACATGCCAGGAACTGTGCTAAATGTTTTAAATTTTTAATTATTGTATCATTGAATCCCTCAACAACCCTGGGAGGTAGATGCCATTATTATCCCCATTTCACAGTTGAGGAACTGAGGCTTACAGGGGTGAACTGATTGGCTCAAAGTCACACGACTAGTAAGTAGCTACACCAGGACTTGATGTCAGACTTTCTGATTGTAAATCTAAGGATCTGGTTCTGCTACTTTTCCAAGAGCTGCTTATCTGAGATGATAGTAGCTAACATGTATAACCTATTTGAAGATGCAAAGCACTTTATAGGTGTGTCATTGGATCCTGACAACAAACTGGTGAGTTGGGTGCTGCTCTTATCTGGAGAGAGCAAACACATGATATTGATTATGACTCAAGAGAAGCTCCTTAAGAATAAGCTTGGGCTTCTTATATTATCACACATTACATTTTGAAGTACCTTTGCCAAGAAAACCCCACGGACCAAGTCTGTGAGGTAGACATGACTAAACAACACAAATGTCCTATTTGAATATAAATACAGAATTACTTTTGCTTCTCTTTTCCCTAGCAAGGATCTTCAGGCTAGAAAGACAGCCAGCCTAGACACTGATAGAAAGAATTTCCTTACCTATGTAGCAGAAATGGTCTAAGTTGGAACTACAGCCCAAACTCCCAGAATATAGAAAGACCTTGTTTTGTTTAGGTCTAGAGCATAATAACAATTAGAATCACTTTCCTCCAGGGATAATAGTGCCTCTGAGGTTGCAAACATTTTGGAATATCATAATATTCATGTTTTTGAGAATCAGTAGAGTGTTCTAGAAAGAGTTCTAGATTTAGAGTCAGGAGAGATTTGGGTTTGGGTTTTGCTTCCAACACTTAACTAGCTGTGATTATGACAAGTGACAACCTCTTGGGCTCAGTTTCCTTTTTTGCAAAATGGAGATAAATACACCTTCAGTATTTACTTCACAAGATTGTTATAATGATCTAAGGACATCTGTGAAGTGCTACATGTGTCTGTTAATATGCAACTTGTACCATTTAAGAAAAACATACAATCTAAGTCTCCCAATAGCCATTTCAATAAGGGGCTTATTCCTTCCTCTCCTTCCCCATCATATTTCATAGGGTGGCCTGTGGGTGGGGACCCTAATGTGAAACTCTATCCTGATCTGAAGTTCAAAAGGCACCACTGTGTGATCCTGGCCAAATTACTTGATTTCTCAAAGATTCAGTTTTTCCATCTATGGATAGAGGTAATAATGGCAACCTATTTCCCAAGACTGTGAGGAGGAGAAAATGAAATAATTGTTATATATAATATCACACACAAGAGCATGCACACACACACACACACACACACACAAACACAGTGCTGTGCAAACATTTAGTTTATCTATAAACATTATCAATGATGCCATTTTAGTATTATTGAGGATACTTACTTCTTGGACCTGTGAATCTGTGGATATAGGTTTTGCCATAATAGCTGCCATATTGAATAAATGTTCTTTTCCAAACCTACAAAACAATGAGATTTTCATCAGAAACAGGGAAAGTTATGCAAGACAAAATGACATTTTACATAGCATGTGTGTGGTAAAAGTGAACCTTCAATTCATTCTCATCTTCCACCTACAAAGAAGTATATCCCTTATGAACTTCTTTATGAATAAAGTCCTGTTAACAAGTGTTCGTCTAAGGTTTTGAGTTATCAGAAATATCATTTATAAGAGAAAAAACATTAACTTTAAAATCGATTTTCCCTTTCATTTGAAATTCTGGTGTCCCTTTTCTCTTTGTTTAAATTTTTTTCAACTAAGAAGTTTTTTTTTTAAATTAAGCTTTCTTTTTCACTTACACCAACCACTCCCCCCCCAAAAATTTTCAAAAAGAAAAACAAAACTCTTGAGACATAGCTCTATAATTTGACTAAAGAAATTCCCCAATTAGCCACATCTGAAAATGTAGAGCTCTTTCTTCATCTGAAATCCATCACCTCTACCTGGACACGAGGGACATGTTTCATCTTCAAGCTTTTAGACTCTCACTTCCCTTCTAAATACAGTGGTTAAAATCATACCTTGTGCCTCCTGTTCAGAAACCTGACAAAGCTCTTAGACTGGGTAGAGGTATTTAAATCATGCCAAAGACAAGCTATACTCAACCAGTATTAAAATCACTGAATGAAACTTTAGGTTCTAATCTTGTACACTGTATCTGGGAGCTTACTCCCAGAGTCGTTTTAGAATATGTTCTCAGAATGAGTGTCACAAACATCATGCAACTTAATGGATAAAGTTGAGCAGCAGGATGCTATGACCCAAAGGGCTGGTGGGCTCAGTTCAGCACACCAATCTCTGCACAGGTCTCAAGTGTCAGAGACTCTAGACTCCTGGTATACCATTCAAGCCAAATTTCAACACCTCCCTAGTTACTTAAATCCATGTCTATCTCACTACTGCAGAATAAACTTCACTGAGAACAGTAATTTCATGGAAATGAAAAAGACACACCCAATGGAATTGTCTCACGCAGACTGACATCTCTGAATTTTTAAAAGAATCCAAGAAAAAGCAATGGCAGCCATAGTTAAGACTTGTCTGGTGTCACTATAGCTTAAAAAGCAAACAAAAGGCTTTGGGATGCATTAAAAAAGACAAATTAGAATGAAATTAATATAAAATGATACTACAAGTGCCTAATCTGTCCATCCCATAGCTCAGCACAACTGCTCTATTTCCGAAATAGATATCTGATATAAAAAACCGAGTTGTTAGGACATTATATATCAAAGGAAACAGATCAAAATGTAGTCACTCTTTTTAAAACTGCCCATCAGATGAACACAACTCTATACCTCTGCCAATACACCGAGGTAAAGTGAAGAGTCAGAAAAATTTCCTGCATAATCGTGTATTTCCAAAATACATGTGGTTCCAAAACTTTTATTCCATCAGTGTGGGGCACTACCCTGTAGCTTCAACTACTCTGTAGCAGCAATTCCTTAATTTATATGGTCTTAGAGAACTGCCTGGGGCAGAGAGAGGCTGAATGACTCTGCCAAGGTCCCACAACCAGCGTCTATGAGCCACAGGACTGGAGTCTAGGTCTTCCCATCTCCAAGACCAGACCTAGACCCACACTATCTCACTTGGCCTCTCTTCATTATCTGCATAATTAAGGACAAATAAATCTGTTCTGAAAGAAAGGGAATCATTTGGGAGGCTCAAATTAATCTGATTGGCCCATGTTTTTAATTAAAATCCCCAAATAATTTCTCAATTCTCCATTTTATTACAACAATACAAGTTGGAACAGATGGGTGAAATTGTCAAGAAGGAAAACAAGCAACATTCCCTTTTTGGAGAGAGAGAGACAGAGACAGAGAGAGAGAGAGAGAGACAGACAGACAGACTGACAGACAGAGACAGAGGGAGAGAGACAGAGACAGAGATGGAGAGAGAGACAGAGAGAGACAGACAGAGAGACAGAGAGAGACAGAGACAGAGAGAGAGACAGATAAAGAGAGAGAGACAGATAGAGACAGAGAGAGACAGAGACAGAGAGAGAGACAGAGAGACGGAGAGAGAGACAGAGACAGAGACAGAGAGAGAGAGAGAGACAGAGAGACAGAGACAGACAGAGACAGACAGAGACAGAGAGACAGAGAGAGAGAAGGAACTCGGAAGCCTTGGACAGCAATATTTTCAGCAGCGGTTCCTACCAAGCTGAAAAGGCTTTGATTATTGCTGTCCACAATGCAGAATGTTGTCTAAGATCCAACCTAGATAAGATCAGAAAGGCTACATTCAATAGGACATCAGGCACCATCCTGTAGCCTTTTTGTGCTGTGGCTCCCCTTTAGAAGTCTGGCAGAGCCTATGGAGCCCTTCTCAGAAGGATGTTTCCAAATGCATCAAAGAAAATACATAGAACTTGAAAGGAAATTAATTCTATAAAGCAACAGTTTTATTCTTTATCCTAGTTGAGGCAGTTCTGTGGCACTGGAAGTCCTGAGTTTAAGTCTGGGCTCAGATACTTCCTAACTGTGTGACCCTGGGCAAGTCACTTTATGTTTGCCATAGTTTCCTTAACTTTAAAATGGGGGTAATAGCTCTGACCTCCCAAGGTTGCTCCCAGGATCAAAGGAGAAAATTTTTTTTATCACTCTTACCATTAAGTCTAGCATGTAGCAGGGGCTAACTGTATGTTTATTGACATCAATCTTCTTCTTTAAAATTTTTAATGGTTTCCTTTTACCTGTCAAATAAACTATAAATTCCTTTTTCATAAAGTCAAAACCTTCCACACTTGGACAACAAGCCACACTTGGGGTCCCACATCACCTGACTGACTTCACATATTGTTATGTTCCAGCGAAACTGGCCCTTTCTCCAGGTTCAGTTTTCATTCTACCCTCCCCCACCTGAAGGCCTGTGTTTATTTTTCACATTTTTGCCCATCTCCATCCTCCCATTAGATTGCTTTCTCCTTGAGATCATGGTCTTTGGCACTGCTGTCACTGGATCCCTAGCACTTAGCATTACTAATACGCCTGGTACAGTTCTTTGGTCCAGATCCGTAATTTTATTTGTTTAGTAAATTCCTGATAAAAATGTAGATTCACCAATGCAGATCAGCAGTTGTTCTGTAACTTGTACTCACAGAGAGTTATCTGGAATACTTAGATTCAGTAACTTGTTTGGGGCCACAAGGCCAGTATGTGTCAGAGACAGGACTTGAACTCAGGTTTTCCTGCCTCCAAGGCCAGCTCTCTATCCACTAAGCTAACTCTTGCCTTGCACACAGTATAGTTGCACAATCTATCCTAAAAAAACACTCTTTACTTATTGTGTATACTAAAATATTATTACATTTAATGTATTTACATTTTCTGTCTCTTTTGAAATTTTCTAAACTTCAGAATTTAAATTTAAAAATAAAGATTTTCTAAAAATTATAATTTACACAGCAATGCATTTGCTTTTACAACCACTTAAGAACAGCTTTTCTCTTCACAATGATCCAGACCTGAAAAATCCACTGAAAATACCTGCTAAACCCCCAAAGCATGGTATAGGGCATGTTAAGTTCATGTCAGAGGAAAAAGGGCTTTCCCCTTTCTCATACTGGTAATTTGTGACGTGACAGAATAAGAGAGTCCTAAATTTTTCACTAATCATTTCAAAGGATTTCTGGGATGACTCTAAGCCAGAATAGAGCTTCCCACATGAAACCTATGGCCCAAACAATGTAGAACCCACTAAATCCAAACTTACTTTTCCATTACAGCTTGCCAATTGCTGATTAAAAAGTCCTTTGCTACTAGCCGCCCAACTTCAGTTGCTGCCACACTTTCAAAGATCTCTGGTGCCTTGGAACCAAACAAGTTTGCATGCAAAGCATATTCCATATACCTGTCAAATATGCACATTTAAAAAGTCAAAACAAATCCAAAGTATTGTTTAAATAAATGGAACTTATTGTGGAATTTTAAAAGCACAAAATCTTGTAGTGCCCAAATGCACATATCTGCTTTACCACTGGTGGGTTCAACTTTTTTTGCCCTCTTTGGGAAGTAGGATATTGCTAAAACAAAATTTCCCTTAGAAACCTTTGAAATAAACTGACAATAATCACCTGTAAAGTATCCATGGATCTTTGCTGCAGCTCAATGAATTTATTAATGCATCTGTATTGGCTTCAAATTCACTGTTTTCATAAGCACTCAACAAAAAGTCCCATTCTCTATCGCTTCCCATGGCAATACCGTAACACATAACTTCATATTTAATGAGATTAGAGTTTCTGTAAAATATAATGAGCAACATATCTCATAATTATTTTCTGTCATAAATTGTCAAGAGACTGATATTACAGTAAAATAAAAAAAATAATTTAGAGGCATGTTATTTGATCAAGTTAGAATGGACAGGGCATAGAGAAGGTTTAATTATCATTAAAGTTGAAAGTAAGAGAATCATCAACATAATACAAGGTTTAGAAACCAAGCTGGACATTCTTAAGCCATTCTGTGTAGCACAAAAGAGAAATAGTAAAGAAATGGTAAAACAAGGCACTAGGTAAAAACAAAATCCAAAGATTACCTGTAGAAATAAATACAAATACTCCTTTATGAAGGTTGATTATTTATAGTCATAGCATTTTTTGTGGCTAATTGCTCATGGAAGTTTTAGACGGAATCATTACCCTTGAGAAGATTGTAATCACAGACCAAAATATTGATGCAATTTGATAGTGATCAGGCTGCAAAGGTTCTGGGACTGAATCAATTAAATCACCATACCAATGAACAAGAATATTAGTAGGAGACAGGGGAGAATACTAAGTGAGAGGTGGGTTAATTCATCGGCTCATTTCCCAACTCCCACATCATGTTACCCTAGTTTAAAAATGGAGTTTCAGAAAGGAGAGAAGGCAGTGAAGGTTGGCCAAATGAAAGGACCAACTCAATCTTGAGGCTGGAGAATCAAGAAGTCAGTCTAGTGGAATGGGTCAAAGTAGCACAAACATTAGAAGTTAAACATGACTCTTACGTAATGATCTCTGAATGATTCATCCACTTGGAGAACATCTCCCTTGACAGTTGCAGACAGTCTTCAAGTCCTAACCAACATGCTGCTCCAAACACATTTTTCAGGGATAGTCTTAAAAGAAAAACCAAGAAAATCTGTTAATTTCACATTACTAAGTTCTCCTTTCAACTAAGAATGCAGGTTAATAAAAGAATGAACAAATCAAAATACCCTTCCAACAACAGCAACTTCGGTAAAATAAAAAAAAATAAAAGAAACAGAATTATGAGGGGTGGCTAGGTGGCGCAGTGAATAGAACACCATCCCTGGAGTCAGGAGGACCTGAGTTCAAATTTGAGGTCAGACACTTAACACAAAAACTAGCGGTGTAATCTTGGGCAAATCACTTAACCCCAACTGCCTTCCAAAAACCAAAAAAAATACCAAAACAGAATTATGAATAAGAAATATGATGAGGATTTGGGCAAATACTTGGGGATTTTTTTATTTTTGCTTTTTGGAGGGGGGAAGGCAGGGCAATTGGGGTTAAGTGACTTGCCCAAGGTCACATGGCCAGTAAATGTTAAGTGTCTGAGGTCACGTTTAAACTCATGTCCTCCTGACTTCATGGTCAGTGCTCTATTCACTGACCCACCTGGCTGCCCCTCGGCAAATTACTTCTTGAGGGTCTCTGGGACACCAAAAACAAAACAAAACTCTAAGATGAGTGTTTTTTGAAAGTTAGCAATGAATCCCTTCCCAAACAATCCACATCTTTTGTTAGTTCAGTTTACCTTCTCTTAAAAAATGAATTATAAAAAAGTATCTCAAGTGTCTGAGATAACATTCTAAAAACTGAAGTCCCTTCAAACTTCAAATTGAGTTTTCTTTATTTTTCTCAATCGACATAAGAGGTGTTAAGGAGTACGAGGGACAGGAAAGGGAAGCTAAAACTGAGTATTCAGCAAAGTCACTAACTACACTCTCCACTAGAGCCCACTAGCCTGCCTATTCAAGACAATAATTTCATTCAGTCATCTATACTTAAAATAATACTTACACAGCCATAATGTCATCTTCTAAGTTATTTTCACGAATTTTAGTTGAATAAATATGCCACATTGGGGTCAGTCTCTTCAATAAATACTTCTAAAATGACAGAAGAAAACATATTACTACTAACAACCAATGTTGAATTTGCCTAAAATTACTTTTTACCAAAAAAGATGATGGCCAGATTAAAGGTTTGATATTTTTTCTTCAAAAATTTCTGTTTAATCTGTTTTAATATATTTAATAAGTAATCAAAATCATTCAAATGTGCTTTCCAATATGCCCTCCATCATGATACTTCTGTGCTTAGAAGACTAAATTTATCTAAATCCAGAATACTTGAGGGAATTGTTTCTGTCTTCACAAGAGGGCCAAGTTCCAGCTAAACTCCTACCTTCTACACTAAGTTTCTCCTAATCCCTCCTAACTCTCATGCTTTCCCTCTGGTAATTGTGTCCTATGGATTCTGTGTATGACCTGCTTATACATAGTCATTTGCATATGATCTCTCCATGTACATTCTGAGCCCCTGAAGAGCAGAGACTGTCCTGCGCTTTCCTTTGTGACTAATTCAGTGCCTGGCACATAGTTGGTTAATAGAGATTTACTGTCTCTCTTACTGGCACTGACTTCCCCATCCCTACTGTATTCTCCACTAAACTGAAGTTCTTCCTTATTGATGACAGATAAAACCAGTTAAGAGGTTTATACTTATTAAACAGTCTGGAAGTCATCTTGGAAAGGACACAGTTGTATAACCATTGGGCTTATAGTTCTTTGTTCACAGTCTTTGTTCACAGACACTTTGATTTATGTGCCTAATCCTTAAAAGTTAAGTGAACTCCAAGAAAAGCAAAAAGTTAGGAACTCTTAAGGAAATAACGAATTGTAATTCTCTTGTTAATAGCAGAAAAATTTGGATTTTAGTTTTAAAGGACAGTTAGCAATCTTTGATATTCTACCTCCAGCTTTAAGAGAAATGATACCCTACTACATGTACCGTTCTAAGGGATAGAATCTAAGGACACCAAGTTCCCAGAATGGTCACCTTTCAATAATAGCCCTCTCATATTTTCCACTCAACTTAGTCTACCAAAGAAGACAAAAGTTATTTTTGTGGGGGTGGTGGTGAGGGACTTGGGAAGAGGTGCTATTGAGCCTCAGTAGAACTTATTAGGAGAGAGAGAACTACTGAACCACAAGAAGTCCCCTTGAGAAGGACCTGCCCCAAACATGCCAGCTGGAGTAGAGGAAGAGAAACCTGTTAACGTGTATCAAAGATCTGTTACCTTAAATAAGGGATATATATTATGGTTGTTCAAATTGACAAAAATATCAGAAGCTAGTAGGTTTTTCAGAACTGCATCCCACACTATGACTTCTTCTTCTTTAGCCAGGTACTTGGTTAAATTGAGGACAATATCAATTTCAATATAATCATGCCTGTTTTAGGTGGAAAAAAAGCAACCTGTTAAACAAATTAAATATTTTCCTCCCACATTCTGTCATTGCTACACTTTCCAAACTTTAGATGGTTATATACATGCCAACTATTGTTATGTCTAAATAATTGAAAAAGCTGAAGTTTAAAGGTAAAAAATTACGGGCAAAATATAACGAAACATAGTTGATTGGTTTTCTATTTCAATTTTTTTTTTTTTACCTATGAAGTCACAATTCTTAGAAATACAGAAAATCCCAACCCAAAAATAACATTAATCAATAGAAACTCCTTACTCCTGAACTAGTCATATTTTGTTAATAATCACAGAAGAAAACCTTTCAGGTTTTCAAAGCACATTTACATACCTGATTTCTACTGAGCCCCTCAACAACCTGTGAAATGAACACTTTAAACTTGAACACCTCCATCAGTGGTCCCTCCATCACACAGATCACAATTCCCTTATACCTTAGCAAAAGTTGCATAAATTTCTCCAGCCAAAAAAAAAAAAATCATCAGCTGGTCAGGGAAAATCCTGGAGAATGACCCTGTCTGAAATTAACTAGCTTTGTTCTCTGTGGACAGACAAACCAGAAGCCCTTTGCTGGCTCTGAAAGTGAAGCCTTTCCATTTGAAAGAATCACTGAATCCTACAAAGTTGGCATCAGAGTGTGTCACAGTTTATATCTGAGAGGATGACCCTGGATTCCAAATGGTTCACTCTACATTTTAATAGTTTCATCAGGAATGATGATGATGATGACGATGATAGCTATCCTTTATACAGCAATTGAAATGCACAATTATTCTCTCATTACATCCCTACAACACTGGGAGGTGGGTGCTTATTATT
>CM053599.1:208057068-208159857 GCA_028646575.1 Pseudocheirus occidentalis
CTACCAGAAAGTAAGAGAGCAGAGCAGGGGAGGGGCTTTACAGTGGGATTGCTGTTTTAGGGTTGGGGCAGGGAAAGACAGGGAGAAAATTTGTAATTCAAAAATGTAATGAAAATGAATGATGTAAACAAGAAAACAAAAAATAAATTAATTTTTAAAAATTGACCATACTCTGCTCTTGTGGGAGGCAAGCAAAATGGGGAGTCACTGTTAATTGATGTCGTCAGCTGAAAAGTTACTTTGCCAGCTCTAACATTTTCCAATAATATTGCTATAGCTGTCTCATATGCTAGGTGCCTGTTGTTGGGACCCGATTAAAATAAAGTTGTCTTTTGTTAGCATACAGGTTGATTTTATTCAAAAGACCAAATGCTGTAAGTAGGAATGAGTTTTTATTACAATATATGTTCAGGACGAGTTCAAGTTTATGCTACTAGTAAAGCAGATTCAAAAGCAGTTGCAAAGAAACTGCTGAAAGATTGTGAGCAGATACCTACCGTTGACCACCCAAGCTGCTGCTCAAAGCCAAAGTCTTTTAAGACTGGTTTTATTCATCTCACTATAATGGAACTTATGCTCCTGTTGAATTTGAAGCAAAAGTAGAGGGCAGGGGGTGGGGAACCCGTGACCTCAAGGACAAAAGGACTCGATATTGAACCCTATGACTTGTCCTGATGAGCGTCTTCTTGTAGGGAATTGGGAAAGTCTTATCTGGGAATGTGAGGTGTATATATTATTACCTAAGTTTTAGAGCAGCTAACTATCCTTACTTCTTTGTGCATTCACCTGTCACATACAAAAGTATTCCGTAAGAAGATATTTGGTAGGATGTGTATTGGTATACAAAATATCTGTAATAATTGGTGTACATATGTTACTGTTGATGACTAGACTGTTCTTCAGTGGTATCACTGTATGTTCTAAGGGAACAGACATAGTCATGGTTTCCCAGGATTGACACTCTATTGGAATAGGCCCGTCTTGGGATTTTATTAGATAATCTAAAATAAGGAGAGAAGGTAGATGGTGGATATGCTGTACTAGAGATTCTTTAATAACCTGTTGTTTCCTATTCTCTTTGTTCTAAGGCAGTGGTTCTCAACCTTCCTAATGCCTCCATCCTTTAATACTCGTATCTGGGTGTATCTGTATGTGGACAGACCCGCCCGGAGACAGGCAGAGGAGCAGTGTCTCAGTTCCTAAGACCATCAGAAATATGTGTTTTCCCATGGTCTTAGGTGACCCTTGTGAAAGGGTCGTTCGACCCCCAAAGGGGTCATAACCCACAGGTTGAGAACGCTTACCTTAACTTGAGAAGTTACCTCACTGACACAACTTAGAGCCCCAACAAATTTTGTACCTTAATGTCCTCCCTGCCTAGGAAAGGGAAACAAGATTTAACTGTCCTCTTTTAGGATCAGCCAAAACTGCAGTTCTAGGCTGGAATGTACGCATTAAAAAAAGTCTAACAAGAGGCTATTAGTTGGTACAATTAGAAAAACAACTGTCCTATGACAGGAACCTAATTGAATCAGTTCTCGGTAGGCTTCGGAGAGCTCCATATCCTTTTTGCACTTTGCTCCCCATTCCCAAGAGAACACTCCTCTTTCTATTATAGTGAAAAAATCCAGTGGAACAGAGTTATGCCCTGAGGTCCGGGATTTCTTGAATGACGAGCCATGGGCTTTGATGACTTCTCCCATAATTTGGAGAAAAATCTCCCGTCACTGACCTGGCGGTTTAAGCAATAGATCAAGAATCCCTTCTGCAGTCACAGAATTACACGGTAGTTCAAGTGAGAGGGAGTGAGGTCCTGAACTAAGGTTGTGACTGAGTAAATGGAAACCAGGAAGTGGGTGTGAGAAGTTCTGGAGGCAGAATCAACAGCGTTTAGAAAGTGATGAGTTGGGTAGAGGGAGGAATTGAATGTAACTCTCAAGACTGTGAGCCAGGTGCCATGACTAGAAAAGGAAGGCTTAGGGGGAAACCTGGAGCTCTGAAGTGTTCTCAGTGCTCACTCACTCTTCCTGATCCTCTGTAACTGTCCCAGTTCCTCTCTCTCTTCTCTCCTTCTGTTCTCTGTTGATAATCTTGTAGGTACTTAGTAGGTACTTACTACATGCTTGTTGAATGAACAGATGGAATCCTGACTCTTGTCTTAGGTCATCTTCTCTAGGATTCATTTGTCTTAGTTGGGAAGGGCGAGTTTTAACGTGACTTTGATTCCCATGTTGCAAAACTTGTTGACTTTTCTGTTTTCATGAAAGGACACGGATGTGAGTGACCTCTCCCCACCCATATGTGAATGGAGGGAAGTGGAGGAAGAACTGAGCTTGCCTGCCTGTTATGTACTAGTACAGGGAGGCCAAGTTTGGGATGTTTATTCCATTCTGATGTGATGTGCTTAAAGTTAGTGTGGTTTGATCCAAAGCAGCTGTGCCTCTCAGCTTGGGGGAGTGGGGGGGGGAATAGGTTGTGAGCAGAGAACTTTAGCCAGGAGGAAAAGAGTTGGTGGAATGTTGAATATTAATGTGGAGTGGGAATGGGGTTAGAATATATTTATTTTTTGCTTGATGGTTGTAATTACAGTGGGATAGGACCAGACTCCTGATAAGGAAATTCTTTCTACCTAATCATATTGATAACTCTTCTGCAACTTATAATTTTAGAGAACGGCCTTAGGCATAAATGATTTGCCAATTCATACACCGTATTCAGGGGTCAGGACTTGAACCCAGATTTTACAGACTCTGAGGATGATCCTTTATCTGCTATGCCAGGTTACCTCTCAGAATATTTATTAGATTGTGAAAATGAAGCTTCAGTAGTCCATGGTATCTTCCTAAGATTATTATTTTGGGGTGGGGGTGGGGGGGGTAAGGCAGGGCAACTGGGGTTAAGTGACTTGCCCAAGATCACATGGCAAGTAAGTGTTAAGTGTCTGAGGCTAGATTGAACTCAGGTCCTCCTGACTTCAAGGCTGGTGCTCTATTCACTGCACCGCCTAGCTGTCCCCTAAGATTAATTTTTTTGAAGGCATAATTTGATTATATCATAATCTTTAGCTTGCAGATCTAACCTTCTGGAGGCTTTTTAACCATTTTAAGTATGCAGATCTAAAGGCAGCGGGTCCCAGCCATGACTTTTGCTGTGTATGGGTGTTTTTGAAAAATGATCACTTACAAAGCTGGAAAGAAACTGTTGCCAAACAATCTATTTGAGGATGAAACACAGGAAAGCTTTTGATGAAATCAGTTTTTAAGACAATCTATCCTTTCTTTAAGTCCCATCTGTTAGAAGGCTTTAGACCAGCTTTAGCCTAATTTCTCAAGTCTGTATTAGACCTTTTTACATCTGCTTGAATCAAAGCTGATAATCCAAATCCTTTCTGGAGGTTCCTGTTCCTTCTTCAGGCTCTTGGCCTAAAACCCAAGATCATTTATCTCAGCAAGAGTATATCTCTGACTCCTCCTGAACTAAACAAAAGTCATCAATTGCTTTGATATTTTATTATATTAATATTATATAATTATTAAAATATTATAAATTCTGAAGCACATTAATGTCACTAGTTTGCCTTTATTTTTCTTTCCTTTCAGTTTCCTTAATAAAGTGAAGGAGCTGATGACCTCTAAGAGTCGTCAAACTTTAATATTCCGTGCCTTTTCTGAGAATATGTTTAAGCTCATTAGAAGCAGTTCTGAGCATAGACCATTTGGTCCCAGTTGCATTTCTGCCCTAGGGAGCCTTCATCCTTACTTCAGTCAGGTGGCATTGTAAGATAAGACTCATAATGCAATTTTCTTTCCAGGGAATCATTTCTAGAGAGGTAGGTATTTTATTGCAAATAGATGTCACAGGTTAACACTGATAGTAGTGACTAGAAATGTTTATGATATTTAAAAATGCTGCTAAATGTTAATCTTATTTTAATGTATGTAAAATATTCTTCCCTAGAGTGAAGATACACAGCAACAAATCATCAGGGAAACTTTCCATTTGGTGTCTAAACGTGATGAAAATGTCTGTAATTTCCTAGAAGGAGGACTGTAAGTAGAATATTTAACTAAAATATCTCATGGTTTTTTAAATAGATGAATCAATAATCAAGCATTTATTTTGCCTGCTGTGTATTGGCATTGTATTAAGCACTGGGATTTAATATAAAGACAAAAATTAAACAGTTCCTGCCCTCAAGGAAAGACCTTCAATTCTATGAAGTCTTGGGAGAGAGGAGAGATGGTATGCATACATAAATAAGAACATACGGAATGAATAGAAGGTACATTTTTGGAAGGGAGGGCATTAGGAGCTATGATGGGGGGAATCCATAAACCTTCATAGAGTTCTGAAAGGAGGGAAAGTGTTCTAAGTGGTATTTAGGATGTGGTGTGTTCTAGGCGTGTTTAACAGTCAACGAAAAGACAGAAGATAGAATGTTTTGTGAGAAGTGTTGAGGCCAGGTTGTCGGTCTCTATAGTATGGGAAAGTGATACACATAAGGATGGAAAGACAGGTTGGGACCAGTTTGTGAGGGCTTTAAAAACCAGAGGAACTTGCATTTGATCCTGGAGGTAACGCGAGAAGCTATCAGAATTTATTGGATAGGCTAGTAACATTGTTAGGCTCTCACTTTAGGAAAATCACTTTGGTTGCTCTGCACAGGCTGGTTTGGAGAGGGGAGAGACTTGACATAGAGAAACAAGTTGGGAGAATATTGCAATAGATTAGGCAAGAGGTAACAAAAATCTGAGCTAGACTGATGGTCAGGTGAGTGAAGGGTGAAATGGGAAAGGGGGAAGTTCTGAGATTTGACAATTGATTATTAGGATAATGTGCCTCTCTGATTTGGGCTAATTGGGGAAGATGATGATGATGATGATGGTGATGGTGATGATGGCTAGCATTTACAGTTATCCCTTCCACGTCGTGACTTCCCTGTTGCAATTTTGATATATTGTGGGTTGGCATAAGAAATTAAATGGAAATTTGGGGGGAGTTTTGTCAAATCCACAGATGACACATGAAGGCTGGCAGATGACACAGAAAAAGTTTACAAACTCAGAAACGCACAAAATATATGTATAGTATCGTGTAATATTAACATATTTTTAAAAATACCATAAAAATTTAGTCGTCTGTCTGGTACAGAGGGAGAGCCAAAAAATTTTCTGTGGATTTTCTAAATCGTGGGGGTGCCGAGCCCTGAACTCCCACAGTGTGGAAGAGACAACTGTATACAGGTCTTTAATGTTTGCAAAGCACTTACCAAATCTTATCCCATTTGATTATTATAAGAACCCTGTGATTTAGGTATGATTGCTATGCCCATTTTATAGACAGGGACAACTGAAGCTGAAAGAGATTAAATGACTTGCTCAGGGTCATAAAGCTATTAAGTATCTGGGGCAGGATTTGAATTCAGGTCTTCTTGCCTCCAAGGTCTCACGTTCTACCCACTGGTTCACCTTGCTTAAAAAGTCTTGAGTTAAAAAAAAAAAGGAAATGTAAAGGCCTGCAGTTGATTGTTTTCAAGTCCACACAATAAACTGGAATTTAGAAAATGCTGACTGAGACCTAGATGTCCTATCTTTAACAGGAATGGATGAGAATCATTTGTAATCCTCCTGTGTCTGCCTGTACAGCCGATCAAAGCCTTTCTTCCTTAGGTGGGGTTTGGTCTCGGGGATTTCTGAGGACTCTGGCCAGTGTTTGTTCCTGTGGATGTCTGTTTTCTTCCTCTGAAAGTTTCTTCACAGGCAGTTAATTAAACATACTTCTCTGTCAACTTGATTGTACTGCTTACTTGCCTATTAAGCTATTTTCTCATAGACAAGATGAAAAGGTAACCCTGGATTAATTAATAGAAATTCTAAATTTGTGGAGTTAGGAGTATATTAGACTTTGCAGTTTATTTTAGGAAAAAGTTGCATAAATTTTGTTGCTAACATAAGACATTCTTAACTGATGATCAGTTTTGCTTATGGAGGTGGTTTAATTTCTTATATAGCACTTTTTATGCATGAATGGATAAATGGTTAAACTTGTGACTATTGCATATTAACCTGTGATAACAAGCTCAGTACCTCCTCATGACCTTGAACACTTAACTCAGTTCACTTTTCTGGGCGTTAGATTCTCATCGCTAATACTCAGACATTGGACTGGATCATTCTCTATGATCCCTCCTAGCTCCAGATTTTAAATCTTGTAACAGTTTAAGCAAGTGTACAGCTGTTTTCTCTGATTTCAGTCATTCAGTCTGGTTGTGCCAACTGGACTCCTGTCTTTAGAGATGTGCTTTGCCTCTCTCTTAATGATAGAGGAGAGCTAGTTTGGTATAGAGGAACAATTACTGAAATTGGAGTGAAGGGTTATTGTTGTTCAGTTGTTTCAGTCATTTCTAACTTTCTCCTACCCCATTTGGGCTTTTCTTGGCCAGGATACTGGAGTGGTTCGCCATTTCCTTCTCCATCTCATTTTACAGTTGAAGAAACTGAGACCAACAGGGTTAAGTGACTTGCCTAGGGTCACACACCTAGTAAGTGTCTGAGATCAGAGCTGAACTCAGGTCTTCCTGATTCCAGGTTGACACTCTATCCATTCTGCCTGTGTATCCATTTCCTGCCTGTGTAACCTTTGTGAAGACTCAGTCTTCTTCTCTGGGCCTCAGTTTGCTTCTTTCTCAAATGAGTGAGGAAGCATTGTATATGATATCTAAGGACCCTTCCCGGTCTGAATGTATGATACTAAAGCCAGTTACAATAAAGCTGCAGAACCTTCCTAGCATCACCTGTTTACTGGGTGTTCTCAGAAGGAAAAACAGGACCCGAGCCTGGTGGTGCAAAAGAAGCACTTCCTATTTATTGAATTGAATAGGAATACCTTGAAATGTCCACTCATATTTCTACTTGAGTTTTCATGTATACTTGTCTTGGAGTCATTCTTCAGTAACAGTGAAGCTAAGATGTGGTTTGGTAGAGCACTCAAGGAGATGTCAGGAAACCTGAGCTCTAGTCCTGAATCTACCACAAGCGGGGTGGGTGGTAAATCACTTAATTTCACTCATTTCAATTCCCCTTTGTCTGTAACTAGGAAGTTAGACTTCTCCTTCAGCTCCAGAACTATGATTCTTCATGGCTTTACAAGGTATTTGTATTCATGTAAAGCTATTGCAAAGTATCTGAAATCAGCATTTTACTCTCAAGTTAAAAAAAGTTGATTTTACTGCCCAGTTTTATTGCTTTCATGTAATCACCTTAGCCATTTCAAAGCTGAAGACTAGATCTTATTTGAATTAAAATATGTATCTGCCTCAGAAAACAAATTGTAAAAATTGTTTAAAAACTTCAGTTAGAATGCTACTAGCCTAAAATGAAGTTTGCTTCCCCTCCACGTTTGACCTTTTAGCAAGGATGAATTGTTGTAGTCCTGTTGTCAGCGTAATTTCAGACAATTTTTCAAGTGTATGTTCCTTTAATTTCTTATCTTTTTATAGAAAATGATTATTTTATGCAATAGGGGTAGTAATATGTAAGTTTAATTGGTACTGACGGTCATCGTTCCAATTACTTAAAAGTACTTCAGAGAACACAAAACAAGTGCTTATGAGAAAGAGCCTGCCTGGTCTATTGGATAGAAAGCTGGCCTGGGTTCAAGTTCCACCTTAAATTTAGACAAGGACATAGTGTAGTGGTTAGAGCTTGAAGTCAGGAAGCCCTGAGTTCTAATGTGGCTTCAGACGCTTAACCCCTGATTGCTTCCGTTTTCCTCACCTGTAAAATGAGCTGGAGAAGGGAATGGCCGACTTGCATTGGGAAAGGAAGCTGCTCACAGGTACTCCCTGTACCCAAGCTGGGGAAGAGGGGGTAGGGACAAGAGTGTAATTCGAGAGGTTTGATTAACACTTGGGTATTTCCAATGTTTTCTTCTGCTCTTTAAAAAACATCCTAGCTTAGTTGATTTTGACTAGCCTTAATTTGACAAATTCTGGCAACACCGAAGATTCTTTTGAAAAAAGTGTTTTTTTAAATTATTATTATTATATTTATGAGAATCACATTACCAGGGTTTAAAGTGACATTAGAGGCCCAACTCATAAATGAGGGATAAATCCAGCACCTGGGACAGGGACTCGCTATTTCCAGGGGTGGTCCATTTTGTGGACAGTTCTTATTGTTAAAAATTGAGCCCAAATCTGCCTATCTGTCATTCCTACCCATCTCTATTGAGGGTCAAGGACAAGAAGTTAAATCTTTATTCATCAAGATAGCCCTTCATAAATTCAAAGACTTCAGTCATCTACTCAAGAAAATGGCTGCATTCTTTATAGAAGATGGTTCAAAGGTGTTTTTAATGAGATCCCTTTACTAAAGAACATTGTTAAAAGTAATATTTTAATGTTAATATATACTAGACGAACAATTCCAGAGACCTATTATCTCAGTTTTGTTATAATGAAAATAAATATATAATGAATATTAGTGGGATAATTATGGGAAATATTTCCCACATTAAGAACTATTGCCTAGTTTTTAGCTAGTTGGTAATTAGCTTTTAAGATTTCTGACTAGAAACCATCTCTCATTCTTACTCTTGTGTCTGAATGCCTGTAAATCTCTATATAGTAAAATTATGTTTAAGAAAAAGCGCTTTTTTCCCTTGCAGTTTCCTAACCAAAAGGAAATCCATTCTTTGTTGAATTATTTTATGAAATAAATGCACATTAAAAAATGCAGGAGCTATAAATGAGATCTTTATTACTGAGAGATTTTTTTATATAACAGTATTTTAATATAGACTTTTAAATTGCTTAAACTAATGAATATATGTCTTGTGCTCCCTCTGACATTCCACGTTTTGCCTTTGTTTTTAGGCTAATAGGTGGATCTGACAACAAACTGATTTACAGACATTATGCCACATTGTATTTTGTCTTCTGTGTGGATTCTTCAGAAAGTGAACTTGGCATTTTAGACCTAATACAAGTAAGTGACTTATCATGGCCTTGTAAGTGATACTTTTGAACTTTTTCTTCAGACTTTCCTTTTGTTTCATAAATTTCTTCAGGATGATTTTATGTGAATAAAATTTATAGAGTAATACTGTACATTACTCTTTAGTCATAATAGTGAATGTGAACCCAAATTAATTTTTAATAGAAGTAAGCAATCTGAATTACCTAACTTTGAGCCAGTAAGTTCTTATTAACTGAGTACTCCTATTAGAATGCGTTCCTTTTGCATTTCTAAGCTTGTTTTGAGATGATTCAAAAGAAAGGTAAAAATCACTTGATTATTAGACAAGTGTAAAGAAAAAACACTGTATAATTGTTTTTTAAAAAAGTTATTTTTTAAATGTTCAGTTAGCATTTGAAAGATCCATTAGGGGGGAAAAAAGCACTTGCCCTCTTAAAAAATTCTCAGAAATGTAAGTCAAGTTGGGGTGGGGTGGGAATTAAGGACCTGAATTTGATGAGACCATTTTATGTATGATTCTTAGCAATGGTTGCAAAATAGCTTTAGCATCAGAACTATTAGATTAGTGAAGAGGAGGATTAAGGATAGTTGCTTAATAAACTGGCTTGTCAAGTTCTGTCTAGAACAAATTTTTTTCAGAAGAAATTATACAATTTTAATCTGAACTTAACACCAGATAAAGCAAATATTTCCACACACAAAATGGAGCAGATAAGGATGATATATTGTATAAGAAGAATACTTTTTACTTACCACTTGTTTTTTTCTTTTAAGTATATAACAAATTTAACATATAATTTTCAAAGTTGTCCTGTTTGTGCTTCTCCTGTTCTCTTTTGTGCATTTGAAAAAAAAAGTGCTTCACTATCCTTTTCTTTCTTAGATACTCACTAGTTGTGTGTCTCCAGGCAAAACACTTAATATCTACTTGCCTCAGTTTCCTTAACTGTAAAATGGAGATAATAGTTTCTACCCTGCAGGGTTGTTGTGAGGGTCAAATGCAATAATATTTGTAAAGCCCTTAGTCCTTGACTTGGCACAGAGTAGGCGCCATATAAATGCTTATTTCCCTCCCTTATTATATAAATTGTTCTTCTGCTTGTTTCTGAATCTGTTCATATGAGTCTTCTCAGGTTTCTCTGAAACTGTTACTTTCATAACTTTTTAAAATGTAATATACCATAATTTGTACAGCCATTTTCTAGGTGATAAACCATTTCACCCAACCCCCTGTTTTACAGGTCATTGCTGTATTGAGAAGAACTGCTAAAATTATTTTTGTATGTGTAGATTTTTGTACTTACAGAATTATTTTTGTACATGTTTTAGACCTAATACAAGTAAGTGACTAATCATGGCCTTGTAAGTGATATTGTAAATTTTATACACATATTTTGTGCACTTTTAATTTTTTATCTTTTTAGGGGTGTTAGGCCTAATAATGGTATTGCTGAACCAGAGGACCTACATTATCCTTCCTAGTAAATTTTAGGTCGAACTCTGCCACAGACAGAAATGTACTTCCTCTGTATTTGCTTCATCAACACAGTTATATCTAAATCTTCCTTTTACTCAGAGAACAAGACAAAACATTCTTTTTGGTCATACCGTGTGTTATTTTACCCTTGCAAATTGCTGAATGTCGTAAAAACAATAAATTTCATAGTCGATAACTTCAGAACTATGTTATACATGTCTTAATTGGAAGTAATAAAATACTTACAAAGTGGAAAAAAAGAACTACATCAGTGTTTAATCTTTGGATATTTATAAACATTCATACTGGCCTCAATTTATTTGTTATCTTAAGCTGATAACAGTGCCACAGTAGTTCAGTGGATAATTCTGTTTTCTTAATTATACTTGGCTTTAGTGTGTTGTAGCCATGATGTCAGGATTATTCGCATTAGTATATAAGCCTTTGCCTAGTCACAGTTGGACAAAAAATATCAAGAACTAATCCCACAAGTCTTTTACTTGGCTTAAAAAAATGACATTTGGGCTTTGCATTAGAATATAACATATTATTGAAAGAAAAACAAACACCTCATAGTAAATATGCATATTGAAGGGAAACAAATTCTCACATTGACCATGCTTGAAAATGTATGTGTCATTTCACATTTTAAGATTAAGTTGCTTAGAAGGTGCCAAACTGCATTAATAGGAGGAATTTTCCTCTCTTGGGAGTTTGCTATTTTACTGAAATCACAGATTCATTCTCTATGCACTGTATTATCATCACAAAATTAAAATGAAGGAAAAGCTGAATGAGGCGAGCTCAGTGGACCCAGTTGTCAATATGATATGAACTTCCCCAAGACACTCTTCCATTTTCCTGCACAGTGCCTGAAATAACTATCGTTAAATTTACTTTGGTTAAGACAACATCCCGGGAAGGCTTACATTAAAATGTATATGCTATCTCATAAGGAAGAAGACTGAGCACCAAAGGGACAGGGCATAGTTTTGAAGGCAAGGAGGAGAAGGAAGTGAGGTTCGAGGTTTGGAGGTGCTGCCTGTGAGGCAGGTCTAGGTGGGGTACTCATGTGAACCCTTCAGTACAATGGTGGCCTGCAATCAAGCATAGGATCTGTGAACTCTTTCACGTTGTACAATAGTCTGGTTGTATAGAAGGGTTGTAACTGATGGAGTGAACAATGGGAAAGAGGAAACAAAACCAAACATGGAAAAGAATAATAGCATGCATTGCTTCAGTCTCCATTTAAACTCTGGTCTTTCTGGATCTTTCTCTGAGTGTAGGTATCTCCTTCCAACCTGAGACTTGTAGAGTTGTCTTTTAACTGTGCGTTGCTGAGAAGAGTCCAGTTTATCAAGGGTTTAATGACAGGGACCTGAAGAGAAACTTTCCCTGCTTCTTGATTTATGCTGTAGGCAAGAAATATGCAGGATTCCTTTCATCTTTTATAACCAGTGGTCTCTTAATTCAGAGATTTTTCATATGGGGGTAGCAGGGTAGGTAAACATATCAGCAGCATTCCTACATATGTATATATATTTTATATATGTATATATACATATTAATGGTATCAAGTCAGAAATTCTTAACCTGGCACCCATGATCTTTTAAAAAGTATTTTGGTAACTGTTTTGATATAGTTCATTTTCTTTTGTAATTGTATATATCTTATGCATTTAAAAACATTTCCTAGCAGGGATTAATAGGCTTCATCAGACTTCCAAAGCAGGCCATGCATGACACCATAAAAAATTTAAGAGCCAGATACTGTTTTAACTGTGTTTGCTTATATAGTAGAAAATATTCTTGCTATCTTGTACACTTCAAAGACTATGTGGAAAGAAGACTCAATTTGGAGTAAAAAACATCAGAATTCAAATTTCACCTTTGCTATTTACTTAATGTATTTCAAAAATGAAACACTAGAGGGTACTATTTACCATGTCACTTATTTATAGACTAGAAATAGACTCATTTTTAAATTAGTGATTCCTTTTCCTTCCTTTTGATGATTCTGATTGTGTAATAATACAGCAAAACCTTACTTATTTGCTCTGACTGAAGCCCTAAAGGCTTTTAGATCATTTTTCACATTTCTTTGAGTTTTTTGTTTTATGCTTAGACTAGAACTAGTGTTCCTCCTTTTAAACATTGAACCAACAATAAAACAAATGAATAAAAAGTCTTTTGCAGGAATTCTCTCATTTAATATTTACCTTACTTTGTAAAAAATGTTTTTTGTATACTCTGGCTATGTTTTTGTAGCTACAGTAATATTTTTTAGCACAGTAGTTAATTGAAATGTTTTACAAATTCATTTCTATAATTAACTTTCTTATTTAAATATAACCTTCTTAAATAGGTAGGTTGCAAAGTATTTGGCAGGATGAGCTTTTAGTTGTTTCTGTAGATGTTTATCTTCCACAACAAGCTGCTATTTCTCTTTTATAAGTACAGTACCCTCTGATATCAAAGATTTATAGACAGCTTATGGAAACCTAACAGCCAGGTGAAAGAATACTCTAAATTACTTCTAATAAGAGAAATACAAGTCAGAACAATCCTGAGGCTTCGTCTCATACCTAGAAAATTGGCTAAGATGACAAAGGATGGAAATAGCCAGTGTTGGAGGGGTTGCAGGAGAGATGACCAACCAGTGCACTGTTGTTAGACCTGTAAATTTACAAAATTGTTCTGGATAGGTTTTTGAAATTATGCAAATAAAGTGGCCAAAATGTATATATGATTAAACTCAGATTCTACTTGTTGATATGTTAGAGGCAAAAAAGAAAAATCCCTAACATCAAAATATTTTTCTGTCAGTAGGAGGGTAGGTAGGTAGGTAGGTAGGTAGGTAGAGAAAGCATTTATCAAACCCTTACTAAATGCCAAACAAGGTTGAATTCTGGGGTTTACAAATAAAAGCAAATAAAACAATCCTCAATTCTAATAGGGAAGATAGTGCAGAGAAGGGAACTAGAAAATAGAAGGAAATTTAAGGGGAAAAAAAACAACTTTACTTTGCTCTTAGAAAGTTTTCCTGTTTTGGGAGCTCATGTTTCCTGAGGAAAGACTTCTTTTTTAAAAAACAAAACCTCAATTCTCTATCTTGTGTTAGGCACTCCTTTTCAGGTTGGGGCATAGGCAACAGTGAGTAGTACAGGCAGGAAGAAGCTCTGATTGGGGTTTTAGTTCAGAAGAGGGGTCTAGCAGCTATCCTCTAGGCACTGGATTGAGTTTGGGAGAGACAATCTAAAGTTTCTCATGAAACAAGGGGAGGGCAGACACAGAGTAGTCAAGCAGAACCCTAAATTGGGAAGGGTCAAGAAAGGGCAAGGATGGAGAGAAGGAATTACTTGGACTAGGTTCTGAGTTTTGGCCTTAGGAATCCAGTGTATCATAGGTACTTAATAATTATATAAGCTGAATTGGATTGTTTGTGAATTCCTGTGAACTTTTGTTCACACACAAGTTAGTACTTTATGGATCTGAATGAACATCTTGTCCTTTTCTTCCCGCAACCTCTTCATTTTTGCTTCTCTCATCATTTCTCATACTAGGTCATGGGATTCTTTTTTGGAGGGAAATTCTGCAGGATTTGTTCATGTTCTGCGTGGCCTCTTCCTGCGACTTGTTTGCATTGTTTTGTAGTAAAGCAGTAAACCTGGAAAATCAGCAACAGCATATGCCAGTGACTAGCATGATTGGAACTACAGTTGTCTTAATGGTTTGCTCCATTGGAAAGGCAGAATCATGGATGTCTGAAGGTGGTAGGGAATCTCTGTTACAGTTGAGTGTGGCTTATATTTAGAAACATTTGAACAATTAGTCACCTCACGTCTGGGGAATAGAAAATTCAGGGGAGACACTTAACTATCCTTAAAGTTTCTTTGTGATGGAAAGATTAGGCTTGCTTGGTTTTGTTTCAGAAAATAGGAGGAACACCAAGGAAAAGAAATGAGAAGAACACAGATTTTTGCTTGGCATAAGGTCAGCTCCTAATGACTGGAGCTGTTAAAAAATGAACGATTTACCTCACCTAGTGAGTTCCCTGTCATGGAAGATCTTTAAAGGAAAACTGAACCCTAGAATCATAGATTTATGAAATACACCTTAGGGGCCTCCGCTTATCAGGAATGACCATTACCGGGAATATTGTAGATGGGGTTCATGCTTCAGGAATTCCTTAATTTAATACATTTCCTGTCTTCTCATGCTCCTGCATTTTTCAGGGTCAGGTCTTCTGACTCTCCTCTGATGACTCAGCATCCCTGGCAGCTCTTTCCTGTACTGGTTGCACTTTCTTTCATGTCTCCTAAGTTCACTGGTTCTGGTGGAGAACTTGGAATGTTCCTTGTTCCCCAGTGTCAATTAGACTCTCTCTCTACCATTGTCACTTGGCAACCTCTCCTCTTTTGAGGTTTGCTTGGTCTAGATTTAGCAGCCAGTGACTCTCATCTACCTAACTCCAGGACATTCTTCTTTTGCCCTCAGTGAGTTCTGTCCCTGGTCCACAGTCTCCCTCTCCAGCCCAACGCGTACTTTCAGACTAGAGGGCTTTAAGGTACATGTTGGTGTTCCCTTAACTACCCTAATCTCTCAGTTCTCTTGACCGCCTTCTCTGATCCACTTTAGCTACACACAGGAATGTTCACCCCCTTCATCTTTCCATCACCGCATAAGCATTGCACTTCCATAATCAGGAGCTCTGAAATTATTTTTTCTTATCACAGTCTATCATTTCACCACTTCTTGTGCCTTATTACTAAATCCACACCCCATTTCCCTTCTTTTTGCCTCTTTCTCTAAGGTTACCTTGAATCAGTTGTGTGTTGTTAACTGAAAATCACGACCCCATAAGATATGGGTAGTAGCTTGATTTATTGCAAGAGAAATGATTCTGCATGTGAAACTCCTTATGCGAAGTAAGGAGTTCACAAGACAGACTGAAATATGAATATTTGTGAGTTACAAAAGGGGGGCAGTCTCACAGGAGGAGTGGAGGGCAGTCCCCTCCCAAGTAGGAGTGGCATGGGAGGAGGATGGGAGTTGTAGGGAAGGGGGGAAGTAGAGGCAGTGAGGGGGAACAGGAATACGTAGGATGGCAAAGCAGCATTCTTTTTCCTTGGGAATTGCTGGACTAGGAAGATATGATGGTCGCTTATCTACAAGGGTCTCAGCTGTACAGACAGTTTGTTGGTCTGCTGCAGTCTGACTGGTGCCTGCCTTGTAGCTGGTTTGACTCTCAAGGACACACTGAGAATCCGGCTAGAAGTGCAAATACCAAATGATGTCAGCTCACAGCGGGGCTTCGTCCCTGATTCATCCAGGGCCTCCTGAATGCCCTGTGTCTGGTGTTTTGGAAAATATGGCAACTCAAGAAGACAGGTTAAGTTGGCTCCAGATGTGCGTGTTGTCTCTTGCATTGGAAGGTAAACTCCTTGAGGGCAGAGACTTTTGCTTTTGGCAGTATGGGGCACATAACACACGCTTAATAATATTTTTTGACTGATTAATAATAGAATCCAGTAATCTAATGGAAAGTGGTTATACCCTGTTCTGGTTTTTATATCCCTCTTGTGTATTGATAGGCAAAGGCTCAGAAGTGTTGTTATAATAGGGAAACTCAGAGTTTCATAGGTTCTAGTAGCTGTAGATTATCCCCTAATAGGGGATTTTTAATGTATTAGCACTTAACTGAATGTTGTTTGTAGATTTTTCAGGGATATACATTTACATTTAGTTATATAACTAATGAAAACAATATAAATCATAAAGGGGGGACATAAATGTACTTCACTGCAACTAATGCTGAAGACGTTCCCTTCGATATTTGGATTTATGGCAAATAAAGTTTGATAGAGTGACACTTTGTTCTTTTTGTCACCGCGCTGCTAAATTATAAAAACTGTTTGATGTATGTATTTCCTGTCCAAAACTACATATAGACCAATTCTTAGCATTGTCTACCAATGTGCTCTCACTCTTTAGGACCTTAAATGTTTTTGTCTTTTATGTTTTATATCAGACCTAGTACATTAACAGAAGGAACGGATTGACTGGTGTTCTTAAATTCTTAACCATTTTGTCTTTCTCTGTAGGTGTTCGTGGAAACACTAGACAAGTGTTTTGAAAATGTCTGTGAACTGGATTTAATTTTCCATGTAGACAAGGTACCGTTTAAACTTCTGTAGTATCAATTGAACCAAGCTCTCTCTTTTACAGTAAACATTTGATCCTAACTTTGTCAGCATAAAGATGGGCCCCATCAATAATACCATCCTGGTGATCAACAGAAATCATGTGATCTATCCATCATTTATATTGAATGATTTGTGCAAAGCATAAAAAGGAGTGTCCATTAATGAACTGGCTGAATCAGAGATTTTCACTGGTAGTGAAAAATCTTCTGCTGAAGAAAGCTTCCCCAGGAAACAAAGAATTTGGGGTGAGAAATTTATGAGGCTGAAATTGTGATTCCTCATACCATATAATAGCTCCCATTTACATAGCACTTCAGTATAGCTGTGACTCCACCAAAGCATTGTAGTAATTGTATAAATCATGGTTACTTTGTTTAGATCAGCAATGATTTATTCTTGTAAAGTGTTTCTGACATTACTGAACAGAAAAAGTCATTAGCCCTTTTCATTTGAACATTGTCACTGCCACGGTAAGAAAGCGGCACTTTTAAATATTGTCCCCAATTAGAAGTTCGTTTGATTGTTAAATACCTTAATGTGAGAGGTTGTGTGATGTATATAGGAGGGCTGGCCTTGAAGTGAAAGTCAGTCCATTCCTACCTCTGACACATAAATGGTGTGTGACATTAGACAGTAACTACCTCTCAGTGTACTGGGCATCTCTTAAAAATACTGTATGTATACACCAACTGCCATTCTGTATCATTGGGATGAGTTGACACCTCAGGAATTCCTTATGCTGATGAAACCAGAAGTCTGGATGAGAGAGAGAGAGAGAGAGAGAGAGAGAGAGAGAGAGAGAGAGAGAGAGAGAGAGAAAGAAAATATGTGTGTGTGTGTGTGTGTGAGAGAGAGAGAGAATGTGTGTGTGTGTGCACGTGTGTGTGTGAGAGAGAGAATGTGTGTGTGTGTGTGTGCACGTGTGTGTGTGCGCATGTCTTAGTTTTAGGATTTTTTAGTTACCTTGAGAGATATTGCTTAAAACAGAGATATAAAAGGTCATTATGTATAAATTATTTATAAACATTTTAATTTTAATCAGTCCTCATTCGTCTTTGAATAATAGCTAATAAATAAAATACTTTAAAACAATGAACTACAAGTTCATTGTTGCACTTGTTTGTGACCATCATTTAGGAATAAACTTTTTCCAGATAATCGAGATTAATTTCTGATTTTTAAAAAATGGTTTCACTACATAACAAAACTTTACTGTGTGAGATGGGCTTGAACTTGATGTTCCCTTAGAAGTCTATTCTTTCCTCTCCGTTTCCACAGATTTTACACTTTCTTGCACATGAATGGATTCAGTATCTTTAGGAATCAGTTTTTAGGACGAATTTATGCTTTCTCTTTCTTTTGACACATCATGAACCCTTTCTAAATCCTATTTAAAAAATTTTTACTTTGGGCAGGTCACTTAACCCCAACTGCCCCCCTCCAAAAAAACAACGAAATCTTTCTTGGAGGTCATTAGTTCTTATAATGACTCTAAACATTTTTGCAGAAAATGACAAGTGAGACATTATCTTAAAAGACAATTCTTTTAAAAATATTATGTGATTTGGTCAAGCACGTAAGGATTTTGGAGTAACGGCTTAAATTGTGTTGTCTTCTCAAAGTGCTGCCAATGAAAAAGGGAAGCATTATGTTTACAAATCTGATTTGTGGAATGTTTGCCAAAATTTTGGTAATGTCTTTCATGAATGTCTCCAGAATCCAAAAACAATATTATGTAAGAATGAAATCCTTTTATTTGTTTGTAGGTAGTAAAAGATGAATAAGGAAATTAACCTCTAGTTTTTCTGTATGGTGGTACAGATAGTTACTTAGAGGCTCTGAACTTACCTCAACTTTTTCATACTTGTAAAAGATTATATAATTTGAGCCTCAAAAATATGTGAATGTGTGTGCACACACAGACACATACTTAAATGCATGTGCAAATGTGTCTACAGAGATAGAAGGAGACATAGGGAGCAGCCCTGTGATTTCAGTGGTCTGAGGGACTCTCAGAAGAGGAAGCTTGCTCTACCAGTGCAGGTGGTGACCTTCTCTGCAGCTTAGGCTTCAAAAGCTGCCGAAAGCACTGAGAAGTTAAATCAGCAAACAATAGTGAATCAACATGAATTGAAGGTCTGCTGTGTGCCAGCACATACGTGCATGCATGCGCGTGCACACATACGTAGATACATACATACATTTGTGAAACAACATGCAGGCTTTGTGTCTATATGGGCATATATTGATATCTGAATATATGGTCTATGGAAAATTATAGACAGATACCCATATGTATATGAGGATCCTGACTGGTATGCATATAGCATGTGTAAGCATATATGTGTATGTATAAACACATGTGTTACATACACCTGTATGTACATGTGTACACATACATATACTCTAGTGGTATGGCGATTAACTTGGACAAAGTAAAACAGTTAAATGTTGACATGCAAGAAATCTCATAAATTTTCACATCTTTGAAAAATGTTTAGTCTGCAATGTTTCATCCTTTTCCTTCATTCACTTGGTTTGCACGGTTTGACATTGAGTTCATAAGATTTTGGTACTTTTTTTTTTTTAATTAAATTTTATTTATTTTTTTTTAGTTAGCAAAAATCTGCCTTCTCTCCCTCCCACCTTCTCCCTGCCCAACTGAGAAAGAAAGAAAAACAAAAACCAAAATCCCTATTATAAACATGTGGAATCAGACAAAACATTCTCACTTTGGCCAGGAAAAAAAGATCACATCTTGTGCTCGTCTTTCCCTTTTGTATCAGGAGGCCAGTAGTGCGTTTCATCGTTAGTTCTCTGGAGTCAAGGTTGTTATTACTTGTGATGGAAGTCCAGATTTCAGCATCGTTGTCTTTTCTGATCACTTCACCCTACTTCTGTCCATATAAGTCTCTCCGGCTTCCTCCGAAACTATTCCCTTCACAATTTCTTACAACTCAATAGAATTCCATCGTGTTTATGTGCCATAATTTAGTTAGCCATTCCCAGACTGAGAGGCACCTGCACAGCATCCAGTTCTTTGCTACTTACAAATATCTTGACTTCTTTTAATAGGAGTTTCCAATCTCTTCCTCTCCCTCTCTCTCTCTCTCTCTCTCTCTCTCTCTCTCTCTTTCTCTCCCTCTGTCTCTCCCTCTCCCCCCCTCCCCCTCTCTCCCTCTCTCTCCCCCTTTCTCCCCCTCTTTCCCTCTTTTTCCCTCTCCCTCCCTCCCTCTCTCTCTCTTTCTCTCTTTTTCTCTCTCTCCCTTTCCTCTCTCTCTCTCTCTCTGATTCTTCCTCTTTCCTTTTCTTCTTTACTCCATTTCCCTGTTGAGTGAAATGACTTTCTGTACCACACTCCACATGTGGGCATGGGCATATTCTTCCCTTTTTGTGACTAGTTAAGACAAAAGTGAGGCTCTAGTGGAGCTCCTCCCCAAAACCTCTTTCCCTTCCCATCTGTATAGGCTTCTATTTATGGACCTTGACTTTGTGAGATGATTTCCCCTAGCCTTCTCCTTTTCTTTCCTTCATGCAGTCTTCTTTTTCTCCTTTTCCATTCTTTTAAGAACCATTCCTAGGCCCTTAGTCTAATTAGGTGAACACTATGGCCATTACTGATAATAGGTTTCTCTCCATATTAGAATTTAAGTAGCTTATCTTTGCTTAGTCCTTTGTAATTGTTCACTCATGCTTACCTTTTTAGGCTTCTTTTGACTCCTGAGTTTGCACTTCAAAATTTCTATGTAGCTCCCTCATCAGGAGTACTTATTAGAAGTCCTCTGTTCATCCTGGTTCTGCTCTTTTCCCTCAGCATCAGTTTATATAAGTTTCTCCAGGTTATTATGAAGTCTGTCTGCTCCTCATTTCTTATAGCAAAATAATATTCCATTATATTAATATACTATAACTTATTTAGCCATTCTCCAATTGAAGGGCATCCCCTTGATTTCCAATTCTTTACCACTGCATAAAGAGCTGCTATAAATATTTTTGTACATACAGGACCTTTTCCCACTTGTATGATCTCTTTGGGAAACAGCTCTAGAAGTGGTATTGCTGGGTCAGAGGGTATGTACATTTTTGTAGCCCTTTGGGCACAGTTCCAAATTGCTCTGCAGAATGGTTGAATCAGTTCACAACTCCACCAACAGTGCATTAGTGTTCCAGTTTTCCCACATCTTCTCCAGCATTTATCATTTTCCTGTTTTGTCGTGTTAGCCAGTCTGGCCGGTGAGATGTGATACCTCGGAGTTGTTTTAATTTGTATTTCTCTAATCAATAGTGATTTAGATTATTTTTCCATATGATTATAGATATCTTTAATTTCTCCCTCTGAAAACTGCCTATTCTTATCCTTTCACCATTTATTAACTGGGGAATAGAATGGGATTTTTACTGCAGGTTTCAGACTGAGTTGGAGGCCATAATGGAGACCCCATTCTGCTCCTGGGGTCAGAGCCACACAGCTCCTTGCTTCTGAACCTATTCCTTGCTCAGTACACAGCCGAAGGTCTATGACTTCTCCTTACCCTGGAGTGCCCCAACCCAGGCTCAGGTCTCCTTATCAGTTTGCTATAGATTCATGGCTTGGAACTTGCTAGTGTGTGACAGAACTGCCAGCTATCATCTCTCTGTTCCTGGGTCCCGAATAAAGTTATAGTGTCCTGGTGTCAGTCAGGAGCCTTGTCTTCCCTCCAGAAAGTTAAAAAAAAAATCCCCAAACATTTTTTGAGTAGATGTTTTACAGACCAATGAATATGTATAGATCTCACAGTGGGTTTTTTATAGCCTGCAATGAAAAAGGGAGTTTGATCAGTAAAAAAATCACCTTTATCCCAATCTGTAGTACTCTTGTCTATCTATTATTTTATCCATGACAAATGGCTTTTCTTCATAGAAGTGGTGATTTTTGTTAGTTTTTAGACTGGTCTTCCTGCTATTCTTCCAACTTAAAGAAACCCAAACCTTAGAGAGAATTGTAAAGAACCCCTCCAGCTATGCCAGGTTTTCCTGAAGGCCTTTGCCATTTTTTGTGGCTTACTTAGGCTGTTTTGCAGCAATTATTTGCTGGTTCTTGGCATGGCCTTTTGTTTTTGTTCACACTGAGACCATGAAATGAAAAACACAACAGAAGAGCAATGAAACATGTGTATGGTGTGGAAACCAGATAACTTTGTTTCAGCTGCTTAAGGTCAGATCTTCTGAGTCAGCCTCTTGTCGGCAGAAGCAGACGAATGATTGCTGGTGTCACAAAATAAAACTACTTCACAATTATTGCGTATTCCTATAATCCTAAAATTCTGTGAAAGTTTACATTTACTGCTAGAATTCACTATCCCTCTCCTCCCTCTCTGCTTCCTGCCTCAAGCTGCTTAAAGGTTTCTAGAACTGCTTTTATTTCTGCGTTAGTATTGGGATGACCGTACCTAAAATCAAAGCAGCAGGTTTGAAAATGCGTTTTGCTTTTAAACAACTGGGCTTTAAGATTTAGCCTTTTCTAACTTTTCAAAGCTCTCAGCCTAGATGATAGAAATTGGCTCTGAATATTTAAATCAAGGCAGACAGTGAAATCGTGTTTTTCTGATTTTATAATAATAGAATAATCTTTTGCTGACTAGGAATCATGTAATACTCAATGGACTAAACCCTAGAACTTATTAGAAACTAAAAACATTCCAAAAAGGGTTTTTTCCCTAGTATTTTTTTCATTCTCTTCTGAAAAGTGACTGAAGGTCTTTTAACTCTGTAGCTCCTATTGAAAACTTAAAATTCAACTTAGAAGTTGACCACAGAGAATGATAACAAGTGTTCTAAACCACCATGAATAATCAGAGTTAAAACTGATGGATTCATATTTTTTTTAAATGTGCATCTCTTGGGGGCAGGTAGGTGGTACAGTGAATAAAGCACCGGCCCTGGAGTCAGGAGGACCTGGGTTCAAATGTGGTGTCAGACACTTAACACAAAAAACTAGCCGTGTGACCTTGGGCAAGTTATTTAACCCCAATTGTCCTACCTTCCCTCCTCCAAAAAGCAAAAAAAAAAAAAGTGCATCTCTGTTGCTTGCCTTAGGTTTCTGAGCAGTATTTCAACCTTCATATAAAATGGCAGAATAAAAGCTTATCAGAATCAGTTATGTATGTCAAAGAAGAGACAAATGTGTTAAAAACATTCCCTAGTGAAACAGAATATAGTATGCTTTTTGAGAAAAAAGACATTATTCTATAATAATACAAAATGCCAAAGGGCGTGTGTGTATGTTTCTGAGTAAAAGTGTGTGTGTGTGTGTGTGTGTGTGTGTGTGTGTGTGTGTGTGTGTAAAGGGAATCATGGGTACTGTACTGTAATACCCCAGTTCAGCAGAATTTGTGAGAATTTAGAAACTTTGGGGTTTTTGGGGGGGCTTTATGAACTCTGGAATAGAATGTAAATTTATATAGAATACAGCCCAATCCCATTCCCATTGTGTCAGTTTCCTTTATCATGTCTGCAATATGGAGTCTCTGAACATTTTTGCTAACAGCGAGTGTGGGACTACATGAGGTAACCCATTACAACTTTGGATGACTCTTTTTAGATTTTCCTCATATTGAACAAAATTTAATCAAGCTATAACTTTCTACAGTCAGTACTAGTTCTGTGCTTTGAAATCACATAGAATAAGGCTGATAAGTCTCTTACACATAAGTCAACAAGTCATGTGAAGTTTGCTTGATTTTTGTTTTTTTTTGTTAAGTGTTAACCAAGTGCCAGGCACACTAAGTACTGGAAATATGTCTTAAAAAAAAAAAGTGGCAAAAAACAAGCCCTCTTCTCAAGGAACTCATATGCTAATGGGGGGTGTCCCACGTGAACAACTTGTATAGACAGGATACATTCAGGAGAAATTGAGGATAATTTCCAGGGGAAGGCACTGAAATTAAGAAAGACCAGTTCAGGCTTTTTGTAGAAGGCAGGGCTTTAGTTTAAGTTTGAGGGAAACCAGGGAGGCCAGACTTCATGTAACAGCCGTTCATGTATTGGGAGATTGCTATCATGTCCCCTCTAAGTGTTAGCTTCCCCAGAATAGACCTATTAAATATAATCTATTCTTGTTTTAATTTAGTATTTCATTTTCCCCCAGTTACATGTAAAAACAATTTTTAACATTTCTTTTTAAAACTTTTAAGTTCAAATTCTTTCACTTCCTCCATCTTCACCTTCCCCATTGAGAAGGCAAGCAATTCAATATAGGTTATCCATGTAAAACAATCTATTCTTTAGCCATATGCCATAACCATAGTCTTGAATCCTTTCACTGTTCCAGTTACACTGTTTTGGTTATGGTCTGGCCTGTTAATATCCCTTTTAAAATATGGTCTCCTGAAATGAGCGCAGTGTCCAGGAAATCGTTGACTGTCCTGGAGTAGAGTGGGGCATTATACATTCTCTTTCTTCGTGCTTTAAATGTAAATCTACAAACTCAGCCTTGTATTTCATTAGTTGTTTTGTGTATTTTGGTCAGCCATGTCAACTACCAACACATTTTGAGTTTTTACTCAACTTAAAACCCCAAACTTTTCTCATAACTACCTTTTCACATGAACTAATCATCTTTCCTTCATCTTCTTATTCTATTTTTTTCTTTCAATTTCTTAAATTTCATCGTGCTAGATTTGCCCTCTTCAGCCTGCCGAGGTGGTTTTTTTTTTCAATCCAAATTCTGTTATCCAGCATACTTAAATACACGTAATATTCTTCTTGGATTTCGTCATATGCTCATTTAAGTGTGCTATTAATATTAGTCATCTAAGTCACTAATAAAAATGAAGAGAATCATAATCAGAAGCAGAACTCTTGAGACACACCTCCAGCCTTTTCCCTCCGGTTGACATCAGTCCTTTATTTGATGGATCAGTTCTAAATTCAGATGAACTGGATTGTGATTCGCACCATGTTTCTCCATCTTGTGCACAAGAACAACAAAGAAGACATGGCCAAATATCAGGCCAAAATTCAGTGGTTCTCAATCTGTGGGTCGTGGCATAGGGGTCCAGGAGTCACCCAAGGCCATGGAAAACATGTATTTCCGATGGTCTTAGGAACCGAGACACCGCTCCTCTGTCTCCAGGCGGGTCTGCCCACATGCACATACGCCCACATAGGAGTGTTAAAGGGTGGAGGCATTAGGAAGGTTGAGAACCACTGCTCTAGGAGATGAAAGCCTGGCTGGACTTATTTTGGGGTAACCATGTTCCTTCCTTGTCCCTGTACTTCCTGCTTAATCACTTCTTTCAGAATTTTGAATTGAATTGAGTTTTACTTGGCATCAGAAACACCAGTTTGTAATCTACAAAATCTTTTCCTATTTGAAAATTGGAGTATTTTTCTACCTCTAGTCTTTCATGCCTTTTCCCTTCTTGGTGATTTCTGAAACATTACTTATAGTGATGTAGTGATTACATTTACAAATTCTTTTTGCAATCCGTGGCATAATTTGTGCAGATTTCTATCGACTCTTCAACCCTGCTTTCTCCCGCCTTTGCTTGTTCTATCATTCCTAGCGCTTTATATATCTTATAGTCAAGCGACACTGCCTTCTTCTCAGCCTCTTCTCTCTGAGATCGCCTTTCCTCTCTTGTATGCACCTTTTGTGTATACATGTTTGTGCACGTATCTTGCGTGTGTGTATCTTGTATGTGCATAGTTGTTTGCATGTCTTCTCCCGCATCAGAACTTGAATTTCTTGAAGGCAGGCAACTATGTATTTGCCTCACTTTGTGCCTGATACATCGTAAGCAGGTGATGAATGCTCGACGGACTGGCTGAGCTCCGTTTTCTGTCCTTGCCCTTTTTGAATCTGAGACCATCACAGGCCTTTATTTGAAACCATATGGATTGATCTTTTTGAATGCCTGTATTCTTTCCTTCTCCCCTTGGAATAATTCACCATGATAGCTTAGAGTTTTGGAGGGGGGGGGCGGGGAGATAGAGAGAGTGAGCAAGCGAGCAGTTTCTATAACTTACTTCCTCTCTAGCTATAACAGTTTTTCCTCTGAACTTGTAGAAATCTCTCCTGCCGTGTAGGACACATTTCTGACTATGTCTAATATCTTCCTTAAATTTCAGGAATTCTGACAAGTCATAGTCATTTTCCCTCAATTGTTCCTGTTACTTTTGCCTCCCTGAGTAATTCTTATTGGTCATAGCAGCAATTATTCCCTCTCCCCCAACCCCCTGCTTTCTCTAACTGATGAGAAAAGAAATTTCCAGCAAGACAAGTTAATTTCCCTGCTTTTAATAGAATGAAACTTCCAGTAAATGTATAAGTAATTTAAATACCCTATATCATATCTTTACTTTGTCACTTTCATGATCTATATGAAGAATTAATTGATTTTCTCTGTCTGGACAGGTTATCTATTGTATGGTCTGTTGTTGGGGCTCTTGTTGGTAATGGGTTGAATTGGTCCTCAGCTAACAGGAGGCCCGTGATCACCTCTGGGCAGAATGCGAAGGTTGCACCTGTTTGTGATAAGCAGGATTATCTCTCTGCCTTTGGGGTGATACACGATTGGCTCACTGTGGCGAGGGCAAGGCCAGGGGAGGGGCCCTAAGGGGCCCTGGAGAAAGGACTTAAATACAGGCTACCCAGAGGCAGAAGAAAGTCCAGTCACATTGTGTTCTGAAGAAGAGTTCCAGTCCCACGCCAAGCTTAGAGAATGAGAGGAAGTTCCAGCCACGCCAAGCCTAAGAGAAAGTAGCAAGAAGCAAGCCCTGTGTCTTAAGTTTTCTGTGCAGCTGTTTCTCCTGGAGAAAGTGGAAGCCGGGAGCCGGGGACCCCCGAAGCCTGTTGAGGAAGGGTATAGGTGAAACCTATACAGCCTGACCCCCAAAAACTGTAACAGTCTGTGTATTACTGTTTTCTTCCAATGCCTTTTCCCTCTTAAAAGTAAAATGTTTGGGTTGAAAGAGAAAATAGAATAAGTGGGGGGTGGGATAGGATGGAGTGTAATATAGTTAGTCTTTTACAACATGACTATTGTGGAAGTGTTTTGCTAATTACGCATGTACTACCTGAATTGAATTGCTTGCCTTCTCAATGAGGATGGGAAAGGATTGAAGAATGGAGAGAATTTGTAACTCGAAGTTTTAAAAACAAATGTAAAGTGGCAGCTAGGTGGTGCAATGAATAGAGCACTGGCCCTGGAGTCAGGAGAACCTGAGCTCAAATCCAGCCTCAGACACTTGACAAACTATATGGTTTCAAATAAAGGTCCATGATGGGCTCAGATTCAAAAGGGACAAGGACAGAAAATGGAGCTCAGCCAGTCCGTTGAGCATTCATCATGTGCTTACGATGTATCAGGCACAAAGTGAGGCAAATACATAGTTGCCTGCCTTCAAGAAATTCAAGTTCTGATGCGGGAGAAGACATGCAAACAACTATGCACATACAAGTGTGTGACCTTGAGCAAGTCACTTAACCACAATTGCCTTGTCTTACCCCCTCCAAAAAAAAAAACCTTATAAAAAAAGAAAAACAAATGTATAAAATTGTTTTTATGTGCCACTGAGAAATAAGATATACAGGCAGTGTGGTAGAGAAATCTGTCTGGCCCTACAAGAAAAATAAGGGGGAAGGGTGGTAAGGGAGGGCTGTGAAAGAAGGGAGGGCAGCCTGGGGGAAGGGACAGTTAGAATTCACAGCGTCTGTGGGGGGAGGGGGGAGATGGGAAGAAAATTCAGAACTAAAAATCTTGTGGAAATGAATGTGGAAAACTAAAAGTAAATAAATTTTTTAAAAAGTAAAATGTTTTTGTTATTTTTCACATTATGTTGTTTTCAGAACACATTCATTTCCCCCCCTTTTTTTTAGCGTAAGCTTTAAGCCTTTTCTAATTATGTTTTAAACTGTCAAGATTTTTAGCCAAGGTCCAGGGTTGGTTATGAATCAGATGTTTGTGAGTCGACCTGGCGTTGTTTGAGAGGCTCAGACGAGCAGAGGGATGTTTACTGTACTCCCTGAAAGTACAGGTAGTACAGTATTATGCCAGCAGTGATTACCAGCAAACTTAAGGATCTGATTGATTAGGGGTGGGGCTACGGTGAGAGGTAAAAATAAGGATGAATCATTCATTCCAGTTGAATGCCAGCCAAAGAGAGGAATTCATTTTCCCTTGGTACGTCATCAGATGGCTGTAAATCATGAATATTTTGCCCAAGTTTCCTGATGAAAATTCTGTGGCATTCTTTTGGCAGGGGGTGAGTGTAGTAGAGAAAAAACATGCTAAGGGAGGCAGAAATGGCTGGTAGTTAATGCCATTATACTGTGTGTCAAATGGAACATTAACAGTGAGAGCACTTAGTACTACAAAGGCTTAGTAGCCCTTACTGCTACTTAGCATCAAGTTCTTGAGATTTTCTTCTCTTGGAAACAGGCAGCGGTTAACATTTCACTTTTGGCTTCTCTGGTTTTTATATTCTAGCCCTGTCTCACTATACTCTGTTCCCTGTTCAGCCCTCCCTTGTGAAACAGAATTATCACCACAAGTAGGTCTCATGGTAAATATGACATAGGCCCCCAACTCTGCCGAAAGAAAGAAGTTGTTTTATCGTCTGAGAAGATATTCTAGGACAGGGGGAAATTTGGAATGAATCACTTTTTCAGGATAGTTACAAAGATAATTGTTGTTGTCAAGACCAACTATTGAGAAGGAGTATGCACGTTTGATAGGCTTAAAATATTGGTTAGAAAGAAATAAGCAAGAAGAAAAAAAGTAGAATTATGAAGATAAAGCAAAGAAGAAACATCCTGGGAGTCTTCCTTCTCCAGATTAAATTCTTTTAAAATTTAGTATTCAGTCTTTGTTTTGCATCTGTAACAAGCAATAGAAATACAGCTGAGTTAGTCAATAATGTCCAGAGGAGAAGGCAAGACCCCGCTGAACCAAGGGCAGATTGTTTATTGTTAAGACCACAGAGAAGACAAAGAAATGAAGAAGTGCCGTAGATGGGAAAACAGACTTGGCAGCAGAGGTGATGGAGAGGTGCAGTGGGAAGGCCAGACAGCCTGTGGAGCTTCTGAGGTGCTGAGCAAGCTCCGGGGCTGTTCTAGAAGGCAGGCCAGTCTGATCAGTGCTGCTGTTTTCATCCTAGGGGATGAATATATCATTCAGAAGAGGTTTTAAAAAATAACATGAAAAGAAAACAATTAGTTTTGAAGACTAGGCTATTCCTCAGTTGTAAATACCTGCATGAATGTTGTGTTTCTTCACTTGAGGTTAGGGACTCTGTTACCTTTATGTTTTTGTATCCCCTGGTGCCTTTATTTAGAGTGAGTACGTCTAATCAAAGGCCATCCACTGATATCCTGTTCTGGTGCCTAGCTGTCATGTGGACGGGACTGCTACCAAGCTGGAAGGCTTCTAAGCATGGAGCCTGACTATTGCCATCCAAGGATCAAACAAGCTAAGTCTGGAAAAGTTCATCACTGGAAGACTGGGCTTTGGGGAATTAATTTTCTCCTGCTGTAACAACTCAGAGGCCAAGAAAACAATATTTGTTCCAGTAAAAATCAGCTATCTCTGAAACCAAGTTATTGGAGGTAGGAAATTAACTGAGCAGCCCCTTAAAATCTTTTCCAAAATTCTGTCTTTATAAGCAAAATGTGTATGTGTGTGTCCGTGCGTCTGTGTGTGTATGTGTTCACATACACACACACACACACACACACACACACACACACCAAGAAAGTGAGTAAAACAAATGGCTGAGAAATAACATCTCCTGTATTTTCATTTTATCAGGCACTCAGATGGCTGATAACCTGAACCTTCTCTAACACTGCTGTGAGCCTGGAAATTAGCAGCAAGAAAGTCTTAGGACAGCATGAGAAAAAAATGGCAAAAATGCTCCATGCAGAAAAGGAGCGATCTTACCATTACATATTCCAGCTTGAGCTTTCAGAAGCCCATTGGTTTAGTATTGCATATAAAATTACAGTTACTGATTTAGCTAAACTTATCAAATAGTTCCTTATGACTCCTACATGACAGCCAAATAGAAATCTGGAGGTCTGCTGCTTCTTAGAGGCAGATGCTATCAAATACAACAGTAGCTGAGAGTGAGGGAGGGGACAGAAGAATCGTGGAAGGAAAACAGGGTAGTGTTGACCTTTGTGCTGTTACAGCATCATGTTTGTAGAATGTCTTTGCATTATGGGTAAAAGATGAAATTGTCCTATTCAGTTAAGCAAGTGTTTATCCATTGTCATTTGTCCTTTGTTCTTGAGAAGGACCAATGACACCAGGAGGGTGATGTCTTGACTTACAACTGAATTGGATTTAAGTGAGTCAGGGCTGTTTATGCATATACATATACGGTCAGTAGTTAATATTTGTGTTTAATTTTCATGACTTGAAGCATGTGTGGCTTTATTAGCCTCATTTTCACTTTCGCATTGGCAGCCATGTACGTTCACAGCTTTGTGCGGTACAGAAAGAAATAAGAGGCGTGTTGTGCCTGAGTTTGTGGAGCTGGTGGTGTGTGAATTGTTCTTGTTGTTCATTTGTGTTCAGTTGGTCTGACTCTTTGTGGCTCGGTTTGGGGTTTTCTTGGTAGAGATACTGGAGTGCTTGGCCATTTCCTTTTCCAGCTCATTTTACAAATAAGGAAACTGAGGCAAACAGGGTTAAGTGACTTGTCCAGTGTCACACAGTAAGCCTCTAAAGCTGGATTTGAAGTCAGGTCTTCCTGACTGCAGGGCTGGCACTCTATCCACTGCACCACCCAGCTACCTCTATGTATGCTAATAGGATGTATGTTTCAAGGCGGTACATTCTTCATAATATCCGATGCCATCTATCAGCTGTGAAGTTGAGAGTGTCGGAGGTGATACTCAGACTTGCTGGTCTTGGTGTCTTCCTACAGCAGCAACTTATCCCTTGGTTTTGGTCAGCTAAGGTAGAGAAGTTTATACCAGTGTAGTGGATAGCCCAGTGTACAAAACTGCCATCTGACACAGTCAATGGTAAGATTAAGGTTTAAAAATATTTTAGTCTTGAGAATTTTATTTGCTTTGCAATATTTTTGGTACTGTAGATTTCATGTGTTATGGAAAGTGAATATTGTCTGAAATAAAATTTTTAGATGTTAGCACAAAAGATCATAGAATTCTAGGGAATTACTGGTGAGAAAAAATGTTTTGCATTTTACCAGTTTTCTTTTTTTTTTTTGCTTTGTGGAGGGGGGGGTGGCAGGGCAGTTGGAGTTAAATGACTTGCCCAAGGTCACAAGGCTAGTTTTTTTTGTGTTAAGTGTCCAAGGTCAGATTTGAACTCAGGTCCTCCTGACTCTAGGGCCAGTGCTCTATTCACTGTGCCACCTAGCCGCCCCTACTATACCACCTCGCTGCCCCCACTGTGCCACCTAGCCACCCCACCGGTTTTCTTTTGTGTAGTTTATTTTATGAATTATTTCATGGTTACTATGTTAGAAAAAATTCATATTATCATAATTAATGATCTGTTATAAAGAATTATACGGGGGCCGGCTAGGTAGCACAGTGAATAGAGCACCGGCCCTGGAGTCAGGAGGACCTGAGTTCAAATCCGGCCTCAGACACTTAACACAAAAACTAGCCGTGTGACCTTGGACAAGTCACTTAACCCCCAACTGCCCTCCAAAAAAAAAAAAGAATTATATGGAGAGGCAGGGCCAAGACGGCAGAGTAAAAGTAGGAACTTGGCTGAGCTCCCACTCCAACCACCTCCAATACCTGTAAAATCTGACTCTAAACAAATTTTAGAGCTACAAAACCTACAGAATGACAGAAATAAATCTCCCGCTGAAGGCAGCCTGGCAGGCTGACAGGAAGGATCTGTTGCACCCAGCTGGGACCCAAGCACAGATCCGGGGTGGCCCCAACCTGTGGCACAAACCAGCTAGAGCAGACTTCAGGAGAGTGAATCACTAGCAGCTGTGGTGGTTTCCAGACTTCTCAACCCATAAATACCAAAAAGAAAGTAAAAGGTCTATAGGGAACTCTGTTGGAACTGGGTGGAGAAGAGTGTGGTCTGGCCCGTGCCCCCCGTGTGAGAGGTGGCAGCAGTGAGATAGCTGCAGCTGCTGCCACATGGCCACCTATGGAACTCCTGGCCTGAAGATCATAGGGGGACCCAGCAACCATTCAGAGGATAATTGCTCTTGCTTTGACCTGCATGGTTCTGGGCTGCAGTCTTGGGTAGTGGTGCTGGTGTATGTGGCCAATGTGCCAGAGCTTGTGGTGGCTATAGAGAGGGTGCCCTCCTCAGACCTCTGACAAGGGCAAAAACCTCAGTGATTTGGGACACAGCTCTCTTCATTCTAGAAGCAGAGTTCTACCATGGCAAAGAGCTCAAAAGTCAAGTAATTGGTTGGCAAGATGAGCAAGCAGGGGAAGCACAGACCATAGAATCATTTTGGGGGGGACAAAAAGGATCGAAACGTAGAACCAGAAGAAGTCAAAACTCCTGCATCAAAAGCTTCCAAGGGGGCGGCTAGGTGGTACAGTGAATAGAGCACCGGCCCTGGAGTCAGGAGTACCTGAGTTCAAATCTGACCTCAGACACTTAACACAAAAAGCTAGCCGTGTGACCTTGGGCACGTCACTTAATCCCAACTGCCCTACAAAAACGCAAAAAAAAAAAAAAGCTTCCAAGAAAAATATGAATTGGTTATAGGCCATGGAGGAACTCAAGAAGGACTTTGAAAATCAAGTAAGAAAAGTGGAGGAAAAATTGGAAAATGAGAATGATGCAAGAAAATCATGAAAAGCCAATCAACAGCATGCTAAAGGAGATCCAAAAAATACTGAAGAAAATAACACTTTAAAAAATAGACCAGCTCAAATGGCAAAATAGACCAAAAAAGCCAATGAAGAGAATAATGCCTTAAAAAAACAGAATTGGGCAGATGGAAAAGGAATTTCAAAAATTGACTGAAGAGAATAATTACTTCAAAATTAGATTGGAGCAAATGAAAGCTAATGACTTTATGAGAAGTCAAGATATTATAAAACAGATCCAAACAAATGAAAAAAACAGAAGGCAATGTGAAATATCTCATTGGAAAAACCACTGACCCAGAAAAGAGATCAGGAGAGATAATTTTAAAATTACTGGACTACCTGAAAGCTATAATAAAAAAAAAAAGAAATCAGCCTTCAGGAAATTCTCAAGGAAGATTACCCTGATATTCTAGAACCAGAGGGCAAAATAGGAATTGAAAGAATTCACTCATTGCCTCTTGAAAAAGATCCCAAAAAGAAAACTCCTAGGAATGTTGTAGCCAGGTTCCAGAGTTCCCAGATCAAGGAGCAAATATTACATGCTGCCAAGAAGAAACAATTTGAATACTGTGGAAACATAATCAGGATAACACAGTATCTAGCAGCTTCTACATTAATGGATCGAAGGGCTTGGAATATGATATTCTGGAGATCGAAGGAGCTAGAATTAAAACCAAGAATCATGAACCCAGCAAAACTGAGTATAATGTTTCAGGGGAAAGTCTAGTCATTCAATGAGGTGGAAGATTTTCAAACATTCTTGATGAAAAAACCAGAACTGAATAGAAAATTTGACATTCAAATACAAGAAGCATGAGAAGGTAAATGTGGAAAAGAAATCATAAGGAACTTATCAAAGTTAAACTATTTACATGCCAACAATGGGAAAATGATAATTGTAACTTATAAAACTTTTCTCAGTATGAGAATAGGTGAAGGGAATATAAATATGTGTATATATGTGTGTGTATACATACACATGTCTGTAATAGGAGGGTATATATGCATATGAATACATATGTGAGTGTGTATATATGTGTACATAGACAGAGCATAGGATCAATTGAATAGGAAGAGATGATATTTTAAAAGGTGAAATTGAGAGGTGGGAGAGGAATAGAATGAGAGGAGGCAGGGAGAGACAGAATGGGGTTAATTATTTCATATAAAAGAGGCAAGGGATAACTGATACAGTGGAGGGAAAGAACAGGAAGGCAAAAGGGAATGGGTCAACCTTATTCTCATTAAATTTAGCTTAGGGAAGGAATGACATAAACTCTAAATTGGGTATCTTGCCGTGTAGGAGAGTAGGTGGGATGGGGATGAGAGGGGGGATGATGGAGGGAGGGTAGGTTGGGGGGGAGGGTTGTTAGAAGTACATACTTCTGTAAAGGGACAGGGACAAAGTAGAGAATAGAACAGGTGGGGGGCAGAATAGGAAGGAGGGAAATATAGTCTTTCAAAATATGTCCATTGTGAAGATGTTCTATGTAACTACACATGTACAGCCTGTATTTAATTGCTTGTCTTTCCAGTGGGGGTGAGTGACAAGGGAGGAAGGGAAAGAATCCAGAATTTAAACTTCCAAAATTAAATGTTAAAAATATATATATATATATACATATATTTTTTAAATTATTATTATTATTATTATTTACATGCTACTGGGAAATAAGATATACAGGCACTGGGGTAAGGAGATCCATCTTGCCCTGCCAGAAAGTCAGAGGAGTGATGGGGGAGGATATTGGAGAGAGCAGATTGGGGGGGAGGGGCGGTATACAATGGAGTCACTGTTTTGGAGTGGTGGGTAACTGAAAATGTTGTGGAAATGAATGTTGAAAACAAAAAATAAATAAAATATTGAAAAAGCAATGATATGCAGAAAAGTGCATTTTCATCAATCTCTAGCAAAAGATTACAGTTTTTGGTGTTTGGGGGAACCTAATCCCTTGTTTCTGATAGGTTCAGTTTATCAGTATTTGCGTTTTGATATTCAGGAATATCAAATATCAAATGTAGGAATGTTACCCCTACAGTAGTTGAGGATTGACTGTATGTATACATATATTGTATATATATTGTACATATTGTTTAGGACTACATATGTAGTCCCCCATATCTGTGGTATACACACATATGTGAAATGTGTGTATAAAATTCTGTTGATGAAGCAAATATAGAGGGAATAGATTTCTGTCTGGAGCAGACTTCAACCTAAAACTTACTAGAAAAGATAAACTATGCCCTATAGTCCAACAATGCCTCTTTTTTTTTCATCTCTTTTGGAGACAGACCTGGTAATGATATTATTGGGTCAATAGGTATGTGTTTTTATGGCTCTTTGGGTATAGTTCCAAATTGTTTTCCAAAGTGGTTGAACTAGTTTACTGCTGCACCAACAGTGCATTGGTATCCTAGTTTTTCCACGTTCAGCATTTGTCTTTTTTTTCTGTCATCTTAACTAATCTGTTAGGTGTGAGGTAGGCCTTCAGAATTGTTTTAATTTACATTTCTCTAATCAGTAGTGGTTTAGAGGGTTTATTTTTTTATATGACTGAATAGTTTTGATTTTTTCTTCTGAAACCTACCTGTTTATATCCTTTGGCCATTTATCAATTGGGGAATAGCTAGCATTTTTACAAATTTGGCTCAGTTCCCTACATATTTGCAAAATGAGGCCTTTATCAGAGAAACTTATTGTAAAATTTTACTCCCAGTTTCCTGTTTTCCTTCTAATTTTGGCTGCATTAATTTTATTTGTGTAAAAACTTAATTTCATATAATCAAAATTATCCATTATGTTTTCCTGTTATTTTATCTCTTGTTTGGTCATAAACTCTTCCTTTATCTATAGATCTGATAAATATGTTTCTCAAGAAAGAATTTTCCAAGAGATTAAGTGAAAGAACTCCATTATTTGAAAAAAAAATTCTTTTAGTATTTTAGATAATCGGCTGTATTCCACTGTCTTTTGCTTTCCCTTTCAATGTATATTCAGCTGCTTATTTGTAAATCCCCTAATTAAGCTGAAGAGGTCTACAGAAAGAATTTTTATATCCCTAATGTCTGCAATTTCCTACCTGTTTTTTAGCTGAAGGATTATATTTTTAATTTATGTGTACAAGTAATACAAACAAAATATGAAAGGTATTATCTAATAATATTTGGAATTAACATGCAGATTGTTCATTGTTTAGCATATTAGTATAAACTAATGGGAAGCACTTCCTTATTACAAAAAAATTAACTATTCAGTTGTATGACTAAGCTTTAGAGTTTAATGGAATTTAATTTCATTTGTTTCTCATCATTTGAGATTGTTTTTGTTTGCATTATTGTTATTTGCTGAGTGAGTCCTTTCAACATAAGCCTTTGGGAGGAAAAAGAAAAGGACAAACAACCCTCTTGTGTTTAGAGTAGAGCCATTACCACTTCCATCAAGCATTGGATAAACATATATTCATTGCCCCGCTAATTTTGCGAAATGTATCCCAACTTCAGATTCTTTGAGAGTACAGTAATATGATCTTGAAAGGTGTGCTTACAAAAGGGAAACCAGAAAAGGATGACAAAAAATGCATCCCTGGATCAGCGATGCTAATAGATGGGGAGATGACATTGCTCATGAATATCACCCCATAAGTTGTGGCAGGGCAGCAATTTGCACTTATAGAGAGTACACACCTACATCTTTAGAATTACAGGTCCTTGAAATATTCTTAAGCAGCAGACTTAGTGCATTTAAGTGCTTTTTTTTTTTTTTTTTTTGGCAGATAATTGACAGGACCACTTTGATGCTTTGGATTGTTTGTTTTAAAGATGTGGGGATACTTCCAGTGATTTAATTACAGTTCTGTCTCTTTTCAACCTGTAAGTCTTTTGTCTGTCTTTTTAGAGATCCTCCATAAGCTACCAAAGAAGCCAGAAGCTTCTCCGATATCTCCAAATTTTTTCATATATCAGGAATATTAATTTGCCATTCAGCCCATTTACATGACCTCACTACCCAACTGGCCATGCCACTTTTGATGATCATCTATATCCTTAATAATGTCTTTCAAATTTCTTCTGATGTGTATGTCAGGCTGCAACCTATTTGTACCCACCTTGGCAACACCCTTATTGTTATCCATAATTTAGATAGGAGATTATGGTGTACCATGACTGGCAGCTGTGTAGAACACTACTGTTGGGAAGGGGCAGCTATGTGGTATGGTGGCAGCACTGCCAGCCCTGGAAGGCCATAAGAATTCAGGAAGATCTGACTTCAAAATTGGTCTCAGGCACTTACTAGATGTGTGATCCTAGATAGATCACTTAATCCCATTTGCCTCAGTTTTCTCATCTGTAAAATGGAAAATGGCAACCTGCTCCAGTATCTCTGCCAGGAAAACCCCAAATGGGGTCACAGAGAGTCAGACTTGCCTGAACAACAAAAATAACCTGATTTGAAAGACCTGGGCTTCTTGTGGCTGCAGGTAATTTGGTATCAAACTGCACAATTTCTCAAATGCCATCTGTCATACCACACTGTCATACCCAGGATGGCTCCTAGCACAGGTTCTTAGATATGTTTTACTAGGAAAGATAGCTGTTTAAGGGGTGAACAGACTTTTAAAATCGCATTCAGTAGTTCAAGGGAAAAGTCGGCACCCTGAACTTCAGAAAAAATACAAGCAGAGAAATAAAGACCAACAGACAGGACTCTGACTGCCTGAATCAACTATATAATTTACATGCATCCCTGGATAGAGTGGGCCTTTACATCTGAGCAGTCAGGGAGCTCTGAACATATGGCCACTCAGAATCTGGACCAGGGAATCACAAGATCCTTTTGATAAGCGAGTCCTCAAAGCAAAATACCAACTCAGAGTGTGTGTGTATATATATACACACACACACACACACACACACACACACACACACACACACACACACACTTCTCAGAGCCTGAAGGCATCACAGTCCTTATGATTTAGTGCCTAATTATAAATGAGCAAAAGGTGTGAATGCTTCCCCTAAGGAAGCTTCCCTTAATGGGCTCTTTGTGGCCTACTAATGGGTGGGGAAGATCTTAATTCCCATTAACATTACACCACCTAACCTAATTTTCACTTGCTGCTCCATCAGTCTCTAATAGAGAGAGAGAGAGAGAGAGAGAGAGAGAGAGAGAGAGTATGTGTGTGTGTGTGTGTGTGTGTTTACTTGCATTTGCGTGTTTGCGTACACATGCATGCATGCATGTGTATTTGTGAAGTTTGAGAGGTAGCCTAGAATAGTGGATGGAGAGCCAACCTCCGTGTGCAGAAGACCTGTATTCAAGACTTAATCTCTGACACATCCTGGCTGTGTGACCTTAAGTAATTTACTTAGTGCTCTGGACAACTCTGACAATAAATTGCAGAAAAATCAGTTTGCTACATTGGTAGAAGTTTCCTCACTGGGAGTTCTCTATGCTAATAAAACCAGAGATTTAGTTCCTCTCTCCACCACATGTTCCACCCCCACTATGCCCCCAAATAAAAAGACAATTCCATAGGCTGCCTACCAACAGCACATTATGGACGAGGTAAAATGTTTTTCATCCACATTGATCAGCTTGATGTCTGCAGAGCCTTCACATGGATCTCTGCTTTGTGGGAATGTGAACATCCGGGGAGGAAATCAGAATTTATTTCCTGATTTTTCACATGAGTAAAATGAAGCCTAGAGAAATTAAGTGACTTGTTCAAGGACACCGGTAAAGTAAAGAGCTGCCCTGGACTTGGTGCATTAGATGAGAGGGTAGGACTTGGAGTTAGGAAGATCTAGGTTGTTACTGTCATTGTGACTTTGGAGAAGTCACTTAACCCACAGTTCTTTCATGTGTAAAATGGAGGTTAGAGGGAGTGGGGTTGGACTGGGTGGCTGCTGAGGGCCCTTGCTCTGAAGGGAAGCATTTTATCCTATGATTTGAACCAAGGTTCTTTGGGTCCAAATCCAGTGCTCTTTCATGTAAGTATAATGTGACATATTTGTGGAACAAGTGCTGAAGGGTAAAATGAGAAAATAAAGCTGAAGGCACTTTGAATTCTTGAAATAAAGGTATTAGAATAAAACCTCATTAATTCAGACTATAAAGTCAGGGGAGCATAAATAAGGTTGGGAGGGGCTGGTTAAGCCCTTTAATACACTCATATCTAAAAATTGTGTTAATTATCGTTCTTATCTATTCATTAAAAACAAATCCCCTATGGATTGTTATTTTATGACACTTTGTTAATTTATTTTTTGTTGCTGGATATACTGCACGCACACATGCGTGCACACTCACACACACACAGCCATCATCTAAATGTGTATGTATGTTGCTGTTTAGGTGTTTTTCAGTTGGGTTTGACGCTTCACGGCCCCACTTGGGGTTTTCTTGGCCAAGATGCTGGATTGTTTTGCCTTTTCTCTCCAGTTCATTTTACTGATGAGACACTGACGCAAACAGGGTTTTCATGATGAATGTCTCCTTTTAAATAGACAAACAAACAAAAGAGATTCTCTAGGGAAAGAGCCTGTCACACCCAGTAAATCTCAATTGATCTTTTCCAGGGAGGGAATTGGCTGCCTCCCAAATGTTTTTTTTTTTAAATGCTATTTAAATTTTAAAAATGCTATTTTTCTTACTAAATTACCACATGACAACAGAGACATCATCAGAATCTCTAAGTTGTAGGACACATTTTGGTGCATAAGCTACTTTTGCAGCAAATGTTGCACAAGTTTAATTTGTTTATTTTAAAGGCATCTTGTGTTCTTGTTTTTGTCAGGTCTTCTCCCCTTGGTTGTTAAATCTTCCAAAGGGCATTCTAGCTGTCTCTGTATCCTTGGCTATGATTAAACCACCTGTGTGCCTAGATTGCTCTCAGGTTCCTCACAAGAACCATGTGGTAGAAATGGTGCAGATATAATACCCATCGTAGAGATGAGGAAACAGCCTTGGAGAGATTGGCCCGAAGCCTTCCGAGGATTGCAGACTCTCTCTCTGTTTTCTTGGGGACAAGGGACTAATGTCTTAGTTACTCCCTTGTAAAGTCCTCTTTGTAGAAGGACATCCTTTCATTCCTTAGTTTCACAGGTCTTTTTAATGTTCTTGCTTTGGTTTTTCTATGTTCATTCTCATTATATACCGATAACACATTGGTTAGTGAAAGGGATGTCTTCCCTGTGTTTACTCAGACGGGTATTAAACCCTTTCCATCTGAAGCTATAATCCAGCAATGATAAACAATCACCATTCCAAATATTAACTTTAACTTTAAACTACCTCTGAAAACAGGCCACCAGTATGACAAAATTGCGTCTTCTTAATTAGTCTGCATTTTCTCCCCTTAGGTTCACAATATTCTGGCAGAAATGGTGATGGGGGGAATGGTTTTGGAGACCAATATGAATGAAATTGTTACTCAGATTGATGCCCAAAATAAACTGGAGAAATCTGAGGTAAGTTTTAGAAATGCCCTTGTGGATTAAGGTTTCCTGAGCATGATGGTAAATGACGCATGATCTGCAGTTTTCGCTGTCCGTCCTTCAGCCTCACCCTTACGTCCAGCTGGCTTGCTTGTTCTGCTAGAAAATGGACCATGTACATTTATAGTATAGTTCATGTTATGGGACTACTGCGCAGAGTAATAACCAGATATAGGCTTCCTTTAACCAAAGGAACATCTGTTGGAAGAGTTCTAACCCCTGAGCCCTGTTGCTCAAGTCTTTGGAGTGCTTCTTGTCATGATGGAATCCAATAGCTTTTCTGAAATGTTTTAAATGGTAATTACTGCTTCCTTTTAAAGGAAATCCAAGAACTAAGACTTTTTAAAATAATTAAATTCTGCATAATTTGGGAAGAAAAGGGCAGGTAGGGTTTGTGTGAAGAGAAATGTTTCAAGCCAAAATAGATGTTTAACAAACCCGATCGTACATTGAAAGATACCTGCCTTCTCCAACTATTGTTCTTTCTAACACTAGAGCATTTGTGTTACTTTATGACTTATACAGGCTTAATGGGAAAGATTTAATTAAATGTCGATGACCCATCCAGTGGTGTTTGGGTTCACTTGTAATATTAGATTGATTGGAGCCAACCTGGCCTTTAACAAGAAACCTTTTGTAATTTTGCTGACTCTGCATACCCCTACCTCCCAGACATGGGCCAGCACCCCTGCGGCACATACTCCCAAGGAACCGAGTGATTTCCCACTCTCTGAGGGTTCATTCTTGATTCCTGTGGAGAAGACCACTATGAACATTGTCCCAGTTTGGGGAATGTTCTTCCTGTCTGTCTTTGCAACTATATCCATATTGGCAAAATGATTTTAAAAATATTGTCTTGCAGTTCTTAATGAAGTCTCAAATGTTTGCATCTCTTAAAATTTAAACTTGCTACTAAATTGTTAATTTCAAAAGAAAACCAATCAACTTGTCACTCAGTAGAAAATTGTGAAGTTAATGTAAACCTTTTTCAGCATTCCAAAAGTCAATTTAATACTCTTCTACTTTGAGTGAATAAAGCTCTTGACAGACGAGTATGGAGTTGAGGGAGACTCTAAATTCTGTAAAAAAGAAAAAAATTCTCCCCTTACCCTGGGATTTAATTGAAAACAGAATTATAATACTTGTATTCTTTTTCCCCTCTGTAACATGTTAATGCTTCCTTTATCTTCCGAAGGACAACCATTCTTATTAGAAGCCATGTTATGATATATATAGAAGATGTATTTGCTATTATTTGAAGGATCAGTATGTATTTGTCTATATCAGTTAGAAAAGAGTTGAAGGTGCACATTTTTTAAATTAAAAAATCTCCATATATAGGAATAGTCTACACAAATTAGCCAGAAAGGGTACCGTAAGTTCTCTAATGCTGATGGCCAGCATATCTCTCTGTGAGAAGGTTAAATGATAGGATTTAGAAAGTCTGCGTGCAGAAATATGTGAAATGTGCATTATTCATTAACTTTGTTTTTGAATCTGTGTAGCTGAGGATCTGAAGAAGCAAGAAATAAAACTTGAAGCAAATATGTAATCTCTTTAAAATGAATTTATGGTGACTTTGGAATCTTATGCCATCAATTGTAAAAAAAAGTATCTTGAGTGCTTGTATGGAATGTTCAGATCACAGAAATAATGCTGTACTTTTAAGGTACTCAGCCTCCTTCATTGGAGTTAACCTGGTTTTCTTTTCTTCCTGATAGGTTATTTTATTAGTTTATTTGGGATTTATACTCTACTTACTTTTTAAAATACTTGAGGTAGAATCTAGTATATTTCTCTATGTCTGTATACATATATAATGTTAAATTTTAGCAGCAAAGGGAGCGCTTAGGTGGTACAGTGAAGAAGAGTACCAGCCCTGGAATCAGGAGGGCCTGAGTTCAAATTCAGCCTCAGACACTTACCAGCTGTGTGACCCTGGACAAGTCACTTAACCCCAATTGCCTCAAAAAAGAAATTTAGAGTGCCAATAATAATTATGCAATGAAGACTTTTTAAAAAATAGTTACATGACTTTTTGGGGAGCTGCTCACAGGATAATTTTTCTCACCATATAGAGCAATAAATACAAAAGAAAAGTCAATTGAGTACATGTAAAGTGGTGGATTAAAGGTACTTTGTAAGCACACAATTAAATTTCTTGGGGGGGGGGTTAAGCCATTTACAGATATTGTATTATTTAAACTAGCCTGTGATTCTGCTTAAGACTTATAGAACTGATTTGTCCATCATCAGTTATATGTTCACCAATTATCTACTGCTACCAGATCAATTTTCTTCTTTGTCCCTTATGGTTAGGTGTATATTAACATGCTTTGTATTAAAAGACAAACCACAGTATACACAACTTTAAATGGTTTCTCTAATTGTCATGGCTCTTCAAATTCAGTTGTAGTGTAGCATTTTGAGTTATTGAAGTCTAACTGTTTATTTCCAATTGTGTGCTTTTAACCATCAATGTTCAAAGTGACATTGGCCCTGTCCAGAGTTTTCAGGAATCTCTTCCCTTTATGTTAGTCATAAGGGTCCTCAAACTCGGCTTCCAACAATGAAAACGAACAAAGTCTTTCAAAGCATTTCTCGTTTCCACATATGACTAAAGTATCTTTAGAAAGTGATCTGCATTTTAATGGAAATGCAAGCCCTCCTCATCTGAATTAAAGTAGAATTTGCTTTGTGAGTGAGAGAATATTGAGAAATTAACTTGAAACTCAGTAAGAGGTTTCAATTTCATGATTAAAACTGGCTACCATGATTTTTAAAGTATTGTACAGGTAATTTTTTAGAGGCTAGTTTACTTTTTAAAAATTCATGTATAATTGAAATGTAGCTTGAAAATTACGTAAAATCTCCTTAGAAGATTTTACTTTTTCTGAAACTAAAGGTTTTGCTGCCTTTCCTAACCAATGGAACAGCTCTTATAGTGCTGGGCCCAAAAGAGCCTGTTTTCTGTTATTTAGCTCAGTGGTATTGGAAGTACAGTTGAGACTTAGGCAAATCCCTCTTTGCTTAACATTGTCCCCATTTGAGGAGCAAAAAGAGTCCCTGACTGAGTTTCCTTCCAGCCGTTCTGCTTCATGTTACCTTTGGAACTGGAGAGAGGCGGGCTTGAGCCGGGGAGGATGGGGACTTGGGCATCCAAAGGACTCCTCTGGGGGGGCGGAGGTAGGTGGGTGGGGAAGGGGAGCTTTGGTCAGTCATCGTGTATGCACATATAGAGTGTTGTCGTGAAGAGGGTAAGTTGGGTATGAATTTAGTCTCTACTTTTTGAAGTCAGACCTCATTTTTCCGAACCTCCTGATCTTTCTAGCTCTTTCCATTCTTCTCTCTTACAGACCTTTATCTTTCAGTCTCCCAGACAGGACAGGTAGACAAGGTATTGCTGACTTTGAGAAAAAAAAATGTGCTTTTAACAAAGGGAAAGCAAAATGATGTCAAAAGGCAATCAATTATTTAGGCCAGACTCAAAAATTCTTTATGTTAATGAACCCATACCAGTCCCTCGTAGCCCCTTTTTCATGCTAGTTCCTTCTTGTAGTTTCCTCATCTTTTATTGGACTTAGTATTTACCGGCACATCGTTGTTGTCATGTTCTGTTTTGTCTGCCTGTGTCGTAGAATGAAACGGTTTGATTTTTTTTAACATTGTCATTTAACTGGCACATCTGTAGAATGACAATCTAATTTGTGTGTAAATGTTTGGGGTTTTGGGGGAGAGGCATCAAATGGCAGAGCCAGTCTAATAATTTACCTGTCACAGACATTTTCATTTCTCAGTCTCCAAATCAGGCATCTCATTGTTTATAAAAATATCTTGCTGAATTTGGAAGTTAATAAATCATAAAATAAAAACCAACCCTTTGGGTCCCTTGTGTATGAAACAAGAAGCAGAAAAGTTTGAGGGTAGTCTGCGGGTGAACAGCACAGCATTTTTTTCCAAATAGTTTCCAAACCCCAAAGTCTTAACAGTCACAAATGAGTGCAAATTAAAGGCGGCTTCCTTGCAAAGATCAGGGTTAGAAACCCTCCGGAATGTCCGTTATTTGGTGGCAATGCTACTTCACGCCTCCATAGCGCTTGGTAGTTCCCCGGGCACTCTTGTCATAATGGTGAGATAAGGAGGCGCAAACATCCTCATCCTCTTCTTGTTTGACTGATTAGCAAACTGAAGTTCAGAGAGATTCTGCCTTGACAGATCAATCACTCAGAACCACGTCCCCTGTACTCTGAGTGTAGTGTCCTTTTCTCCCTACCACACTGCCTGGATGAAAGAGATTTCCACCCTTTCAGGTGGGTGCTCCTAAACAGTGATGGGTCTAAACATCCACACGGCACAGGTGATGGAGGATGAGTCCAAGGGATGCCCCATTTTGTATTAGCCAGTCCTTTACAGGTATCCATGGAGGAGGATAGGACCGTCCCTGCAAATCACTCTCATTTTTAAAAATGTGTTTTTATGCAGGATGACCCAAAACTCTTAGTGCAGTTTTCAGCCGCTAAATCTTAAAATTGCTCTAAGACTTTTGGGACATCCTGAATATAAATTATATTTAGTGTATTTACAGAGATCTCTAGGCTAGTTGTTCACTAAAAACTTGAAGAAAGATGTTAATTCTGATGTGAATGTTTATGGGTGGAATATTGAACACTGGCCCCAAAGAAAAGAAGACTCCATTGACCTAGGATTAGAGCTTGTGGGTTTCTAGGCTGCCTCCTATCCCTTTTAACCAACTACTGCCATGGGTAATTCAGATTCAAAAGTAAAGATGTTGAAAATGTTCACCTTGCTTGAAAACATATTTTCAAAATCTGCAGATATTTTGTTAATGATTTGGGGCCTGAAACCATTTAATAGTATGTTTGATAAGGCTGGTATTTCCCATATCAGTCTTTTAGATAACAATTATGATATTATGATATCGTATTCCCAGCATTTATTTAGAAAGGGGGAGAAAAGTTTTAAAATATACAAACTGTTTCCAGCTACCATCTTTATTGCACAAGATTTTCAAGTTGGGAGAAATCTTTTAAGATGGTAGGAAAATATTTTTGACTACTTAAAGAAAATATCTAACGTACGACTCTTGCTTTCCTTTCCAGTAAATACATAACTCTTTATTGCCTAAGGAAAGGGGGCTTGCAGGATCTTTGAAATCTTAGTACTGCTGCTTTTTGAGTTCTGCTTGCACATATTCTGTTTATTTTTGGGTCTGGCACTTTAAAAACAAAACCAAAACCAAATCATACCCATCCATTACTATCTTTGTGATCCAGGTGCTTGAAATTTCCGAGAGTATGTCTGTATAAGTCTTCTATCTGTTTGGCCTCATTTTGATATACTTGCAGACTTCATTTTGTTTTCTTTCTCTTAATTCTGTTCCTTTATTTAATCCCATGGGAGAGAAAACATGGTCATTCTTTTCTATCCTGTTCATCATTCTTTCATCCAGTTCATTCTCTTACTGCTTCAAACTCATATATTTATTTTGGGAAGTGGAAATGGTAACGTATTCCAGCCTTAGCAGTGCCCAAGTGCAGTATGGATGGAAACAAGTTATTTCTCCAGTAGCTTTGCATTCTCCATGATTGTCACCTCATATAAATTATATTTGCTTGAATTTTTCAGTGCTAACTGGTTAAAGGCAAGCCTGATTTTCATCAGCTATTTTAAAATATATACATCACATATGTTTGATTCTTGTAAATTTTTAATGTTCTAAAAAAAAGATTGGGGATTTTTATTTTTGCTTTTATATGTTAATTGCCTCTGTGCATCAATAGGATGTGCTTTTTCTGAAAGAAAATTATCCTGACAACAGTGAAAATTGCTTTAAATTTCTATTTAGGGGGCGGCTAGGTGACTCAGCGAATAGAGCACTGGCCCTAGAGTCAGGAGGACCTGAGTTTAAATCTGGCCTCAGACACTTAACTCCAATTGCCCAGCCTTCCCCCCTCCAAAAAGCAAAACAATAAAAAATTAAATTAAATTAACTAAAACATTTTTTTCTATTCAGCTTATTTCTTTTCTTCAGTTTCAAGTCATTGTTAATGAGTTCCTGAGCTCCCTTCCATCTCTAAATCAATAACCTAGAGTGATCCAGTTTTTTTCCTTTTAATAGGAAACTAAGAGGAAATTGTATTCTGTCATTTCTTGTATTATATAAATAAGTCTTTTATAAAGTAATATTTGTATGGATCTGTATTTATGTTTACATGTATATGTGAATATAAATACAGATATGTACACACACACACGTATATGACTACTCATAGTTTATTTAAGAACTTGCCTTAAGGACACTGGCTGCCTTTGTGTAATTTTTGTCTGTATAGAATTTTTTTTTTCCCACATTTTTATTCTCTCACTTTCCACCTCTCCCAAACACTATTCCAGTTCAATTAAAAGTAAGTGGGGTTAATCAATTTAATTTGATCTCATTTGTCCTTTAGGCCTTTTGATTTTATATTGTACATTACAAAAATCTAGTACTTGAGAAATAATTTGTATTCTATTAATTCATTTGTATGTTTTAAGTAGTCGTCACCCTCCTGCATGTTTATGGGCTTGTTGCTTATGTTAGAGGACTATTGCTCCTTGGGCTTCATAACTTATTTAGCTGTTTTGCATATTGAGGCTATGTCTGACACAACTGTGTTATTTGAAATGAATTGTACCAAATTGACTCTATATATATTCTCATTAGCAGCCAACAGCAGTCATTAGCAAGACACCATCCTTGAGACCATGTTTGCAAAGAAACAACTTAATTTAATGCAAAGTACAAGAATTTATTTATTATTCACCTATTCTTTGCCAATGTTCACATTGAACTACTTCTTACTCCAGAGTATTATAAAGGCTTGATAGCCATTTGTTTTGTTTTGAAGGAACTGCAGTTTTTAAAGATTGAGGCCTACCATCCAATAAAAATATTCTATGGATAAACATCCTGTTAGAAGTTCATTATTACTTTAGTGTCTAAACTTAAAAGTTTTTATTAGTTGGTTTTTAAAAAAAAAATAAAGTCTGTTCATCTTTTGTTGGAACATTGTACAGCTCAGCTTTGAGAACTTGAAAACAAGGAGAACTGTTATTACAGAAGGCCGTGAGAAATCAGCATGGCAACTTGAAAAGTTACAGGGTTTTTCAGCTTGGAAAAAAATTCATAGTTCCAGAAAATTGTACGGTTTTGTAAAATAACCTCATCTCCCTTTGCAATCAACGTACTTCTGGCACCAAAAAGAAAGTCTGAAAGAAGTTATCTCAGCTCTTGTTCTGGGATCTCTTTGAACTGAAACCATCTCAATTATGGTAGATGGAAGATGAGCTAAAAAGAGTCTCTACTCGGTGTAATGTGTAGTGTGCTAAGCAACGTTCAGTTATGTTTCCACTGTCTTGGGGGCGGGAGACAGGAGTACTGTAATCAGTAGAAAAAGGATAGCTCCAGGTAGGTAAAATGCATAGTTTTCTTTTCAGTTTTTAGTTGTCCATTAATGAAAACAATTAACCTACATTAAGTTAAACTCATTGAACGCCTCAGCCCAAATCTTCACTCAATCAGGGTTAGAGGGTCTTCTTTCATATTCTCAACATGACCTTTCTGTTTAAAATCTCACCCATAATACTCCCCATGGATGATATTTTGGTGGTCCTCCCATTGTTTTCATTTCAAAACTGATCATCCATTACTTTTTTCATTTCTTAACAATTATTTCATCCTTTATTCAGAAAACACTTTACACCTTCCTATTTTGTGTTGGTCAAGATTTTTTCAAATGAAATATCTATAAGAGAGGGATAGATTCATATAAGACAATTTCTGTGTTACTGTTCAAGCTCTTAGCAGACTATTAAAAAGAACTTTAAACTCAATGTTTCTATTAAATCGACATTGTAGTTGGCATTTCCTATCTACATTTTCCATTGTGCTACTGGAAAATTTGATGGGTGTTTTTTTTTTTTTGTTTTTTTTGTTTTTTTTGTTACCTTCATCAGCATTTGTGCAAATTGCTGCCGAAGTCTGATTTTTAAGCTTAATTATAAAACACCTTTGAATAAATATTAGTGAGACCTATTTGGTCAACAAACTAAGCTTCCAAACTTAAGGATATGTAATTTTTTTTGTTATAGAAAATGTGCGTGTTTGTCATGTTTATTTTATCCTAATAATTTTTTTAAAGCTATTTTAAAATATGCAATTCACATGATGAGAGCAAAGAATTTTGCATACGGTTTAATTCATCTGCCTCTCCCTCTCTTTGCCAGTAGTGCTGTGTACTGAAAAGAATTAAACTGGAATTACTATGAGCACATTTATGAAGAGATACTAATGAAGTCTTCTGTTCAGATGACCCCACTTCTGGGCTTAGGCTTATTAAAGTGAACTTGTATGTTAAATCTTTGCATCCTTTAATATTTAAACAATTTTTTTTGTTTTTATAGTCTCAAAGATTACAGGTTATCCTCTTGCCTGCTAAGAACATATTTTCAGGCATATTATTTGTTTAAAAGATTAATTGAAAAACACTAGAATTTCTCTATGAGCTTGGACAAATCCTTCCAATTTTAGAAAAAAGATTTAGAAATTTCATTATTTTGAAATGTTTTAGAGATTTAACCTCACTCACTAATGTAACACACAAGCGTGATTAATGGATTTCAATTTTGACACTGTCACATAAAGCACGTTCTTCGATCACACTTTTGCAGTAAATGCTTAGAAAAACAGTCTCCAAACCCAATTTTCTATGAGACCTCACTGTGTCTCATGTTTCAGAGGTTTAGGGATGGGACTGGTGGTTTTCCTGGCATAGGGGACTCCTTGGTGGGAAAACTCCTTCTACCAGTACAGGTCAGCACTTTGTCACTTGTCATTTTAGAGAGATGTCCTGTCTCATCCAGGGTCACACTGTATATCTTTCTGTCTATTTATCTCTCTGTCTGTCTATCTGTCTATCTATTAACTGTCTGTCCATCTAGCTATCGTCTATCTGTCTATCTATCTATCTGTCTGTCATCTTTCTATCTATCCATCTATCATCTATCTGTCTGTCTGTCTGTCTAGCTATCTACCTACCTATCTACCTATTGACCTGTCTATCAAGACAGATCTAGATTATGTAGAGATAGAAGTGCACACATATCAGAGTTGGCACACTTCCATGTCCTGCCTCATGATTCTAAAGATTTCAACATAGGAGCTGATAGTAAATAGTGATTCAATTATAAGACCCCCATAAAATCAAGCTAATCCTCCAGATAGACTTCTTGGCTAGCCTCCGATATACCCAGGTGACTAAAATGAATGGCATCGTCCATGATGTGGAGCCATGATTTAGGCTGTTTAATTCTGCTTTAAAGCGTCTCGCTAGCTCTTTGGTAGTTTAACCCATCCTTTAGATTCTCCTCTTCCCCTCCCATTTATCTTAAGTTACCATTGCATGTAATTCACCATATTTTAAAATGTGTGAATTGTTTTCTCTTTATAGTTTAGTACTTCAAAGTAACTCATCCCATACAAACCCAAACTCCCATCTGGTCCTTTTAATCTTGTTATTTGAACTGATTTGTCCCTGTCTTCCGTTGTGTGCAGCAGTTTTGTGATGAATTACATCTGAGTTGGACATTTTCTTTTTTTTGTTTTTCCTTTTATTTCCCTCTGTATACAGGCTGGCTTAGCAGGAGCTCCAGCCCGTGCAGTATCCGCTGTAAAGAATATGAATCTTCCTGAGATCCCAAGAAATATTAACATTGGTGACATCAGTATAAAAGTGCCAAACCTGCCCTCTTTTAAATAAAAAGGCTACTCCCAGGTAAAATCCAGGAGGGAAAAATTCATCTAGGTTTACCATGCAATTGTTTACCAAAAAAAGAGGAAGAGAGTCTTAATTTTTGCTGTTGGATTGATTTAAGAAAAGGTATTGTATAGAATTGTGTATAAAATCAGAATATTAAGATGAATATTGCTTTTGTCTTGGCTCAGTGATTTTTAAGGAAATGAGTAGTCCCCGTGTGATTTTTTTTTTTCTAAATTACATTCCTATGCCCTCATGAGGCACATCCTCTTGGTTGCTACAGTATTTTGAAAATGTATTCAAGGTATTCCTTTATTATGTACAACCCAAAATATTGGGGCATTTTCTATATTTCATGGAATTCTATGAACACAGCATTCCTTAACTCTTCCTGCCACTTGTCATGATTATTTAAAAACTGACCTATGTGTTGCATGAAAAGATTCTGTTCTTTTTTAGAAAAAATAAACTCCACATGAACTGGACCTCTAAACCATTTACTTGTGTGAAATTTCATTTGGCAATAAATCATGTTTTCCTGTTGCTCAGCAAAATTATTTTTAAAACGGTGTATTTATCATTGTTTTAAAAAGAAGTCGATGCACAATTGATTGCCGCTGAAATTGTGAGTGGGTGAAAACTTACTGAAGGAGTATGGAATCCACTGGGCTCTTTTACCCTGTTCAAGACCAGAATGTGCGGGTTTATATTATGCTCTGCCAACTGAGACCTTGTGCATTCCAGAGAGAAAAATTCTAAGACTTGGGTTAATTTTACATGTCACATTTGGAACCATCTCACTTTTGACTTACTTCTTGTTCAGATGAGGGAAAGTAATTTCAGTCAATGCTTCCCTCTGCGGATGCCCACCCCTGCCTGTTCCCCCAGAGGCAGCTTGTTAACCCCCTTCTTTCAGAAAGTGAAGGGTGGTTCAGCGAGGCTCTCAAACCCCAAAGCCTCAGGCCGTGGTCTCACTTTTCGGGCTGTATTTTCTCCGCCGTGTATGACAAGGTGAGCGTATATCCCTAATCTGACCGGTGCTTACTCACCATCTTCATACATTTTCAAGTTTCTTCTTCCTAAAATTTTGCTGCCCCTGTCCTTGTTGTTCAGCTGTTTCAGTCGTGTCTGATTCATTGTGACACCTCTTTGGGGTTTCTTGGCAGAGATACTGGAGTGGTTTGACATTTCCTTCTGCAGCTCATTTTCCAGATGAGGAAACAGAGGCAAACAAGGTTAAGTGACTTGCCCAGGGTCACACACAGCTAGTAAATGTCTGAGGCTGGATTTGAGCTTGGGTCTCCCTGACTTCAGACCTAGCACTCTGTCCACTCAGCTATCTACCTGCCCCTCTCAGTTCTTATCGCACCCCATCCTACCTGATTTCCCCCATCATTCATTCACTCATACAAAAAAATGTTTGTTGAATGTCACTCATGTCTAAGACATTGTTCTAGACTCCGTTCCCCTTCTGTCCTCGGATAGCCGGGTCATCCAGGCTTTTGCTTTAATGCTCAGTGCTCTGGCCTCTCCCAGATCCTCCTGTAAAGTACCTTGGCATTGGCACCTTCCTTCAGTAATGTGGAGTAATGTGCCAGGAAGCAGTGGAGGAACAGCAACACCCAGGTCAGTGTGGAATACATCAGTGTGCAAGGGGAGTGAAATCATGTGGGGGCTTCGTGTGTCAGATTACATAGGGATATGGGTTTTTTATGTTGAGAAGTCTTAGCATCCTTCAAGATTCAGTCTGTTGGGTACTCACATCTCATCTGCCCATTTTGGCTGGAGGGCAGAGCCATGGCCTCCCCCAGAACCTCTCACTTCCCCAGCTTTTTATCTTGTGTGTGTGGGTGTGTGTGGGTGTGGGTGTGTCCCCATTAGATTGTAAGCTCCTTGAAGGCAGGGGCTGTTTCTTTTTTAACTTGTAATTCGCATCCCTAGCACCTCACCCCCAGAGTTTGCACTGAATAAATGCCTGTCGGCTGACTGACAACTTCCTGGAACTGCTTGCTAGGTTAGGGTGCCATTTATAGTGAGTTCCATTCAAAGAATTTTCCTCAAGAAATGATGAGATTATTTCAGTTCTCAGGACTTTCAGGACTTGGATTGGATGTTTCGCATAAGTGTTTGGTAAATATTTTCTGAATTAATATCATGACTGCTTGGGAACTGGAAAACTGTCATCTAGATTGTATTTTAGAGAAGAGGGATATTGGGTAAGGGGCTTATAAATATGAGTTTAGAAGGAATTTTTTTCTTGGTAAGATTTCTAAGTGAAGCAGAGACTTTTATATGTCTATAATAAGATCAGAAGAAGGTGTGTGTGTGTGTGTGTGTGTGTGTGTGTGTGTGTGTGGCTACTGAGTGGGGAAACCTGAGCTAGAAGAATCATTTTTCACTTTACAATTTATAAAGTACTTTCACATGTATTACTTCATGTGATCCATACAAGAACTCTAGGAGATGGAAGGGGCAAGTGTTACAAAGCAACGTGAGATGGTGCAGTGGGTAGAGCACTGGGTGGAGCACTGGACCTGGAGTCAGGAAGACTTATCTTTCTTAGCTCAAATCTGGCTGCAGACATGTACTACCTGTGTGACCCTGGGTAAGTCACTTCACCCTGTTTGCCTTAGTTTGTCATTTGTAAAAGGAGCTGGAGAAGGAAATGGCGAAGCACTCCCGGATCTTTGCCAAGAAAACCCAAATGGGGTCACAGAGAGTCAGATATGACTGAAAAACGCCTGAACGACAGTAAGAAATTGAGACTGGAGGACACTGGGTAGTCAGCTCAAGGTCAAGGCCAGCGTCCCCACTGTCATTTTCATGTGGATCTTCCAGCTCTGAATCTAGTCTCTTTTCACATTCGTTTTGCTATTGGAATATCTATATGAGCACTCTAAGGAGAAACTGAAAGGGAAATGGTTGTCAAGTTTCCATGTAGAAAATATAAAAATATAAAATAGCTACATTTACTATTTAACACTGATTTTAGTGCTGAATTATGTTGCATTATCATTAAATGAATGGACAGATCTTTATATTTTATTTAGGCTGTTGAACATCAAAATGAACCCCAGAACTGTATATTAAAAAAGGAACAGGATAATCCTTACTCTAGTTTCCAATATAACAAAAACTAAGCCTTACTGAGAACACATTATGAGTTGATTACTATTTAAAAGGAAAATGTCCTTTCTCTTTAAAAAATAAGTAGCGGGGCTTAATAGTGATTTAAGAATTAATTATTCTTGGAACCAGAAAGAATGAGGAGCAGAGGGTAGGGTTTGCAGAAAATCAGATTTGTGTTTGATGTAAGAAAAAACTTTCTAATTCAAGGTGTTCTTGAGTGAAACAGGGTGCCTTGAAATGCTGGGACGGGACCCGCTTCACTTAGGAGACTCAGGGCAAACTGCCCTCGAGAGGCCCCAGGCAACCCAGGAAACCACAGACTTGGTGGCAGCAATACCTAGAGGGAACTTCTTCTCCAGGAATTCACAATAACAGTGAAATCACCAGCCCACATTTAAGGAAAAAATTCCTTAAATAGGATTTCTGTATATTACTTTTAAAAATGCCCACAGATTGTTAATGTAATGGGATTTCTAACCGTGTGTGTGTGTGTGTGTGTGTGTGTGTGTGTGTGTGTGTGTGTGTGATGGGCCCCTTTGGCAGGCCTAGTGAAGCCTGTGGACTCCTTTTCAGAAGTGTGCTTTTACATGCATAAAATTCATAAAGTTTCAAAGGAAACCAATTATAACAAGATATTTGTTAAAAACAACAACAACAACAACAAATGGGATCCCAGAGACTCCGACATGACTAAAAATGACTGAGCAACAAGAAGACCTTGGGTAAGTCATTAACCCCTTGGTTCTCAGTTTCTTTACATGTAAAATGACTGGAAGGACCTCCAGGTTTCCTTCCTCTAACTCAGTGGTTCTCAGCCTTCCAGTGCCATGACCCTTTAATACAGCTCCTCATGTTGTGGTGACCCCCAACCATAACATTATTTTTGTCGCTACTTCATAACTGTAATTTTGCTACTGTGATAAATCTATCTGATATGCAGGATGTATTTTCATTGTTACAAGTTGAACCTAACCCACGGGTTGAGAACCGCTGCTAACTGGTGGTACCACCAACATGGCATTATCCCTAACATGACACATTTAAATCTATTCATAACTTTTTGTCTTGTGCAGCTTTTGTTCATAATAGCCTGTAAATCTTATTTCATGGCGGGGTGGGGGTGGGGGTGGGGGGGTCTGTCAAAGATGCTTGGGAGTCTTCCCTTAGCTCTTCTAATGTTAACTAAGTGATGAGCAAAGTATGCAGACGGATCACCTTTTATCCTTTGCTTCCAGCATGGCCAACCCTTCTGCTTCCCAGGTCCTACCTCTCCTTGATGTCGTTTTCATATCATATCCTGTCGCTTCTTGCATGCGAATAGTACTGAACCCTGTTTTTTATACCCACCATAATGCTCTTACAGTGACCAGAACGTGCAATTAAAATTCAAATAGATAAGGTTCCAAGGAGAATAATCTTGAAGAACTTCTCTTGAAAAGTTAGAGTCATATGAAAATTTTTCATTGCTTCATACTGTATTTCTTGTCTTCTCAGTGGGTGGGGAAGGGAGTGGAAAGCAATTGAAACTGAACGTATATTTTTTTCATTTTTAAAAAATTAAAAGTTCTAATGAACTGGTTACAAATACAAACTAACTCGTAAGCTAGATTGAGCTGTGTCAATCAAGGCAAGATAATGAAACAAGTCAAAGGTAACTTTGTCAAAAGTCAAAAGTAGCTGTAAAACGTGGTATGGACACATTCGGTGTTGAAACCTAAACCAGGAAGAGGAAGAAAACTCTAGAACAATTTTCCTAATGAGTGTTGGTGCAACAATTTTCAATCAAATAGTAGGAAGGAGATGACAGCAACATATGACAAGGCTCATACACTATGACCGGGTGGGATATATACCAGGGATGGAGGGCTAGTTTAATATTAGGCAAATTATCAGCATCATTGACTACATGAACAGCAACAACCAAAAATAAAATAATAGGATTATCTCAATAGATGGAAAAAAGGCTTTTGACAAAACACAACACTCATTCCTATTAAAAACATTAGAAATTTTAAGAATAAATGGAGCTTTCCTTAAAATGATAGTGTCTTAACACCTACTAGCTGTGTGACCTTAGGCAAGTCACTTAACCCCAATTGCCTTCAAAAAGAAAAAAAAATAAATGCTAGCAATAGCAATAAGAGAAGAAAAAGAAAATGAAGGAATTAGAATAGACAATGAGGAAACAAACCTATTCCTCTGCAGATGATGTGATGGTAGATTTCCAGAACCGTAGATCATCAACTTTAAAAAAAAGCTTGTTGATACAATTAGCAGCTTCAGCTAAATTACAGGATATAAAATAAACCCACATGTATCATCAGCTTTTCTAAATAAGACCAGCAAAGTCCATCTGGAAGAGATAGAACGAGAAGTTCCATTTAAAATAACCGCCTACATTATAAAATACTTGGGAGTCTACGTGCCAAGACAAACCCAGGAACTATAGAAAACACAATTGCAGAACACTTTTCACACAAAGTCAGATCTGAACAATTGGAGAAATATTCATTGCTAATGAGTAGGCTGAGCCAATATAATAAAAACGACAATTTTACCTAAATTAATTTACTTATTCAGTGCCATGCCAGTCTAACTACCAAAACTTTATTTTATAGAGCTAGAAAAAATAACACCAAAATAAAATATGGTGGTGGTGTGGGGGGTGGACAAAGACAAAAGTCAGTGCTCTGAAGGTTGTGGAAGAAAGGAAAAATGAGACTGCCACAACACAACACAAAAAAAGGAGCCATATACTGACAAGTTCATGGTAAAAGATTCTTCTCTAATATGAACAATTAATTCATCCTGGCTAATTATGGGATGGCATGGGTAGTCTAGAACAGAGAAAATTCCTAAGTTTAATGACCACCTCATCCCAATAGAGTAGGATTAGTACCCAAAAGAAGTTATTCCATGGACTTTAGAAAAGCAATGGGATCATTTATTGAGTCACAACACTATGCTCTATTTGCATGTGGACCGCAGCAGACTAGGGGAGGTGGGAGATAAATAATCGTTATTAAGTGAATGAGAATTTTTTTCTTCAGCTGAGTGGTTTCAGCTTTAGTGAGCGGTAGGATAAAATAAGATCCTGGGAAGGAATCGACTTTTACAAATATGTAACAAAAAGTATGATTTTGATGTGAACTTGTTTTGTACTTTAATGAAACAGTTTTATTCTGAAGCTATTTGTTAGAACATAATCTTTATACTTCAAAAAATCGAGGCCATTCAGCAGGAGCTCCCTTTCCTTCCCTTCTCATCCCACATCCCACTGACAACTTTTTCCACAATTTCTTCTTTCCTTCCATTGTTTGAGGAAGAACTAGCCCTGGTGTTAGCCAAGGCTAACCTTCTTACATGGGCCTTTGCTCCCATCTTCTCTTCTTTTCCAGCAGATTGCACTCTCAGTTCATTCTACCAATTACTTTCCTACTGTCTACAAAACGCCCTTTCTTCCCATCATTTAAAAAAAGTCCCATCTGCACTAGATGAATGAACAAAGCATTTGTTAAAGTGCTCACGACATGACATGCAAAGTACTGGACTAAGTACCGGGGATTCAAATAGAAAGTCAGACAGTCCCTGCTCTCAAGGAACTCACATTCTAACATGGGAGACAATGCATGTGGAAGGTTTCAGGTGCTGGTCAGATGGAAAACGGTCCCATGGTCTATGGTGTGCAACATCAAGTCAGATACTAAAAGCTTCTTTATGTCATTTCCACTGATAAAATTGCATCTGTTTCTGATGATGAGCCATTTGAGAATGTCAGGGACTTTGGTGGCAAGAACTTTTTTTTCTTAAGGACTTTCTTTCTTAGGTCTTTGTGTCTCTGTAACACCAGCAGTTTCCAGCCCACATCTCCATAAAGGTTCCTTTCCAGAATCATGGATATGGGCATTGGGCTAAAAGCATTGCTATTCCAAAGGCTCTTGGGTTCAGGGTTCTGGGCTGTCTCCATTAAAGCCTGTGGAGAGATGGTGGTCTAGCCAGTGATGGTCTGCCCTCTCTGGAGCACCTCTGGTCTCTCAATCAGGCCCCTTTGTGGGGCAGTGGGTTGGATGCTGGGGCGCCCTTTCCTGGACAGGGCTTCAATTGCTGGGCTGAGTGAGAGGTGAGACCTGTGGTCTAATGCTGCTTCCCTCAGGACTTTCATATCTACTAATCCACCTATTGCTGGTAGTGTTTGTCAGTCAGCAGTTGTAGATCCTGTTACATCCACTAGGTGTCAGCCTCTATCTCCTCTCCCTTTTGCCCTAAACTTGTAAAAGCCAACCTCACATGGTACTTCTGCATTCCTTCCCTCACTCTTCTAAGTCCTCTTACTACCCAACCCTGCTGCTAATATCAGCCCTCACTCACATCAGCACTCAATCCAAACCACTCCCTTCAGAGTTATGAATGATCTCGTCATTGTCGAATCTGACAGCCTTTTATCAGTGCTCATGTTTCTTGATCCCTCGGCAGCATCTGGCACTTGACCACCTTCTTCTGGGTATTCCCTCCTTTCTCAGTTTTTGTATCACTCTTGGTTCTCCTCCCTGTCTGACTACTGCTCCGTCTCCTTCGTCTTCATCTGTGTCACGCTTTGGGGGAAAAGGGAGAGCAATGTCCTAACCTCTGCCTCATGCAAGTTAGACTAGTTTTTTCCTTAAAAAGTAGGGAAAACGTTCCTGGATTTGATTGACTCAGAAGACCAAAGGCTCAGACTGTTGAAATCACTTCCCAGTCATTCTGACACGAAGGAACCACAGAATTCCAGCCACATTCTGATACTTATCTGTGGGCCCTGTTGGGGCAGCTCAGTCAGGGGAGCTTCACTTAGCTGAATTAACTTGGGGTGTCCTCGGAGTACGTCCTCATTGAATTCTATGGCTAAGTAAATTTCTCCCTTTGTTGTCTGTTGAAATGACCTACATGTGTTTCATTTCCTTCTACTACCAAAGAAATTATTAGAGGACTGGCCTGAGACAGTTCCCTGCCCAGACTTAGAAAGTGGTGATCCCACTGAAGGGGCTGCAGAGGAAGGAAAGCCCAGATCAAGCTTCATACCTACAGTGATTCTTTTGCTGATGCCTCCAGGACAGAGGCCAGGGTGAACAAGGTCTGTAGCTTTACCTTGAAGATAATTGCAGTAAATTATCTTTAGGTCAGTGGTTCTCAACCTTCCTAATGCCGTGACTCGTATGTGGGTGGACCCCCCTGGAGACAAATACAGGAGCGGTTTCTTGGTTCCTAAAACCATTGAAAAGGTGTTTTCTGATGGTCGTGGGCAACCCCTGTGAAAGGGTCGTTAGACCCCCAGGTTGAGAACCACTGTTTTAGGCTCATCGCTTGTGTTGTCTCTGGGTCTCCCAGCCTTGGAATCATCCTTGAGAGTTGAAGAGATTTCTTCAGAACTGACTTTACTTCAAAGCAGCTAGGAGCAATTGAATTGGGAAATGGACCTAGCGTTGAAAGTGATTTTCCCATCCCTAGGAAAGGACAAATATTAAAGAATGAGGTTGCGCAGTGGATAGGTGGCGTGGAGTCAGGAAGACCTGAGTTAAAAATCCAGCCTCAGACACTTACTAGCCATGTGACCCTGGGCAAGTCACTTCCCTTCTGTCTGGCTCAGGTTCCTCAGCCTAAAATGAAGATAATAAAAGCCCTTGTCTTAAAGGGTTGTTGAAAGAGCTGCTTAAATGCTCTTTCCCTCCTTCCCTCTGCCTTCAGTACGACTGTAGGGCTTTATATTGCTCATTATCGTCCCCACCTCAGAACCTTGTTTGTGTTGAATGAGCAAAGAGTTTGTTTTTAATGGCTTTTTGTAGGTGAGTTAATTATAATTAAGCAAATAATCCTTTATCCTGTAACTGTGTATGTGAACATGGCCGACCAATAAGAGTTAGCTTAGAGCCCCCAAGAGCGAACTAAGGCATACCCCTGGGATTTTAAGAATTGTGTTCCAAGGGTCTGTCTGAGTTTGTTTGGGTTAGTTTTATAGGATCTGCCATTGTATTCATTATCTATAAAAGGGAAGTGTTTATTTACTTTGTATTTGATACTTCATTCAACTTTAATAATGATAGCAAGTTGCCATGTGGACTTAATTGATAGATAATGTCATGGTTCAGCAGGAAGAACCTAAAACAATGAAGAATTTTGGAATCACACTGTTATCTGAGTTACATTTTTCTGTTTCTAATTAACCTTGCTCATTGCTAATGTGAAAAGAACAACACTGGCTGCATCCGATTACTTTCTTCCGCAATTTTCCTTCTCCAAAGAGAAATTTTTCCATTAAGTGTGTGTGTATGTATACACATAAGTACATATGTATACATGTATACTTATATATATATATATATGCACACATACACACACATGTTTATTAAGTATATAAAAGATGTTAATATATAATATATATGTATAAAGCATGTATTTGCTATTGATCTTGCTCCCTTATGTGTATACATAAAAACAACAAAACAACAACAACAACAAAAAAACCTTGTTTCCCTTTCTTTCCCTTCATGTTAGCTATTTTCTTGGCTACTGAATTCTTTTGTAAGGTGGCAGCAGACAGAGGGGTAGATTTAAGCTTCCATAGTTCTCTTCCCAGCCCATATTAGTTTTAAAAGGACAGACTGATTGACTTTGAAACTGGTTAAACGTCTAAGGTTTTTATTTCAAGGGCTGATCATATAACAAATGTGCTATTTTAGAAGGTGTAATGGCAAGCAAAGAAGTACTTAACACCTTGTTTCAGCTACTTAAGTATGTAGCACCTTATTTGAGTTCAAGTGTCTTTGAGCCTTGCCCTGATTATATTGTCTTTGTTAAGAAACAGAACTTGTGAGCCTCACAGTGGGAGGAACTTGCTGATGCAACAGGAAGGAGCAGAACAGGGAGGAGCTAATGACCATTTATAAGGAGAAACCCAAGCTAAGAAAGAGAAGAACTGAGAAGGGGAACATGGTGGTGGCCAGGCATTCTGTTTGTCTGTCTGTTGTGTTGATTTTTGTTTGTGATACCTTGTACGGAATACCTGGGATCTTACTGGAATCCCTGAAAGAGGATTTGATTTTCTTGTCTGTTTGCAGAAGTCCTGGAGGAGGGTTTTGGAGATCCTAGGACTATACTCATGATTTGTGTTGAATTCTTAGACCTTGTTGGTGGGTTTGTGTTGATTTCACAGGCAGATAGTGAATTGATGATGGTGCTGGCAATGTGCATGAATGTTGTTTTGGCTCTGTTAAGCTTTGTCTTCCCAGAAACAGAAACTGCAAAGGACTTGCAGTGGACTGGACACTGTGAGCATCAATATGGAAAGGGAACTGGACGAGGAACTGGAAGAGGAGCTGAGAACTGCCTCCCTATGAATCCAGGTGACAGTTGGATAGATCCAGGGGGCTGGACCCATGGAAGAGGAACCATGGAATCTGAGAACCAGCCTCAAGTCAAGATGAAAAGACCTCTCCTTGGGTACTTAATGCTGACTGAGAAGATCATGATTTACTGTGACCTAGGGATGGAGAACTTTGACATTTGTGTTTTGTGTCCCTTAAGGAGGCCAGCTCCTTAAGGATGATTGAGTTAAAGACTTACTGAATGATTGTTATTACTGCTGTTATTAGTGAAGCCTTGGAAGAAAGTATTTTTTTCGGGGTGGGTTGGGGTGGGAGGGTGGAGGAGATTTAGAGCTATGATTTCATTATAGAGAATTCCTAATAAATTAATTCTTTTCACTAGTGTGTTTCAGTTTATTGTCCTAGAGAGTTAGGCACTGAAAGATTGTATCACTTTATGTTAAAGACCAGACTTTCTGACTTGGACTCTACTGTGCCACGTTGCCCCTCACCTTAGATGACTACTTCAAATATCTGTCATTTCATCAGATGCTAATCTCCTAGTGATTTGCCTCTCTAAATTTTAACTGAGCCACTTCTTGAACAGAAGAGGCATAATTTGTCTCTGGTTCTATACTTTAAGCTTTTTGTGCTTGCCTGACTTTGTGCCCTATTGACATACCCTTTGAAAACCCAATGCCCATGCTCTGATGGATAAGCCAGGAGGAGAGGATTTTAGTGGAAGATTGGGAAGATGCTAGATACAAACAGTTTGCATGGGGTTTATACTGTAAGGCACAGACAACCAATGCAGCACAATCTTACGTAGATAGTTCTGGATGTTAGGGATGGGCCTGTCTCAAGCCAGTCCTGTTTTAGTTCAGGTTGGTTATTGGGATCAAATAAGGCACTCTGCAGGCCATTCAACAGTGAATAAAAATGAGGTTTGCTTAGAAAAGACATTTAAAAGAAAAGAAAGGATATTTAATAAGGATACTTATTTCCATATGGAAGCTCATCTGGTCAACAGCATAGGGTGTGGTGACTTACATGGAACTGAGAAGGGCACTGATCCCACACGGGAGGACTGTTTATACCCATAAGTGACCAGGAAGCCACATCAGTACATCCGGAAGCTATATCAAAAGGAATAATGCTTGAGCTTTTTGGCTCATGGAGTTAATCAAGTCTCAAAATTGGTTTGGTTGCCTTTCAGGGAAGAGTTAGCCAATAGTGTTGGAGTAAGGGCAAATCCTGATTCTGTTATAAATAATTTAAAGGATGAATCAATCGGCATTTATCTAATGCCTACTATGTTCCTGGCACTGTGATAGTTACTAAAGCTACAAAGACAAAAATGGAATAGTCCCTGCTCTAAAGGAGTATAGATGGATGGACAGATGAATGGAGGAATGCAGTGAAAAAGTATTTATTAAGCACTTACAGTACAAAAAAAAAATGACAAGCATTGTATTAAACACTGGGAATAAATGTAAAAAGTAATGTCTTTTCCAATCTATATAAATTTTTCAAAAATTAATTTGCATGGATGCTAAGGTCACTCTTGATGAGTGTACATTGACATTGAAAAGTGTTAGCTGGAAACAAACAGATTTTCAAAGGTCTTAGTAGTCCACTGTAGACTATCTCTCCCATCACACCTTTGATTCTGTATTCTATAGCTTATAGAATCCCGTATTTATTATTTGTCACCATGAGAAATAATGAGTTTGAATACCAAGAAGCATAGGGAGATGGATGTAACTGATGCAAAGTGAAGTAAACAACATATACATAAATCATAGTGATGTAAATACTGTGATTCTAGAAGACCCACGACAAAGAATATTATCTCACCTGACAGGTAATAGACTAAATACGTAGAATGAGATGTGCATTTTTGGACATCGCCAAAATTATTATTTGTTTTGCTTGACTTTTGAACATTTGTTACAAGGGTTTGTTTTTGTTTTGGTGGGAGAAAGAAAAAACCAAATGCTCATTAATGGAAAAAATAGCTTTAAAACAATAATATAAATTGAAAAACAAAACAAAACTTTGTAACTATAATAACCAAGCCTGACCCCAAAGAAGAGAGGGGAAAATATACTTCCCTTTGAGAAGGGGGGAAGGGGAACAAGACTACAATTGTGGAACATTGTATATATAAACACAAAGAATGAGAACATCTCTACTCTCAGGTAGTTTACATTCTAATAGGGGAAGCAGGTACATAATAAGAGTAAACAGATTATATATGGGCAAATCAAGATAACAAGTTAGCAAAAACCTAATCCCTACCTGAAAATAAACCAATCCCTACCCTCGAGGAGCTTCCATTCTAATGGGGAATAAAGCACACCAAAGGGACCTTAAAAGCAGCCAGAGGGTAAGTGAAAGGGGGGATCCATGAAGGTACACACGTGGGGGTAGGTGTTGAAGTTTAGAATATGAGGCACCCTGCTGGGAGGAGAATGAAAGTTTTTATGGCCTGGAGGATGGATGTTCCAGGGTGAGAGGCCCTGGTTATTCTGGGAATTTCTAGGGAGAGACAAGCAGAGACATGATGGGAAGTCAGAAAAGCACAGCATGCAGATGGAAAGAATTTATTAGAAGGCAACAAGTCACCTGAAATGTGCGTGTGTGTGTGTGTGTGTGTGTGTGTGTGTGTGTGAACAGATCCGATTCCATTGCTTTGCCTCGTTGATGATGGTTGGAGAACAATATGAGTTAAAAACATGTTTGAAAACTTCATCTAACTTAGAGGATTCTTTACCGACTTCCGTGTTTCCGTCACAGACAGATATTGCCAGAGGTTCTCTAAATTCAAGCCAAGAAGTCAAAAAATATTTATTAAAAATTTACAATGTGCCAGGCACTGTGCCAAGTGCTGAGATTAAAAATGCCACAGGAGGAAAGTCAGTCCCTGCCCTCAAGGAGCTTACATTCTAATGGGGGAAGCTGAAAAGGAGGGGGAGGGAGAGAAGGTGTCCAACTGGGGAATGTCTAGGGAAACTGGGCATTTTCCTCAAAATGGAGGTCTAGAAGGAATCAGAGGAAGGAGATACAGGGGCAGAGTGTACTTCCAGTGTTAGAAGTCAAGGAGTGGGGTGAACTTCTTAGGCTGAAGAGGTTCCTGTGGCTTGATAGGAAAAGCCCAAAGTGCAGCCTGGAGAGCATAAGTTACACAAGTTCAAAATAGATTCAAGGTAATTTTAGAAAGAGGACACTAGACATTGGGGGAGGATCGAGAATGATGGTAGATGGTGGTACTTGAGCTGCATTTTGCGGGAAGCAGAGGTGGGGGTTGAAAGTATTCCAGGTATGGAGCAGCATGGAGACAGTTTCCTTTGTTACATGGAGTTGCTGTCTGGGAAGAGGGAAGGATATATTTGGAAATGCTCTATTTGGGCATGTGAAGGCAGGAACTACAAAGAGCTGAAGTAGAGTGTCATCAAAGAAATGTATGAATGGAAAAGAAGATGGGCTGAATGTTGTGACCCAAGCAAAGGAGAACTGATGGATGGCTCATCTACCCTTCTGGTATCCACATGCCATCAGGAGACACTGGAAACTGTTGTGTGGCCCCTCTCCTGAATTTACAAGAAGACTTTGGGCAACAATCACAAAGCATTTTTTTCAGATCAGAAAAACAGCCCTAAAAGAATACCATCTTATCTCATTTCTGTTAGGACCGTCTCAGTTCTCCACATATTTTCCAGAACAAATGCAATCAATTAAAAACAAAAAAAACACCCTAACTAATGATTTTAATCTGACATCCTTTAAAATATCGGTATCCCCGGCACTTAGCACATTGTTGGGCCTGTAGTAGGTCTTTAATATAAGTCTTTATCGACTGCCTTTAAACTAATAAACAATAAACAGAGGAAGAAAACCGGCTAAGACCCTTGAACACGATTCTTTATGTAATTATAAGAAGCATCATTTGGTGTACTTTGCACTTTATATAAAAGTAAAGCAGGTACTTAAAGGACTGGCAGAATAGAATAGAGACAGTCATTTAGAAAGGGTTCTTGTTTTTGTTGTCACAGTTAAAGTCTTCTGTGGGGCATAGTACTCTAGAGGCCGACTTCTAGGTGAATCGTTCACGTTCAAAACATTACGGCAGCCCATGGCACTTTTAATAAGAGAGGATGTTGATTCCCCATGCACATACTGATGTGGGTAGTTACTTCTGACCGCATAAGATTTCTCTGCTACCTGTGTGTAGTCATGCTAGGCTCACTCCTCATCAAGTCACTCACAGGTTGAGCACCACCCTCAGATTTGAGAAGTAACTTTTGTTGGCTCTGCTCCATCAGAGTATTTCCAATTAGTATTTGGTCAGTAGGCTCAATTAACTTTTAACAAGACATTTTGCTAAAATGGTACAACACCAGTGATAATTACAAAATATTCCTGCCATAAACTGGGGGGTTGGGTGGCACCCATCTGTGTGCACACAGTAGGGAAAAGGGGGCCCCAGATTTCAGTAATAACGAGGCACATGTGTAGGGAATTCATATGGCAAAGGAGACTCACAACATTGGAGCTGAGGACCTTGGGATCCTTTCTCGGGAACCATCCTCACAAAGTTTGCTGCAGAGGGTGGCATCTGTCCTAAATGAGCAGCTCTGCTGCTAGGCTGGGTTACTTCAGGCCTGGAGGAGCTCCTCCAAAGGCAGAGCTGGATGGGTTGTCTTCTGGTTTTGCTTAACCACCCTGTTTCACTGCTAGGCTGGACTGGTTTTCCATTAAGCTGGGCTTGCTCCTCGGTGGCAGCTGTAAGCTGGCTGTTCCCACCTGAGGCTCTCAGTTGGTGCTCTCAACAGAGGTAATGTTTCAGAAGAGATCAGCCTCAGATTGACAGAACCTCTGCAGTTCTGCTCTCTTGGCTGGGCTCTGAAGGTAGCAGGCAGCATTGCAGGGATGGAGGCCTCTCATACCTCCAGGCAGACACTCCCTGCACCCCACCCTTTTAAGTTTTTTGAAGGTATGTATTGTCTTTTTCCATTAGATTGTAAGCTTCTTGACAGCAAAGACTGGCTTTTTTTCTTTTTTTTTAACTTGTACTCCCAAGGCTTAGCACAGTGCTTGGCACATAATAGGTTATAGTGAATTGAATTGCTACCACCTACTTGCCAGTATACAAATGTTGGATCTGCTTGTGGAAGATGCTCTTGGAGGGATTCTTGTTTAGGTCTACATTAGCTGAGTTGCCTATGAAATCTTTTCCAGTTTTTAGATTTTCTCATTCCATGAGCCTATCTCCCATACATCAAGAATCCTGGGACTTTGGGCATGACTGTATGGCTTATGTAGGATGATTCTTTTTCTGCTTTGTATCCTTTCCCCAAACATCTTGAATCACCCTGTTCATAGTGAATATGAAAATAGATGACCATGATTCCATGAGTCTGTATCCCATAGATCAAGAGTCTTGGGACTTCAGCATCCTTTCCTCTAAGCTGCGTAAAACTGATCAAACAATGAAACTGTTTTCTGAAAATGTCTACTTCATTACTTTTATCTCTTAGGACATAGTAAACACTGACCAAAATGCTGAAAGGTTGTCTTGCTATAAAAATGCTGCTTTGCTAGGAAGCAGTGATCAAGCTTCTGTCAATCACTGAAGCTGTTGTTCTCATTAAACAAGATCTCTGTCATACTACATACCTTTCCCCAGAGACAGTAATTTACTGCTATATCAGCCTTAAAGGTAGATTTGAAACAAAACAAAGCTAACCAAATATTTCACATACTTGCAATATTTTCACTGAGCCTTCTCCCCAAGAACAAATAGCTACTGTGATCTGTTTCTGTCTAAATTACCTGTCCCGGAAGATGCTTGGGGCCAAACAAATTTAGAAGCTTATGCTTGGATACAGATAATCAGGACATTCATCAACTGTTAAGATTTTGGGCACAGTTCAGGACTGAATGTCTGAGGTCAAATTTGAACTCACAAAGATGAGTCTGTGAGCTAGGTTCTCTCAACTGTTGCAGGGTTGTTTACTGGTCAATTTTATTAATACTTTGTCTTCACCATGACCATGACATGAAGTCACTTGGGTGTACCCTCATACCTTGGCACTCTGAGAAGTACTTGGCCTCTGAGAATCTCAAGAGCTAAGATTAGGTAATTTTTAAGGATTATTTCTCAATCACATCTGTCCTTTCACATCAGTATTGTGTTGAAACTAACACAACTTGTGTAATTACAAAGAGCCTACATAGGATCTGGGAAATGACTGCTCTTTCTACCTTTAGGCTCCTCTCTAGCAGCATGCTATTAGATCTATGAACCTTAGGAACTCTGGTGAAATGCTTTTTTAAGTGATGTTTATGATGTTTAACTAGAGTCTTTATTTCTTCAGTTTTCAACTGAATCAAAGGCTTGTAGACTGTTCATCAGTTTTTAAACTCTTCCTTTGGTTCATACAGTAATCAAGTTTAATAATCATGTGCAATCATTCCTCTAAAGCATACCTCATTACTGTAACAGTGTAACATAACCTTATGAAATTTAGTATTCCCATTGGAGGAACACACACACACACACACACACACACACAAACAAACTGTTTAACTTTCTTCTTTTTATCGGCGATGCCATTTATTCACTAGTCACATAAGATGACAATCTCAGGGTCATCTTCATTATTAATAATAACATATTTATACTGTACTTTTATATGCTACAAATATTTCACTCTCACAAAACATTGAAAAAGCAGTTGAGAAACCTACTTACAGAGGTCTCAATGTGAGATCCAGTTGAGTCAATAATCTTTTAATAGTATTTTTTAGTTATATATAGATAATTTTTAATATTCATTTTTATAAATTTTTGAATTTTAAATTTTTATCCCTCCCTCCCCTCCCCTCTTCCTAAAATGGTAAACAATTTGATGTGGGTGATATATATGCAATCATGTAAAACATTTACATATTAGTCATGTTGTGAAAGAAGAAACAAACCAAAAGGGAAAAAATACCTCAAAAAATATTTTAAAAATGGAAATAGTTTGCTTTCATCTGCATTCAGAATCCACTAGTTCTTTCTCTGGATGTGGATAGTATTTTCCTTTGTTAGTCCTTTGAAATTATCTTGCACCATTGTATTGCTGAGAAGAGCTAAGTCATTCATAGTTGATCTTCATACAATGTTGCTGTTAATGTGTACAATATTCTCCTGGTTCTGCTCATTTCATTTTGCATCAGTTCATGTAAGTCTTTCCAGTTTTTTTTTCTGAAATCTACCCACTTATCATTTCTTATAGCACAATAGCATTCCATTACATTCATAAACCACAACTTGTTCAGCCATTCCCCAATTGATGGGCATCCCCTCAATTCCAATTTTTTGTCACCAAAAAAGAGCTGCTATAAATATTCTTGCACATGTAGGTCCTTTTCTCTTTTTTTATGATCTCTTTGGAAATACAGATCTTTATTCCTGGGTCAAAGGGTATGCACAGTTTGATTGCCCTTGGGCATAGTTCCAAGTTGCTCTCCAGAATGGTTGGATCAATTTACAACTCCATGAACAGTTGAGCTAAATAATCTTGAGTACGTTTGCAGATGAATCTAGAACAACAAACCAGTTGGAAACGGGATCATTTTTCACCGATGACAGCAATACACTCGAATGCTACCCCCTCAGCACTATGCCAACATGAGGATAAACAAAGTACATGCAAGAAAAAATCCTACCTGGAGGTGACAAAACCTTGACAGCACAGGGGAATCAACGTGTGCAAGATCTTTTTAAAAATATTTATTTATTTATTTATTTGCTTGTACTTTACAACATTCAGTTCCACAATCCCTTGAGTTTCAAATTTTCTCCCCCTTCCTCTTCCCACTCCCCCAACCATGTGCTATGCAGTCAAATACAGGATCTACAAATACCTTCACATTAAACATTAGTCAAGTTGTAAAGAAGGATTATAACCAACGGAATGAACAGTGAGAAAGAAGGGACAAAACAAAACAAAGCACAAAAGAGAGAAAACAAGTAGTTTGCTTCAGACTTCATAGTTCTTTCTCTGAATGTGGACATCTCTTTTCATCATGAATCCTTTGGAGTTCTCTTATAGCCTTGCGTTGTTGAGAGGAGCCAAGTCTATCAAAGTTAGTTGTCACACATACGTTGTGTCTGTAATTGTGCATAAATTTCTCTGGTTCTGCTCTTCTCTCTCAACATCAGTTTATATAAGTCTCTCCAGATTATTATGAAGTCTATCTGTTCCTTATCTCTTATAGCACAATAGTATTCCATTACATTCATATACCACAACTTGTTCAGCCATTCCCCAATTGATGGGCATCCCGTTGATTTCCAATTCTTTGCCACCACAAAAAGAGCTGCTATAAATATTTTTGTACATATGGGTCCTTTTCCCACTTCTGTGATCTCTTTGGGATACAGCCCTAGAAGTGGTATTGCTGGGTCAAAGGGTATGCACTTATTTATAGCCTTTTGGGCATAGTTCCAGATTGGTCTCCAGAATGGTTGAATCAGTTCACAACTTCACCAACAATACATTAGTGTTCCAATTTTTCCACATCCTCTGCAGCATTTATCATTTTCCTATTTTGTCATCTTATCTAGTTTGACTGATGAGATGTGGTACCTCAGAGTTATTTTGATTTGCATTTCTCTAATCAATAGTGATTTAGAGCATTTTTTTCATATGCTTATAGATATCTATATAGATAGATAACAAAGTAGCCTCTGTTCTCAAAGACTTCAAAATCTACTCAAGACAGACACACAAATAAGGGAGTTCTTTGAATCAGTGGGGTGCTGGTAAATGTTTAACTACTAGGTCTCTAAAAAAAAAGTACATATGAGATGTCTATGTTTATTCTGCTTTATTGACATCTCCATGACTTTCTTAAATCTAAACAATCAACAAAATAAGCTCTGGTCTGTAGCGTTTGCCCATTTCTGAGGTATAAAGACTCACAATTGGTTGGTTGGAGCTGGCTCCATTGTATCCCACTCTACCATTGGATGGAAAGACAACAGTCTCAAGTGTACAAAAAAGTTAAAGATAGTAAGGGCCAAGGGTCCTTAGGGTGTTGTTGTTCATCCTTAATTTTTTGAAGAAGACCAATGACAATGTTGGAGTCAGAGTATGGTGTGTCTGGCTTTGGCTGATCAGACAAGTATGAGTTTGGAAGGCACTGCCACAGTTGGGCACAAGTGGTCTATTAGAATATTTAGAATGGAAGTAGCTATGAAATTGCACAGCTCACATTTGCTTTGTGTTTCTATGATTCTGCTTTGCTCACAGAGCACAGTGCCTTCTATGATGCAGACACACTGTGCTGGATGGCCCTATGCCAGCACTTCCCATGTCTCCCAGTCAATACTAAACCTCTTCAGAGATACCTTGAGAGTGTCCTTATACCACTTCTTCTGACCTTTAGCTTGTATGAGTCCTTTTTAAAAGTCTTTTGTATAAGCTTACATTTGGCATTTAAACTATGTAGTCAGTCCATCAGAGTTGCACTCTGCAATAGAGTTTGAATATTTGGCAGTTCAGCTCTAGAGAGGATCTCACTGTCTGGAACCTTGTCTTGCCAGGTAATCTTCAGGATCTCCCTCAGACAATCCAAGAGGAATTGCTTTGGTTTTCTGGCAGGGTGCTGGCAGACTGTCCAGGTTTCACAGGCATACAACAATGTAGTCAATAAGACCTCTCTGTAGACCTTCAGTTTAGTAAACAGCCTGATACTTTTCCTCTCCAGCCCTTTTTTTTTTTTTTTTTGGAGCCTCCCAAAAGCTGAGCTATTTCTGGCAATAGGTGCATCAGCCTCATCATCTATGCCAGCAGTTCTCAACCTATGAGTCACAACCCCTTTGGAGGTCGAACGACCCTTTCACAGGGGTTGCCTAAGACCATCGGAAAACACATATTTCCAATGGTCTTAGGAACGGAGACACTGCTTCTCTATCCATCTCCAGGTGGGTCTGCCCACATGCAGATACGCCCACATATGAGTATTAAAGGGTCACAGCATTAGGAAGGTTGAAAACCACTTATCTATGCAGACAGCCCTGAAGAATGTACTGCCACAGCAAGTGAATTTTTCCATGGCATTTAAAATTTCTCCATTTATTTTGACTGATTGTTCCACATATGAATGGTGCAGGGATGGTTTAGGGAGGACCTTTGTTTTCTTGGTGTTGATCATCAGGCCAAAATTAGCACAAGCAGCAGAGAACTGATCCATTTTCTGTTATATTTTAGCTTTAGAGGCTGCACTGAGTCCACAATCATCTGTGAACAAAAAGTCATGCACCAACTCTCCCTCCACTTTAGTCTTGGTTTGTAGCATTTTCAAGTTAAATAATTAACCATCAGTGCGGAAGCTGATCTTGATGCCCTTTTTATCTTTGTCGAAAGCATATAACAACATTATGGAACACATGTTGAAGTTCATGGGAGCAAGCATACAAACTTGCTTCACTCTGTTGACGACTGGGAAAGCATGAGAGCATCATCCTTCCTCCAGAACCTGTGTAGCGTGCCATCATGAAACTTGCATACAGTGCATACAGTGCCTCTGAACTTCTCTGGGCAAATCAATGTTACCATGATCTTCCAAAAGCCTCATGATCGACAGTATCAAAGGCCTTGATCAGATTGGCAAACTTTGTATACAGACTTCCGTTCTGTTCCTGACATTTCTCTTGGAGTTGTTGGGCAGCAAACACCATGTGGACCATTCCATGGCCCTTTCTAGAGCTGTATTGATTCTCAAATGGGTGACCATCTTCCAGATGATTAATCAGCCAATTAAGGAGACTCTGGATGGGATCTTGCCATCAGTAACTAGGAGAGAGATGGACAGTGGAGGCATCCTTGAACTCCTGGGGGATAAACTCCTCTTTCCATATAACCTGGAGAAATTCAGTCATCTTTTGTACGAGCGGTGAACTTTCTACCTTGTGGATCTCTACTGGGATGGAGTCAGCACCATGCGCTTTGCCGCATGGGAGGATCCTGATGGCATCCAATGCCTCTTCTTCCGTTGGAAGTTTAGGTAGAGAGGGATTGACTTCAGCCTCAGGTATACACTTGCTGGCTTTAGCATTGGTTGATGATGGTTGATTGAGAAGGCTATGGAATCGTTCAGCCCATCTCTCCAGGATTACATCCTTATTGCTGGTCTCTGTGGTTCCATCAGTATTGAATAGTTTAAATGCACCAGAGGTCTTTGGCCCATAGTCTTCAGGGCATCATAGAAATGCTTGAGGTTATTGTTGTCAGTGTAGAATTGAATCTCATCTGCCTTCTTACTGAACCACGAATCCTGCACTCTCTAACCTTCACTTGCACTTTGCTTTTTTTTTTTTTTTTTTTTTTTTTGCTTTTTTTTTTTGGAGGGCAGTTGGGGTTAAGTGACTTGCCCAAGGTCACACGGCTAGTTTTTTGTGTTAAGTGTCTGAGGCCGGATTTGAACTCAGGTACTCCTGACTCCAGGGCCGGTGCTCTATTCACTGCGCCACCTAGCCGCCCCTGCACTTTGCTTTTGATGGAGTTAAATGCTGTGTTCTTAAGAGTTATCTAGCTGATAAGCCCCCTGTGTAGTTCTCTTTTCTCATTTAGCAGCTTCTGAATTTCCCCATCATTTTCACTGAGCCAATCCAGAAATTTATGGGTGTTCTGGCTCAGATAAGCAAGTGTAATCTTGTGCATCAAGTCTCTGAAAGCTTCCCATTCCACTTCTGTTCTGTGTGGTGACTCAGTTTTCTCTCCAGGTTAGCAATAAACAGGTCACATATGGAGAAATGCTTTAACCTGTTAACATTGAGTCTCCTCACAGTTAGCTTCTCTTGGGGCCACCACTTTTGCGGAATGTGGATGATTGATTGGGAAGGGATGAGTATGTGATTCGTCCAGCACTCTGTTATACATTGCCTTTATAATTCTCACATCCTGAGCCTGTCTCTTCTCCTAACAATGATGTAGTTTATTAAATGCCAGTGTTGGGCATGAGGGTGCAGCCATGTTTTACTGTAGTTAGGTAGGTAGAAGGCAGTGTTGGTGATGAGAAGGTCATGAGACACACAAGTCTTCAGTAGTAAGTGACCACTACTGTTGCTATTTCCAACTCCATTCCTCCCAAGGACTCCCTGCCATGTCTGATAGGTTGTGCTTACACTGGTGTTAAAGTCATCCACAGTTACAAACTCATCTTCTTTCAGCACGTTGATGATGAGGGTCTCCAAGTCTTCATACAATTCTTTTTGACCTCATTGGTGTTCATCATGGTGGGAGCATATTGTCATGAACCTATCATTCAGTCCTTTTAGGACTTGCTGACTGGATTGGATCTGATTATGAAACCTACCCCTGCTTCACAGTGCTCTTCACCATTGCAGCCACTCTAGAAAAATGTGTATCTAGCTCTGACTTAAGTCAACTGATCTTCATTTACCAGCTTTGTTTCACTCAGGGCTGTTAAAAGAATATGGCACCTGCTGAGTTCTCTCCCTCTTGTTTCTTGGGTCTATTGGGCTTCACGTTGTCCATAAGCATGTGCACATTCCATATACCAGCAGTGAGTAAAATCACTTTCCCATTTTTTTTTTGTGGGGAGGGATATTTTTACTTCGGGGGAGGATCCCTGCTTGCTGTGGTAAGGAGGCCAGAGTTGGGCAAAGCAGACCATTTTGGGTGCACCGTTTAAAATCTCTTCCTCATGCCAGGAGATACAATGAGAAGATGACCCAGTGCCCTAGCCTAGGTCACCTGTGGGCAGGGTTGTGGCTGCGGCTCCCAGCATAGCAACATCCATTGCTTTGCCACTCACCTGTTGTAGGACTTTAAGGTAGATGAAGGAGTGGGTGGTGGGTGATGGCTTGATTTGTGCATGAATTGGATTTAATTGAGGCAGAGCTGTGCTTAATCATCAGCTTCATTCTCTCTTCCAGTCATCAAAGTCCAGTGGCAAGAGAGAAGCCAAGATGACTGGCTCTGGCCTGGGATACAGTGGATGGCCCTGGAGGTTTCTGTGTCTGACCAAACTCTGGCCATTCCACAGTGCCTGTTTCAGCTGCTTTTATGGCCTTTGTAACACAATTGTTTTTGTCTGCCTATTCTGCTGAGAAGAGTCTTCACGTGCTAGGGTAGGCACCCCCGATTCACTGATGGGTCTGAGGTCTTTTGGCTACCTTCAACCTGGTTTGGCCCATCTGCCAAAACAGTTTTAACGGGTATGGCCAATGTGCATGCTACAGCTTCTTGGAACCCCAAGTGAGAGTTAGATGATAGGCGTGCACCAAAGGTGGGTAAGCAGCCCCAAAAGGGCTCAGTGAGCCTTTTTACCGGGTGTACTTCCTGGACCTCTCTAAATACCCTGTATACCCCATGTCAGAGGGTAGTGCCAAGAGATCTGGAGGGCGTAGCAGAAGAGCAAGGCGTAAGGTCTAGTCATCCTCCATCTTGCCGAAAGGATCATAGTTGGCATCTTAATTCTTCCAAATGGCGTGACCAGACATTCCTGCTCTGGAGGGGAGAGGGAGAAGCAAAGGGACCCAGCTAACACCACTGGGAAACAGGTGTGGTGCCAAATACCCCTGTTCCATCCTAAGTTCCCGGAGTTCAGGGACATGATTCCATTTAAATCTTTTATCTGCTGTACACACAATAGACACTCAATAAATGTTTGTTTGTTTAAATCCTCTATACTAGGGGCGTTGAACTCAAATAGAAACAGGCTCACTAATCTATCCATAAGCGTTTCTGTGGGCTGCCTCTTGGTGGTTTGAAAGTGTGATGTTCTTGTATTATTTATTTATTTGTAAGATTATTTTTATAATAACACATAATATAATATGATCTAAATATAATAATACAATATAACAATATATAAATTATATTGTTATTTATTTTAAATTTCATTTCTTTATCTTATGTTTCACTGTATTTTATTTTAATTATGTATGTCTTATTATCTCCCAATCATATGTTAATTTGATTGGCCTATGGGGAGGGGATGTTTCAGGTGCATCTCTGGCAGCCCATCTTCGACACCCACACCCGCAAACTAAGCTTCTCTCTCTGAATGTGCCACACCCATTCTTCTCTCAAAGCCTTTGCTGGGCCTCCCCACTTAGAACACCCTCCCCATTCATCACTGCCTTTCTAAATCCTTCTCATCCTTTGAAGTTCAAATTATACTAATCCTGAAATATTAGAGCTGGATGAAACTATGGAAGGCACCTAGTCTCAGCTCCTCTTTTTACAGAGGACGGAGCCAATACCCAAAGAGGAGCTTTGCCTGAGGTTGTGTAGTCAGTTACGGCCAGAAGACCTAAGAGAAGGTCCCTTTTCTTCCATGAAGTTTGGGGCATGAGGGCAGAAGAGCTGAAAGGGACTTTAGAAGTCATCATGTTCAGACTCCTTATTCTATGGGGGAGAAAACTGAAGGTCAATGAGGCTAAGCATCTAAGTAGCTGAGGGACCAAGATTAGAACCCAGGTCTCCTGATTTTGGGTTCCAGGCCTCTTTCTCCTATATTACATTGCCTTTAACTACTCTCTCCTCTAAGCTCCCAGAAAATGTGCTACTTACACAGCACAGTTTAGCATCTGAAAAAATACTGGCTTGCATTATTTTATAATTTTTATGTTTATGGAAATCTTGTCATCCCCAAATGAATGACTATATGCCTACAGCTAGCAGTCAGTAAATAATAGGTAAATGTACCAAAATTTCACGTTCATAATTTTGAGACCTCTTTAGTTCCCATATCATATTAATTCAGGATGATGCCGCTATATATGTATATGTACATATGTGTGTATACGTACACATATATGTGTGTTACAAATCTATTCATACAAATCTACGAGTCCTCGTATAGATATGGTCACTTAAGAACTCTGTTTACAGGGAATGTGCCTACATCCCAAGGAGGGCTCCTCCAGACCAAAGGCAGCCAGTGCTCAGTCTCCGATGTCCTGTTGAGGATGGATTTGTCCTTCAGTCATTTCTCAGTTACGTCCAGCTCTTCGTGGCCCCATTCTGGATTTTCTCGGCAGGTACTGGACTAGTTTGCCATCTCCTTCTCCAGCTCATTTGACAAATGAGGAAGCTGAGGCAAACAGGATTAAGTGACTTGCCCAGGGTCATGTAGCTAGTGAGTGTCTGAGGTCACATTTGAACAAAGATGAGTCTTCCTGACTCTGTCCACTGTACCACCTAGCTGCCCCCTGAGGATGGGTAGGTATCTGGAAAAAGGAAGATCCCAAACATCCTTTGCTCTAGTTTTGAGAGACCTTAGCTCCTGTTGTTGTAAAAGAATTCTGAGGTGCTTGTGGCTGTTGCCTGCACTGGCAGCACCAGCCGAAACGTGAGAGCGTGAATGAGTCCGTGGGCCAGGTGAAGCTTGCACCATTCACACGTTTACTGCATGCCAAGCAAATCTCAAATAAGCATCTGAGGGTCCGAGCTCATATACTATAGCTAAAGCACTTACATCATACCTGCTCATGGGAAACTTCACATTATTTGTTACGTGAAGCACCTAACTTGCAACCTTCAGAAGGACATTCCCGCAGGACACTCCTTTGCTCTCTTGTCTCATGCGTTACTACTTTATATCTTTCAAGTGGCCAGGGATGGATGGTCAGAATGTTCCAAGCCTCCCTGGCATGGGGTGGGGAGGTGAGTAATGGGGGGTGGTGAGTCAGCATCCTGAGATAATGGGCCCAGGTGGGTGGAAACAGACACAAGAAGGTCCTTGGTCTGGACACGTACCCATGGCAGAGCCCTCAGAGCTAACCCTTGACCGTGCCTTCTGCATATGGTTTGCTTTTTGAATGAACATATTGATTCATTTAGCAAACGTTTACTCAGCACCCAAGTGGAGAAAATGTTTAGTTAGCAAAAATTGGCCAAGAGTACAAAATAGATGATCAAATACCAAGTAAATGATACAACAGATAAGTAACGTAGGAGCTCGCATCAAATCAAAGATTTGCTAAGTGACTCGGGTGTTCCATCCAGTCTCAGAGGTAGGTACCAAAGAGGGGGAAGATTCTTAAAGCAATCTGAGTTAGGGTTCCTGCCTGTAACCTCCCTAGAGTTTACACTCTGCAGAGGAGGAAGCAATTATGAGTTACAGAGATAAAGCAAGGTTTTATAAAGGAGGAGGGATTTGTGTAAGACCCTGAAGGATGGTTAAAACTTTGCTAGCCAGGGAGAAGGCAGCTGTGTGGTACAGTAGATAGAGTGCTGGAACTGGAGTTAAGAGGACCTGAGTTCAAATCCAGCTTTAAATACTATCTGTGTGACCTTGGGCAAGTCACTTAACCTGATTTACCTTAGTTTCCTCATCTGTAAAATGAACTTCAGAAGGAAATGGCAAAGCACTCCAGTATCTTTGCTAACAAAACCCTAAATGGGGTCATGAAGAGTCAGACATGACTGAAAAGCAAGAAGGCGGGGAAAAATTTCAAGCTAGAGAGCAACAGGACTAAAATCCAAGAGAAGCTATAGGATGAACTCCTTAAGGCTGGGGCATTTGGGTGGCTTTTTCTCCCTTTAGGCTTTTGTATCCCCAAAGCTTTGTGTGTAGTAGATTTGGAACAAGGAGCAGTTGGGACGGAATTGCCCCTGCCTGCTCCTTCATCTCATAGAGAAGGGAAAGCTCCTTTGTCTCCACTCGCTAGATTCGTCATTAGGGCATACAGACTTGAACCCCAGTTCTGCCACTGGGACTTTGGTACTTGAGGAGAGAATATAAATTTTTCTTCATTGAAAAAATAATAATCTTAAAGAATGGGGTGATAAAAGGGCTCTCTGGTATGGAAAGGGAATTTGAAGCAATGTAGAAACGAAAGGTATCATTAAAAATTTGTCTTTAAAATGAGCGAGAGGGGCAGATAGGTGGCGCAGTGAATACAGCACTAACCCTGGAGTCTGGAGGATCCGAGTTCAAATATGACTTCAGACATATAACACTTATTAGCTATGTGACCTTGGGCAAGTCACTTAACCCCAACTGCCCTGCCTTCCCTCCTCCAAAAAGAAAAAAAGAAAAAGAAAATGATTTTTTTTAAATGAGGGAGGGGTTAGATTAGCCCCAAAGCTTTGATCCTATGATTCCTGGTGGTTTTTCAGAAATATAGAGACTTGGGCCATTGTTCAATGTAGAAACGGCAGACCCAGTTGTGTCCCACTTGCTTCCATTTCTATACTGAGTGAACCATCAAGATGTGTTGTTACTGGATATAGTTGTCAGGGAATAACATCTTATCACTTATGTCAGTTGGGCTGGACTAATCAATCGACCAACTCAGTGTCTCCTGCTTTTAAACCTGGTAGATTTGGGGCACAATCCAGAGCTTTTGCATGATTTGTAAGTAAAGCCATGGAAAGTCCAGCTTTCTATAGCAATTAGTTATCTAATTTCTTATATTTCAGTACTTAGGTGCAGTCTTTGTTTTATTCTCTTTTGAAAAAAATCCCCAAGGCAGACTTATATAAACTGATGCAAAGTGAAATGAGCAGAGCCAGGAGATCACTGTGCACAGTAACACCAGTTTTGTATGATGATCAATTGGGAATGATTTGGCTGCTTTCAGGAACGCAACGATCCAAGACAGCTCCAAAGGACTCCGATGAAAAATGCTCTCATCTCCAGAGAAAGAGTGGAGGGAGTATGAATGCAGATTGGAGCATATTTTTAAAAACTTTACCCTTTTCTTTTCTGTGGGGGTGGGAGGGGTGGGTAGGTGGGGGTGGGGACTAGGGTGTGGGAAGAGAGAGCCAGGGGCATCTGTGAGCTCTTTTACAATGAGGTTAATAAATAAATAGGTTTTGTATAACTGTACATGTATATCTATATTAAAGTACTTACCTTCTCAAGGAGGGGAGAGGGGATGGAGGGAATGAATTTGGAACTCAGTAATTATGAAAAATAAATGTTGAAAATTGTTCTTACTTGTAATTGAGAAAATATACAATAAAACATTCTTTAAAAAAATAAAATAAAATGTCAAGTCCTTAAGTACTGAAAACAGAACATGTGCCATTCAGTAAATCCTGGCATGTTTTCCTAGACTAGAGGATACCTGCTTTAGAAACTCTTTCAGTATTTTTTACTACCCCTATAGACAATGTAACCAAGGGATTGGAGACAAAAGCTTAAGCCTAATTCACAAACTAATGTGAATACTTGCCATTAAGATTATTTCATTCATTTTAGTAAAGATGCATATATTATATTTTCTATATATTTGAAGTCCTAGATATTTTTAAATATGCGTATGTTTAAAAATAGACTATCCAAAAAGATCAGCAACACCAAGCAAAAATGAAGGGAAATCCTTGTATCTTGCCATTTGTTAATAGGAGAACGTTACTAAGCTGAAAAGAATGCAGAATCCGTGGCGTTGTTCCGTCACTTCAGTCACATCTGACTCTCTGTGACCTCATTTTGGGGTTTTCTTGGCAAAGATGTCATTTCCTTCTCCAGGTTCATTTTACAAATGAGGAACAGAGGGGTTAAATGTGCCCAGGGTCACACAGCTAGTAAGTATCTGAAGCCAGTTTGAACTCAGGTCCTCCTGACTCCAGGCCTGGCACTCTTTGGTGCCGCCTAGCTACCCTACAGAGAAGCCATGTAATGATGCATTAAGAGCTAGAAGGACTTCAGAAGACAAGAGTCCAATCCTCTCATTTTAAAGATGAGGGAACTGGTCCAGAGGGGTCACGCAAGAGCAGAGCTGGGTTCGACCTCAGTTCCCTGACTCCCAAACTTCACAGCCTTTAACACTATGCCACCCTGCCTTCAAAGCTGACTAGATGTGTTGTACAATCCAGGTTTAATCAAACTAGGGAATAATTTGGAATATTGCAGGACTGCTGTGACCCCATTTCTTTATTTGCCAAGTAGAGATTGAGGGAGATGGAGTAAGAGTGACTTGTACTCCTACTTCATCTAATATTTGAAAGTGCATAGACCTTTGTGGGTTCCAGACAACCTCCTTCCCTCTCACTGCCTTACACTGGTTCCCTCTCCCCCAATTCTGCTCGTTTGCAAATAAAAATCAATTTTACAGAACTTTTGTAATTACAATCATCTTTTTAAAAAATTTTGTGGAATGGAGAAATAATTAAAATTTATTCAGCTAGTTAAAATATACTTTGTTGGTTAAGAAAACACACGGCCATATGTATAATTTTGTTTGGTTTGCATGTCAGACAGTTCCACACAATGCCTGGAATGGGCCCAAAGGATTACAGAGGTGAGAAAAAGAAGGAAGGGCAGGGTCACCCCAGAACATGTGCCCAGTATGGTCTGGAGCCTCAAGAAAACCAGGTCAGCTGATTTGTAGGGCTTCATGTAAGGCAATGTATTGGTCAACAAAGGCCATTCGTGACAGAGACAGGAGGGAGGAGCCAAAGGGCCTAATCTGATAACCTGTAACACTAGTGAACAGAGGGTATGGGTGCTGAGGTGGCATCCTCAAGGGAGAATGGGAAATGAAGCCCTATTTCTGTCACAATAAGGTAGGGGGATCCTGTGGCCTTTTAAAGGTAAAGTCTTTTCAAGCCTGGAAAAAAAATGTCTTGCAATAAGGTGTTGTTTGACACGGATGTCCTGGCTAATTCAGAGGCGAAAAGGAGTATTGTTTATTTTCATTATTGTCTTTTATTGTTAATAAAGTTACCTTGCACTTGATGGCTCAGGACCATTTCACTGTGCTCCAGTCCTGCCCCTGACCAGAGCTGCTCATGGCTGCCCTTGGAAGGAGAAACCAGCAACGAGGAACATCAGCCTCCTCGCTGTCCTCCTCTGGGGAAGAGGATTTGCTACTTTATGGTGGGACTTGATGATAATGTCATAATGACATTATGGAGAAAGAGGTTGGTGTAGTGAACTGAGAGGCAGCTTCCAAATCAGGACAATCTGATCTCAATTCTCAGGACTGACGCAGCAGAGTTACTTATCCTGTTCCTGCCTCAGGCACTGAGACTCTACATAGCAGAGATCCGTATCAATAGAGGGACTTTCATCATTAGACATTCCCAGTAGCACTGACACAGCCAGTCTCCCATCACCTTATTGCAAGACAGTAATGGTTAAACCCATTTTATGTGTCTGTACAATTTTGGGGGGGGGTGTGAATTTGATCTGATACAAACAAGTTACTTAAGTTAAACATCCTGGAGTAGCTTGGGCAGCCGCTGAAACAAATAGGAGGAAGAATTGTGAACAAAGCAAAACCAAACTGAAGAAATAGGAAATGACAAATGGGGCTGGACGATCCTACAGGTCTAGTCGGGTCGTCTCATTGGGAAGCTGAGACCAGGACAGGTTAAACAGCTCTTCCAAGGTCACATAGCAGTCAGTACAGTACATGGCAGGCAGGATTTGAACTCGGATCCTTTTATTCCAAAATCAAGATCCCTTTTGGCTCCCGTGTGCTGAGTTACTCCTCTGGTTTCTATATGTGAAATCATCCAATTTGGTCACTAGCAAACCAGTGGCAAATGAAACTATTTGTGATTGAGATTCTTAAATGATCAAGAGTACATGAATGAATACAACTATAAAACTGGAAAATAGTAGTAAACCTGATCATTTTACAGGTGAAGAAAATGGGACTTGTGTTTTGCATTAAGAAAGCCTGATAAAACTAAACTTCCCCAAGTAATTTTTCTTTTTTTTTCTTTTTTTTGGACAGGACCTTTTTTTTATTAGGACCTTCAATTTCAAAGGTAACTTCAGGAAGGAAACACCTTTCACCAATGCAGATCTCTTGCTTCTTTGCAGTTTACACCTCTGCAGTTGTAGAATGCTTCCTTGGGCCCTGAAGTTAAGAGGTTTGTTGAAGGTCCCACCAATCAATGAATATTGGGGGGCAGAATATGAACCAAGGTCTTTTCCATGACATCTTAACTCTCTTCTTAAACAACCACAAGACTTGGCTGGATTATTAACATTACAGAATAACACAAGCTGGGATCCTTTAAGTAATGAACTCCCTATCTGCATTTAAAATTTGATTTGTCACCTAAAAATTAAATATCCTTCTAATTTTTCAGGAACCGTATCTATGGTTTTTCTCATTGTAATCTATACATTAAACTGCATAGACCCTGACCCTTTTCCAAAGAATTGTCAAAAATGATGAGTGTTCTCCGTCCCTCAAATCATTCTGTTGAAATACAAAGCTTTAAATGGGCCACTGGTCTTTTCTCATCAGTGGTCACTCTTCTCCTCTGCCATTCGTCCCCAGACTCAAAATTCACAAACATCCAATTAGACAAAATGGATTTACTTATTTCAACAACATATGCCCCTAAAAATCAAACAAAACAAGAAATAAGCAAATAAGGAGATGTTATTTTATTTTTGTTTTGTTTTATTTACTTTTAGTTTACAACGTTCAGTCCCTTGAGTTTCAGATTTTCTCCACCTCCCTTTCCCCCACCCCATCATGGGAAGGAGATTATTTTAACTTTCTTTTAGGTCACCTACCTCATTTTTTATGAGCATAACCTAATGTGTTTTCTTCTGTGGCTATGTCTGGCACGGTATATATTAAGGCATATTAATTTAGAGTCCACACTTTTAAAATTTTTCAATAAGTCAAACATTTTAGGATAAAACATAACCATACTTTTTAAAAGGGCAGGACAGTTGCTAAGGAAATTGTATAAACAAAGACATGCTTAAATTTCCTTTTTTTTGCTTTTTTTAAGGGAGAGGGTGGAGCAGTTGGGGTTAAGTGACTTGCCCAAGGTCACATGGCTAATAAGTTTATGTGTCTGAATTCAGATTTGAACTCAGGTCCTCCTGACTCCAGGGATGGTGCTCTATTCACTGAGCCACCTACCTGCCCCCATGCTTAAATTCCTTAAGGATGAAGGGTGATAATCTTCTTTGGATGCAGCATTCTTTGCATGCATGTACGATGGGTAGTTAGGTGACCCAGTGAGTAGTGTATCAGACTTGGAGTCAGGAAGATTCCTCTTCCTGAGTTTAAAATCTGGCTTCAGATACTAGCTACATGACCTTGGGCGAGTCACTTCACCCTGTTTGCCCCAATTTCCTCAACTGTAAAATGAATTGGAGAAGGAGATGGCAAAGCCCTCCAGTATCTCTGCCAAGAAATCCCCACATGGGATCACAGAGAGTCGGACATGACGGAAATGATTGAACAAGTGTGATAATTAGATATGATTCTTAGCTTGAAAATCCCTTTTCCTATGGGAATTTTAGAAATCTGCTGAATTGCTATAACACTAATCCTGTGGCTCAGCTTCCCTTCTCTCCATATCTACAAGTGGCCTTGCTTTGTTTTCCTTCAAGCAGCATAACTGACAAATAAAAAGACAATTTCATCATCAAAGATAAATAATAAGAGCACTAACATTTCGAAGGCCCCCTCCTGTGTTCTGGGCGCTGTGCTAAGTGTTTGACGATTATTATCCATTAGGGGCTGTTATTATGCCCATTTTATAGATGAGGCAAACAGGCAAACAGAGGTTAAGTGACTTGTGCATCCACAACAGAGAAGACAAACCTGGCGCCATCATAGGCTGCTGACAGAATAGCAGAGCCTGCTCCACTTTTAGCTTTGACAATCTCTGGTCCAGCCCAGATCCTTCCAAAGGTTTTCAACTAATCCTCAGGAAACTCCACTTTAGACGTGCCTTGAGAGATCAGGGGGACGATGGTCTTCCCTGCGTGGCTGCCGACGATGGGGACATTGACCAGAGCGGACTACCGCTATTATTGAGGACAGACTTGAACTTGGGTCTTCCTGACTCTAGCCAAAAGTTCTGTCCACTCTACCACCAGACCAATGCATTTATTTTTAATATAGCATGAGCTAGCATGGAAGATGATTCATTGCCCACAACAAATCATAGGATTTAGAATGAAGAAGGGAACTTAGCTATCATCTAGGCCAACTTTTTCAAAATTATTAATATTACTAATTAATATTAGTATCTATCATAATAAAACTTATATTTTTATTATTCATATTGTTACAAGGAAATTAAGGACCAGAATTAATGAAATGTATTCCACAAGCAGTAAATTTAAGCTCGGATCTGATCTCTCAGTCCTCACCCTTTCTACTGTACCAATCAGCTTTGTTCTTAAGTAGTGTGAATTTTTTCTGGAGATAATTGAGGTTAAGTGACTTGCTCAGGGTCACACAGCTAGCTATTAAGTGTCTGAGCTGGATTTGAACTCAGATCCTCCTAACTCCAGGGCCAATTCATCACCACCTAGCCCTTCCTTGAGCAGTGTTTTGAAAAGGTTGGAGATAGGAACTGGAAGAGCGAAACCTTTCAACTGAGCAAAAACCACCTTGATCTTAACACTGGGGTCCTCTAAGACATCAGGTCCAGTTCTCCGTTACATCAACTACATTTTTGTTTGAGTGTGAGTTCAGTGTGCTTTGATGGTAGCAACATAGACACTTGTTTTCATCTTTTCAAGATAACTCAGTATCAAGATCCAGAAAGGAAAAAAATCAAAACCTTGTTACAGATTGGACAATCCTGGAAAATAAAACAAAGCCAAAAAGAGGGGTGGGGGAAGCCCACAAACCTATGAAGGGTGGAGAAAAGTCAAAATGCATTTAGCTTTCTAAAGATGTTAGCTTTATTTCTGGGCAGTACAAATAAAACATTTTGCCAGCTGGCTTTGTGGCAACCCCATCTGGGCTCAGACACATACGGAACAGATGGACTTCTTCCTGGAAACGTAGGGCCCAGACCCATCCTTTAAAACACTGGAGCAGATTCTTCCAGAGGTCTGAGTCTGCTCCCCATTTTTTCTGCAACCCCATGGTGCCTTTCCCATTCTACAGAGATGCTGCTCATGTGACCTCCCCTCAGAGAAAATGTGACTACACAGTGTCCTTGGCAGCCCCTGCAGAATCATTACACGCAGTCTTTCCTTCAGCTAATATACCTCGCTTCTGTCTGTGAGGCCCTATTTGCTACTGAGGCTGCAGCTGGAAGGCTAGGAGGGCGTCCCCTTCCCCAGGGCTTCTTGATGTGTTTTTCTCACCTAGGGGAGAATTCTCCTCGGGTCAGCACATATCTGATATATTAGAGACTTGCCCACACCCAAATATTCCAAGCATATTCAGTTATCTTGCGGGACTGGGAAGATAATTTAGCAAGATGGAACTGGACAACTCTAACATTTCCAAACTGGCCACAATCCCAGGGAAGTCAAATGCAAAATGAAATCTGACAACAAGTCAATGCTGAGAATTTTTAAAAGAAAATTCTCAGAGCGGGGCCGACATCAGGAACTAGGTGACCTAGGGACCCATTCCAAAACACATTAGAGTCTATACACACCTGAGAGATGCTAATATCGGAAAGACATACCTATATTCAGGTGCTCAAAGTTGTAGACTTTGATAGGGGAAATTAAGGGGTGGGACAGACAGCTCTAGTGTTACATGGCTTTTCTTTACATTTAATTCAACAGATGCTTGTGAAATATTTGTCCTGTGCAGAGCCCTGGTCAGTGTTGTGGGCCAGGATACGGTGGAACTGGTCTGGTGTGAGCTAACCTGCATTCCCTTGAAAACATCGGTGGGGCCTACTGTGAGCAGAGAAACTGTAGTCGCCTCTGGGACAGCTGAGGTTGACTTTGTGCCCAGGTTGCTTAATCTGGGATCCAGTGTGGACTCTTTGGGGAGCAAGAGTATAAAAGTGCTTCTTTGATACATAGAAGTTTGCAAGGTCCCGGGGACCTTCCTTGCTAACTGCTTTTAATTTCTTTGCAGGGATTTTAACTTCTACAAAGGTTTTTTAACAGCTTTTAGAGCTGCTTTTATTTGGGAGTATTTGAATATATTTTTATTAACTGGATTGTTTGCTTGAACCCTTAGGCTCTGAGTGATCTATTGCAACAGGCAGAGAAGCAACATCAAGGCATGGGGTCTGAGAAGAGGAACTAGGGGCAGGAGAAATGGGTTGGGGTGAGAATTACAAAATTCCATTCAGATTTGCTCCTGACATAGACCCCGTCTTTATGGTGTTTACAATATGGAAGGGAAACATGACATTGGAGTGTGGTCTAGTGGAAAAAGCATGGCATTTAGCGTGTCAAAAGGGGATTTTTAGGAGAACTGACTCTGCCGTGTCCTACATTTGTTATTATATTATATATTATATTTTCACTTTCTGTGTGTTGCTTCTTTGACACTAAATTGTGTTTCCTTTGGCACCTTCCTTCCCCCATCACAACCAAGAATTCATCCTGATCGTGGTGAATTGGCATCACCATTGCTTCTTGTTTCTAAGCCTAAGTCTGGCAATGGTCTAAGGACTCCGCTTTCTACCCTTCCTACCCGACTCCCTGTAGTATCGCCCTTTCCGGCACCAAATATTAAACACCCCAGTTTTGTAGCTGGGTACTTAGGGTAGCTAGACAATGTGAAGCAATGATGGAAAAACCCTTTCCCCTGAGCCTTGAGCCTCGTTTGTCCATATTTGCAGACAGAGTTTGATAACCCCATATGAAGTCAAAAGAAAAAGTTGTGAGTGTGCACACTGACACATTCACACCCACACCCACACCTCAAGTTTTAGTACTGGCTCTTCCATGAATCGTCTGTGACTTTAGACAACTCATTTATACCTTCTGACTTCAATTTAAGCCTATCTAAGGTGAGGGCATACAATTAAATTGAATCATAGAATCATGGAGACTTTAGGGATCATGATCACTATCCATACACTTCCCAGGACTGCATGCTTTCTACCAGCTGACCTTGGTAAGCTTCTCTCCAAGCCTTTTCCCCTTCCTCCATAACAATTATGGCAATTGGGAATGACATGCCTTTTTGCTATGACCTCCTAGCATTCACATTACCAAAATATATAGATTGGAGATTTGGGGGAACACTGAGGTCCGTCCATTTGCTCCATTTATAGCTCAGACCTAGATGTGGAATGCACTCAGATGTGGCATTCTACTTTAAGAATTTCCTCCAAATAAGTTCCTTCAAAAAGATTTCAAATTTTTAAGGAGTCTTAAAGATCATCCAATTCAAAGTCCTTGTTTTAGTTATTTTCAAAAAAGTAAACTAAATTATTTTTTTTAATTTGTTTATAAGCAATCTTCACAGACATTGAAGCAAATTTCAAAAGTTTTTTTTTTTTAAACAAATGATTGGAACCCAAACTGGCCACACTAAAGAGTGTTTTGGAGTAAGGATTCTGGGACTGTTTTCTTTCTGTGGGTGCCCTCTTTGGAAGCCTGACATTCCTGCAAAGGGCTATGGGTGAACAGTCATTACTGTCCTGAAAGACTGTTTTGGCTGACATTTTCAAAAGTGCATCCCATCTAATGACTTGGAAGTTTGGGAAAGCTACAAGCAGTTAAACAATTCTATTGCTAATAGAACTTTGCTTTAGCTGAATTTGCCTTGTTGCTTTATTTCAGTTAGAGAGGTAAATTTCTTCAGTTGCATGGTTTATTTTTTTTAATGTTCCCAGGACATTTAAGACTTTTTCTCCTGCTTCTCATGGACTTCTGACCTTCATTTTTGTTTTTTGGCAGCGGTATCTTGGTCGGCGGATAACACTTTGACTTTTCTGTTTGCTCATCTTTGGTTCTTTACCCAAATGTTACTGGGAACAAGCTCATTATAGGGGCTGATAGGCCTTGTTTAAGAAGCTCTGTGTTATCCCAAGGCAGAAATACTTAACTCCTTCATTTTATAAGTGGGTCCAAGAGGTACTAACTGACTTGCCCAAGGACATCACATAGATATCTGGAGATAGTATACAGCACGAGTAAAGGCGGAGGCAGTGCTGGTATTTGAATCCAGGTTTTCAGATACCAAATCCAGTCTTCCTCCTTGACCGCAGGCTAATTTAGGGAATTCGGGGTTGTATGGAGAAGGAACAAAGCTGCGGCAGTCATGAAATTAGCCCGTGATAGCATCCAACCACTGGAGAAGCAGCAATAAATTCTTCTGATGGAATGACTGAAGTAAAAATTTGAATCAAGATGGAATAGCTCCCCAGCTGGTCCTGTCCCCGCTGGTTCTGCCTGTGTGTCCAGAGGCCTTGTCATTCAGGTTATGGCAGCAGCTGCTGAGAGACAACCTTGAATGTCATACAGCTCTAGCCAAATTTTCCATGACTGATGATTTTCTGGAGTTTGATTTTTAAAAAAAATATGTAGATGGAGATCCGTTTGAGGCTTCACCTGCAAGTCTCGTGGTCTGACCTGACTCTGAGACAAGTATGCAGCAAAGTGGGACTGTGATGAATCGCCGTCTGAGTTCCTAGGCTGCACAGAATGAGTACATTGTTTACAGAAGCAGATGACCAACAGCAACAGCAGACCTGCCAGGAAGAGGAATTTAAGACACACATGCAGAACAGGGGACAGCTCCTGAGTCATTCCTCTCCTAAAAGATTCTGCCTGAAATCACCTGCGACGGGTGACTGTTGATCTTATTCTCAGTAATCTTCAGGGACAGGATTTTATAACCTCCCTAGATTGTCCTTTGGAAAACTTATCCATAAAGGAATTATTTCTCTGTTCAGTTAAACTTTCTTGTTTTATAACTGAAGGACAGAATGCCTATGCTGCTGGTGATGAAGATAACCTTCCTTGTCCTAATCCAGGGGTGGAGAACCTTAAGTGTGGCCTTTTGTGCGGTCTTTTGACTGAATCCAAACTTCACAGAACAAACCCCTTTAATAAAAGGATTTTTCTGTGAAGTTTGGATTTAGTCAAAAGGCTGCACTTGAGGACCTAGAGGGCCACATGTGGACTTGGAGGCTGCAGGTTCCCCACTCCCTGTCCTAATCCATCATATACCTGCAGAGTCACCCTTTAAACTTTTATTATCCTGACTAACAAAAACCTAATTTTAAAAATTCTTCTCACAGAGTCTATTGTATGCAGACCTTTGTGGTTTCTCCACACTTTTCTTAGACTGCAGAGGCCAAAGTAGGCATGTAACTCCAATGAGGATCTGACCAACACACATGGTAATATACGGGTCATTAAGCTTCCTCTTGTCCAATTCTAACTTTTAGGGTTGTTTTCCTCAATTAGTTTTTGTACTTCCTTTTCCATGAACAGCACTGTGCTCAGAACTCTGGGAGATATAAATAAGCTATGAAATTAATTTTCAATCCTATCTATTTGTTATACAAAGTTTTGCTGAAATTCGGCTAATAAATTTCCATCTTCTCTGATGCCAATCAATGATCTTTTCAGACTAATCCAAAGGTAGTATCTTTATATTTATGAACCTATATCTGTCTAAATTAAATGAATTTAAAACACACTAAAACTCTTTATCTGGAAGGTTTTTTTAAAGATTAGATAATTTTGTTTCTGGGTTTTTAGAATATGCAGACGTGAGACTTTTTTTTGTAAATATCACGTGTTGTTACAAAAATTGCATATTAAAGAAAACATTTTGAAACAGCCATTTTCTTTTTTTATTTTTTTGGAGGGCAATTGGGGGTTAAGTGACTTACCCAAGGTCACACGGCTACTTGTGTGTGTGTTTGTGTGTGTGTGTGTGTGTGTGTGTGTGTGTGTGTTAAGTGTCTGAGGCCGGATTTGAACTCAGGTACTCCTGACTCCAGGGCCGGTGCTCTATTCACTGTGCCACCTAGCCGCCCCTGAAATAGTCATTTTCAAAATGCTTTTTTTCTGTAACATGAGATATTTTTTTTCAAAGAAGCAGTTATTTTTTCACTTGCTATTAAAACATCCCCATTGTCCAATGTGCCAGATATATCAAGAATTAGCCCAAATATACAAGACAAAAAGCCATTCCCCAATGGGTAAGTGATCAAAGAATATAAATCAACAGTCCTCAAAAGAAGAATTACAAACTATTAACAACTATATGAATGATTACTTCACATTATTAAGATAAATTTAAATCAAAATAACCTTGAAATTTCACACACATGCACCCCTCATGGTGAAGATGATAAAAGATGGGAATAGTTAATATTGAAGGTATGAAAAGATAAGCACGTTAATATACTCTTGGTGGAGCTGTAAATTGCCCAAATCATTCTGAAAAGCAATTTATAATTATGCTTGAAAAACGACTAAAATATTCATCCCTTTTGAAGCACAGATCTCATACATTGGCAGGCATCCTGCAAAGAAAAATGATAGAAAGGTCCAACATACGTCAACTCTTAATAGCACTTTTTGTATTAGCAAAGAACTAAAAACAAAGACGACCCCCACCACCTAGAAGACGGCCAAACAAATTGAGTTCATGAATGTGATGAAATATCACCGTCCTATAAAAACGATGAATAGGAAGAATTATGGGAGTCAAGGAAAGATTTATGTGAACAGATCCAAAGCGGATTAAGCAGAACCAAGACAACAGCGTGTAATAGGCTCGTGACAACTGAAATAAAGACAAAAAAGTCAGAATTGAATATTGTGTGATGATAATGCCAAACCTAGTCCCGAAGTTGAGATTTTGAATGTGAAATACTTCATATACTCACATGTTAGACTTAACTGATGCATTTGTTAATTTTACTAAATGGCTTTTTTTTTTCTCCTCCCTGGGTAGGGGAAGGAGTAGGTATAAGGATGTTTTTTATAAAACAAAGGGAAAGAAATATCACCCTTACTTCGGAGGGACAGATCAAATTAGCTTTAAAAAAAGTCTCCTAGGTAGAGTACTACTGAAAGCCGCTTGTGGTCTCTCTCTCTCTCTCTCTCTCACACACACACACACACACACACACACACCCCAGCAAATTTTAGAAACTTTTCCTTTCATAGAAGAAAAATAAATCATGTTCTCAGGTCTAAACACTCTTATAAACACTTTACCAGAAGAAAACTAACAGATCTTTGTGTGGAGAAAAATGTTGGCAAATGTAATCTTTTTTGGAGTAAAGATTTTTGGAGCATTTTTTTGTTTGTTTTGATAGCACTTTGCCAAATAAATACTTCATGGTAAAGTATTTGTCTTTTTACAAAACTTGAACCTAGAACTCTGCAAAGAAAAAAAAATGGGGGGGCAATATGTTGCATATCTATCTTCAAATCTCAATAAAAAAGACATATGTTTTATATATATATAAAACTGGAAAAGACCTGGGAAACATTTGGAGCCAATCTCCTCATTTTATAGATAAGATAAATAAGCTGTGCCCTGCACCCCTCCTCTTCTCACCCTGGCTAAGTGATTTAAGGTAGTTAGGTAGGTGTTAAGTATGAAAAAGGAGATTTGAACCTAAGTTCTCCAAGTACAGACTCAAATCTCTTTCCCCCATATCACACTGTTGTTTATTTCTTCCTTTGGCTTCTTTCTGGGGTCCAGCTTATTTTGTAGATGTTGAATCCAAGCAGGTGAATCTCTCAAATATTCAGATGAATCTATGAACTCATCAATTTGGAAGTGTCTTCCAGTGATCACCTAATCAGTCAACAAGCAATTTTTAAGCATCTATGTCCTGCACCTGTACTAAGGACCAGGTACCGGGCTGTGCATTAGCTATACAGACAAAAATAAAACAGTTCTTGCCCTCAAAGAGCTTACACTCTAAGGGCGTCTACGGTGGCACAGTGAATAGAGCACCTGCTCTGGAGTCAGGAGGACCTGAGTTCAAATCCGACCTCAGACATTTGATACACTTACTAGCTGTGTGACTTTGGGCAAGTCACTTAACCCCAACTGCCCTCCAAAGGAAAAAAAAAAAAAGCAAAATAAAAGAGTTTACACTCGATCAGGGGAATAATACATACCTAAAAAGCATGCACCAGATGTGTATAAAATAATGTTGGAAGGGAGGGCAATAGGATCTAGGGTGTTCAGGAGAGGCTTCATGTCGAAGAGCACACTTGGACTGAATAAAGAAAATGAGGGATTCTAAGCAGAGGTGCGGAGGTTAGGTATTCTAACCATGGAGACTGGAGATGGAGTGATGTGTGAGGAACAGCATGACAGCCAATTTGGATGGACTGTGGTTTGAGAGAAGGGGAGTAATGGAGTATAGGCTGGTGCCAGACCATAAAGGCCTTGAAATGTCAGGCAAGAGCATTTGTGTTTAATCCAAGAGTCAATAAAGAACCACTGGTTTTTATTGAATAGGGGAGGGAAATGGTCAGATGGCAGTTTAGGAAGATTATTTTGGCATCTGTGTCCAGGATAGATTGTTGTGGAAGAGAACGTTGAGGCAGAGACCGGTTAGAATGCTGTAATGTAGGTGAGAGATAAAGGGGGATACACTTGGGATACAGAAAAAGGGACAAGGTGTTATGAAGGTGGAAGCAACAACACTTGGCAAGATAGAGATGTGGGTTGAGGGAGGGTAGGAGCAGAGGATGATACTGTGGTTGTGAACCTGAATAGAGTTCAGAAGTGGGGTGGGTTTGGGGGAAAATAGAAGAAGCTCTGTGCTGCAGAACATCAGCCGTTCATGTCTGCTCATGCTGGGTGGTTCACTCAGGTCCACTGAAAATGACAAGAGGAGCTGGCCCATGGTGAGGCCATGAAGTGATCTGAGGGGCAGAATGTGGTGGTGGTGGGATTTTCCCAGCGTCACCCGCATATCAGATGTGGGTATCTAGTGCCTGGTTAGGTTATAGATGTTGCTTTGTATAGGTTGATAGTAAGAGAGAGCCAAATGGAGGAGGGATGAAAAATAATAGCTAATGTAGGGCGGTTCTCAACCTGTGGGTCGTGACCCTTTTGGGGGTTGAACAACCCTTTCACAGGGGTCGCTTAAGACCATCGGAAAACATATTTCCAATGGTCTTAGGAACCAAGACACCTCTCCTTTGTCCATCTCCAGACAGGTCCACCCACATGCAGATACGCCCACATCTGAGTATTAAAGGGTCGTGGCATTAGGAAGGTTGAGAACCACTGTCAGAGTAAAGCAAGTATTAGGGGAAGGTGGGCTGCAGCTCCTCTTTCTATCCTCTGAAGGAGTGATTATACAACCCTAGGTTCATCCCATGGACCCTTGGGGGGTATGTATCACCAACCTGGAAACTCCCAGTCTAGATAGTGGCATAGGTCAATGGTTCCCAGGATTAGAATTACTACGAAGAGTCCTCAAATCCATCTATGCACTAAGCATATAGATTGGATTTTGTTTAGCTCCTATAAAACATACAATAGCACAGCATGATAAACATATTTTCAGTAGACTAAGTAAATAATGTCTCATCTATATGTACTATTTTTCAAATGCACATTGTGATGAATAAAATACAAAGCTATTTAAAATATCACAGAAGTCCATAGCTTTTTATACATTGTCTCAATAGATGAATATTGGGCAATGGGAGGCTGAATGTGGGAATGTGGGGAAAAAAAGGTTTAAGTTAAAAAAGGGGTGTTGAAAAAGTTAGTGGAAAGAGAGATCAGAAGTCAGAGAATCTGCATTTGAATCCTGACTCTACATTTTACTGCTTATGTTACATTCAACAACAAATCATGGCATTTTTCTAGGGACCTATTTCCTCATTTCTGAAATGAGAGGCTTAGACTAGATAATCTTCCAAAGTTCTTTCTGGTTTTAAACACTAGAATTTTATGATTCCTTAAATGTGTGTGGGGAGGGATGGGGGGGGTTTAAATTACAGAGCTCTTAAGAGAGATGCCTTTAGAGATCAAGCTAAGGATGATAATGATAAATGGTTTGGATGCTTTATAGCCTGGGTGTAACCTAGATCTTGAGTTGAAAGTGAAAAATACAGGGACCAAAAGATAGACTGATAAGGAGAAGCATCAGAATTGTTGGCCAGCAACTGGTGACCTAGATCTATAACTTTGAAATGGGTTAGCCGTAAGGGAGAAGCAGGAATATTGGAAAGAGAATGCAGCTGCTCTGGGGTGGCTAGTTGACAATTGTGAATGTCTCATGAAGCAAATGCCATTATTGCAATTATAGTGATGGCAATGTTTCCATTTAGACAATTTTAAGAAAACATATCTTCAATCTTTTTTTTTCAATTTAGTCTAATTTCATTATCACTTTATGATACTGTTCAGGAGCTTCTTTGCCTCTTTTTCGGCCAAGTTAAAAATATGTCACTATGTAGAAACAATTCATTATGTAGATATTATCATAACAGGGATAATTTAGTTAACTGATTTTGCAAACTTAAATTTCTTAATCCTGGTACCTTTAAAGTCCTATAAAGTCCATGAGCCTTCTCATAGAGGTTTTGAAGAAAATAAATCTTTATGGTCTAGGCTGATTTGACATTTTACATAAAATATGCATTTGCTTCCTCATTGTTTCCAAGAGTACATCCCCTAATGATGCTGGGCATTTTCCTCCTGATGCGACTGACACCACAAACAAAACCTCTGGTATTTCAGGGATTTTCTTGTCTTTTTGATTCATTGATGATCTCTTTTCTGGCCCAGGCTTCTTAAGACCTCCATCTCCTTGGGTCCCCCCTTTCTGTATTTCCTCCATTTTCCTCCCAGCTGTCCCTTTATGAATCTTTTCTGGACCCATGAAACTGCTCCATGGGACCTTGGTGAACTTCAGGGTGGCCACTTCTATGACTCAAATCTCATGGGTTCCAATTTTCAGATTGTAAACTCAACCCTTTTGGAATTGACTCTTGGCAAAAATCAGCTTCCTGTCCTTGTGAAGAATTGTTCTCCAAAGGTTTCTGGCATCAAGCAGCTCTTGCAAAACATGTTGTTGATGATTTAAGCGTAAGGGAAGTGAGACATATGGATGAGATTTCCCTATAAATGCACATGAGTTGAAAAATGAATGGGATGGGCTACATATCTGGCAAAGCCTAGCTTGGATCTGATGAATCCTTTCTTATTTGAAAAGAAGGTCCTATTTTGAAATGTCAGAGCATCAGACTTTCATCCAGTGGATCTCTACCATGCAAGGCAACTGAGTGATAGAGCGGTTAGTGCAACAGGCTCAGCGTCTGGAAGATCTAAATTAAAATCCTACCGCAGATTTTATTAGCTGTGCGACTCCAAGCAAATCATTTTATCTCAGCCTTAGTTTCCTCGTTTAAAAATTTTAAAGATGTTTTATTTTTTTCCCAATTACATGTAAGGACAATTTTTAACATTTATTAAAATTTTTTTATTCCAACTTCTTTCTCCCTCTTTTCTCTCCCCCCCTTCCTGAGACAGTAAACAATTCGATATAAGTTATACATGTGTAATCATGCAAAACATATTTGGGTATTAAGTCATGTTGTAAAAGAAAGCACAGATTCCTCCCTCCCCGTGCGCCAAAAAAACACCCTACCGAAAAATAAATAGAAAAATAATATGCTTCAATCTGTATTCAGATTCCATCAGATCTTTCTCTGGAAAGGGATAGGCATCAGCATTTTTCATCTTGAGGTGTTTGGAATTGTCTTGGATTGCTGAGAATAGCTAAGTCATTCACAGGTGATCATTGTACAATGTTACTGTTACTGTGTACAATATTTTCCTGGTTCTGCCCACTTCACTTTGTATCAGTTCCTGTAATTTTTTTCAGGTCTTTCTGAAATCACCCTATGTGTATTTTCTTTCTTTCTTTCTTTCTTTCTTTCTTTCTTTCTTTCTTTCTTTCTTTCTTTCTTTCTTTCTTTCTTTCTTTCTTTCTTCCTTCCTCCTTCCTTCCTTCCTTCCTTCTTTCTTTCTTTCTTTCTTTCTTTCTTTCTTTCTTTCTTTCTTTCTTTCTTTCTTTCTTTCTTTCTTTCTTTCTTCCTTCCTTCCTTCCTTCCTTCCTTCCTTCCTTCTTTCCTTCCTTTTTTTGCTTTTTGGAGGGGGGAAGGCAGAGCAATTGGGATTTAAGTGACTTGCCCAAGGTCACACAGCTAGTGTTAAGTGTCTGAGGTAGCATTTGAACTCGGGTCCTCCTGACTCCAGGGCTGGTGTTCTATTCACTGTGCCACCTAGCTGCCCCCTGTGTGTAATTTCTTATCACACAATAGGATTCCATTGCAATCATATACCACAACTTATTTAATCCTCCTTCAATTAATGAACATCCCTTCAATTTCCAATTCTTTGCCATCACAAAAAGAGCTGCTATGAATATTTTTGTACACATAGGTTGGTCCCCCCTTTTTTTATCTCTGGGATACAGACCTATTCATGGTATTTCTGGAGCAAAAGACACGCACAGTTTTATAGCCCCTTGGGCATAGTTCCAAATCGCTCCAGAATAGTCAGATCAGCTCAACAATAATACATCAGTGTCCCAATTTAGCTTCCTCATTTGTAAAGTGAGGGTACTGGCCTCTAAAATCCTTTCCAAATTTCAACCTATGATTCAATGAACTTCTGTGATTTGAAACAGGCAGGACTACTTCCTATCTCCAAAGATTTCAGGTACAGAATAGCTGTTGACATCAAACTGGTGGACTTGGAGTTCCCTTTTCTTGTAGCCTTTTAGAGTTTTCAAAACACTAGGTACAAGTGTTATCCCTATTTTACATATAAAGGCACTGAGGCTTGGAAAGGGCAAGTGATTTGTCCAGGGTCACATCAACAGGAAGAGGTGAAGCTGAAACGTGAACGTGAGAGTTTTGAATCTTAGCCCCAAATCCCCCTAAGTCACCAACTCCTTCTACTACACCAGTGATACTCAGACTTTTCAACAGGGGTGGGACCTTCAGTTTAAACAAAACTTTGGCTGAACCTTTGTAGTAAAATCCTCTGAAATGACTATTTTTAATGCCTATTAACAAACAAAATAAAAGTCATAAAAAAACTTGGGGTGTTTCAGGGTTCCTTGCAGCACATTCTGATAAACAGCTGCACTGTGGCATGTTGCCTCTAGTCTCAGATGCTTTTCATTGTCCTGCCTGAGTGATGCAGAAATAGGATATTTAGCACCAATAGTTCTCAACTAGCAACCCCCAATTTACGCATTTAAAAACAGCTTTATTCATTCAACAAATATTTATGGAGAACTTATTCAAGACAAACCACTAGAAACTGCCTTCAAGGTACTCCTTCTTGGTCAAATTCTGCCCTTTATAGTGACATCTGCTGGCTACATACATAAGCATATAGAAGAATCATGCACGTTGAGCAATAATGTATGATTCAGGGATGGGTGGTATAAGCAAGAACTACAGGATTTCAAGAGAGTCTCAGAAGCAAGAGAGTCTGGCATGCCTAGCCCAGCCTTTGGTATAAAAGTTTAAATATAACACAGAATGAAAGCTATCAAATAGCATGTTATTTTAACTTTTCTACTGAAGGAGACATCCGTTCATGTCAAAAAGTACTCCTGGGACAGGCTTAAGTTGTTAAAAGTTCTCCAGAACCGTACTGAACTTCGTCTGGATATCCAAGTTTTGCATCCAAATTTGGACAACCCTTGGGAATAAATATCCTCAAACTATCATGTTATATGAAATACAGTTCTGCTGAGACAATGGGTAGCTATATGGCATAGTGGATAGAGTGTCTGGCCCTGAAGTCAGGAAGACTCCAACTTCATGAATTCAAATCTAGTCTCAGACACTTACTAGCTCTGTAAGGCAGGTCACTACCTCAGTTTCCTCATCTGTAAAATGAGCTGGAGAAGGAGATGGCAAACCACACCAGTATCTTTTCCAAGAAAATCCCAAATAGAATTATGAAGAGTTGGACATGATTTAAAAACTGCTGGCCAACAACAACAAGAAGCTGAGATATTATCAAAATCTTGAATTTCCCTGTGTCCAGTCAGAAATGAGTGACCTCCTTTAGCCAGCAGCATGAATATTCTTGATGAACCCAAAAGCTAGATCAAAGACAACATCGAGATATCTTGGAAAGGTGAGGGTTTGAAACTACTTACAGAATGCTGGAGGAATGAGGAGAAAGGTGATCTGCCGATAGGTAAGGCTGTGCAGCTGGGAAAATCTGAGTCAGGATGACCCAGAGGACTAGGGCCTGAAGCAAATTCTACTGGTACACTCATGCCTATCTCTTCTTCTCTGCCAATATTTTTGAAATAGATTAAAAATTTGAAATAGATAAAGATGAACATGAAGGACAACCTGGAAAGGAAAGGGAATCAGAATAGGGATTTAAGGTTTGTAGGGACTGAATATATAGGTATGAGGTGTGTGTGTGTGTGTGTGTGTGTGTGTGTGTGTGTGTGTGTATGTTTAAGCAAGGGGTAACAAGAATTACCCTTATAGGTAATTTCACCTAAGTTATAGCCCAGCTGTCAACAGTGTGCCATACCTGCCCCTCTGAACAAGGGTGAGGTTGAGGGGGGGAAGGCCAAGATATATAGAGGAGCTCTGGGAAGTAGGGACTGCTCTCTCTCTCTCTCTCTCTCTCTCTCTCTCTCTCTCTCTCTCTCTCTCTCTCTCTCTCTCTCTCTCCCCACCATTTACATGTATACACATATGGATATGTATATATACACACATTTATCTAGATATATATGTATACAGATGTATATGTATGTATATATGTGTCTATACATATATATTTGTGTATAAACTTGCATATATACATATATGTGTGTATATATACATATGTGTGTATATATACGTGTGTGTGTGTGTGTATACTCTTATTGATGAACCAAGTACGGGGGACAGTTTGAATATTTCTATTTAGCTTTACCAGATCACAGAAGCTCAGCAGTGGAAGAGACCTCAAGAGATGCCTGATCCAATCCATACTTAACTGGGAATTCTCTGCAGCATCTCCAAGAAATGATGATCCAGTCTTCACTGGAAGATCTGGGTGACGAGGAAAACCACTACCTCTCATGGCAGCCTGTTGTACTTGAGGATGTTTCTGTCTATAAGGAAGTCTTTCCTTAGAACTAGATTTACATCCTTGCAACTGTCACTCGTCAGTCCTGGTTTGGCTTTCTGAGGCCAAGCAGAAAAAGTGATCCATAAATCTTTCCTCTAATTAAACCCCTCCAGGTCTTTCACCATCCTGGTTTCATTCTTTACTCCTCTCCTGGCTCCACTCTTGACCCTCTGGACTCTTTATACAATGTCTCCTCATCCTGGAAATGCACCCAGCTCCTGTGGTCCCTTACTCTGACTGAGCAGTCTCTCCTAGAACCTGCCCTTTGAGGACAGTGCCCGGGCTAGCCATATTTTCATTCCTCTCTGGTCTCCACCTTCAGACTTTCCCGGCTTCCACTACGTTCTTCCTCACTCCCACACTTTCCAGCTTCCTTTGACGCTTCATCTTCTCCATTAGAATGTAAGTTTTGAGGGTAGGAGCCCTCTTTCTGCTTGTATGTGTATTTTGTATTTTTGTATCTATATGGTGATTTCTCAGTACTTAGCCCAGTGCCAAACACATACTAACCACTTCCTAAATGCTTGTTGCTATCTACTGAGCTCCCAGTCTTTTGAACCCCCATACCACCTCGTGGGTATCTGTCTTGGGACACTTTCTTTACACATTCTAACTTGAATTATATTTAACTTAAAAATAGCCTAGCCCCCCAGTAAATGGCAAGTGCCTTGAAGGAAGGGACTATGTTTAACTCATTTTTCTATCATCAAACATTTAAGTACCTGCACTGTGCTTACGTATTAGGCTTGATAGAAAGATGAGATATTACCCTTGCCCTCGTGGAGCTTATAATCCAGCAAGAGGGATGTATCTATCATGCCTTGAGCCTCTTAACCCATCTCTATTTTCTTAATTTTTTTCCTTTTTATTATGACCTTAACAATCAAAAGCATTTCAATTTGCAAAGAACAGAAGGACACTATCTCCTGACATGGGGCGTTTTCACTGACTCTCAGCCATGCTTGGAATTCTCTCCTCATTTCCAACTATTGGCTTTCCTGACTTCCTTTAAATCACAGCTAAAATTCCACCTTTATTTAGCTTTTTTGTATGCAATTGTCTCCCTCATTAAACTGTGAGCTCCTTGAGAGCAGGAACTTTTTTTGTCTTTCTTTTACCCTCAATATTTAGCATAGTGGCTGACACATAGTAGGTCTTTACTAAATGTTTGTTGTCTGAAAAAAAAGGTCATATAGACAATTGCTAATTTTTATAAAACTTAGAATATTTTTAAAAATATATTAAATTTAATTAGGTAGTAACAAAGTTGCCCTGTTTTTGTTCTTTTCTGAACTTTGTTTTCTTCTGTGTATTCTTTTTTTTTTTCTTTTTGGAGGGAGGAAAGCAGGGCAATTGGGATTAAGTGACTTACCCAAGGTCACAGAGGTAATAAGTGTTAAGTGTCTGAGGTTGGATTTAAACTTAGAGCCTCCTGACTCCAGGGCTTGTGCTCTACTCACTGAGCCACCTAGCTGCCCCTCCTCTGTGTATTCTTAATGTTTACTAATGCTCTTTTATTTCTTTTTAAAATATCTCTATCACTTACCTACTCACCCCACCTCTGCCTTGCGGTCCTACCTTAAGTAATGCTTCAAAATAAAACCAATCAACATTTTGACCACATCTGGGTTCTTTATATGTGTGTGTATATATGTATGTACAAATGTTTGTATATACCTTTATATGTATGTGTACATATATATGATTTCTTTCTGCTCATTTAGTCCATTATCTTTCTCTGAATTGGTGGGAGGCTTGCCTCACTGTCCATCTTAAGAAGTCATTGTGTTGCTCAGAATTCTGGTTCTTCAAAGTTGTTTGCTTCATATTATTGCGGTCATTATGTACACTTTACTCCTGGTTCTGTTCATTTTACTCTTCATCAGTTCATCCAGGTCTTACCAAGTTTTTCAGAATTCTTCACATTGAAAATTTTTATGAGACAATAATATTTCTACTGTATTCATATGTTATTGTTGTTCCTCCTTTTTCAAAGAGAGCTATCATGGCTCTTGATTTGTGAGTAGAATGGAGAGAGAGAGAGAGAAAGACTCAGAAGTATTTGCTCATTTTTCTAAGTGTTTCAATATTTTGATTAATTGGTGAGAATGATAGAAATAAATATCAGTTATAACAGTGTTTTTCACTGCTGCTTTGAAAGAAAAGGGATGATTGTGTGGTACCTTCTCAGAGTTACCAAAGAGTTGGAGGAAACACTAAAGATGGATGCCTCCTTGTTAGAACAAAAATCCCTAGCATATTTTGACCAAATGATACAATGGGTTTTGATTGTCTGAAAAATACTCTCTCTCTCTCTCTCTCTCTCTCTCTCTCTCTCTCTCTCTCTCTCTCTCTCTCTCTCTCTGTCTCCCTCTCTGTCTCTCCCTCTCTCTGTCTCTCCCTCCCTCTCCCTGTCTCTCCCTCCCTCTCCTTGTCTCTCCCTCCCTCTCCCTCTCCCTTTTTCCCTCTCCCTCTCCCTTTTTCCCTCTCCCTCTCTCTCCCTCTCTCCCTCTCTCTCTCTCTCTCTTTCTCTCTCTCTCTCTCTCTCTCTCTCTCTCAGAGGGAGAGGAAGGACTAAAAAGTAAGCAGTTACATCAGATTATGGAAGAGAAGACAGGAGATGGGAAGTGAGAAGGCAGGAGGGAGGCCAGCACCACTGTTGCCACTGTGGTGATTGCCAAAAAAAAAAAACAACTTTCAAGAAAAAGAATTCCAAGATACTAAGACAAAGACAACAACCAAGGTATGTGGAAGCCAAATGGAACAGGTGCATTGCCTGGAGTCTTCCTGTTGCTGAAGCTGGACTGATAAGAGCCTACTGTCCCTTGCCTCACTCTGTCCCAGAAGACTGCAGTGTATCTCCAATTCATTAAAGAGAACCTCCCTTGTACTTGTGTCCCTATCATCTGAGACAGTCCCTGGTAAATAGTAGGCACTTAATAAATGGTTCTTAACTATCCAAAACAGTTAAATACTCTTCACTTCTGCTAATATTAAAAGAGCTGCCAGAAGAATCCTAGAAAGTATAGCCAAAGATTACAAAGTCTTGGGCAGGAACCCAAAGGCCACTCAGGGAAAGGTTATATTTCCCTCAATGCTGTGCTTTGAAAGCAAGGGATGGAGAAGAGAAAATTCAGTTTGGGAAGTGAACAAATGGCTAAGATGCAAATCAGAGTTGTATTTCTGCATCATGGTTTAAAATATAGGAATGACAGACTCCCGGCCAGAGATCAACTGTATTCAACAAAAACTCATAAAAAGTGCCCTTGTCTGGTATCTCACAAATTTAATTAAAGGACTTTATGCTAGAAAAGAAGAAAGAGGGAGAAAACTACCCACATATACCTACCATGCTAAATATAATGGAGGATAGCTATAAGGAAGGAAGATGAACAGCCAAGATACCCAGAAGTTCACAGGAGCCAAAATCCAAGAAAGAAACCCAGTGATAAAAGCCTGAAGTGTCTAAAAAGATTAATGAGGGTTAAGCAACAAACAAAAGGAACCAGGGATCCTAATGCAGGGAGGAAAACTTCTGTAGTATTATGAAGATGAATTGGGTTGAAACCAAAGACTGCCCTCTGGATAGGTCTACCTTATCAAGAGAAACAGGATAGAGTAACACAAAGAAATTGGAGGGAGGAGGGAGATTAGTATTGGATATCAATTAGATATACTTAGGAGGAAATCTAAAAACTTGGTGAAGGGCATTTGGTTGAAGATAGTAGTGGGAGAAAAGAAATAATTTTGTCCCTGGGATATAATTTACCATGAGAGAAAGAGAAAATAGATGAGCTGGGGAAATAGCTCACAAGATGGGTACAGAAACACGATGTTGTAATGACGAGACACTTCAGTCATCTGGGTGTCTGCAGGAGCTCTCTGCCACAAGCAGAAAGACAAGGTTTTTGACAGCGATCATTTCATCTTTCAAAGAGTAGAGGAAGAAAGAAAGAATGAAATGAAGAAAGGAAGGTAGTAAAGAAGAAAGAAGAGTCATTGAGGCAACTTTTTTTTAATGTAGAGAAAAGAACAGAAAGAAGGCTAAAAAGAAGCATAGATGAGCAAGATAGCTTAGAATGAAAATAAAATAAAACTGCAAGTTCATAAAAGATAAATGAACCAACAAGGCAAAACAATTCTGGATGTCATCTTTATTCCCATAGAAAGGAATTCATTCCTTCACAGTTTGACTTCTGTCTCATCATTCATGTGAAAATGCTCCCTCCAAAGATAACAGTGATCCCCTAATTACCACATCCGATGCTCTTTTCTGTCTTTAAACTTCTTGACTGATTTGTTGCATTTGATGCTATTGACTACTTTTTGCTCCTGGATACTCTCTCCTCTCTAGATCTTCAAAACTCTTCTCTTAGTTCTTCTATCTCTTGGACCACTCCTCCTCTGTCTCCCTTGCTGGTTCATCATCTCTATCACCTCACCCCTCACCCCAAACTGTGAGAGTGTCTCAAGGTTCTGTCCTTGTTCTTTGGGGTGTATATGACGTTTAGCTTTTAAAGCTCTTCACAACCTGTCCCAAACCTGTGTTTCCAGCTTTGTTGGACATTATTCTCACCCTGCAAGGCAAGGGATAACTGTTACAATGGAGGGAAAGAACAGGAAGGCAAAAGGGAATGGGTTAAACTTATTCTCATTGAATTTGACTTAGGGAGGGAACGACATACACTCTGAATTGGGTATCTTGCCCTACAGGAGAGTAGGG
>CM053599.1:208186313-208203854 GCA_028646575.1 Pseudocheirus occidentalis
GTGAGGATCTGAAATAACATTTGTAAAGCCCTTCATAAACTTTGAATTGTAATGTCAATGTCAGATCTTATTGAACAAATTAGATTTAGGTGGTCTAGAGGATTCTTCATTTAATCCATAAGGTAAATTTCACAATGATGTAGTATTGTAGCCTATTCACATATGCTAAAATAACATAGATAAACTCAATAGACTGGCAACTTCAACAAACACTCAGAAGCTGAACTGAATACTTACTTTACATATTTGAGGATCGACGTCTTTGGTCATATAATACTCAAAATAACTGGCAAATCCTTCATTGAGCCAAATATCATTCCACCACTTCGCAGTAACCAAGTTTCCAAACCACTTTAGATATGGAGACAAAGAAAAAAACCCTTTCTTACATTTCATTCATATTCAAGTCTCTGTATTTTCTTACATTCAGTATGTATACAACATAAGAAATATTTTGGCTTTATCTGATATGTACAAAGAACCTAAAGATGCAATTTAAAACCCCCTGTGTTTTCAGTATGTCTTGAAGATACCAGTGATGAGTAACTTTGTAGTGATTATTTCTTTAAAAAAGAAAAAGACTTCTTCCACTGGTGAATATCAGCAGCTCATCTATAATTTACAGACAAGTGTCTTAAGTCTGCAATTTAGAAAGCTAAGACACTGAGTCACATGGCTAGTATGTGTCAGAACCAAGATCTTCCTCACTCTTGGGTCAGCTCTTTCTCCTCTATGCCAAAATATTGCCCCATTGTATTTCAGAGCAGTTTCTATGAAGTTAAGCAGAATGGGACCCCTTTATAGAACTGATGTTGGGGAATTGTAGAAACTTACTATATGGCATAAATCAGGTAATTTTGCTATCTGTGTTATGTTTCAAGAGACATGAATTCATCTGTGATATATGCAAATTTGTATAACCGTAAGTGTTCAGTCATGTACAATTGGGTCCCCAGGGATTTTCTTGGCAAAAATACTGGAGTACTTTCCCATTCCCTTCTCTGGTGTGTCTTTGTTTTACAGATAAGGAACTAAGGCAAATTGGGGTTAAGTGACTAGCCCAGGGTCACACAGCTAATAAGTATGTCTAGTCAAATTTGAACTCAGCTCTTCCTGACTCCAGGCTCACTGCTCTATCCCCTGCAGTTCCCAGCTGCCCATTATAAATGAAACGACTAAATTTCTAAAACCACCAGGAGGCATAATGACACAATGACAAGATTCTACTCATCTTTCAGGCCAATAGTCATCCTGAATGTCCTCTCTTATAAAGAGGAAATTTAAAAAGAACAAACAGATTTTTCTAACTCTGTTTATTACTTTTCCTTAACAAAAATTTGGGTCAGTTGAGAATTAAGAAATAAATAAATACACATTTAACTGGATTATAAGGGCCTGTCAATGACATTGCCTTATTCACTTTCAAATCCCAGTTTTATCCAAGATTCTACTTCAGCTTTGGTAACAGTTCCACAGCAGCTTTTTTCTTTGTAAAGCAAGTATAGAAACATTCAGATTAACCTTTATCCCATACCTGATGTGCGATTTCATGGGCGACAGTGGACAAAATGATGGTTTTTCTCTCTGGGTGGTCATCCTTCTCTTGCACCAACGCAAAATCATCAAATGTTATTAGTCCCCAATTTTCCATGGCTTGTGAGTCAAAAATAGGAAACCCAATGAGATCTAAATGGAATCACATTGAAGGAAAAAAGTTAAACCATTGCCTCTTAAACAGAATGTTGTTCTGATGGACTGATGGACACGCAGTACAAGAATTTCATGTTCATCATTTTGTTAGTTTCATGTTCATTATTTTTGCCTAATAAAATAACAAGATCCTATTTTCTTATTTGTTACCTTTGTTCTATGCAGATCCATTAAGTTGGGAAATGTGGCCCTATTCAAAGTCTCCCAATTGTCTCTGAACTGCATTAATCATGCTGAATTTAACAAACTATGTTTCAGGTACAATTTCAAGAGTGTAATATCTTATAGAAGAACAAATTATGCTTTATTCAATTTATCTAATTATGGCTTTATTCAATTATGTGGAACATGAAATATTTTCTGTCTTTACTTTTATTTTAAATGGTGAGACAAGAGAAGTAGACCCTATGATTTCTAATCCTGTGTCATTCAAACTGAAGGTATTCCATAAAAATTTTTGTAGAAGGGCGGCAAATACGACCTCAGACATGACACAAAACTAGTTGTGTGACCTTGGGCAAGTCACTTAACTTCAATTTCCCTACCTTCCGCCTCCAAAAAAGCAAAACAAATTCTGGCTCTAATACCATTTGTGTGGCTAGGTAGGTCACTTCTCTAGGCATCAGCTTCCGGATCTGTGCGATGAGGGACTAGATTTGGGGATCTTGCTTTAGATTCTATGTTCTACTCAACACTGGAACATTAGCATCTAGCCTAAGCACTAGGGAAAAAAGGGTTGGAAAGAAGGTCAATAGTAGGAGGCAGGGAAAGGTTAAGAGGTCAGGCTGATAAATTAAGAATAAAGAGCGAAGGTGAGAAGGAAATGAGTCTTTATAGAAAGCAAGACTATGAAGCTTTGCTGGGCATCCTCACCTCTCCCCCCCTGGCCTCCTTGGCTTCCTTCAGGTCACAACAAAAATCCCACCTTCTATGGAAAGCCTTTCCTGGTCCCTTGATGCCAATGTCTTCTCTCTATTATTATCTCCAAGTTATCCTGTATACGTTTTACTCGGACCTCCTTGTTTCACAAGTTGTCTCCCCACTAGTCTGTGAGCTTGGGAAGGGATTGTCCTTTGCCTTTTTTCTTACCTCTAGCACTTAGAACAGTACTTCACACACACTAGGTGTTTAAGAAATGTTTTGTCACTTATGGACAATAAACGTCATAGAATACAGAGTTTTCAAACTGGAATGAACCTCAGAGATCAAAACCAACTTCAGTTTTACAGATCAGGAAGTCAAGGCCCCTACATACACATAATGACTTGCTCTAGGCTACACAATGGGACCAGAGTAGAACCCAGAGCTTCTGGCCCCCTTTGCAGGGCCCTTTCCACTAACCTGTGATGCCTCTCACTATTATACATAATCCCTATGACTGAGCTGCTTTCTGAAGGCTCTGAGGGGGGGAGCTCCATGGGGAAAATTGGGGCAATGAACCATGGCAGGTCCCTTCATGCGACTTCTTAGCCCTCTATTAATGTGCATCTATCCTGGAAAAAAAAAAACAGAACAGAAAGAGTCTCTCACCTATTTTTGGAAGAGGATAACCGACATTAAGTAAATCTTCCAACTTTGAGAAGATAGGGCCTGCAATACTCAAAGCCAAGTCTGCTCCCCCTTCAGCTACCGCATCCTTCCGAGTCCAAATCCGTACCTAAAAAGCAAAACAAAACAAAAAAGCCCTCAAAAGCAGAAATGAAGACAAATGATCAGCTTGATTTGATATCACAACTTGTTTTCTGCGATGCTGCTTTGAAAGAATGTCATTGCTCCCTTTCTGAAGGAACATAAAACAGCCAAATATTTAAGCATACGCATAAAATCCAAGAGCATCTACATTGTATGTATGTCATCTCTTGGCTCATTTCACTTTCCATGCTAGAGAAAGGAGATTAACTAATAAACTGGTGGTTTCATTGGTATAAAGAATTCCAGGGGAAGAAAACTCACGCCAATTTACATTGGCATCTTCTCTGCAACCAGAAGCTTTAAAGAGCTACTTGTGAGCTTAAGTAATTTGTAAATCATTTGTCCAATCAAAAAGCCAAGCATGTTATCAGTTAGGACCTGAACCCAGGTTCTTTCTGCCTCTGAACTCAATTCTTTATCCTTGCTACCAGGCTTCCTCTTACTTTCTGAAGAAGTCTTATTTTTCTAGTTTAATTGTATTAATCTCTTTTAGAAAATCTATTCCTAGAGTAAAGGCTAGCTCTAGGCAAAATCGTGACATGGATGATGTTTGTCTTTGGTGACCCTGGTCTTTTAACCATTCTCTTTCTGGCCAACACTAGGTAACTTGGGCAAGTCATTGCTTCTCATCTGCTGCACCTTAGCTTGGGATCTCCCTGCTGACCCCTAGCCATCTTGGGCTTGTCATTGACATACTCTGTTTCCTGATTCTCTTAGGTCACCTCAACTATTTTGAATCTTGTTATTCAAATCCAGGCTCTCTGCTTCCCTCAAAGTGACAATTAGCAAATTTTACTAAACCAATTTATGCTCACTGGAAGCTAGGGAAGGGTCACCAGCACATCTACTTCCATTCTTTCTCTCCAAAAACTCCCTTTCATGAGAACTGAACCCAAGTCATTGACTTCATTACCACAAGCCTCTAATCAATTGGATTAAGGAACCCCCAAAACTGTCATTGCCTTTCTTAGAAATTCTTGTATGGTTCTAGCTGGTAAATTTCCACAGTACCTTAGTAGGTAGTTAAGGATGTAGGGTTAATGAGATGCCCTCTGGCTGAAAAGTGTCTCCACGGAGACATTGGCATCAATTAATAAGCAAACATTTAGTAAGTGCTTAGCATATGGCAGTTCTTGTTCCAAGAACTGGAAAAAGAAACATAAACTTTTAAGAAGGTGGGTGGCAAACTCAAATGGAAATGGAACCAGGTAGCAAATTGACTTAGAAAACCTCAAATTAGCATTATCTATGTTGTTTTGTGTTTGTATTTGCTTTGATAAACATTTCCCAACTACATTTTAATCTGATCCCAGAGGCACTCTGGAGTTTTTCTGGCCCATGTCCAAACCTTTGATACCTCTGCTTTTAGCATTTGATGTTTGTTTTTGTTTTTCAGTTCAGGGCAGTTTATACTATTGTCTGTGGTTACCTGAAGTTAAAGTATGGGTAGTAGCTCTTTAATGCCCTTCGTCCTTTCCTGCCCACTCCCAAGCCAAAGAGAAAGACCAACCCAGGATTCCATACCTGGTGAGCACTAGGAGATAGACAAGGAAGGAGGTATTGGAAATAGACTCGGTATGTTGATTGCCCTGAGCACCAACAACGGCTTGACATATGTACAATCATTATGCATTGTGACCATTCCTGGAAAAACAGTCAGATTTACCTCCTTGCCCCGTTCAGTTCCGTTGACATAATTGTAGTCACACACAGCAAATGCAGTGATGTATGTTGACATTGGGGGAGTTCGTTCAAAGCTGGTAACCATCCATTTGTTTCCATTTGCATCTTCTCTTTCAGAAGTGGCTAAAGAAAGTTGTTTATTTTAGCACACTGACAGCATAAATCATAAAATATGAGCCATGAGAGTAATTTCTCCTTTCTCACTTGGCCATTCTAATATTTACCTGACTACTTCTCAGACTGTCCCAGTGGTTTAGCAAAGTTCCTTCCTTACCCTTCACCAATGTAGGTTTGATGGGGTGCCTTTGTAACTTTGTTTGTGACATTGTTGTAACTTCAGTCTGTAAAAATCTCACTTGTATTTGGGTACCTGTGTCTGTAACATCAGCCTGTGCAATCAAGTTGCAAAATTCACACTTCCCCCCAGCCATAAAGCGTTGGTTCTGCCTCTCCCCTTCCCCCCAGCCTAAAAGCATTTTCCCTGAAACCATTAACTCTGCCAGCTATAACTATCCTTGCTTGGTATAATAACAAGTCATAACTATGAATCCTTCAAAAGCATTCTATAAACAAATCCTTAGTTAGAGAATTGTATACCTCCTTTGTTCTAGTGGCCAGCTGCAAACTATGAATCTTTCAATGCATTATCAGTAAGGTAACTCCTCAAAATCAGACACGTACTGAATCCCCAATTAGCCCAGCTTCCCAACATCCATCTTGTCAAAAAGGACTTTGATGGCTAACAGACTGGGCACCTCTCAGCCAAAATTGACCACTGGCTGACTCAGTGATGTTTCAAGGCAAAAACCACACCTCTTGGTAGCTCCCCTCCTTGGGCTTTCTCCCAGTGAATTATGGGCAATACACCTGTGCAGTTGATATAAAAAGTACATGTCCCTTTAAGCACTGACCACTCCTTAACTTCTCCCAAATCCCTCCTTTACACACCTAGTTAGCATAATGGCTATCAGATTTATGGTTTTATTACTATATAATCAGTAGCCCTAATTCCTGCAGGTTGCAGGCTTTCTCTGACATGCGTTCCTCCCCCCTCCCCGCCACTGAAAAGCATAATAAACTTTTACTACAATAATAAACTTGCCAAGATTGCTTGTGCCTGGTAATTCTTTCAGACTAAGAACCCTCAAAGGATTTCCTAGAAATCCATTCCCTCTCCCCCTCTTCAGGTTCACAGATGTTAATCACGGACCAACACAAACTAAACATTAGAATGACACGGTACAGCGCTATGAGTGCTGACTCTGGACTCAGAGCCTGGACTGGAGCCTCTTCAATGCCTCCCTTTGCAATTCTGGACAAATCACTTAACTTTCTCAGGTTTCTGGAAACTGTAAAACAAAGAGATTGAACTAGAGGTTTTAAGGTTCACACTTACTCTAGATCTATGATATGGCATACAAGTCTGCTGGTTTCTAGACTAGCCACTTTGTAATGGTGTTTGAAATATTTTTAATGCCTAAAGGACAGTGAAATAAGTGACAGCTCTACCACTGGCATGGCTCAGCTGCTTCTGTCTTGGTGGAAATCTAGTCCCCATCTTTAAGACCCAAACCAAGGTGCTTTTCAAGGCAGAAAGGGGTGTGGGGAATACAGTGCACCTTTTTCCTCAATTTCATGTAAAACCAGAACTAAACTCTGTAAACATGCAGACTGTGCTAAGGGATAACCATCATATGGTCACATACATTTCCCAGGTCCATGTGATGGATATCTTCAAAATGTAGGCAACAACTGAGTTGCACAACTGAATTATTTTAAAACTTTCATACATGTGCACTTACCCACCCATCACTTTGTGCTAATGTTTGTTAATCCATCATTGATGTTTTGTTTACTGGCCCATTGGATATAACACCATCGTGAATTATAAGAAATGTTCACTCCCTAGGCCAGTGGTTCTCAACCTTCTTAATCCGGAGACCCTTTAATACTCCTATGTGGGCGTATCTGGGTATATTTGCATGTGGATGGACCTGCCTGGAGACGGATAGAGGCACAGTGTCTTAGTTCCTAAGACCATGGGAAATATGTGTTTTCCGATGGCCTTAGGGGACCCCTGTGAAAGAGTCGTTTGACCCCCAAAGGGGTCATGACCCACAAGTTGAGAACTGCTGCCCTAGGGAAATGATCATAATGTTCTTACAAAATAAACTGGAATCAGAAAGAAGCATTCCTTACCTAGGACTGGCATATTGGAAAGAGCCACGTAAGTGGGATGATGAACAATTGTGATATTGAAGGTTGCCTTCATAGCTGGCTCATCAAAACATGGGTAAATTCTCCTGGCATATGATGGTTCCAGGTTGGAAGTAATCAGAGCCCTGGATTGAAACATATTGGTGGGAAATATTTATTTTCTGCTATCTTGTAGTCAGAAAAGACTTGGGTTCAAATGGACACTTACTAACTGTGGGACCCTGGGCAAGTTCTGTGCTCTCTCTGAGTCTCAGTTTCCTTATCCATAACTGAGGACAATAATGGCCAAAGTACCTACCTTGAAGGTTGTTGTGGGGATCAGAGGGGAGGATGGATCCAAAGGTTTTTGGTAAAATTTAAAACTCTAAATAATCTACCATTTCTATTATTGTATATTATCAAGCTACTTGTTATTAGCAACAATTACCATTATTATCAGCAAATAAATTGGAGAGAAACTATATTTAGAAGATATTGATCTTTATGTTAGGAGGGGCCTTAGCAGAATGGAAAGTGCACTGGTTTAATAGATGGAAGCCTTAGATTCTAGTCCCATGTCTGCCATTTTAATCATCATGTGTCTTTGGGGAAGCCATAAAAATCTCAGAACCTTGGTCTCCTTATCTGTAAAAAACATTTAGGGTCATAGTCAGGATCAGATTGGATAATATGTGTGAAAGTAGCCTATAAATTCTGGAGTGCTATTCAAATACAAGCATTATTGCCATTTTTCAGCCAAGGTTTGGGGATGAGGAAGGAAAAAAACAAATTCTTCCCTTTCCACCAGTCCCTGCCCTGCCAAAGACAAGCATCTGTGCAAACATACTTCAAGCCTGATCATCCTGAACTTTATAGTGTTCCTGTAAATGAAACCTGTTCTTTGTCCTTCATTCTTGAAGAGGACCATGACATCAGAGAGGTGATACCATGGCATGCGAATGGATCAGATTTAAGGGAGGCAGGGCTGTGCAAAGTCACCAGCCTAACTCTCTCCTCCAGAGCCATCTGGGTCCAGTGACCAGATATAGATCAGGAATTCTGGAGATAGCCCCAGATGGAACAAAACCTGAAGAAACAAAGGAAATACTATCAAACACTCACACAGAGAATGTAATACTTGTTACATATAATAAGCATATTACACTCTTTACAGCTCTATAATCTGTAGATATCAGCCAAAGTTTTTGGTTCAGACGGACTAGACTAAGACTTGAGCCATTAACATAGCTTGCAGGTGACCTAAATACAAAAACCCACCAGGAAAGGGACCAACAGCAGTTCCCTCAGGCTTCTGATTAACAGACCCTCATACCTGACCAAAGCAGAGACAGGGAAACTATGCTCAACTGAATCAGTGTTATATTCTTGGTGAACATCCCTTCCATTTTATGACTAAATAGATCTCACTTTGTTAACAATTAGATGATTTGCACATCTCATCTTAATTCTGAACTTAAAGCACCAGACCAACCTGCATTAGGTCTGACCCATACAGATGAATATAGGCAGTGGATAGAGGCAGAGACTTACTAGCTGTGTGACCCTGAGCAAGTCACTTTACCCTGTTTGTCTCAGTTTCCTCGTCTGTAAAATAAGCAGGAGAAGGATATGGCAAATCACTCCAGCGTCTTTGCTGAGAAAACCCCAAATAGGTTTATGAAGAGTTAAACATGACTGAACTGACTGAACAGCAAAAACAGATGAATGTAGGGATATGACTATCCTTTGGATTCAGAATCTGAATTTGAATTTGAGATTGGCTACTTATTACCTATGGCTTAAGTTCTCCAAATGTCATAGGACTGAGGTCTAGAAGGGACCTTAGAGACTAGAAACTGGAATTTAGACCAAATGTTATTTTATAAAGGAGGAAAATCAAGGCCTCCCTATAGAAGTGAAATGAGTTGCTCAAAATTTCCATAGGTAATAAGTAGCCAATCTCAAATTCAAATTCAGATTCTCTCCCCTAAGTTCAGTGCTCCATTGCCAAGTTCTCTCATTATGGTCTCCTCTCCTTGCTACAGAAGCCAGAAAATTATAGAATCATAGACTGTTGGAACTGGAAAGGCTCACAGGACCCATCTGATTCAGTATCAAGAAACTCTTAGGGCTACTTCTCCCACCACATACAAATGAGTACAAATTAAGGTAAATGACTCCAAATATGTTATGAAGTCAGTTACCAGCAAGGTCTAAACAACATTGTTGGCAAAAGAATAAATAAGATTTTTCAGTAAGTTGTCAAAAAAAATCCAACACCACACCCCAAAATCAAAATGCTTACCATGGCCAGATGTTTCACCCAATGGTGAGTCATGTTTGCTTATCCTTTGTTTTCAAAAGATGTTGGATCTGATTCTTTGTTGAAGAGATCATGTTTCCGAGAATAACGGCCAACATTTATGTAGCTTTTCCAAAGGTTTACAAAGTTCTTTACGTAATAGCGTTTAATCCTGACAGTCATGCTGGGACATAGGTGCTATTTATCCTCATTTTACAATGGGGTCAATGAAGGTCAAAGAATTTACATATGGTTTTGTTGTCCAGTCATTTTTTTCAGTTTTGTCTGACTCTGTCACCCCCATCTAGGGTTTTCTCAGCAAAAAGAGTGGTATGGTTTGCCATTTCTTTTTCCAGCTCATTTTATGGATGAGAAACCAAGGCAAACAGGGTTAAATGATTTGCCCAGGGTCACATAGCTAGTAGTAGTATCTGAGGCCAGATTTGAACTCAGGAAAATGAGTCTTCCTGATTCCAGGACCAGAGTCTATCCGCAGTGCCATCTAGCTGCCCTCACATATGGCCACCCCACTAACAGGTGTCTGAGGCAGCTTGACTCTAAGCATAACATGCTCCCTTCTCCACGCTACTTGGTTGTCCCAACCACTTAAAATGTATGCTCTCTACTAAGAGGCCACACGGCATATTGGCTGGAGTGATGCACTTGTGGTCGGGATGATTTAACTTTGAACCCCACACATTTACTATCTTTATGCCAATGTTCAAATCCCTTGACCCTCCATTCCCTCATCCCTAAAATGGTGATAATGATGCTTGTAGTAACTATTCCACAGTATTACCGTGAGGCTCAAATGAAATCACGTATGAAAAGCATTCTGCAAACTTCAAACCACCATATGAATGATGACTTATGTTGATCAGCACAGTGGTAGAGTTTGGTGACAGGAGTATGGAAAAGTGCTTCAGCAGAGTAGAGGTAGCGGCTGCCTCTAAGAGCATATCCAAAGTGGTAGGCCAAAACAAAATCTAAAACACATCACAAGAAACCCTGATACAGACTATGTGACCTTGGAATGATCACTTCTTGGCTTCAGTCTTCTAATATCTAAAACAAGAGGGCTGGACTATATGGTCTCTGAGGTTTCTTCCATTTCTGACATTCTGTGACTCAGTGATTCTATATCCATATTTTTTCTTGTTTCCAAGAAAAGAATCACAATTTTCTAAGTTTGTCATTGATGGAATCCTAATAAAGGTGCCCCGGCCTCAATATCCTAACTTCATTATAAGCCATAGCGAACAACAGGCCCACTGTACCTACCTAACCCCACTACCTCCCGTCAATGTCCTCTCTTCCTCATATATGCCTCACTGTTCAGTGAAACAATAGGTGTATCCATGAACTCTTAGTTCCCACTGAAATAGCAAGCATGCCCATGTGTTGCGATCATAGTCACTATACCTCTACCTAGTCACTGCCCCCAGACCCGTTCCCACAGAAAGTGGTGTGTTCTTGTATTCAAATCACAATCACATCATCCATCTAGCCAAGACAGGACCACAAAACCTAACTATCTGTCCTGACCAGACAGAACCACAATAACTAGTCGGCTGGAGGGCAGCACGATCAGAATATTTAACCACTGACCCATAGATGGGTCCCCTTCTCCATTACCTAATCCCTTAACAAACCCCCACTGCCTTTTTTATATTCATAATTTCTGTTATGTAATCGCACCTTTACCCTATAAAAATAGCTCTTGCTCTCTGTGAAGTTGCTGGTCCCTCTTGGAACCTAGCCCACTTCATGAGACACGTCCATCTCAATATGGTAGTTTAATGGTAAATGCCTCTACTTGGATCAGAGGTGTCTGACTGAATTCTTTGGGACAGTTTCACCACAACACTGTGAAACCCCAACAGTTTTTGGGTGGGCAGAGTCCCCACCTCTACAATTTTTGGCCCCTGGGTTTAAACTACAGTATTATTATTCATGTAATAGTAGTAGGAAAATGCTATGAGCAGGATTGGTTAACTACTCCTGTTTTACTTCCCCCATCCCTTTTACTTAATTATTGCCTAGACAGGTTTCTTAGTATAAACACTTTTTCTCTGCTCTAGGAAGCTGTATCAAAGAATCTCTCTCTTTCTCTTCCTCTCCCTCTCCCTCCCTCTCTCTCTGTGTCTCTCTCTGTCTTTGTCTCTCTCTCTCTCTCTCTCTCTCTGTCTCTCTCTCCCTCTCCTTGTCTCTCCCTCTCCCTTTCTTCTCTCCCCTCTCTCCTCATTCCCCTTCTACCCCCTTTAAATTCCAAGACCCTGGTCAGATGCTCTGGAAAAACACTTCAGTCTTAGATCTATATTTTTCTGCTTTCTTCAACAGCCTCTTCCCAACTGCATTTCTTCTAAATACTTCTAGATTAGTAAAGGCTTGTGGTTAGTGCTATTTGTAAAGATAAAATAAATATCTAAAACAAGGAAGTTAAACACTTTCCTCACCTCCAGAGGGAAAAGATTCCGGATTCTCTTGAGATAACCCAACACAGAAACAATGATATGAGATCACTGCCTCAGGATTCATAGGCTAGGAGGGTTTGAGCTATACAACATATATCCCAATATTCCTCATGCCTAATCAGTCCCAAATAGCTATGACTTCAATACAGAGGCCCCCCTTCTTAAAGATGGCGGCCTTTGCCTACACTTCTATTCTTCCACCTCCAGGTGACTTGTTCAGAGTGGATAGGGCTTATCACTGCTTCTATCATGCTGCTTCCTTTCTAATTTACTCAAGGGACTTGTTTCACCAAGATATCACCTGGTGTAGCCATATTTTTGGTTTGTTTAATGCTTCCTTATTGATCCCTTTTTCTGTGATTGAGTCTTGGACTTTCAAAGACCAACACTACCAGCTTTAATGGTATTAAGGGGATGAGGAGTGTTGCTATCATGGCTGGATTTTAGGACAAAGTTCTTCAGCTTTGAGGTAAATTGTGTGAACTGAGATGCTAGGTGGAAGAAGAAAGATGAGGAAAGGAAAACATGAATCCTAACACTACTAAGAGAGAGGATCAAGGGTACCATCTGTTGTGGAGGAAAGGTTAAAAAAAATCTTGGCAGCCAATTGAGGAGTCCTGTGGGTGCCAGTTGGGTATGGCTGAGAAGTCTCTACAAACAAAAGAATTAAAGATGTATTGACTGAACTCTAGCTATGTTGGCTAAGACTGTCTCACAAAAGAGCTGTAATAGTTTCTTTTGGTTTTTTTTTTTTGGAGGGCAGTTGGGGTTAAGTGACTTGCCCAAGGTCACACGGCTAGTTTTGTGTGTGTGTGTGTGTTAAGTGTCTGAGGCCAGATTTGAACTCAGGTACTCCTGACTCCAAGGCCGGTGCTCTATTCACTGCACCACCTAGCTGCCCCTGTAATAGTTTCTTTAAGGAAGAAAGTTGAACTAGCCATCTCTTTTTTTTCTCATATAATTCATTCCATCTCCTGCCTTACCACATTTGCATAGGTCATCCTTCCTACCTAGAATGCTCTCCCTCCTTACTTCCGCTTCATGGAGTCCCTTACTTCCTCCTAGGTACAACTCAAACACCACCTTCTACTGAAGTCTTTCTTGATTCCCTTAACTGCTAGTGTCCTTCTTCCCAAACTACCTTCTGTTTAACAACTTTGTATGTATTCATACATACATATATGTGTGTATACATGTGTATGTATATATACACATATACACACACCTGTGTAAATATATTAAACATATATCATAAATACAGTGTGTGCAGACACCAAATAAATGCAAAATTTTCCTTCATTAGAATATAAATTCATTATGAATAGGGATTTTTTTTTGTCTCCCCAGCACTTAACACACTGTCTGCTGCATAATAGGTACTTAATAACGTTAGGTGGTTGATCATAGCTTCTTAATGACTTCATAAAATTTGAAGTGAATTAATCCAGCCTGGCTAGTCTGTGCACCCACCCATAGAGGAAAGGAGGAACAGGTATACAGAAACAGTTAGAATGACTAACAGATATTGAAGCACAGATCCACATTACCTCCCCATGCCCCCCCCCAACATTCCTCAGAGGAACTCTTCCAATCCTTGTGTGCATCTTTAGCTAAAAGCCAAATAATGTCAGACTATTCATGCATTTCCAAAAAAGCTACCTGCCTTTCTCAACACAAAACTGTTCTACATGGTGGCAGTTACCCATAGGTCCTGGCCCATATTTCTGTCTAAGACTATGTTACCACACATGCTGCTATGCCTTTAGGAAACCGAGTCACAAGTGGATTCCTAATGGAGTTTATTGATATATCCATCTTTGCATACATTGAGTATACCATGTACGATGGCTTGCATATTATCAATAAACCCTGTAGTTAGGTTTAAATAGTATAAAACTGTATTTACTACTTTAGATTCAGAACCAGACTAAATTCAATATAAAATAAATGCTAAAATTAGTTTAAGACAAAATATCTGAACAGGAAAAATTTTTATTTTACTAGTGATGGTGTTATTCAGTCTAGGGAGGGATGTAGCTGCAGTACAGATTTTCCAAAATAAGAGGAAGGTAAATTATTTTCACTGGAGAGCTTAAAAGTTTCCATCTCCAAACTCTGCTGTCCATGTAGGATACAAAGAAAGGGAGGAGTCTACTTTCTAATCCTTATTAATTCTTCACATTTTAATTTTTCTACTTTTATGACTAGGTCCCAATTAATGTGAACAACAAATCTCCTGAAATGGTTGTTATTTGAATTCATATGGAATATTTTCATTGGACTGGAACTAATCACCATATTTTACATAATATAACTTCAAAGAATGCAAATTTGAAGGTATGCAACTGCTACAAGGCAGGTCTGATCAGTTTCCTTATCAAGGGACAATGCAGCAGATAGTGGAAGAGATCCTCAGTGTCTCTCTTTGCTTGTGTACTTCGTGGGCTTATAAGAAGTCATTCACATTCCACATGCTAGGTATACTGTAGGAGTATGGTCGATTGATCACTGTTCTAGGCACTGAAAACCCACCTAGCTAGCCTAAACATTTTAGGTTCCTAGGAAACATTTTCAGGAATGGCTCCCCTTATTTTCTGTCTTTTGCAAAATTAGAAAGATTAATGGATCAGAGAGTCTGAAGACCTGGTATCTAGTCCTACATAGGTAGATCATAGGGTCTCAACTTCCTTACAGAGGAGACTGTATTTTAATCCCAGAGGCAATTGGCAGCCACTGGTGCTCCTTGAGGAAGAGAATGACATGGTCACACCTGTGCTTTAGGAATTGCAACTTGGCAGCCTATGAAGATGGATCTGGGTGGGGAGGGGCCAATTAGGAAGCTTTTGCAGTAGCTTAGTCAAGAAGTGATAAGGACCATAGGGTCATAGATCATAGACTTAGAACTGGAATCAGTTTCAGAGGCCATTTAGTCCAAACCCCTCATTTTACAGACGAGGAAATTTCGGGCCGGGGAAGTAAAGTGATTTTTTCCAGTGTTACAGATAATAAGCCGCAGAGGTGATATTTGAATGGAGGACTTTTGACTTCAAAGACACTATTCTTTCTACTAATGTAAATGCTTTCTCCTTAAACACTGTGAGTTTGGTATGAGTAAAGAGAAGGGGATAAAGCTGGGAGGAGATAGAAGTCCCAAGACTTAGCAATTGATTAGATGGGAGGGCTCTTGGTGGTGAAGGAGAATGAAGAGTTGAAGATGATTCCTAAATCTTTAACCTGAGTGACTGGAAGAATGTTAGAAATGGGTGTGTAGATCTTGTTTTCTCTATCTAATTGTGTGTGGGTGGGTGGGGTAATAGAGAAAAATGAATTCTCATTTGACCTGTTGAGTTTGAGATGCCAAGGGAATATCTAGGTGGAGCTGTCCAGCAAACAGGGAAAAATGAGGGTGAGATTACAGATTTTGGAGTTGTCTGTATAAAATACCCACAATCCAGAAGTTGATGAAATCACCTAGAACATATAGAAAGAGAAGAAAAAAGAGGCCAGGACAGAGGTCTGGATACATTCATATAGAGAGAGCAGGGTATGGATGAGGTTGGTGAGCCTGTAAAAAGGGTGAAAAAGATCTATCAGATAGGAAGAGAATTACAATAGCAAAAGGTGATGAAAAGCCTGGGAAGAGAGACTATCCAGAAGGAGGAGGTGTTGGACAGTGTCAAATGCTACTGAGTTCAAAAAGGATATTTAACAACCAAGAGATTATCAGTGACCTTAGAGAAAGTGTTTAGTTAGAGTGACAAAGATAGAAGCCAGACTTCAAGGAGTTGTTTTTGATAACTATTGAGTACTTGACTTAACAAGTTAAGTAAGTGAACACTTTCTACAAATTTAAAAGGTGAAGTTATTGAGATCGCTGAGCACATACAGTGCTTAACGGAGTTCTTGCAATCCTTGACAATAATGTTGTTAATCTCACTTCCAGTGCTAGCAGAGCTCTGAAAGAATGGGTAGATGGCTACTAAGAAATCTGGATTTGAAGCCAGAAGACTCCGGCTCAGATTCTGGCTCTTGATTATTAACTGCCAAAGTCACTCACGTTGTACTCAGTCTCTAGGCTTCCACCTCATCAGTAAAATGTGAGAAGTGGAGGAGCTGAGATTGAAAGTCTCTGACTCTTAATATGTGATCTGTACTCAGATTTCTAAGTTTGGTCTCTTGGTGACCTAAAATTTGCTGACGCTTCTTTATTTATTTATTGGAGGGGGGAAGGCAAAGGATTGGGGTTAAGTATTCGTCTTTCTCCAAGTTGTAAGAAGATGCCATAACTGAGCTATCTCAAATGGGATACAAAGAAAATCTGTTTTTGTACATAGAAATGTAAAAACTCCGAGAATATCCTCTCGCTACCACTTTCCATTTCTAAAGGAAAAGCCTGTTGGGTCTGAAAGTTAAAGAGGGAAAGTAAAGTGCAGGTATGGGGTGAAAGAAGCAAGAACTGGATGCCCTTAGAAGACTAGTGCTGGAAAGCTAAGACAATCTGCAAGACTGGGAACCCTGTGCCCTGAGAACAGAAAGGAGCTGAAGAGACAGATTTAACTGAGATGGATCCTCAGGAAGAGAAAGGGAGAAGCTGGGTGGCCACGACTGAACTAGTTGAGCATCACGGGAAGGTGGGAAGGGAACGAAAAGGAACACGACAAACTATCCTCTTGGAAAATGTGAAGGAACGAAGTCAGATTTATCAAAGGTGAGAATGGAAATCCTGCTCGAGAGGGATGGGGACAGATGAGGACAATCCTTCGGGATTTGTCTTTCCTCTGAAAGAAAAGGAAGAACTTCAGCTCTTGCCTGGGGGATGGAGAAAGAAAGGTTGGCGAAGAAAAGCAGATGGGGCTAGTCTTCCACTACTGAATACATGAGAGGCAGGAAGTGAAGGGAAAGTCTTGTGGGGTGAAAGTGAAAAAAAGTGGGGAAGGGGGCACTGGAAAAGGGAAAAAAACAGAGGATGTGGGGCAGTGATGAGAGGCTGAGGATGAGAACACCATCCCTTACCTATGTTTTCCCTGATCATAATATACGTTGCGTAAGAGCCCATCCCTGTGGGTCTGGTTCACTAAACCAGAGTAGTTCAACTGCAGCACGTAGTGGCGTCCGGCCTTCAAGGTTTCCCTCAGTTCCATCACCAGGTACTCCATCTTCGGGAACTTCCACAAGTTACTGACCGCCACCTGGCCCACTGGCCGCTGCTGCCCGTCTGCCCCGGGGCCCTCGGGCAAGGGACCCAGCACCGAGGCGCCCTCGTAGTCTAGCTGGAAGCTGTGGATCAGCACCCAGGTGGTCGGGGAGACGCATTTCACGGTGATGTTGAGACGCCCGTTGAAGGACTTAGAGGACTGCTGGATCTGGTCCGGCTGCAGGGGGACCCAGAGCTCCAGATCATAGTGCAGGGGCACCAGGTCGGAGGGCAGGCGCGGATGCTTCCAGGGTTCAGAGGTGGGCTGGAGCTGGGGCTCGGAGGTGGGC
>CM053599.1:208209523-208221173 GCA_028646575.1 Pseudocheirus occidentalis
TTTTATTGACTTATTTGTTTACTTTTAGTTTACAAGATTCAGTTCCAGAATCACTTGAGTTTGAGATTTTCTCCCCTTCCTCCTCTCCCCACCCCCACCATGGTGGCATGCAATCAGGTATAGGATCTGCAAACACTTTCACATTATACAATAGTCTGGTTGTATAGAAGTGTTGTAACCAGTGGAGTGAACAATGGGAAAGAAGAAACAAAACCAAACCTGAAAAAGAAAGAGAACATGTAGATTGCTTCAGTCTCCATTTAAACTCTGTTCTTTCTGGATCTTACTCTGAATATAGACATCTCCTTCCATTCTGAGACTTGTAGAGCTGTCTTTTAACTGTGTGTTGCTGAGAAGAGTCCAGTTTATCAAGGTTGGTCATCACACATACGATGTGTCTGTGACTGTGTACAAATTTCTCCTGGTTCTGCTCTTCTCACTTAGCATCAGTCTGTATGAGCCTCTCCAGGTTATTATGAAGTCCATCTGCTCCTCATTTCTTATAGCACAATAGTATTCCATTACATTCATACATCACAACTTGTTCAGCCATTCCCCAATGGATGGGCATCCCCTAAACTTCCAGTTTTTTGTCACCACAAAGAAAGCTGCAATAAATATTTTTGTACATATGGGTCCTTTTCCCGCTTCTATGATCTCTTTGGGATACAACCCCAGAAGTGGTATTAGCGGGTCAAAAGGGTCTATTCCATTTGTTAACCTTTTTATTTCTTAGCCAGTACCAGATAGTTTTGATAATTACTGCCTTCTAATATAATTTAAGATCTGGCACTACTAAATCTCCTTTCTTTACACTTTTTTTTTCATTATTTCCTTTGATATTCTTGACTTTTTGTTTTTTAATGGATTTTATTATTTTTTTCTATCTCAGTCAAATAATTTTTTGGTCCTGGCAAACAATTAACCTTGGCCTTTCTTAGCTCTATTTTACTCCCACGCTTAGATCTCCAGGAGGGCAACGGACCACTGCTGAGATGGTTTCTATATTTGGGCTTATTTTGCTATCTGTACCATGACATCTTGTCCTGGACCTGTTCCCCAGTAATGTTTGTACAGGTCAGAGGTCCTAGGCCTCACCTGATATCCTGTGGTGCTCTTTGACTATAACAGAGCTATACGAAGGCTTTCTTGCAATTGCCATACTTCTTAGGGGAGCTAGCCCATCACTGGCAAAGAAAATATGGGATCCACATTACTCATAAGTGAAGAGTGATTTTGTTGGAAAAAATCATGCCTTAGTTTTCCATAGGTGAAAGCCCAAATATGGTTCTAAGCCTGCATATCATCCCCAGTATGTTTCTAAGCTTGCATATCATCGTCATGCTACACAACATTAATGTTGCAATATTTCTACAGCCCATCTGCTCTCTTGGGAGTATTTTATAAGCCAGTTTCTAGGTACTGTCCCCAATCTGAATTTTGTCAAATATTTTTAAATTGTCATGACTCTGGTCATTCACAGAGCACATCTTTAGTAGATTCTTCTAATCTCATCTCAATATAGACTTTTTTATAGCTTTCCTGTCCCCTAATTCTTCTTATTTATCCTTTGAAACTTCTAAAATAATTTCAGGCTTACATACACAGTCCTATATGCATGCCACCCAACCCTAAATAATAATCCCTTATAAATGTTAACATTCATCTAGGGGCAATATTTTACAATTCCACACTTGTATTTTTCACCATATTGATCCATAATTCTAATATTTAATCACCAAAGGGATATCCACTGATTAAACAATTTAGCCAAATTCGAGGCACTAGATATTGGTCAGTTAACTACATCATGCAGATTGAAAGCAGCAGCAAGGGGAAGATGCAGATAAACAGCTATGTGAAGAATGGTTTGCATTTATCTAGAGACAGGCAATTATATAAGAGTCAGAATTCGCTTTAGCACCAACACCTAATAAGCATTCATATGAGGACATAATGTAGATGTGCAGGAGATCAAGGTCAGGGAATGCCAGTGCACAAATAAGAAAGAAAGGAAGAGAAAAACAATTTTTAAAATTAATTAAATAAAAAACAGCATTTTAGACCGAACAAAACAAATTTAACATCTAACTTCAGTGAGAGAAGAAAACAAAATATCATATCAGAAAATACAAGTGCCCTTGAAAAGGAAATTGCATAGAAGACTATTTTAAAATTCATCAAATGCAATATTAGCATTTTTTAAAAATAAAGTATCTGATAACATTCCTCAAAGGTAGGCAATATTGACCTAATTCCAATTTTAACCTTGAGCTTTAAGGGAAAAAATAAGTTAACATTTTTGAAAAAATCAAAATTAAAATGCTATATTACCAGTATATTAAAGCGTTATTGCTTGCACCAATAAGGTAGGAAATCCTACTTAAAAATAAACCAGGATCTAAACTCCCAGAGCAAAAAAAAGTCCAAAAACAAACAAAAAATTTCCTGGGCTTTGTACTTGTAAAAAGCAGGTTCTATTATCTGGTAAAGTTTGGAACTTTAGGGAAAGGAACAGTTGTTCATTCTATAGGTGCTGCTGTTGGCTTTAAGTAGGTGGGTGAGGCAGCTTGAGCGTGGCCTTCCTTCACCTCTTGGGCAACCAAGGTGGCATAACCTTCTCTTTGACGATGCCTCTATTTTGCCCTTCATTTTGGAGACGGAAGCTTCATTGAGATGCCTACTCTCCAAGCCAACTGAATTTGATTCACTAGGATAGGATTGATATCAAAAAGCATTTCTCTCCATGAGTTAGGCCCATCCCACTTCCTTCACTAGTGTCATATGGATTAGTTCTCCATAAAGAGAGACAAGAGCAACTAGGGAGTACAGTGGATAGAGCGCTCGGCTTACAATCAGGGAGACCGCCTCCTGAGTTCAAATCTGACCTCAGATACTTACTAGCTGTGTGACCCTGGTCAAGTCATTCAACCTTGTTTGCCTTAGTTCCTCATCTATAAAATGAGCTTGAGAAGGAAATGGTGAACCACTCTGATATCCTTCCCAAGAAGACCCTAAATGGGGTCATGAAGAGACAGACACAACTGAACAACAATATAATTGAGCCCCCTTCTTTTAGCAGCTAGGTGGCACGGTGGATAGAGCACTGGGCTTGCAATCAGAAAGACTCATCTTCCTGAACTCAATTTGGCCTCAGACACTTAGTAGCTGTGTGACCCTGGACAAGTCACTTAACCCTGTTGTTTGCCTCCATTCCTCATCTGTAAAACACACTGAAGGAGGACATGGCAAACCACTCCAGCATCTTTGCCAAGAAAACCCCAAAATGAGGTCATAAAGGGTTGGACAGGACTCCTTAACAACCACCCATGGGCAGCTTCTTTTCCTCCACCTAAACCATGAGGTAGGCCCAGGTTCTTCCTCCTTCCCTCTTGTGACATGGATTACCTTTTCCTTAAAGGAGACAAAGCTATCCAAGGGAGCTAATTGGTCAGGACTTCCTTGACGCAACTTTCTGGTCACCCAAGGGCATGTGGAGCTGGGGCCCTTGGGACTTGATGGATTTCTGAAGACCCCTCTAAGTGACCTCATCCTTCACATGTGAAGAACAGATTCATTTCCATATAGACAGGAAGGGGTTAGTTAAGTGCTGTTGTATCCTTGTCACATATCTTTGCTATGTTAGAACAAAGTCAACCTCCTTTGGTTAACTGTTCACTTATTACTGATTTGAGTTCTGATTTGAATTTCATTCTGCTAAGGAAATGCTGGGGTTAGAACTGACTCTAACATTCACCAGTGACCCCATTAGTCAGTCAAGCTGAACTGCCAAGCATTTAAGTCTAGGGCAGAGAACACAGCTCTGATGGACTGATCATGTCATTCGAATGCTCAACATATGTTTGCCTAGAAGACGATTTTTATGGAGAGCTCATACAAGGCAAGTGCTCACATGGAGATCAGAAGAAGAGATGCAAGGACACTCTCAAGGTCTACCTGAAGAACTTTGGAATTCATGGTGTGACATGGGAGACAATGGTAAAGGACCACCCAGCGTGGAGTGCCTGAATCAATGAAGATGCCATGCTCTATGAGTGAAGCAGAATTGTAGCAGCTCAAAAGAAACGTGAGATGCACAAATTTAGAGACAACTCCACCCAAAAGTTTAGGTGAATTACATGTGCTGACCTGTGGTAGAGCCTTCTGAGCTCATAGTAGTCTGATTGGTCACAGTCAGACACACTGAGCCTCGACTCCAACATAGTGATAATCATTTTGGTCCTCTTCAAGAAGGACGGCAACCAACCAACCAATGCAGGTACTGCCTTTGATGAAAGATTGTTATCCACCCATATCTTCTCATCCTGCATAATTCTTGTACATGTGTACCCATAAATCATCCGTAGGAGATCCATTCAAAGAGATGAGGCTGTGAAACCTACACAGAATACCAAGTGATAGGGACCTTCCTCTAGATTCCTTGATCTTGGGGGGGGGGGGAAACTCATTGATTATCAATACTAAATTAATCAGCAAACATTTATTAAAGACCTACTATGTCTCAGGCATTGTGAGATGCACCGGAAATAAAAATGAAACTATCCCTACTTGCAAAGAGCTTCCATTATTCCTGTGCCTTGTTGCATGACTGTTCATATAACTTCTTTTGATTGACTTGATTGACTAATCAACAAATATTAAGTGCCTGCAGCAATCCAGGCACTGATGATGCAATCAGTCAACAAACATTAAGTGCTTACTATGTGCTCGGCATTATGCTAAGCACAGAGGATACCCAAAGAGGCAACAGGTAATCACTGCCCTCAAGAGGCTTACAATCTAATGGAAGAGACAGCATGTAAACAAATATATGCAAAGCAAGATAGATACAGGATAAATAGGAAATAATAGACAGAGGGAAAGCACTGGAATTAAGAGGAGTTACAGAAGGCTTTCTGTAGAAGACAGGATTTTAGCTGGGACTTAAAGGAAGCCAGGGAAGTCAATAGTTAGAGTGGAGGAGGGAACACGTATCACTTACCGTCTCAGAGTGGTGGAGGAAGGGAAAAGAGAGGGAGGGATAAGATTTGGAACTCAAAACAAAAATTGTTTTACCATCTCATTGGGGGAAAATTTTTTTTAAGGAATATGTGCAATTTCTAAAAAATTACTTCATCGTGAAGGACAGAGCTTCCAGAACTACATGGGTACCCTGATGGCAAGATAGAGTAGCATCATTGGCACAAACTATTGTACTATGCTATAAAAGTAAATGCTAGGGCCTGGGTAATCTCTCTAGCCCTGACTACCACTAGTCCAGCTAAGCAGTGACTGTAGAATGACTGGGCCATAGACAAGGAAAGAGGAAATGAGTGAGGAAAAGGGGACTCTAAGATAAAAGAGGAATGAAAGGGAGAGAAAGATAAAGAGGTTAAAGAATCAGGAGATGAGTGAGGGTAAGAACAGAAAGAGAAAAAAGAAGGAAGAGAAAGAAGAGGAAGGAAAACATTGAGGTGAAAAGAAAAAGAGCATTCAACATTTGTCTTATGTTATGATGCGACACAGGGGAAAGTTTTGGATTTGGAGCCAAAGGACCTGGGCTTGAATTCCACCTTTGTCATTATCCATGTGACCTGAAGTGTGTGATTTTATTTAGTAAAATAGGATCTTCATCTATAAAGTGACAGGATTAGACTAGATGACTTTTAGGGTCCCTTATAGTTTTGGGGTTTTTTTGGAGGGGGAAGGTAGGGCAATTGGGGTTGTGACTTGCCCAAGGTCACATGGCTGGTGTGTGTGTGTGTGTGTGTGTGTGTGTGTGTGTGAAGTGTCTGAGACTGGATTTGAACTCAGGTCTTCCTAACTCCAGGGCCAGTGCTCTATTCACTGAGCCACCCAGCCGCCCACCCTTATAGTTTTAAACCTATAATCTTCCGTGGTACTGGTGAAGCTTGTTTTCTAAAAAGTATATGAAATGAGTATTTAAGGAAATCAGACAAAAGTTTCATTCTATCTATAGAAATGAATTTTGAAGGCGTGAACATTTTTGTTGCTTAAATATGAAAATCTTTTGTTTAATGAACAATGTATCTTTGGTGATACCTAAACAGGCTGTGTTGTGGTTCAAGTCTTGGATGTAGCCCCACTGTTTGCATGTTGTGAAGATATGCCTTTGTGAGAAACGCAAACTGAAGGGGTGTCTAGGTGGCACAGGGAATAGAGCATCCGCCCTGGAGTCAGGAAGACCCGAGTTCAAATTCAGCCTCAGACACTTAATACTTACTAGCCATATGACCTTGGGCAAGTCATTTAACCCCAATTGCCCTCCCTTCCCCCCTCCAAAAAGCAAAAAAAAAAAAAGGTTAAACAAAATTTTAAAAAAGAAATGCAAACTAGGAATCAAGATATACAGGGGCTGGGATAGGGAGACCCTCCCTGCCCTACCAGAAAGTTAGAGAGCAGACCAGGGGAGGGGCTCCACAATGGGATCGCTGTTTTGGGGGTGGTAGGGGAAAGATGGGGAGAAAATTTGTAACTAAAAAATCTCATGAAAATGAACGATGTAAACAAGAAAACAAATAAAATCTATTACATTAAAAAAACGCAAACTGAAAACAACTTAGAAGTTTTACCTCATAATCATCAGATTGGCAAAGATGACAAAAGAGGAAAATGACAATTGATGAGGGGCTATGAGAGAATAGGAACATTAACTCATTGTTAGTGGTGCTATGAGTTGGTACAGCCATTCAGGAAAGGGTCATGTCCTGAAATAAGTCTAACTCATAAGTGCAGAAAGAAGACATTTTAAATCATGGTATGCATGGTCACAGACCTGCCACTCTGGGTGATAGTCCATCAGGAGACTTACAAGAAAGGTCCTTGTACTTTTAGGAGAAAAGAGGGAAGGGGTCATATGAGGTAGCAAGGCTTGATCATGAGACCTCAGACACTCTCAGCAATCTGGGCAAGGAAATCTGGTTTTTACCCTTCATCAAACTATCAAACTCACTATAAATCCCAGGGATGGACACATGGACACTAAAAGCAGGTTTGATAGTTGATCTAGTTCAAGCCAACTTTGTTTACAAGTAGGTCCCAGGGTGGGGACTTAGTTCAACCTAACTAAAAGTAAATGCCTCCAAGAGTAGGAAGGCAAGGACAGTACTAGAATTCTGACATTACTAGAATTTTTCAGGAGTAGCAGGTCATAGGTAATATTACATTTGATATTAACAATTTTCTGTCCATTATATTATCAATTTTTTCATCATAATTTAGAACTCTACTAGAAAAATCCTTAAACTATATAGACCCTTTGACACTAGATATATGTCCTAAAGAGGATCAACTTTGTAGCTTGAGATCAGTTGAAGGGGTCGTATGATTCTGTAGTTAATATGCCTCCTGTTCACCAAAGAAGAGGGTTCAACTCTTTGTCTCCTGTTTTACCTTTGCTGTAGTCTTCTGATGAGGTGCTTTCTTCAAGGATGCCTATTCTTCTGTCATCCTTCTCTGGGATCATTAGCCCCTCACTTATAGGAGCTACTACTCTCCTCAGACTAATTCTGCTTTGTCTACTCTGAATCACTTCATACAAGTATTCCCATGATCTTTTTTCAGGAACTTAAAGAATATCTAGTTTAATTCCTAGATACGTATGTGTGCTATAAATGATCTTTTCTTGATTTTTCTTTTATCACTGTCGTTTCCCAATACCACCCACTTTGGTGTACCCTCCCCCATAACAAAGAAAAACAATGAAGTACATCAAACATGTCAACCGTGTCTGACAGAGCATTCAGTAATCTGCATTCCTAGGCTAAAGCCTCTATGTTAAAAAGAAGGAAATATGTTCTAGAACAAAGAGCAATCGTCTTTTATCTGAATTTTGAAGTGCCTTAGGTTGTTCTCCTTCATATTACTGTGATCATCATTTATGTTGTTTTGTTAGGTCTGCTTTCTTCCCCCTGCACCAGTTCATAAAGATCTTTTTTAGTTTCTCTGATTTCTTTGTCAGCATCATGTCATTTGGCATAATGATATTTTGTTACATACCATAACTTGGTCATTTACAAGCTAATGGACATATACATTTTTTGTGCATAATTCCAAAATGATTGAAGTAATTCACAGATCAACCAGATGTGGATCTCTTTTCTTGCATCCCTATAAATACAGGATTTTTTTTCATCTTGATAATTTGAGTATTATGAGGTGATGTAATAGCTGTTTTAATTTACATTTCTCTGAGCATTATCTGGACAACTAGGTGTCAAGTGGATAGAGTAGCAGGTCTGGAGTCAGGAAGAATAATCTTCCTGAGTTTAAATTTGGCCTCAGATACTTAGTAGCTGTGTGACCCTGGACAAGTCACTTAACCCTGTTGGCCTTAGTTTCTTCCTTTGTAAAATGACCTAGAGAAGGAAATAGCAAATCACTCCAATTTCTTTGCCAAGAAACTCCAAATGGGATCACAAAAAGTTGGACATGACCAAAATAACTGAACAAGAAAAACATTGTCTGTATAGGGCATTTTCGTTTATTTTCTTTGGTATTATGAACTTAAACATTAACAAATATGAATATTTTGGCATGATGGAGTGATGGGACCTGGACCTCTAAAAGGAAAAGACCATGTCTTTGAAAGCACCCCAGTTCCTGAACTTTCTCACCCAATCCAGTCTCTGGTGTTTCACCTGAGGCATTTGGCCCATCCCACTCCACCTAAACACTCATTAATTCCCTTTTTTTTCTTTTTGGAGGGGGGAAAGGCTGGGTAGTTGGGGGTTAAGGGACTTGCTCAAGGTCACATGGCTAGTAAGTGTTAAGTGTCTGTGGTCATATTTGAACTCAGGTCCTCCTGACTCCAGGGCTGGTGCTCTATTCACTGTGTCACCTACCTGTCCCTCATTAATTCTTTTAATTATCCTTTCAATGTAGCTCTCTAACAACTTAACTCCTTCCATTGTCTGTACCTGTCCCACCCACCCCAGTCTACTTACCACTCTTTAACCCCACTGATATCTTTTCACTGACTCTTTTCCCTCTTTTTGTATATAAGCATCAGTCTTATCAAGTTGCAGATTTACTAAAGGACTCATGCCAGCTCTGTTGGAATTATAATAAACTTTGCTAGTTGACTGAAAGAAGGCTTGAGTGATTAAATTTTTTTCCCAGCAGACACCCCCTATACCCTTACATTTTGGGGTTCCCAGCACCCCAAACCACAATAAGCACACAGAGAACAGAAAAAAGAAGTTTGTGAAGTTGAAAATTTTTATTACATGCAGTTTATTTTTTATTAGATTTGACATGATAGTAACACATCTACCCTACTTTTGGGAGGTCCCTCTGACTTTCTTTCTGTTCTCTTCTGTGTATTTTTATATATTTTGTTGATGCTCTTTTCTTTTTCTCCCTATCACTGCCACTACCCAGCCTCTGCTTCCCTCAACCCCAAAAGAGAAACTCTCCACTGTAGCAAATAAGTATAATCAAACAAAAAAATTTACATAGTGACCATATCTGAAAATACTATGTCTGCACCTTTTCTCCATGACGTCTTTACCAAGAGATAGGAAGCGTATCTTCTGAAGTCCCCGTTGATCATCCCATTGATCAGAGATATAAGTCTTTTAAAGGTTTTTTCTTTATATTATTTTAGTGTAGTCATTCCCCAAAGGATGGACATCCATCTTGTCTCCAGTTCTTTGCTGCAATGAAAAGTAATGCTAGGAATATTTCGGTATCTGAGGTTTTGTAGAAATGGGCTTTTTCCAGGCTATTTCTTTTCTTCTTGTTATAGTATAAGGCCTGCATTGTAACACTACTATTGGAGATAGCTGCTAACCCTGAGTGATGATGTGGTAGGCTTGTTAGATTGCAGAGCAGCTGAGGAGAGCTTTTATTCTTTCCCCAGTCTTCTTACCTATTACAGAAGGGTTAGCTCAAAGCTTATGTAGCCCCTTTTTCACTAGGTTCTCTCTTCCACCCCTCCTTCTCTCTCTGGATGGATCTTTGAGATAACCTGAAAATAAGAGAGAGTGAAAAGAAATGGAGGAATAAAGCTGGTTTTACCTTTATCTTGAGAAGAGAATTTATTTAGAGAAACCATTAAAAAAAAAGGGTTAGTTTGAGAGAAGATAAATATTTCATGCAGATAGATATCAGACACATTCCTATTTCCATGCAACTAAGGAAAGGATCATCTCCACTTCTAGAAAAGCTGAGGAAAGAATCTCCACTGATCCCAGCCGGTAATCCCCAAAGCAACAGAAGCATACTGATATCCGACCTCTAGGCAAGCAGTTTCCATAAACTGGAACCTTAGAACTGACTGAAATAATCCCTTGGGACAAAAATGAGCCGAGTCAGGGAAGGTCCAACCTCCTGGAGGGATGATTGTGTTACATATGGAGTGCTTGCTCCTTATACCTGCTACCAGGAACACAAAACCCTAAAAGTGGGAACCTGATGTCTACACCAGTAACACAAGGACCTTATGTGTGAGGGGCTAAAAAAGATATGATACTGGCCATATTAGCTTTCCTTTATATTACTTTTATTTTTATATAGTCAAATAGTAAATTTTGTCTTTTAGAACATCTTCTCTGTTGTATCTGCCTACACAAGTCATCTCCTATCTACAAGGTTGAAAGTTATAACCTTATATTTTTCTTTTAATGATCTGACTTTTAATGTTTTACTCATTAATCCATTTGGTATAAGATGCTGTTCTAAACTAATCATCATTTTTTTTGTAATACATTTTATCAGTGTCTTTTGTCTTTACATTGCAGTCATTTCAAATTACTCCCTCACCCCATGGTATACCTTCCTGGTGACAAAAAAAAAAATAAAGAGAGTGAAATCACATAAGTGATTTGCAGGAGTTTGGACTAATGAATTAATAATAATTTGAGCTGGAGACATTTGGGAGAAACTGATTGAAATTTAAAGGAGAATAATCTCCATGTGCAGATACTGGTCTAGCCCACACTTGTAAGTTTAAAGAACAGAATCAAGGAGGATTAAGGAGTAGAACTTGAAAAAGATGAATGAAGAAAAAGGTAGTTGGCAAGACAAAATAAACTATGTAATAAAAGATAAGTAGAATAATTGGAGAGTAAAACAAAATGAGAGAATGTATGGAAGGCAAGGCAAATTGGTAAAATAAGCTGGCGCAAGGTTGAAGGTGAGGTGGATGTGGCTGTGGAAGTGCTGAAATGAAGAAAAAGAAGTTGAGCGAATAGGTACTCAGGGGTGAGTTGTAAGTATCCGCCAGAATTTGGCTGAAAATTTCAACTGTTATGGAGAAATTCTGCAATGACTTGCACTAAGTGAATGATTTTAGAGTGAATGTAATTAATTATTAATTAATAATAATTTTATAGTGAATCTATTTCTGCCATAGGTGGGTGATTGATATGTGTTTCAAAAGTAAGTTTATTTCCCTCCTGGAAGAAAAAGATAGAGTTTGAAGGACACTTCTCTATGCTCTGGGTTGTGAGGACAATGAAATATTCCTATGAAAAACTAAACAAGTAGTTAACGACTGTAGTAATATACTGTTTGATAAACCTAAAGATCCCAGTTTCTGGGTTAAGAATTCACTATTTGACAAAAACTGCTGGGAAAATTGGAATATAGTATGGCAGAAACTGGGCATAGACCATTATCTAACGCC
>CM053599.1:208221673-208240114 GCA_028646575.1 Pseudocheirus occidentalis
CAACCAGACTATTGTACAATGTGAAGGAGTTTGCAGATCCTATAAATGACTGTATGCCACCATGGTGGGGGTGGGGGTGGAGAGGAAGGGGAGAAAAATCTGACACTCAAGTGACTCTGGAACTGAATCTTGTAACCTAAAAGTAAACAAACAAGTCAATAAAATTTTAAAAAAAGAGGCCCCTGCAGCTCCCTCCAGCTTTGGCCCACTGAAAACTCACCCTAGGCCATGATCCTGATCCAGGCAACTTAAGGCAAGAACACTTAGCCTCTGAATGATTGCTTGGCCCTCCTGCAATCTGCAGGCCAGGAGCTTCTGAAGCAGCCATGTGGAGGTGGCTGCACCACTTCTGCTGCTTCCTTGCCCTGGAAGCAGTTTGGCTGGACTGTCTCCCCTGAATTTAGCTGAGCTCCACTAACCTTTCACTTAGTCCTTATTTCTTATGGCTTGATAATTCTAGAAATCGCCACAGCTGCTGCTGATCCAGTGTCCTTTAGGCTCCAGCTGCGGCTTCTCCTGGTGACCCTGGGGCCAAGTGGCGGTTTCAGGCCTGGCTGGTTTTGGCTCCCAGTGTACTGCAATGAGCCCTTCCTGTCCTGTCTGCCAAGCTGCCTTCAGTAGGAGATGTGCTTTTCTGTAGTTTTTTGAGTTCTGGAGCCCTACAATTTGTTTAGTCATATTTAATGGGTATTTGAGGTGCTTGTGAGGGAGCTGTGGAGTTTTCCTGTATCTATGCTGCCATCTTTGCTCTACCCCACCCCCAAGAGAGTTTTTTTAAGCATGGCAGAAACCTGGGCATGTTTGTAGGCAGAAGAGAAAAAGTCATTGAAGACAGAGAAATTGAAAATGAGCAAGAGAAAGGGGAAATAAGAAAGTATTTACATAATATCTGCTATGTGCTAGGCACTGTGCAAAGAGGGGTTTTGTTTTGTTTTGAACAAATATCTCATTTGAGCCTCATAATAACCCTGGGAGATAGGTACTATTATTACCCCCATTATACAGTTGAGAAAACTGAGGCAAATAGGTTAAATGACTTTCCCAGGGTCACACAACTTTTAAGTATTTGAGGATGAATTTGAATTCAAGTCATTATGTCTCATAGGTCTTCACAGATTCTAGTTTGGGACCAGTCTTTTACTTGGGAGAAATAAATGAAAAATTTTGAGGTATGGTGATAGTAATGGTGGAGGCGAAGGAGGAGGAGGAAGAAGAGGAGCAGAGAGAGACAGATAGAGACAGAGTCAGACATGGAGACAGAACAACAGAGATACAGAAACAGAGAGAGACAGAAATAGAGGCAGAGACAATGAAACAGAGGAGAGGAAGAAGAGAAAGAGAAGAGAGTGAGATGGAAAGAAAAGAAAATATAAGATATTAGAGAAGGAAGAGAGAAAGGGGAGGAGAGAGAGAGACAGAGAGACAGGAATAGAGAGACAGAGACAGAGACAGGCAGAGACAGAGAGAGGGAGAGGGAGAGGGAGAGAAAAAGAGAGAGAGAGAGAGAGAGAGAGAGAGAGAGAGGGAAAGAGAGAGAGAGAGAAAGAGGGAGAGAGAGAGAGAGAGAGAGAAGGAGGGAGAGGGAGAGGAAGAGGGAGAAGGAGAGGGAGAGAAAAAGGGAAGGAGAAGGAGATTCTGGGTCAGGATTTCATTTCAACAAGCAACAACAGGCTCTTTTAAACCTCACCTGCCTACTGGCATGTATTAATGACATGGATTTTCCATTTGACTAAGAGAACTGCGCAAGAGCCCTGAGATGGTGGAGCTCCTTCCAGGTAAACAGACTGAACAGTCATTGTATGGACAAGCAAAGAAATCCCAAGTTGCGTTACTATGGTAACTGTCACCTTACTCAGGTCTCACAGGTGGTAATTTTATTTCCTGAAACCTTTTGCATGAATGAGCCAAAAAAAAGTTGTTTTAAAATTGGAGTCAAGGAAATAGAAGCCATAACTTTAGGTTTCCTAGCTTACATGTAAAAAAAAAAAAGAACCACAAAACATAATTAAGTTTCTTTGTCATAGTGAAGAAGCTAGCTCTGTCCTGACATTGACACTGAAGTAAACCTGCTCTGAGAGTTTGTTTGACGAATGATGTAGAAATATGGATCCATTTCAATGAAATGATCACATTTAGCCCTCCTCTGAAAGCCCAAAGTCTGTCCAGCCTCCAGAGCACATTATGTCCCCTGTTGTGTTTTGCAACCATTTTATTTCCTTCTAAAAAGGCATGTGTTCCTTTCAATGCCAAATGGGATATTAAAAAACTGGACTTTCATATTATCATTGAATGAAAGCTACAACAGACTTGAAAATTACTTTCAAAGAGCCCTTGCAAATAGCTGCTCACCCACTTTACCTGGGTTAAATAATAATTCACACACTAAGCAAAAATATTAATTGGATTTATTTATTATTAGGACTGATTGGGGGGAAGTGCTTAGTGCCCTTAACTTCCTCTTTGTTTTTTTAGTCTGTCTTTTATTATTTCCTTTCCAATAGAAATGCAATACCTTTGAATTCTGTGCTTTCTCTCACAATACCTGCTCTTCAGAAAGGAGCTAAAATCAGTTTGCACTGTAGTCAACATTCATTAGTGTTCCCTCTTCTTGGAATATTTGCACCTGAAGCCCCTTCTCTGATTATAGAATGAAATACTTTGTCTCTATAAAAAGAAATATAGACACATGTGATGCAGCTTAGTGGGGGTAGGAAAGATAGGTTTTGGTTATATTTATCCACCCATAGCCTACCTCCATGCTTCCCTTCTAGCACTGTTGTTTACCCTGACCAATGACTTCACTGACTGGATCATATTGCTAATCTACCCTCGCCTTTCAGTTTGTCCTGTACCTTGCTACATAAAACCAGATTAAGCTTTCTAAACATTGTTTTGACTATGTCATTCCTGGGTTTAATATCTTCAATATTTCCCCACTGCTTACAAAATAAAGACCAAATCATCAGCCTGACATTTTCGTTCTAGCAAAATCTGTCCCTAACTATCTTTCTAGCCTGATCTCCTGGGGCTCCTCTATTTTTATAGTGTGCCATCCATACTGGATTTCTTATTATTTCCAAGAAACTTCTCAGTTTTCATTTCTATGCTTTTTAACAGTGTTTTTCATGTACCCCCAAACCCTCTCCCTTTTCTTTTTCTCTTTGCCCTCCTTCCCCCACATCTGTAGAAATCTTATCCCCCCTTCAAAGTCTACTTCATCCATGGGGGTGTGGGGGGTATTCAAGGAGGACCAGAACCTCTGGTGTGAGGGCTTGCTGAACCCTTTTCAGGGCTGCTCATTCACCTTTTGTGTCCACCTCTCACCCAACTCTCACCTGAGACTCCAAGAAGCTGTAGTGTGTGCACTGGCCACAACCTGGCAAAACTGTCTGGGCAGATGGCCTAAACCAGGTTGAGGGAAACTGACAGGCCTCAAACCTATTGATGAGTTAAGGGGATGTCTACTCCAAGCATAAGAAGACTTCTCCTGGCAGAACGGGTAGATAAGAACAATTTGTTCCAACAGTCATGAAAAAGGCTAAAGCAGGCACTGTGTATCCCCGGCCACAGCTGCTCATCTTGACTTTTGTCCTGCCAATGGACTTTGATGACTCTGGAAGAGAGTGATGCCGAGGACTTTGTGTACCTCTGCCCCATTTAAATCCAGTTCACTGGCAAATTAAGACATCGTCCTGTGATTTCACTGGCCCTCTACAAAAACGAAGGATAAGCAAACATCTCATTCACGAAATTTCTTCTGATTGGTCCATCGTTACTAGTCATTTTGGTACCTAGAGTAAGCTTGGGGCAGGGAGGAAGAATAGAGACCTAGGGCACCAACCCACGTGGCGGGAAATACTGAAACACCATATGTCTAGAGAGACTAGTGAAGAGCAGGGAAGGATGGGTATCTCTCCTTGTTTAAATTTTTGCATCATCTAAACTTCAGCAAGCTAAGACAAAGCCTCACTTGGCCCAGCAGTGACTGGATATCTGTCTTCCCTACTAGACTGTAGTCTTCTTTATTGTCGGGACTATGGCTGTATATCCTTGTAGGTTTTACACAGCCTAACCCAGCCTAGCACATTGCCTTGTACCCAGTAGGCATTCAAGAAATTTTTATTTTGGATGGAACCTATAATTTCATGGGCATAAGAAGCTTTTAGAGAGGAATTCCTATCAATTCAGGTCTCTGCAATTTCTAGCTACACTTACTAGCATTATAACTCCAGGTAAAACATTTAAATCTTTTTGCCTCAGTTTCCTCAACTATAAAATGGGGATAATAACAGCACCTAATTCTCAGGGTTATTGTAAGGACCAAATGAAATAAAATGCTGAGCTTATAGGAGGATATGTATGTGTATAAAATATATTAAACATTCCTCCGGGGACATAAAAAGTTAGACTTGCTCGAGTCAAAACTAGGTTGTATTGGAGACGGAACTTGAGCCCTGAGGCCAGTTTTCTACCACCATGGTGCCATATTGCTTCTCTATTCAATAAATGGGGTGAATAGGTCACCCTGTGATTTCATCAGTGTGGGGAATTCTCACTGTGGAAATTCTCTATTGATGCAGAGTAGCAATTCAGTTGTAATAGAGTCTTAGAGAGCTGCCTTGGGAACTAAGAAGTTAAAGTTATGTGACATTATCATGTATCAATTGTCAGCAGCAGGGATTAAACTCAAGTGTTCCTGACTCCAAGGTTGGTCTTCTTTTCATTATACAATATTGTCTTTTAATAAAAAGTGAATAGGTTAGGTACCAGATCTGTAATTCCAATGATATAGAGATCTGCAAGATGAGAAGCTTCCTGCTACTGACTTAAGTTGGCACCTGTTCTGAAACTTATGTAAACCTATTTTTTTAGAGGGGGGAAAGTAAAGCAGTTGGGGTTAAGTGACTTGCCCAAGGTCACATGGTTAGTAAGTGTCAAGTGTCTGAGGCCAGATTTGAACTCAGGTCCTTCCGACTCCAGGGCTGGTGCACTATTCACTGTACCACCTAGCTGCCCCTGTTCTGCAACTTATGGTCCAGGTTAGGTGACTTGCCAAAGGTCATGCAGCTAGTGTGCATCAGAGGTAGGGTGTGAACCCAGGTCTTCCACTCACTATCCATTATGCTCTATTAGTCCTCAAAAAAAGGGGGGGAAAGCTAAAAATAAATAAAAGATTAGAAGTCATATAATTCCTTTGCAGTTATATTTAAACTGGCTGCCAAAATGTTCTGAACATTCAACGAGGTTGACTGAGAAAACATTTTCAGTGTTCCAATAAATCTGGAATTGTCAAGAAAAGGAAACAGCCTAGACCAAATATTTTTGATGGTCATAGTTGGCCCATTACATAACCTACCACATCATAATGATGGGTGGTGGAAGGAGCACTGGGCTTTGAGCCAAAGAACCTCATGCCTGCTCCTTGTAATTCCTTGACTTGGTTTTTCCAGTTTTCAATTTCTTCATATGTGTATTATCCACCTCTCACCTTTATTCTGCCCCCTTCAAAAGCTACCTACAAGTTCATGGAATGCTTAGGTTTAGCACCCACTCAAAAATCATAGCTCTGAGCCCCCACTGTAGTTCTTTCATTAAACTGACTAGATTAATCTTCTAATATAAAGCAACAGACATTTGGATAATAAATAATATAGTAAGAGACAGTGCCACAGTGGAGAGAGTTGGTACTGCAGTCAAAAAGCCCCGAGTTCAAGTCTATCCTCAGACACTTACTAGCACTGTAACTCTAGGCAAATCACTTAAATCTGTTTGCCTCAATTTCCTCAACTATACAATGGGGATAATAACAGCACCTACTTCTCAGGGCTATTGTAAAGACCAAATGAAATAAAATGCTGAGCATATAGGAGGATATCTATGTGTATAAAATATATATATGCTATAAATGCTAGCTATTATTAGCTATTATTATAAATAACAAAGAAAAATTTCTAATAATTCAGGGGTTTGATCTCCCACATTCATGGCAATAACTTCCCCATTTATTCACTGTAAATCCAGTCTCTGTCCCTTCACATTCCTTACTTTCACTATGAAAGAGAAATCCACAGGAAATAGTCAAGTGGGTTGGGAAGCAGGTATACCTGAACCTCTGACTGGAGCACTTGCAGAACCCTGCTATGAATTCTGTATACTACCCCCTGCCTCAACCTCAGTATGCACCATGTCCTGTTTGCTAACCATTACTACTATACAATTGGAATTCATCACATCTTTTCAAGTTAACACAAATCCCAAACAAATCCCACAATCACTTTAAACATTTCCAAACCTTAAAAATTAGTTCCCTCAAGTATGACCTACTAACTATAGTAAAACTTTTTCCCTGAAGGGAGTTGTATATTTTTACAGCTATGAAGGTAATCAACAATTTCTAAATCCCTGAACTAGTAGGATTCAATTTTTAAATTTAACATGATTTGCATTTATGTTCCTTTTGGATGGAATCAGTGACCCTTTCTAGTTGGTTTGTGAATGCACTTTTCTTGAGTCAGACTTTCACTCTGATGTTGTCTAAGAAGCAAAAAGAATCCAAAAGTTCAAATGAACTTTAACCTCCCCAACCACCTGGACTCCTTTCTGCCCCGGCTACTCAAGGGCTTTTCCTGGTAAATGGGCAATGTTCATTATGGAGCACTTGGATATGGCAGTGAGAAGCAGGTAATTTTTTCTTTGGAAGATGCAGTTCCCAATTAGCCAGGGGGGAGTAAGAAACCTAATAAAAATATTCTTTCAAAGGCAATTTGGTGGAAATGGTGGGATGACAATAACCCCACTTAAAATAGTCAAAGAGCCTATAACTGTCTGGGTGGCTTTTTTTTTTAGTGAAAGAAAATTAATTCAGTTTTCTTTTGATCCCTCTGAAACTTTCATCTACACCAGGTTTGTCCATTCAAAGAATGTAGGGAAGGAAAAATTCTGCCTTATTCTTTGTATTATGGGAAGCTTTGCAACCGGGTGAAGGCCAGGGCCCCAGAAGTTAGGACAAAGCCAAACGGGAAGGACTCTGATGAAACATTGGCATTTAAACTCTCGTAATCTGTCCCCCTTCCCACTTTTCCAGTCTTTACACTTTGCTTCTCTCCAAGTATTCGACAATCCAATTATACTAGCCTTTTCTTTCTCACTCTTGATACTCCAGTTCCCATCTTTTTTATGCCTTAGCGCTGACTGTCATCCCTACATGGAATCCTTTCTCTCTTCACGTCCACATCCAGAATCCCTGGCTTCCTTTTAAGACTCAATTCAAGTACTACCTTATGCAAGAGGCTTTCCTAGTCTCTCCTGTCTTCCTTTTTTCTCCCTAAAGCTGCCCATTATCTGTGCTCTATGTATCTTGTATGTATATGTTAGAATGTAAGCTTCTAGTGGGCAGAGGCTGTTTTGCTGTCTTGCACTTAGTACAGTGACCAGCACACAATCAGCTTGTAATTAGGGATTTGCTAAGTGGTGGAGTGGACAGAGTGCTGGGCCTGGAGGCCAGAAGACTCATCTTCATGAGTTCAAATCCATCCTCAGACACTTACTAGCTGGGCAAGTCACTTAACCCTTTTTGCCTCAGTTTCCTCATCTGTAAAATGAGCTGGAGAAGAAAATGGCAAACCACTCCAGTACCTTGGCCAAGAAAACAACAAATGAGGTCGCCAAGACACAACTCAATAACAACAGGGCTTAATCAATGCTTGCTGCTAGTTTGATTGATTTGATGCACTCCGAAGGTTTCAGTTTTTAATTCCTGAACCACTCTATGTACGTAGTGGTACCCTGATGATCCAGGAGACTCCCTCAGTAATGTGAGTTTTTGACCTAGATTCCTCTGCTATCATTTCTTTACATTTCTTCACCTGATGATTGATTTACAACAATACTAAAAGTATAGTCTACAGGAGCAGAAATATAACACGGTAAAACAATGAGAGAACATTTTATATGCTAATAAGTGCATAGTTACTTGTGCTACTCAGTGTAAAGCAGAGCTTTTTCTCTCTGTTTTTTCCTTGTTTTGTTCCTTTCCTCCTTTCCCTGTTCAGTTCTTGTTCTTGACCTTCTGGACTTCAAAGTCTTGCCTCTAACTCTCTGGAACTTCTCTTGGCACCTGGGGATTCCTCACCCTGGAACATCCCCCCACCCACATAGCCTGCTCACAATGGAATATCTATCTCTCCACAAGGCCGATTCCTCTCATGGATGACTTTTCCCTAGAATCTCCCTTTTATTAGGGGCCCAGACCAGACTCCTCTCCTGACATTGTTTCTGGGACATTTCATTCTCCACTCTCCCACTCTGCTCCCTGCTTTTCAGCTCCCCTTTGTGCATTGTCTTCCCGATTAGAAAGCAAACTCCTTGAGGGTAGGGACTGTCTTTTTGCTGTTATTTGTATGCTTAGCAGGTCACATTCCTTTTTTCCATTTTTTCCTTGTTCTTTCCCTTTCTTTCCTTCCTCCCTTCTTTCCTAGCTTCCCATCTTTCCTTCCTTCCTTCCTCCCTTCCTTCCTCCCTTCCTTCCTTCCTTTCTTCCTTCCTTCCTTCTTTCCTTCCTTCCTTCCTTCCTTCCTTCCTTCCTTCCTTCCTTCCTTCCTTCCTTCCTTCCTTCTTTCCTTCTTTCTGTCTTTCCTTCTTCAAACCTATTATACATGGAAATCTCAGAAAGGACAAAATAAAATTGAGTTAATTTTCTCTCACTGGAAAAAAAGAAACCCAGGTACTTGTTAACGTTTGTGATAGCTCTCAATTGCCCTTCTTCTGGAACACATCATGAGAAGAGTGATAACTCAAGTCACACACAAACCTGGTGGCAAAAATTAAAAAATTTTTTTTCTGTTAGCAAAATTTGCTGTTACTCTCCATGACCACATTCCCAAGCATTCAGGGTATTTCTCCATCCACCACAAATGATCATTGTGATCCTTGACTGTTCCACATGACTGACTGACTATGTGCGGACACATGGTATCTGCATTTTGGCCCCATCACATTATTGCTTCTTCTAGTCAAGCTGCTGAGGAACCAGTCTTCTTATTATCCTTCTTCTACTTGTAGCAAGGGCCTGGAGGGAATGAATTAAAGTCTAAGTTTGGACCATGTCAAGGTTCCTCCACAAAGGGAAAAATAGAAAATTATTCAATGTATAGTGTGGAACAATGTTGAACATTACAATGTATAATGTAGGATAATTATTTATTTCTTATGTATAAAAGAAATGTTTAACTCACAAAAGACCCACAAGTATATATTTACAGAAAACTAAACAAGCAGCATCAATATCATAACCATTGTTATACTGTATTGGGAATTTCCTACTTAAAATATTAAGCATTTTGTGATACAATTGAGTTACCATTTCCCCTTCACCTCAACTCTATACTGCCTTTCCATCTTTCTTTCCTTCCTTCATTCTTTCATATCTTTCCTTCCTTCTTTCCTACCTTTCCATCTTTCCTTCCTTCCTTCTTTCCTGTCTTTCCATCTTTCTTTCTTTCCTTCCTTCCTTCTTTCCTTCTTTCCTACCTTTCCATCTTTCTTTCCTTCCTTCATTCTTTCCATCTTTCTTTTCTTCCTTCATTCTTTCCTATCTTTCCATATTTCATTCCTTCTTTCATTCTTTCCTATCTTTCCATCTTTCCTTCATTCATTCTTTCCTGTCTTTCCCCCTTTCTTTCCTTCATTCATTCTTTCCCATCTTTCCTTCCTTCGTTCTTTCCTATCTTTCTGGCCTTCTTTCCTTCCTTCTTCTTTCCTCCCATCTTTCCTTTGCTTTCCCTCCAGGGAATTCTTCCAAGGTCCGTATCTTCTGACAAGCCTGACCAGAGGTCCAGCTCTTTCCCCATTGATAGTGGCCTCTCTGATGTAGAAGTCACTTCCGCAGATCAGCTCCAAACAATGAGCCGAGGATCACCAGACCTCTAGAAGCCACCAGGTCTCCTCAAAGGCTGGATTCATCCGTCTCAGGATTGCAGCTCAGTAACCTATGCCCAGGGAAGGGCATACAAAGGGTAAGATGGCACCCTGGGCCTCAAGATCCATGCTCAGATGGCTCAGCTTGCTTTGGCTGCCTTCTGATGCCCTGGAGAAGACTGACTCCTCTCTTACCTTGGATGGGAAGTCCCAATGTTACATCACGTTACTTGGAGAGCTGAAGGAGAAGAGTAACACCTGGAGAGTTGTTTGTCCTTCCTTTTGTATTGGTCCAAGAGAACCAATGATGTCATGGATCGATGTCTTGACTTGCACATGAATTAGATTTAAGTGAGACAGAGTTACACAAAGCATCAGCCTCACACTCTCTTCCAGATCATCAAAGTCCAGGGTCAAAAGAAAGGTCAGGAGGACTGGTAATGGCCCAGGACACAGGGGATGGTCTTGGCATCTTCGACACCTGATCAAACTCTAAGCACTCCACAGAGTCTGCTTCAGCCACCTTTGTGGCTCTTGGAACAAATTGTTCTCATTCACCTGTTCTACTGAGCAAAAGTCTTCACAAGCTTGGGGTACACATCCATCTAACTCACTGATGGGGTGTGTGGCCTGTCAGTTACCCTTGGGGTAACCTGAGAGAGTAGAAAGGAGGGAAAGAAAGACAGGGAAAGAGGAGGGAGGGGGAATGAAAGAGAGGGAAAGGAGGAGAGGGAGACGGGGAGGGGACGGGACTTGGGGTAAAGGGGGAGATTGCTGAGAAGGTATCACTTCTTAACTGATGCAGCTGCTCCCCCACTGCCATCACAGGGCTAAAGAGCCAAGAAGAGGATTGCTTCACCATCCCAAAGTTCCCGAGTCCTTTAGTGCTAAGCCAACACACTTGGTTGGTTGGAAACAGACAAAGCATACTCTCCCTGGAGTACAATCCTTATTGACATTCAAAACATAGGAGGCTCATAAGTGTGCAAGAGCAATTTTAAAAAATTAAAAAAAAACCCCATAACCCATCACACTTATGCTACTTTCCCAAAAGGTAAAGGCACATTTTGGGAATGCTGAACTCTGTCTGTCCAGATTCCAAGTCCAGAGTTCTTGGCAAACTGGGGGATGAACTGAGCTTTCTTAGCCTTTCCAATATCAATATCCTCTTGGCAGTTTCTCCTGGAGGTGGTACCGCTTCTCTTCCCAGAAGCAGTGTTGCTACAGGAATCATCGTCTCTTTTTGGGCCTCCAGCACAGATTCAGGAACTCTTGACCTCTCAAATTCACAAGGTTATTAGTAAGACTGTAAACATTCACTTCTCAGGATAATGAGTCAGGACTTGGACTCAGAAAAGGAAGCACCAAAGAGGAGAGGTATCCTGGTACTTGAGGCCCACTCTCAGGCTTGCCTAGATGCATGCTGGAGGAAATAGACTCCTGTTGAAGGTCTCCCTCAAAAGGAAGGAGTAGAAAGGTATCTGTACAGTGTAGGTCAGATAGAAGAGTTATGTCCTGTGCACAAAGCCCATGTTCTCACATTATTGATGTGTTTGCCCCCGTGGTTCCCTGGTAGCCTCTATGGCTGCTGGAGTGGGACAAGAGGAGAGAAATTTCCTTCCTTGCTTACCTGGAAGTCCAAAGAAGAGCTGGCAGAGTCCCAAAGTGACCCTCTCAAAAGAGAGGCAAAGAGAAACTGAGTCTTCTTTCTCCCTTTTATGGACTATTGAGTGAATCCTCCGATAGGCCTAGTGTTTGTCACAGCCCCGTCTTTGATACGACTCTTCCCAGGTGTGGGGATCAGTAGGGGCTTCCTGTGTCATCCCAAGACCAGTTGTTTCACCCAGAGCTGGAGCACAGGTCCATTCCTGCAGAGTCAGAGGGCATGCCTGCCTCTTTGGGAGGTGCCCTGGTCCAGCAAATCAGGGAGCTCCTCTGATTGACTATCATCCATTTCAGAAGCATTTGGAGCCGGAAGGAACCCTAGGTCATCTCGCCCAAACCTCTCATTTTTACTGGAAAAACAAAACAAAACAAACAAACCAAATCAAACAGAGACCCAGGTGAAATGATTTGGTCAAGTTTAAAGAGAAAGTGAGTGGCTGTGCTGCTATTTGAACCCATATCTTATGACTCTTTCTACATTAGGAAGCTGGATAGTGCAGTGGTCAGGGCGCAGGGCCTACAGTCAAGATGATCAGACTTCAAATCTAGCTTCAAACTTTTACTGACTGTGTGACCTTGGACAATTCACTTCACCTCTATGTCCCTCAATTTGCTAATCTATGAAATGGGGATTATAATAGTACTTTCCAGGGTTGTTGTTAGGGTCAAAGGAAACAATTATTGCAGAGTGCTTAGCACAGAGCAAATGCTATGTGGTGTTAGGATGATTTTTATTATTATTATGCTCTGCTACTAGGCATAGAGCAACGGGGTAGTGCAGCAGACTGGGCGCTGCACCTGGAGTCAGGAAGAATCACCTTTGTGCGTTCAAATCTGGCTTCAGACACCTACCAGCTGCGTGACCCTGGACGAGTCACTTAACCCTGTTTGCCTCAGTTTCCTCAGCTGTAAAATGAGCTGGAGAAGGAAATGACAAATCACTTCGGTATCTTTGCTAAGAAAATCCTAAATGGGGTCACAAAGAGTTGGACGGGACTGAGCAACAATAATGAGGCGTGTATTAGAAAATCAGGGGCTTCGATCTCACTCCTCCTTATTTTTCTCTTTCCTGCTCTTGTCTTCTTTGTTCTTCCCCTTCTACTCTATTATTGAGTCAAAAAAATTTTAAATGCTTACCTTTCACTTTCCTCTCGCCAAAACATTTCTACGATCCCTTAAATTTAATGTCATTCAGATGGAGACCGTCAGTCCAAAAGACCCAGAGAGAGTTAGGTTTAGGTCCGCATCGTGATGGAAAAAATCAGGCAACATTGTTCTGCTAGAAGACTTTCCTCTCCCTAGAACAAGAGTTCTTAACTCTTTTTGTGTCATGGACCACTGTGACAATCTGGTGAAATCTACAGGGGCAACTATGGGGCGAAGTGAATAGAGCACCGGCCCTGGAGTCAGGAGAACTTGAGTTCAAATTCAGCCTCAGACATTTAACATGAGAACTAGCCGTGTGACCTTGGGTAAGTCACTTACCCCCAATTGCCCTGCCTTCCCCCCCTCCAAGAAGTGAAAGAAAGAAAGTTCCTTCCTTCCTTTCTTTCCTTCCAAAAAAAATCACAATAGAAGAAAATGCGAAATTTCAGTTAGAATTTCATAGAAATAAAGACATGTGCTTTCCCAATCCAAGTTCATTGGATCCCTTGAAATCTATCCACAGACCCCAGGCACAGAACACCTGACCTAGGGCTTTCTGGTTGACTTTGCTGATTAAAAGAGCAATGAGTGAAGTCTAGTCTGTGAGGAATAGAGCTGACAGATACAACCTAGAGGTATGGCTTAATCGAGAGCCAGAATAATCCTGAAGGGGAACATGAGGATTATGCAAAGGTGTTTGAGAGCCCCTCCTGAAGCACAGATCAGTAAGGAACAGGTCAGAAAGGAGCAGTTTTCATAAATGACATGACAGGCACATGCTCTCCTCTCTTTTATCTTCCCTAGGAAAGTTACAAGTTGGCAGTCGAGCTGAATAGTTCTTTCAGGCTTGGGAGAGGCAGGTTGTTTTCAAATAGACAAACTAGATATCTTTTGCATTCTTGCCATTCTGGAGCAGTTTCTAACAAGACTATCAGGTGCTCAGAACCGTATGTTTGAAAGGCCCTGCTATTATTGGTTCACTCAGCAGTGCTGGAAAACAAAGCCTTTTGGAGTAGGAGATAGATTCTACTACATATTATAATGTATATGTATATATACAATCAACAATATTTTATATTGTTATTTAATAATATAATAGTATTGTATATAGATATTCTGTTCTCTGAACAATTTAAAAGGGAATTCAGACCAGATTAAAGAACAGGTGAAGCAGTCAGAAAGTATAGAGACTGAGGGGTGCTAGTGATGGGTAGACTATGTGAGAACTGATACCCAAGAAAGAAGTGTGTCATGAACTTTGGGTTATGTTCAGTGATGTGCATGAGAATGTTTAACAACTGGCTCCCCACGGGAGAGGGGAATCTTTGTAGAGACATGATAGACTTTTGAGTTAAATCTGCATTATTAACATTTTCTTAAGTCTAGAACAAACAACAAAACAATAAATCAAGTTCTGATTTGTAGCATTTGAGGATTTCTAGGGTGTAAATGCTCGTGCTGAATGTCCAACAACCAACTCTTCCAACTGGCTCCTGGTTGTTGGTCCTCAGAGAACTGGTGCAGCGCAAGTACGCATTAATTAGTTATGTTCTAATCACATATTACACAGTAATGTTACATATTAATTTTGTACCTCTTAATTAGGTTGTGATGCACGTCAAAAGAAAGCCGTAGAAGTACAAAGTCACACAGGCTCTGTGGACATTGTAGGCCTTGAATAGAATCTAATTTTTCAATTAATTGATTTTTGAATCAATATTTTTCCAAATCAATACTGATTTTTACATTTTTATTTTTTCACTTATTAAACATTCTTTATTTGTTCCTCTCACCTCCTTCCATACTCACTGAAAAGGAAGAAAGAGGAAAGAAGGAAAGAAAGAAGGGAAGGAAGGAAGGAAGGGAGAGAGGAAGGAAGGAAGGAAAGAAGAGAAGGAAGGGAGGGAGGGAGGGAGGAAGGGAAAAAGGAAGGAAGGGAGAAAGGAAGGAAGGGAGGGAGGGAGGGAGGAAGGAAGAATGAGAAGGGAAGGAAGAAAGAATGAAGAAGGAAGGAAAAGAAACAAGGAGAGGAAAAGAGAAATAAGGTAAGAAAAAGAAAAAGAAGGGAGAGATGGAGAAAGGAAAGAAGGAAGCAAACAAAAAAGGAAAAGAAAGAGAAAGGGGAAAGAGAAAAAGAAAGAAGAAAAGAGAGAGAAGGGAGAAGGAGGGTGGGAGGAAAGAAAAATGGAAGGAGGGAAGAAGAACCCCCTGTATCACATGCACAGTGAAGGAAAACAAATTCTAATTTGGTCATGTCCAAAAATGTGCTTCTTATTCTACATGTTAGGCCACCATTTCTCTGTTATAAGATGAGTTGCTTTCATCTTTATCAGTCCTCTGGAATCATGGTTAGTCATTTAGTTGATTAGAGTTCTTAAATCTTTTAAAATTTTTTTGTTTTTATAATACTGATGTTGTAACATAAACTGTTCTTCTGGTGCCACTCACTTTCCTCTGCATCAGTTCATGCAAGTCTTTCCCTGTCTCTCTAAAACCATCTTTTCCCTTACTTCTTACAACTCAATAGTCCTCCGTTACATTCATAGATCACAATTTGTTCAGCCATTCCCTAACTGATGGGCATCCCCTTCGTGTCTAGTGTTTTTTGTTTTGCCACCACAGAGTTGCTATAAATACCTTTGTGTATACAGGACTTTTCCCTCTTTCTTTGATTTCCCATATTGGTTAGCAGAACCAGGATTAGGGTCAGCAGTCATGGTATAACAGGGGTAGTGTCAGAGAGGGGTGAAATAAGTGACACTTTTTGTCTTACTTTTTTATAAATATGAATATTTTAAAGATAATTTCACTCTGTGGGATGTAGGTATTTCACCTTATGGGTCCTAAAAGTAGGGATGTGCTGGAACCAGCCTGAGAAAAGTTGGGGGATCTGCTTGTTAAATTTTCACTATGAGCATTTGCATCCCCCAAATCAGTAAATGCTACAAATTGAGGCTTGATTTATGATGTCATCGGTCCTCTTTGAGAACAAAGGATGAACACCGACAATAGATTTAAGAAAATGAGAGAGAAAATGTTAGTGATACAAAGATGTTAATAGAGTTAATAAATGCTAAGATGAAACTTAAGGGTTATGCTGACATTTTTTTCCTCCAGAGAAGCAGTTATTAAAACATTTATCAGCATGACCAGATTCTGAGAGTTTGAGGGGTCTCAGAGGTCATCTACTCAGATTATTCATACTACTTACAGCATCCCTGACAAGTGATCATACAACCTGTACTGAAGCCCTCTAGTGTTTGGGAGCTCACTACACCCCGTGACAGCACATTGCATTTTCACATAACTTAGAAACTTTATTTATGTTGGACCAGTCTGCTTCCATGGTATGTCAACTCTTTAGTCCTAGGTCTGTCTTCCAGGGCCAAGAAAAACAAGTCTAATTTGTGTTAGAATGAATGTTGGGAGCCTCCAGGTAACAGTCACACAAAGAGAACGTTTTTAACAAACACCTTGTTCTGGCTCTGCTGATTATGGCCCTCCACACTTTGGCTAGGGCAGGCATGATGGGACTGCTCTCCCTGGCAATCCTCTTCTGAACCTCAACTAAATAAATGCCTCATCTCTTCTTGACTCCCATTCACCAAACAAAAGTACTTGCTCTAGGCTTCCCGCCATTTGGGCCCCTCCCTAGCTGCCCAGCTGGAGTCAGAACCCCCCATTCCTGGCCCACTGCCTAGCACTCTGTTTTTCTCTTTAGAACAGTCAAAAAACTTATCACTGGACTAGGTTGGGGTAAACTTCTCTCCTCTGAAAGCAGGGCTTCTCTGCAGAACCTTCTGACCTTGACATTTCACCAAGTAGGCGGCTGCCTGCACCATGCATACAAGCATACTTCCTAGGGTGTGGTGTAACCCGCTCATACTGGCTCTCCAGAGCTGGTGGTTGAGTTTGCAGCCAACACTATAAATCAAGACTTGATTTTATTGTTTTGTTGATTGTCTAGTCTTGAGAAAGTGATGGAGAAAATGTCGGTTCTACAGATCAAATTTAAAAGTGTTTCATGTGTCTTTTTTTTTGGGGGGGGGGAAGTCCCCTGCAACATTTATAAGTACATCCCAGCATTGCAAACTCAGGAATAACACAAATTTAAGATGTGTGACATTGTTTTCACTTCTAAACAACATGGTGAAAAGGTCCCACCTTTTGCAAAGAAAAGCAACACATAATCTTTGCTTTAGAGTGACTTTCCCTCCTTCCACTTCCTTTTAGCAACCCAAAGCCACATAAATGGTGATAACCATTGGCTTTAATAACAGACAACTAATAGAACTGTTAATTGCAGCTCTTAAGAATGAGTGATCTGGTTCTAACGCTTGAGTCCTCCTAATTTGTGAATGCCACTGACATTCCTCAATCAGGGAATCTCAGATTTGAGGTCAGACCAGAAACAGGGGTTCTGAAATGAAGTTTCAAATGAGTTACAGACTACCAGCTAATATATGTTCTGAAGATCTTGGCCCCAGGAGAGAAGTTGAGAAAATGCACCTCCCTCCCCTTTGTCAAAAGAAGGGGACTATGGTATGGACTGCTGCAGATACTGGCATACATGACTGATTTGTTGGCAGGTTTTGCTAAATTGTCTTTTTTCTTTCTTTTTAAAAACATGTTTGTTTCCAGGGTAGGAAAGGAAAGAAAGACATATATGGAAATGAAGCTGTTTTAAAAACAAAACCTATCAGTTGTAAGAGTGGGGTTTGAGACCATCTCATCCCATTTCAGCTCCAGAAACTTAACCAGGTGAGAACACATCTCAGTCAATTAATCAAAAGACCTGAAACTAAATGTAAAAGGGCACTTAGAACTAGAAGGATGCAAGAGAGTTGTGTTCAGAAAGGCTTAGGAAATTTGGCCAGGCTCCAGAAATCATCTATAAATTATTAAGTGACTTGAGAAAGAAGGTATTTTCCAGAAATTGGAACGGTGGCTTTCTAGTACATTCCTGAGGAAGGGTGTGTGTGTGGGGAGGAGGGACCTCAGTTTCAGCCTCATTTAGGGCTTCTTCCCATCCCCACCCCTTTGTCTCTGACCAGAGGAGGACCTCATAACTCTGAAGTATCTAGAGGTCAGACTTAACCATTATGTCTTAAGCAGTGTTCTCAGATGGACTTGTGGAGCCAAGGACATCATCAGGAGCCAAGGACAGACTGGATTCAATGAACCTACAAGGATCCCAGAAAATTCATTATATACCATGCTTAAGGGGAACTTTTAAAGCACCCCATAAATAGGAGAAAACTTCTATCAATAACTACTCATTGGCCATGTGTATACTCTAAACATGAGCTTACTTTCTCCTAGACTACGCGTGTATTTGTGGGAGAATATGTCACAGACTTTTGGGTTCTGTTTTGTACTAACTGCTCTTATTGTCCCATCTTAGTAAATGCCCCTTCCAAAAGCTACTTAAGACAGGCTGACTAAATGATTCTCAATTGACAATCTTCCAGGGAAGCATACAAGTTGGGGCTCAAGCCAATGGCATTAGACAGTCACCACATTGTCTCACACCTAGAATACTGAGGATGAGATTGAATCAGCCTAGCCCTGGGAATCTGTTATCTGGGAGAGAGGAAGTTGGGATAAGGATGCTTTACAGCTTACAATAAATGATTTGTATGGATAATAATGAATGGTATTATCATCCTGTCAGTTGCAAACTCCATTCAGTGTGAGAGAACTCAAAAAGCATTG
>CM053599.1:208240614-208274012 GCA_028646575.1 Pseudocheirus occidentalis
GAATAGAACAAGTCGGGGGCAGGATAGGAAGGAGGGAAAAATAGTGAGTCTTTCACAATATGTCCCTTGTGGAGATGTTCTAAGTAATTACACATGTACAGCTTGTATTGAATTGCTTGTCTCTCCAGTGGGGTGGGTGATGAGGGAGGTAGGGAAAGAATCTAGAATTTAAAGTTCTAAAAATCAAATGTTAATATATATGTATTATTATTATTCTTTACATGTAACTGGGAATTAAGATATACAGGCACTGTGGTAGGGAGATCCATCTTGCCCTACAGGAAAGTCAGAGGGGTGATGGGGGGAATACAGGAAAGAGTAGATTGGGAGAGGGGGTAAACATGGGATCGCTGTTTTGGGGTGGGGGTGGGGGAAAGATGGGGAGAAAATTTTTAACTCAAAATCTCCTGGATATGAATGATGTAAACTAAAAATAAACAAAAGTTAATTTCAAAGTTTTGACTAAAACCTAGTTAGCTTTGACTAACCCTAGTTTTGACCATGTTACTCTCCTGATCAACAAATTCCATTGATTCCCCATAACCTCCAGGATCAAATACAAAGTCCTTTGACATATACAGGTCCTCACAATAGACTCCCTTCCTTCGCTTCCAGTCTCCTCACTCATGACTCCCTTCCATGCACTCTGTTCTTCAGCCATATTGCTCTACTTAATATTCCTCACACATCACACTCCTGTCTCTACGCATTTACACCTAGTGTCCCATGGCCTAGATTGCTCTCCTTCCTAACTCCCATCTCTTAGAATCTTTGGCTTCATTTAAGGTCCAGTCCAAGCGCCACGTTCTACAAGAAAACATTCTTGGTCGCCTCACTGGTAGCACCTTCCTCTCTAAAGTTAACTTCCATCTACTCGGTATTTATCTTGTATATTTTCATTTATAATGGTGTCTCCCCCATTAGACTATAAACTCTTTGAAGGCAAACACTTTTTGCTTTTTCCTTTGTACGCCAGTGCTTAACACAGTTCCTGGAACATAGTAGGAATGTAATATTAATTAAATGACTGTAGACTGCTCAGAAACTTTATAACTATACATCATGAAAATTTTCTGAAATCATTTATTGTAGGGCAGCTAGGTAATGCAGTGAATAGAACACGGCCCTAGAGTCAGGAGGACCTGAGTTCAAATTCGGTCTCAGACACTTAATACTTACTAGCTGTGTGACCTTGAGCAAGTCACTTAACCCCAAATGCCCTTCCTCCTCCCCTCAAAAAAGACCAAAACAAATCATTTATTTGTGTCCAGCTGTATGATGAGAATGGAAAAGATAAGACCTAATAATCCCCTCTCTCATGGACTTTCCAGTCTGGGGTGTGTATGGGGAGAGGGGGGGAGAAAGAGAGTAAGAATCATATAGAGATAACCAATGATGTGATAATGCTCAGTAAGTTCATTACAAACTTGACAAGCAAATAATTATGGAAGTTTTGAAAGGAAAGGTTGTTACTGACCTGGGTAATCAGGGAAGTTTTCATGAAAATGTGGCATTTGGTTTGAGCTTTAAAGGACAGAAAGGAATTCAGTAGGTGAAGAGAGCAGAGTATAATTTCTTAGCATACAGTAATTACACTCAGACTCTCTGCATAAGCTTTCCAATTTCATGGTCCCACAGAGGTGTTAAATGAACCGAATAAAAGCCTCCAGTACATTAGGTGGGTCTTTTATGGAGGATTTACACAGAGACATTACTGAGCAGGGCACAGGACAAGAAGGCAAACCCAGGTCTCTCCCAAAGTGCATTAATGGAAAGGGTAAGGACACAGATGAAAACCACAAATCCATCAAAGTCAAACAAAATCATGTCTGTTTTTTCAGCACCCCCCCCCCTTCTGATTAGCTGCAGCCCTCTCTTCCTAAGTAAATGTTTCATGATGGAAAGTATCTCTGGTATCAAAACAAAATGTGGCCATTCTGTAAGAAACCAAAGTACCTGATATAAAACAGGCATATGTCTATATGAGTAAAAGAATGTGTTTTTCTTTCGTCTCTCTCCCCGCCCCGCCCCCCCCACTTTTTTTTGAAGGAATGAAAGAACAGCTAAAATATTTGCTGCTCAATAATAGTCTGGCACCATTTAACACAAAAGTATGGGAAAGCGAGTGGTATTTTACGGCACCACAGGGAAAGTAACAATAGAGTAAGCCTAATACCTGGGACTTTGTATCGTACTGTTATCTCACAAATGGCTGTAATATCTTTTAATGGAGGAATGCCTGGATAAGTTTCAGCCTGGCCTTAGGTTATTGGAGGCAGCTGGGACAGCTTCATGATTGACCCTGTCAATGATCTGTGACTGAAGCAGACTGAGTGAGTCCCTATGTAAACCACAAGGTTTTTGTTTGTTTATTTGTTACAGCATTTCAGATCTCTCTTGGCTGTTTTGAGATCCTACAGATGAAGAATGACATTTGCAATTGGACCATAGCTCCCAGATCACCTTGGACCAACCTCAAGTGTGCTCAGAAATAAAGCCAATGCCGGCTGGGAGTTTCTGCCCAGAAGTCAACTCCAATGGCTCTGCTTATCTATCTCTCCCTTCTCTCCTTTTGCTCCTTTCCACAAGTTCTTAACTCCTTCATAACTAGTCTCCAGATCTCAGAGATGATTCTTTACTTACTGATAGAATTCACAACTGAGCCTTTACTTCAACAAGACTCATTCTATGAGACCCTAATTCTCTGAAATAATTCTTTACTTACTGAAAGAATTCTCCACATAGGCCTTCACTTCAGCAAGGCACCCTTCTAGTCCTCCCCAATGGATTCTCTATCCCACCCAATCAAACAGTTACTCTAAATAATCCCTTCTCTCTTCAAGCCTCCAATAGCATGTACACCTCTTACCCTCTCAGCTAAAGACGTCATTCTTCACCCAAAACAAACAAAACCGGGGCCATCTAAGAGCTCTCTTCTCCCCTCCTCATATTCTGCCCTCCTAATATCATCCCTGACTCTGTCCTCCCTTACTCTGGTCCCTGATGAAGAAGTGGCCTCCTCTTTGCCAAGGGAATGAACCCCTGAGCCTTTTTCTTACCATATTCCCATGAGCACATCACCTCCACTATTAATGCTACTCTCTCTCTCTAATATTTGTTTTCTCCCTATCTGCTGGAGCCTTCTCTGTTGCCTACACACTTACCCAAATGTCATCCATCCTTTTTGAAGAAAAAACACCCTCACTTGACCCTACCATCCCTGCTAGCCATCTTCCTATATTTCTCCTCCTCTTAGTGGCTAAGCATCTTGAGAAAGCTATCCCCTCTTGGTTTCTACACTTCGTCTTCTTTCACTCTCTTCTAAACCCTTTACAATCCAGCTTCCAACCTTATTAGTCTACTGAAACTGGTCTCTCTAAAGTTACTATTGATCTCTTAACTGCCAGATCCAACTGAATGTCCTATAGGTACCTCAACCTCTCCATGTCCCAATGGCCTCTTCTCAATCATCATCCTTCTTGATCTCTACAGCATTTAATACGATGGACAATCCTTTCCTCTGGTGTATTTTTCATCTTTTGCTTTTGGTGACATTCCTTTCTCTTGGTTCTCCTTCTTGTCTGACTATTTATTCCCAGTTGACTTTGCTGGATTTTCCTTCATGTCACACCTCTAGCAATGGACAATCCTTTCCTCTGGTTTATTTTTCATCTTTTGCTTTTGGTGACATTCCTTTCTCTTGGTTCTCCTTCTTGTCTGACTATTTATTCCCAGTTGACTTTGCTGGATTTTCTTTCATGTCACACCTCTAGCAATAGGTATTCCCTAAGTTTCTGTCCTAGGCTTTCTCTTTTCTCCGTACATTATCTCACTTGGTGATTTCATCAGCTCCAATGGCTTCAAGTATCATTTCCAGTTGATAATTCCCAGATCTGTGTATCTAACTCCAGTCTCTTAAGCTCCAAGTCTGCATCATAAACTACCTATTGAACATTTGGAACTGGATGTCGACCTCTCTATGTCCCAAGTAGTGCTTAATATCTTCCACCCCTCCCCATCCTGAACCATCTCCCCTTCCATACTTCCCATCATCCTGTAACAGCAGTTCTCAACCTGTGGGTTATGTTCACTTTGTAACAATGAAAATACATCCTGCATATCAGATATTTACATTATGATTCATAACAGCAAAATTACAGTTATGAAGTAGCAACAAAAATCATTTTATGGTTGAGGGTCACCACAACATGAGGAGCTGTATTAAAGGGTCACGGCATTAGGAAGGTTGAGAACCACTGCTCTAAGTTAATGAGGTTTACAACCTCAGTATCATCCTTAATTTTTCACTCCCTTTCACTCCAAATATCTAAAGTTGCCAAATCTTGTCATTTATACATCCATAACATCTCTTATACACTGTCTTACAATCTCTGACTTCCTTCAAGACGTAGCTTGAGTACAACCTTCTGCAGGAAACCTTTCCCATCCCTGACAGATAGTAGAACTTTCCTCTCTACAGTTGCATTCCATCTACTTTTTGTATCTTGTACATTTATTTATACATTATCTCCTCCATTAGAGTGTAAGCTCCTTGAGGGTAGAGACTGTTTTTGCCTTTTATTATATCCTCATTGTTTATTATAGTGCTTGGTACATGATAGTAAGTGCTTAATCGATGTTTGTTGATTGAAAGATTCCGACAATAGTCATAAGCCTCTTGTTTTCTTCTTTGGGTCAAGAGGGTGAATGGTAATTGGTGACACTGATAAGTACTCAAGCTTGATTTAACAGTGGCCATTCATTCCTACACTTATTCAACACACAGTTATTTAAAAACTGTAAACATTTATTGTGTTAGAAGCTGAGAGATTGGATAGGAATTACAAAGAAATGCAATATGCCTCTGTTAAAGCTTTTCCTTTGTAGTTTAGCATAAGGAAAATTGTCTCAGCCTATTTTATAGAGAGCAGAAATTTGTTATAGGCCAGGCCTGATTCAGGCCACTCTAGTGGTTCTGATTCTGGATTAGGATGAAATGAGACAATGCTAGATCACCATAGCATGGTATGTATATATAGCATGGAAAAGATGCTTTGCAAGAATCCAGTATTGATTCGGCTGGGCACCACTTCCCTTCCTCTGTTTTGTTCTGGTGATCTGTTGAAGTCTAAGGAAGGTCCTCCTAATTCTTCCTGTTCTGGCTTTTAAATTTTTGGTAACCAAAGGTCTTTGAGGGAATCATTCACCACTTAAATCACCTTAAGGACAACCCTGGACCAGGATAACCTTGACCTCAGGGATGTGAAAAATCTGACATAGGCAACACTGGAGAGAAAAAAGAAAAACTAAGACAGAAAGATAACCTTCTGCCTACCCCCACCCACCCAAAAGAGCAATGCAGTAACTCCCTTAAAGAACAGAAGAGATTAAAGACCAGAAATAGTAGACTTCCCCTTCCTCTTCCAAGTCATGAATCTTACATAATGGTATGGTCTATTTGTTGGGTGTCAAATCCTTTCAGGTCATAGTGACTCTCCTGATTGTAAAGCAACGGTGACAAACTGGAACAGCACCATGGAAATCAGGGCCACAAAACAGATGATGGCACTTCCATCACGGTTATCGATCCTCATCACAGGTCAGGTTCATATGTAGTTAGGTAGCATTTCCTGCTTGTATGCAACCTGTTCTGGCACCAAGATCAATGCCAAGAATCACCCAGTACCACCACCCTTTCAGTGTTCCCTGGCCCATCAACCAGGACTCCTACCTCCCTGGAAAGTTGTAGTAGAGGCTGTGAAAAAATAAGGAAGTAAAGAGCAAGTAAGACTCTCAGAAACTTAACTCAGAAGTGATCTGGTGTTTCTTCCTTCCTTCTCCTTAAATCTGGTCAAATGACTTTGGCAACTGTATCCCCCAGGGGGATAATGAATCCAAAGACTTTGTGGTGTGGCTATATATTCCTGGGGTTCTTATGAAGTTCACTATCAGTTTCTGAACATGCAGTGTACATCTGAGGGGCAGGGAGACTTTTTCCCTAAAAATTTGGCATCAGAAGGATATCTGATCCTTCACAACTGAGCTCAGTCCTTCAACACTGGGGAAGAGTTCCTTGTGGTAGACATCTTTGGTATAAATCATGACACACACACACCCATATTTTACCAGATTAAGGGGGAAAGGAAAAACCTACATTTTTTTAAGTGGTGGAAGAAATGCTAAGTACTGTGAAGGAAAATCTCTCCTCTTAAGGAATATTTGACTGGAAAAACTGCCAGTCGTTGTATGTGATCTCAATCAATAAGCATTTTAAAGGGCCTACTATGTGCTAGGCAGTGTGCAAAAAGTGCCAGGGATACAAAGAGACAGATACAATTGTCCCTGCCCTCAAAGAGTTCATAATATGATGGAAAAGACAACGAACAAGCACGAAGAAACAAGTTCCATACAAAAAAGATGAAGAAGAAAGAATTAACAGAGGGAGGACGTGCTCCACTTTTTGTGCCTTTCTCTGAATAAGAAATCCAAATGAGAGTTCCTAGGCTGACATAATTAAAATAGCTTATTGCAAGACCACACCCACTATTCTGGTCCTGCTGACAAAATTGTGGGAAAATTAATAAGGTCAGAGAGAACGGAGTCAGTTAATACAGTCTAGAAACTTCCCTGGTCACTGGGGGATAATCCACAAAAAGGCTTTTCTTTCTTTCTCTTTAATGCCTCCTTGTTGTCTCTTCTCCAGATATGACAGAATTTTCCCTTCTTTTCCCCTGTAAATTAAGGTTTCAAACAGCTGCTGGGTGTTAGTTAACTGATTCTTTTCTCTTGTAATAGGAAGCAGTACCTAGGGAAAAAGCAAGAGTTGGGTAATTGATGCAGGTCAGCAGCTGGGCTGGTCTCAGATTAGTCTCATGTTTTATGGGTCTCCTGCATTGGCAGGTCTCCTAAGTAAAAATTTCTAAATGCTGCATTTCTTTCCCTGACAGGACCATGATACACTATTGCCACATCAGTAGATATTTATCAGCAGAAATTGATAGTCTAACTTCCTAAAATGTCCCTTCCCTCAGGATTCATAAAATCATCTTCCTGTGTGGCTCATTTCGTTAATACTTACTTTCAGGTTGAGGGTGGGAGATGTACACTTCACTCCAGACAATGTAATCATGTGGATTTCTTTTTCAAACAGGCATTCTCAACATATTTAATGATCATTATACAGTGGATAGAGTGCCTGGAGTCAAGAGGACTGAGTTCAAATTCAGACATTTACTAGCTGTGTGGCCCTGGGCAAGGCACTTAACCCTATTTACCTCAGTTTCCTCATCTTTAAAATGAGCTGGAGAAGGAAAAGGCAAAGCAGATCAGTATATTTGCCAAGAAAACTCCAAATAGGGTCATAAAGAGTCAGAAACAACTCAAATGACTGAACAAGAACAAGAATAACATACGTCAGAATGTACCATTTTTTTCCCTTGCTTCTTTTGGTTCCCAAAACTTTAGTCACATGGAAAGAATTTGCTCTTGATTCATAGTTTAGCAAGCAGACTAATTCTAATGCAAAAATTACATTATGTACAGCCAACCAACATTTTCCCTTCGTTTTTAGCTGGGCACCCTTACCACTCAAATTCTCTCTGACTTGTTTATAAAATGCATATTCTTTCTACCCCCCAAATGGGCAAAGTAAGCACTTTATTGTTAAAGAACAAATTAAAAGGAAAAGTAGACTCCTGTGACAGAACCATTATTTGTAATGTAAGTGAGAGGCCAATTCACTAAAGGCCAATTCGGAATCCTCCCTGTGGTGTGGGGTCACTTGGGAGCCACAGCAAGTGGGGCACAAGCCCTAGCAGGTCCTACTAAGGTTCTGAGTATGGATTTGGTGAAAGATTGGTAGTTCTCAGAAGGTGTCAGGACCTACTACCATGCTGAAAATTTTGTTAAGCATTTCACGAACTTCTAGATGTATTGTTGCAGATAAAAGAAAATGGATAAATAATATTGTTTAATCTAAATTTTTCTTAGGCAGAATATGGGCTAGGAACCTGTGCTTTCATTAGAACAGAAGACCCCCCCAGTGAGGCAACTCTTTCTATCTTTTCAGTAACCTATAGTCTTTTTTTTTTGGAGGGCGAAAGGCAGGGTAATTGGGGTTAAGTGACTTGTTCAATGTCACACAGCTAGTGTGTCAAGTGTTTGAGGTCAGATTTCAACTCAGGTCCTCCTGACTCCAGGACCAGTGCTCTATTCACTACACCACCTAGCCATCTCAACCTACAGTCTTTAAGATTTGCCTAAGGTACCGAGAGGTTAAAGAACTTGACCAGGCTCACAAAGCCCCTGCCTCAAGGGTGGGAAGCAAACCTCAATCTCTCTGGCTTTGAGGCTAACTAGCTTTCCAATATACCGCGCTAGCAAGTGTGGTGTTTGCAAAATAAACAAAACTTGCCTATTATACACATAAACTAACCTCAAAACTTACCAGAACTTGAACTGGAAAAGAAGTCAATAAAATGGTCGATCTTATTGAAGAGAGATCTCATGCTTGAGTCCCTACTCTCCCTTAGCTGCTATTGCTGGTGCTGCTTCTCCTTCACTCTTGAAAAGGACCATGACATTGAGGAGGTTACGTCATGACTTGCCCATGAATTGAATTTAAATTAGGGAGGGCTGTGCTAAGTCACCAGCCTCTCTCTCTCCTCTGGAGCCATCTGGGTTCAGTGGCCAGGTACATATCAGGATGGCTCTCTAAATCCATGAGTATTAAAGTGGCACAGTCCCAAGGAGGATCTGAGGGAACTCACCATATGCAGAACCCACAGCCCTGTCTGTGGAAAGCAGAACATCCAGTACAATTTTATTGGTCAAGCCCTCCAGGACTATTTTGAAGTCTGTAGTTGTTGTATGGGAAGTGGGGAGGTTGTCATCAGCAAATAGATGAACGATAGTGAGAGTCAGGTATGTAGTTCTGTCTTAGCCTGGTCAGTGGTTTTCAACCTTCCTAATGCCGCGACCCTTTAATATACAGTTCCTCATGTGGTGGTGACCCACCTCAGCCATAAAATTATTTTTGTTGCTACTTCATAGCTGTAATTTTGCTACTGTTATGAATTGTAATGTAAATACCTGATATACAGGATGTATTTTCATTATTACAAATTGAACAGAACCCACAGGTTGAGAACCGCTGGCCTAGGTCATGTCTTGCTAGGTATTCAGTAGGCACTAAATTTTTGCAGCTTGCAGTGATAGGTGGCACAGTTTCCGTTTCTTTATATAGTTTGCACTGCTCACTAAGGGCAGGCATAACCCTCTTATAAACTGGTCCTGAATGACCATCACAAAGTCTTCCATTTACACGAACAGATCTACACAGTTTAGCTATTTACTCAGTGCTTCTTTGTCTGCATATGGTTGGCAGAGTTCACAGAGATGTTGCCCATAGAGGGACTTCTGACTGCATTCTTGAATATTAACCATTGCATAGACTCCATTCAGAAGTAATGCACTTCTAGTTACCTTCTACACATCCAGTGTGTGTGCCTATTAACACTTTTTTGTCAATGAAGTGATGTTTGCTTGTTCCAAAAGTATTTCTGTAGGTTTCCGACTTTTATATCATATAGTCTAAGAACATTTAATCAATCCTCCTCTGTTTTGGTGAAATGTAAATCTTTCTACTTCTGTGTTAGGGTGATGGGCCAGTTTTTTCATTAATATTATGTGAATTTGTCAAACTTCTTTCCAAATCTGCTCATCCCATTCAACTTTGATTTCAGGAGGCCAGTAAGTCTCAACATACTTGGCCACAGTCTCTTCTTTAATATCCTTAAGCTCTATTTGTAGGTATGTTTTCTTCCATTGGTTTCATGTGCCCTGCAAATTCAAGACAAACACCTTCAATCTTGATCATTCCTTGTTGTACATTAAGAATTTTATTTTTAGTGTGCCCAAATGACATTTTGGTATTGTCATAGAAAGAGTCCAAGAGAAGGAAGCTGTGTTTAATTGTCTTTTTCTTTTTCTTTTTTTTTTTTTGCTTTTTGGAGGGCAGTTGGGGTTAAGTGACTTGCCCAAGGTCACACGGCTAGTTTTTGTGTTAAATGTCTGAGGCCGGATTTGAACTCGGGTCCTCCTGACTCCAGGGCCGGTGCTCTATTCACCGCACCACCTAGCCACCCCTAATTGTCTTTTTCTTGATGTCATCCATGTACATCCAGTGACTAATAAGCTCTTTGGGATCTACTTTCTCTTTTATTTCCAGGCATTACTTGGTACTATTTAAGGGAAATTATAACGGATTTATGGCTGGGCAAAATAGAATGGACACAAACTATCTCCCTGAATAATTCTGTATTTGATACAAATTGTTCTTGATATTATTGTGGTGGTGAAATATTTTAAATTGATAGCAGTTTTCCACATGAACATCAAATACTCTAACATTTTCACTGTATTAGGGCCTATTTCCTATACATTCAGAAGGAGTAAGTCATGAGTACTGAACCCGCTCAATGGCTGGGGTGTAAATGTTACAGCTTTTGGCAGCAGCTGGTTCGAGAATTAACTGATACTAAGTGCCTCTTTATACCTCTGGGATTTTTGCTACACTGTTTTTGATCCTAGGGTTTTCTTGCAAGTGTTACAGATCTGTTATAGTACATTATATATATAATATATATAATATAATCTATATAAAGTATGTTATATACCTTGTATAAGTTACAAAAGCATGAAATTGGTCCACGTTTGGAAGTGTCCCTGGTGTTTTCCTCTTTCAGTAATGTAGACTTGATGCTTTTTGTTAAGAAACATGTCATTAGGCTTGTGCCTGAGAGGAAGCTGTAAGGGATTTTTGCTAGTGACTCATGGTCCAATGTGCAGCATTTGAGTCAATAATAACAGATCTTTCCTGGCCCCGATATTTTCCAGTATTGTAAAGAAGCTAGGGTTTCAGTCATCTCCCTCATCCATAGTACAGTGTCCCAAAAGGATTAGTGTAGTTTTAAGCTTATTATAATTTAAAATTTTTTAACAAATTAAATAACAAATACAATTTTAAAATTATCGAAAAGTTTTAATTTCTTTAAAAGCTTTAATGACTTTAAGACTTTTGTAGCACTCTGCATTAACAGTGCCCAGGCTTTCTGATTCTCATTTGCTACAACTTGTTTTCATTTTGTAGGACTTTTTGTGCCTATAAACATGACCCTAACTTTTCTACATCTTTCTTTTTAAGACATTCTCTTTCACTCTGATTTTTTTTATTTCTCTTGTTATTATAATAAAATATTTGGTTGATATTGCATTGTCTACTTGGTTATTTAAGCTGCTTTGATGCCATATATCATTTTAATCTTTTGATTTTTGCTTCAATTACTGATTAAGTGAATCTTGAATTTCTCACACATTTTTGTATTCCAGATTTGTTTCTGAAAGTTTCTTTCTTTTTTTCTTTTTTGGAATTAGGGTATTCAAATTTTCTACTGTGTACCAACTTTAAAATGATGTAACTTTCTAATGATAATAATTAATATCAAGCATGGTTAGCAGCTTTAAAATGATATAACTTTCCAATGATAATAATTATTATTAAGTGTGTGTTATAATATTCATTAATCTTGTTTATTTGAAGTAACATTTTCAACTATGGAATGGCTAAAGAATTCAACAGAGTCAGAATTATACAAATTTTACTTGTTCCAGAATGAGGGGAAAATTCTCCTTTGTAACTAAATAATTCTATAGATCTTATAATTCTATCTGTCCCTGACTTGCAAAAGATGCATCATTTCTACATTCTGAACCTCCAGAAAATCTCTCCCAGTCCAGTGTATTCATGCACAGAAATTTGCTTTATATATGTAAGGAGGATTGATCAAGCGCATTCCTCATCTATTTGATGAGCTTGCTAAACAATATGATGAGCTCATAGGCCATGGACCTTTGTTTTCAGTGGTTCTCAATCTTCCTAATGCCACGACCCTTTAATACTCGTATGTGGGCATATCTGCATGTGGACGGACCCACCTGGCAACAGATAGAGGAGCAGGGTCTTGGTTCCTAAGACCATCGGAAATACATGTTTTCTGATGGTCTTAGGCAACCCCTGTGAAAGGGTCGTTTGACCCCCAAAGAGGTCATGACCCACAGGTTGAGAACTGCTGGTTTAGATTAATATGAGGTGCTCCTCCCCATGGAAGTCACCATGCTCTCTTGTACCTTACTGATTGAGTCTCAGAAACTCTACAATTAATTAACTAAGTCTTAGTAGGATAAACTCTTGCTTGGGGGGGGGTGGTTTTTTCATTTGTTTTGTTTGTTTGCTTTTTAGAGGGGAGAAAGCAGAGCAATTGGGGTTAAGTGACTTGCCCAAGTTCACACAGTTAGTGTTAAGTGTCTGAGGTCAAATTTGAACTCAGGTCCTCCTGACTCCAAGGCTGGTACTCTGTTCACTGCACCATCTAGCCACCCCAAAGATAACCTCTTGTTTTCCACAAGCCTTCTCTCTTCATGGTCTATTAAATGAAAACACAGAATAGCTCTTTCTATCTCTATCTTGGATTCCTGGATTTTGGAACAACAAAATATCACCCACAGCAGAGTAGACCTTTGTACTCAGTTGAGGCTGGGAGTTGGAAGGTGGAGGAAGCTGAAGGGTTACATGGTATTATATGGCTGTTCATCTTTTTGTGCTTTGCATCTTGTGTAATTTATGTGAATGGAACTGAAGGCTGCACAATCATTGAAATGGAAAGAGCAATGACCACAACACAGTGAAGAGTAGATGTTACAAAATTGCCTCAAAGAAGACATATGAAGAAAAGACATCCCTTTATCCTCCATGGAGGCAGGAAGGCCAGAGGAACAGAACATCACACATACTTTCAGATGTTTTTTTCACATATTGATAGGTTTTACTTATTTTTTTCTTTTTCCTCTCTTTTTTCCTTTAAAAAATATTACTCCTCATAATGGATGGCTATTTAGGAGAAGGAGAAGGGAGGGAAACTCAGAGAAATTTTGGTGTTATGAAAACAAAAGATAATAGAAATGTATTCAAAAAAGGGAGGAGGAGGCTGTCCTGTACACAATGTACATTTGGTACATTGAGAGCTTGTGTAAGAGCTGGGGACATGCTTTATTCAGTCTTGGACTCCCTGATTAATCCACCTTAAATTTAAGGGCAAAAACATTACCAAATGGGTTTCCATGGAAGAAAACTCTTTGGAGTCCTATTAACTGCTTACCTAATTAGTCTGAAAGGGTTTAAGTATGTTGCTAGGTAGAAGATCTTGGAATTTTAGGGAGGGGATGCTTATACCACAGCTGCTTTGAATGAGAGAAAATTAGTAAGAGGGAGATAAAATTTCTTATCAACAATTCTAAGGTTGCTTAGAGCTATCAGTCTCCACTCAAATGTAAAAGAAACGGAAATGGGGATGGGGAAGGGGGAGAGAGAGAGAGAGAGACAGATGGACAGAGAGACAGAGAGTGTGTGTCATGCTTTTAGATATGTAGTGGTTAACAACATTATTGGAAATGATTTGTGAGTCTGTTGCCAAAAAGTACATAGAATCGCATAGAATACTCTGTTCTAACAGAGCAGAGCTTAAAGAGAGGATAAAACAAAACAAAACAAAACAAGAAAAAAAAAACTTGATTCCTGATTTGGTTGCCCAAAGGCAGAGTGGTTACTGTGGAGTTTATTTGTGGAAATTCTCTCTTTTCTCAAGAGTAAGCCCCTTGCATAATGTGTTCTCATCAATACATTTTTATTAAGACACATGTAACAATAATGCAATATTCACAACACCCATGGTGGGTATAAATATACTGGTATAGTTGTGAATCACAAAATGTAGCAGACTCTCTACATGGAGGGTACAACCAAAGCCTTTATTCAGAAAATCAAGTCCCAGAACCAGAAAGCGAAAGTCATTACAGTAGCCACAAAGTTGATACACATGGTTAATGCAGTGAACACTCACATTCCCAAGCCTTCACAACAGAACAGGCTCCTGCAAGCAGGGATCCTTCTCTCTCACCCACAGTAGCTCCTCAGCCTGGTTCTTGGAATTTCTTAGCAGAAATTCCCAAAGAAAAGGTCTCAGCAGAAGTTCCCAGAAGAAAGAGCAGAAGTTGCAGCTTCCAGATGCTTACTGAGAGAAATTCTGACTGTCCTGCTGGTGTTCTTCCTTCTATACAGTATAGCTCCTCCCTGTTCTGCCCCTTCCTGTTACATCAGCAACTTCCTCCCAAGGTGTTAACTACTTCTGTGTTAATTAAAGAGCTTAAACCAGGTGTTAACTTGAAACAAGATGCTAAGTATTTGCTTACTTGCCAATACAAAGGGGCATGGAAGATCTTCAGATTCCATTAACATTACATTCGGGCCCCAAGATATTTCATGCCCCTTACGCGGCAAAAAATACATTAACAATACAATTCATTATATGGGATAATGGGAGTTTTAGGGGTAACTGGTGTCAACAGAATTTTGCAACAATATAACAAGGATAGCACACAGAAAACAATATTTTATGGTGGGGCTTGAGCACAAGCTCCCCATTGTTCCTCCTCCAACAAATGGGAACCCCAAATCTTGGGGCAAGGGGTAAAGGTCTCTTCTTCCATGGCTACTTGCTGCTGAAATTGGACGTAGAGTTGTCCCTGTCCCAAGAGGTCCCATTTGAGAGGTCAGTTCCTTAGCTAGCATTTGGAATGTACTTGATGCCAGGTCCAGGGGTGACATGTCACAATTGTAGACAGGGGGTGACAGCCAGCTTAAACTATCAGCCATTTACAGGTGGAGGGTATCAAGCTTGCAGAAACAAATCTAACAAACAAGGTGAACAGACAAAAAGTCAAGAAAAAACAAGGAGACAATAATCAGAAATGAGGATCAGCCATGCTTCTGGAGTCCATGAGTTCATTATTGCATCCTTACCCATGGTAGAATATATGAGTAAAGGGTACCATTTTGTAATCATCTTCTCCCAAATAAACAATAGTTACAGTGTTATTCTTTCCATATGCTATAATCTCCGTGGACTTTGGAACATCATCTGGCTTCCGTTTTACCCATACTTTACTCCCAATTTTATTCCATCAGTGGAACGAAATCCTTCAGTTTCTTTGATAGTTGTTTTGGAAGGACAGTCAGTTTTCACAAATGGTATTGTTTTACAAGGAACAATAATCACTTGAACCATTCTATCATTTTTACAAAACTGTGTGGGATCTTCACCTAAATTATGGAATGTCACAATAATTTCTCTTTGATAATTAGAGTCTATTACTGCAGCCAATACATGTATTCTTCAAGCTGCTAATCCTGATTTGGGTAACATCTGTCCAAAGTGATTTTTAGGAATTTTTCTTATGCATATTCCAGTGGGGATTTTTCTTATTTCTTTTCTGTCCAACCCAAACTCCTCTAAACAATGTGAATCATATCCTGCCGAACCAGGTGTTTCTGGATACGGTGCTGGGACAATCTGGCCTCAAACTCCAGCATTCAATATTTGGGATCTTATATGTTTGCTGTTTTCTAATTTGCAGATTTGGAGTCATCATGTGTAACAGTAATGGAATTTAAAGATCCCATTGTATTGGCTTGGTTTTCTGGTTGAATGTTAAAACCCAGAGCTTGTGAATCCCACTTGTGGGATGGACTTGTTGACAGCGAAGAGAGAGGGCTGAACTGGGAGGAGCCGTGAATTGGGAGAAAGGCCCAAGTAGAGAGGAGGCCAGAAGGATGTTTGGGGAGCAGTATTGTGGAGGCAGAGAGAGAGGAGAATTGCCAGGGGCCAGAGTTGCTGAGAGAAAGACTTCTGAAGGCCAGTTGGAGCTACCCAGGAGTTTTGAGAACTGCCACCTGGAGCTGCTGAGAACTGAGGAGGCATGGCTATGATGCTCGTAATTTTTCTGTCTGTTTTGATGTTGTTTTGCCACATTGGTCTGCTGGTGAAGGACAGTGCTGTTGTTGCAGAGGTCCCGGAACCTGGCTGTTGGTTCAGAAGCTCTGAAGGAGGACTTTCTTGTTGTGTTTACAGAAATCCTGGAAGAGCATCTTGCTGATGTTTTCAGGGGTTCTGGGACTGTTCTGCTGACAGAGAGTGAATTAATGAGGACACTGGCAATGTATATTATGGCTTTGTTAAGCTTTGTCTCCCCAGGAACAGAGATTGCTGAGAATTTGCATCCTGTCAAGATGAAGGAAGGACTTTTCCTTGGATGTTCAGTGCTGTTATGATATCTTAATCTTATTGTAGCTTAAGGTAGATGGCCCTTTGTGCTCTCCTCCCCTTTTGAGAAAGTGCTCGGCATTAATGGATGGTATCGTAATTCAGTTGTGGTCTAGGGGTGGGAAACTTTTGACTTTTTGTGCTCTTTGAGTGACCTAATGAATGTCCTTTGTTTGTGATTGGTAACTGACCTTCGTTTGAGAAGAGACACTGTGACTGACCAAATGAATGTACTTTCCAGGGGTGGAGCAGTACTTGGATTGAACTGAGAACTGACTTGCTGAATGGATGAGTTACACTGTATTTTCCTTTTCTCTGTTCCGTGACTGTTCTGCCCTAATCCATCACTGAATTAATGGAGTTTGCTTCGCTGGTATTCTGAACCTTGGAAGCTGCCTTTGCTTGGCATTACATCATCCTGGCGAGAGGTGTGCCTCCTTCCAATGGTCTATTATTCAAATTACATTAAGCCGTGAACAAATTATCCTTCCAATGTTGATACGAATTGTTGGAACTTAACTTCCTTAACTGTTCCTTTAATAATCCATTCATTCTTTCAATTAACCCAGATGCTTGTGGGTAATACGGAATATGTTATATCCATTCTATATTGTTTAGTATACAATACCTCTTCATTTCATTTGAAATGTAACCCATTGTCACTTTGAATCTGCATTGGGGTTCCTTAACACAGACTGATGATATCTAGAGTTTTACAGGTGTTTTGCATTCTTATAAGGACAAGATTATATATCATTATATCACTAGTACACTTGAATAGGTTTCAACACAGGTACATATACATCTGCATCCTTTATCTTGTGGTAGTAGACCAATATAATATATTTGTCAGATTTGGGCTGGGACTTTTCCTCTTGCTATCTCCCCAGTTACTGCCCAAGATTCCTTTTCCAACTGACATATGTGACATTCTTCTGCTATCTGTTTTAACAGTGAATGAGAGATACTAATACCTTGATCTTGTGCCCACCTGTGTGTGACCTGGACCCCTAAATGGCTGGCCATTTGGTGAACCCATTTTTCTAATACCAGATCGTCAGTTGTTGTCAAAGTAGGGACAATATGTTCAGTAGTAATCTTTGGTAGTTGACCAGCATGAACATTGTACTCACATTCTGGCATGGTGAGGGCCATGCAAGCATCTACATGAAAAACTGACTCATTGGTAACTAAAGATATGTTCCAGATATCTTCCCATAATTCTTTGTCCCAGACTTGTTTGCTATGAATTTCCTGATTTTGACTTTTCCACATGGGCATCCATGTAGCTAACCCATTACCTACCACCCATGAATCAGTGAATTTATAACACTGTCCTCCTTGTTCTATTTTGATGGCTTGATGCATATTGACTATTTCCACCTATCCCAGTACTCTCTAAAGTCCTTCTAGTGCCTCAGTTATAGGCTACTGCTTTCCAATGTCTTGTTTAGCCCAAATATTTTGCTGTCCTGTCAGTAAACCATGCATGTCTCTTCTGTTCTTCAGTTAATCCATCATATCCCTCATTCCATTCTACAGAAGACTGTAACAACTCTTGCTTTGGCTCAGGGGGTGTATCATTCTATGTTTGCTATGGATTCATGTAGAGCTGAGACTCTGCTTTTGCCTGTCTTAGCTCTATTTTCAATATACCACTTCCATTTGATGATGCTAGCCTCTTGAGCATATCTAATTTTGTGAGAAGCTGGGGTACTCATTACCCAGGTCATAATTGGGATTCCAGGCCTTAATATTGCTTCATGGCCTAGAGTCAGTTGTTCAGTCTCTACCAAAGTCCAGTATGCAGCTAACAACTGCTTTTTGAAAGGTGTATACTGAACTCCAGATGGAGGGAATTTCCTACACCAAAATCCGAATGGTACATTCCGGCTTTGTTGTTTTTGCCATAAACTCCAGTTTGCATAATCGTCCTGTGCAGTCACTTATAATTCTACCAGGCACTTTGCATGGGTCATAAATCTAGGGCCAATTATATAGCAGCCTTGGCTTCTTCAAAAGCTTTACTCTGCTCAAGTCTCCAATCAAATTCATATTTCTTCTAAGTTACTTTATATAAAGGTTCCAAAATCTGTCCCAGATGTGGAATGTGGTGCCTCCAGTAACCAAACAATCCTATGAACTTTTGGGGCCTCCTTCTTATTAGTAGAGGTGAGAAAATCATGAATCTTTTGTCAGGTTTGTGGAAGAATTTCTTGTAGTCCCTTATTCCATTGTATCTCCCAAAACTTAACATTTTGGGCTGGTCCTTGAATCTTTGCAGGGTTAATTTCCCAACCTTTATTTTTCATATGCTCAATGGGAAGAGTCAAGCTCTTCTCCACTTCTTCTGCATCTCTTCCCTGTATCATTATATCAGTGATGTAGTGGGTAAGCTGTATACCAGATAGCTTTAATTCATCCAACTGTTCAGCTACAATCCTGTGACAAATAGTAGGGCTATGCAGGTATCCTTGTGGCAAGTGGGTGAAAGTATATTGTCTACCCCAAGAAGTTAAAGCGAAATGGTCCCACTGTTTATGGTTTATTGGGATGGTGAAGGAGGCATTTGCCAAGTCAATAACTGCATACCAAGTCCCATCATATGTCTGGATCCTTTCTATTAAGGTGATGGTATCTAGAACAGCAGCATATAAAAAAGGAATCACCTTATTCACTTGTCTATAATCCATGGTCATTCTCCACATTCCATCTGATTTTTGTACTGGCCAGACAAGATTATTCCATCATGTGGTTTTAGGGACTAACACTTCTGCTTCAACATATTCCTTTATAGTGGTGGTAATTTCATCTTGCCCACCTGGCACACGATGCTGCTTTAAAGTAACTACTTCAGAAGGTTCAGGTAAAGTAATTGGGTCCATTTTTATTTTTCCTACTAAAACTTTATTAATTCGTATCTTCCTTACAGTGAATTGGTGTCTTCCTTCTGGTAAATTCAGAGTCATACCTTTCAATGTATCTATTCCAATGATGTAGTCAGGAATGAGTACAATAACCACAGTATATTCTTCCTTAGGTAACTGTCTAATTTTCATTGTTATTTTAACTTGTCTGGCAGATATTTCAGCCCCTCCAAGTCCTGTGATGGTAATAGGAGTTTCGTGTTTAAAGTTATCAGAGTTTCCATAGATAAGTGAGGCCTCCACCTCTGTATCAATTAAAGCCCCGTAGTTGATCCATTCTTCCAATATATTGTTAAAACAATATGGGGTCTGCAATCTCCCCTGTGTATTTTCTTTAATCTGGGTAGGGGCTTGGCCTATTTCCTATTCTCCCTGAAGGTGTGACAAATTTGGATACAATGATTCAGAAGTATCTGTAGGAGTGTATCCTACTTCCTTATTGAATCGAATATTAAGTACCTTTTCTTGGTACATCTTATGCAGCTCTTCAGTTGGAATATCCTCTATTCTTCTAAAATACACCCCTACTCTCAATAGAGCAATAAATAATTCTCTTCTTGTCAATTTATTTTGTCTTTGAATACCCTGGCTATTTACTCTTCTCTCTTGAGGAAATTTATCTCTTCCCCATTCCCCAAAATCACTTAACTGTGAAATCTTATGCAGGACCTCTGAAAGAGAGTTCCCTACTTCCCCAATTAACACAGTCAAAATTAGATGCTTATAAGCATCTAAGGAGCCTTCTTGACTATGATATTTCTATGAGGAACTCCTAGGGGGACATCATGATATGCATCTGCATCTCCAGGCATGATAACAGTTTTCATTACCTTCTCCTTTAGCTTGCTCATACAGTCGCTAAGTGAGTACCAGGGTCTGTCTCCACCAGGCTTCATAGAGTCAGAAGGATATTGCCTGTGGCATCCCTCTGCAGCTAAAGCTAACAGATTTGTTCTGTTGTTACCTCCTTGCATATGGTGATCCCTAAAAGCTTGGTGTACAAAAGGATTCTGACTGATGCTTGTGAATTTTTTTTCATTTGTTTGTAGCTATTTAAGAGTATCTTGGTTTCTCATAAAGTCATTAGCTTCCACTTGCTCCACTCTAATTCTGAAGGAATTATTCTCTTCAGAATGCTTTTGAGATTCTTTTTCCATCTGGGAAATTTGACTTTTTAAGGCATTTTTCTCCTCATTGGCTTTCTGGGCCTCTTTTGCCATTTGAGTTAGTCTATTTTTTAAAGTGTTGTTTTCTTCAGTCAGGTTGTTGACTCTCTTTTCATGATTTTCTCTCATCATTCTCATTTCTCTTCCCAATTTTTCCTACACTTCTCTTATTTGGTTTTCAAAGTCCTTTTTCAGTTGATGTATAGCTTCTAGGCATTCTTCAATTGTCTTGGAAGCATTTGGTGTGGGACTTCTGACTGTGTTGTCTTCCTCCCATTCCATGCTTTGATCCTGTTTGTCCACAAAAAAGGATTCTAGAGTTTTATTGCTGTTCATATTTTGCTTCCTTTTCCTCATGTTGGCCAGTCAATTAATTGGTTGGTTTTTTAGCTTTATGAAGTTATGCTTCCAGGGGGGAAAGTTCTGTTCCAAATTGCTGGGGTTTTCCCAGGTGCCGGAGCTATTAGGGGGCTGTTGCAGCCCCCCCAGCTTTGGCTTGCTGAAAGTGCTCCCCAGGACCACTACCCAAGACCACGATCCAGATCCAGGCCACTCAAAGCAAGAGCACTTGGCCCTGATCAATCAACTCAGTCCCCCTCTGGGGTCCACAGGCCAGGGGTTCTGAAGCAGCCCAGTGGGGGCAGCCGCTGGTTACAGCAGATCCTGCCCTTCCCCCACTGCTTCCTTGCCCTGGGGGTAGATTGGCAGAACTGCGTTTCCTCCCCCAAATTTAGCTTGAAAGCTTCACTCACTTTTACTAACCTTCTCTAATCCTGGCTTAGTAGATATGAAGATTCCTCCAGGATCTTCTCTGAAGTAGACTCACGCTGTGGCTTGGCTTGGCTCAGCTCCTCCAAACCACCCTGGGGCCCGGCCGTGGTTTCAGTTTAAGGCTGGGCTGGCCTCGGCTCCTGGCCTGCCCACGATGATCCCCTGCTGCCGAGCTGCCTTCAGCGAGAGATGTGTTTTCTGTATCTTTGTGAGTTTGAGAACCCTAGAATTTGTTCAGAGTCATATTTTATGGGTGTTTAGGGTGGCTGTGTGGGAGCTACGGAACCTTTCTGCTTCTACGCCTCCATCTTGGCTCCCTATCCAATGCTTATGAATTTTAAGCAATCCACCTTATCTAGTGCCATTCCTCCGGCTCCTTCATTACTGATTCTTATCATCCAAGACACTAAAGACTCTCCCATTCTTTGGATGAATGGACTTAATATATCAGTAACTTCCTGTTGAGTAAAATCCTCAGTTATCACCCTATACTCTGTTTGGCCCTGGTGGTTTTCCTCCCTTCTTCTTATTATGGGGAGAACTTCTGCATTAGAAGACTCTTCATTTAACCTTGTTCTATTCTCCTCACACACATTCTCCTGGCAGTTGTCAGGGCAACTCTGCCCAACCTGTGCAAAAGCTGCATGCACATTCCTTCTGCTCGTTTTTCACTTCTTTTTGGCTACATGAACAGTAGCTTATTTTTCCATAGCCTCAGACCCTCCAGCTTGCTCTTCTGAATGCTATGGCACAGAAGAATCCTCAGGCAAACCAGCCATCTCCCTTGCCATCTGAGCTTTTCCCTCCAGCAATTTATCTCCATTTTTACACATAAGATGATAACTTGTCAGCAAGACCCAGCTTCTTCTGCACACTACCTGAAAAAATTATCCATCCTACTTGAAAAATTGAAAAAAATCTATGGTTCTTCAGGTTTGGATTATATCTTCTAATTTTCACCCCTCACCTTTTTCTTGCAAATTTTCCTTTAATTCCTGTTCCTAGAATACCAACTATTTATTCCTCCTTACTTTAAGGATTTCTTCTTTAAACTTCCTCTCCTACTTCAAATTTTCCCAGAATAAAATGAAGTAAAGGTCTCCTCTACCTCTAACTCCTTTGAAACAGACAATCATAGACACAGCCCCCAAACTCACAAACATCATATCTGTCTGTCATGCAAAGGGGTATGAAGAGATGCCTCTATCTGTGTAGAGACCTTGTTGCTTTTACTTACTTGTTATCTTGCTAGTCTGTCCTTGCTCTAAGTGTTGAATCAGATGTATGTATCTTAGTTTGAATACTTGGAACCTTGCTCTTTGTTTTAGATTATAAATCCTCATGCCAAAAGGCTTTTAATCTGCCTTTCAAGCAAAATGCACGGGATGTATGCATGGGTATTTAATAAATGTCATATGAAGAGTTAAGTACCCATTGATTTTTGGTCCAGTCCTGTCCTCCATCTTTGGCCTGCTGCCAAAAGCCACAAGAGGTTAAAGTGTTTTTTTGTTCCCAGTCCAATGTTCTAATCTATTTGAACATAAAGTTCTCGGTGGGCAGCTCTGTGCTTCCATGGACTATTTAGCACCAGTGAGTCATAGGTCACTGACAATTTCTTCCCTTCTAGCCCTTCTTTCTGTATTCATGCCTTCTCAGCCTTTTGGCATTCAGTGGTCCCACTAAAAGGGGTAGATGGCTGTTTACAAAGCGTCTATGGACAGCAGAGACAAACATATAACATCAAGGGACTAGAAAGGAATCTAGTCTGGACCTGTTCAATGTACAGATTAAGTTTTGTTCCACAGGAAGAGATATTCTCTCATTTGTCCTTTTTCTTCCTTCCCCAAAGGTATTTTTGAAGTACCTACCTTGCCTATGACCTTTCAAAATAGAAAGGAGACAGATCCATAGACTTTGAAAAGGAGTAATGGTATGATGGTATCTGAATGTAGATTTTAGCAAACTTATTTATTTAACTTTATTTTTCTTGGAGTTTTTTTGTCTGGGTTTTCTTTCACAACACGATTGATATGGAAGTATGCTTTGCATGACTGCACTTGTGGAACTTTTATCAAATTGCTTGCCTTTTCAATGATAGGGAAAAGAAGGGAGAGTGGGAGAGACTAGGGAACTCAAAATTGTAAAAAAAAAATGAAGGTTAAAAATTGTTTTTACATGGGAATGGTAAAAAAAAAATAAAATAGGAGTAGCACACCTGGTATGAGGGCTTGCTGAACCCATTTTGGGGCTGCTCACCCACTTTTGGTGTCCACATTTCACCCAACTCTCATCTATAGCTCCAAGAAACTACAGCATGCACAGCAGCTAAATAAAACAATAAACCTTCTCCAAAGATGGGCTAAGCCATGTTAAGGGTAACTGGCAGACCTCACTCAGACCCATAGGTGAGTTAGGGGAATGTCTACGCAAGCATGTGAAGACTTCTCCTGGTGGAATGGGCAAATGATGACCAAGAAGGCGGCTGAAGCAGGCACTGTGGAATGTTTAGAACTTGGTCAGACAAGAAGTAGCCAAGATGATCTGCTACATGCTGGACTGTCACCAGTTATCCTGACTTTTGTCTTTCCACTCAATTTCCATGACTCCACAGAGAAAGTGCAACTCATCATAGAGAAAAAAAAAAGAACAAGTAAAATGTTTGTTTTTAAATTATGGAATAAAACAAAAGCCAGAAATTCCAGACTTCTTGGAAAGATAAAGGCTTAGATTTCAATGATCTTCTAGTCTGAGAGGTGGGGAGTGCCAAATCTTTACAATCTACATTAGTCTACACCTAATGCAGTGGTTCTCAACCTGTGAGTCATGACCCCTTGGGGGGTGGAACAGGGTCACCTAAGACCATCATAAAACACATATTTCTGATGGTCTTAGGAACTGAGACACCACTCCTCTATCCATCTCCAGGCAGGTCCATCTACATGCAGATATGCCCACATACAAGTATTAAAGGGTCCCGGCATTAGGAAGGTTGAGAACCACTGGCCTAATGCAAGTTGGTGATGATGAGCTGGAGCAGCATCAGAAAAATCAGGGATGGGGCACAGATGATGACACTTCAGAAGTCACAGATTCTTCTCCTGATACAAGGTGATAGCAATGAATAGGGGCAGCACCAGGAATATCAGGGCCATGGCACAGCTGATTTCTGGCACAGTGTGCAATTTTTTATCATGCATCAGGATTATCTGTAGTAAAGTGACCTCTTACATGCAACTTGACCCAGGATTTAAGTGAGTATCAAGGCTCTCCCACTACCACCACCCACTCAGTGTTCCCTGACTCACCCAGTAAAATCTCTCTCTCTCCCTGAGAGCCACATCAGTGTAATAATACAAAATCTTTGTCCCCTCACAGGCTTCCTTGGAGGGGGTGCCCCTTCTTCCACAAGGGCTAAATAAAGCCTTTCCCTCACTCCCATTGAGAGACTCAGAATTACCACTTAATCAGCAGAGGCTCCCCTTTCTTCCAAGTAAATCACATTCACCATGGGTATATAGCACAAGTTTCACTTCTCTCATGCTATTAGAAAGCAAGACACCTCCAACCAGTTTCATCCTTTAGTCGGTTAGCCCTTTCTGGGAAGGAGTTGTTCCTTCCAAGGGGAAGGGAAGCTTGCCAACTGAGAGGGATGTGGCCTATTTCTTATAGGGAATGCTGACTCATTTAAAGTGAGCAAGGTCCTTAAGGCCAAGATGACTGCTGGAGAAGGAGAAAGGACCAGAGAGGGTTAGCCAGAACCATGTCTAAAAACAGTCTATATTTATCAGGGGAATCTTCCTAGAGATTGTGTCCCAGAAATCCCTGGAATGGAGAACACTTTCCCTTCCTAGAGTATCATTGATTTGTCACAGATATGGATTTAGGAGATTGGACACCTGACATGGGCAGACAAAAATATAATGAGGCAGCTGTTGATTAGCAGGAACAAACCTCTTGGCCTGAGATGGGAGAGTGCCATTTGTCCAATTAAGGACAGGTTGATAGTCATGTGGGCTTAGTGGATACTCCAAATGGCACAAGGATCCCAGTTGAACAAGAATAGCCTCCTTGTCCTTAATTGAGGAGAACTGTGTGGTCCTGTGTCCAACACAACATGACACCACCATCCCAACGTCTGTATTGGCACTAAAACCTATTCTCCACTTCTGCTATTCTTGTAATGGCTCCAACATTGTTGTTTAGCCTACGATGTATCTGATGTATGCTGAAACACCCCCACAAACAACTGTACACAGTGGAAGGAAACTGCAAAATCCCTCCACTGGTTCTGACCCCAAAGGGAAAGGCTTTGATTGTCTCAGCCTGTAATCTTCAGGCCTCAGACCAATTGGAGAAATCTATAGCCACAGTCTAGGAATCAATGTAGATATAGATGTCCTCTGCCCTTCACTCAAGACTCCAACATAGACCAGCCAAAGACTTCATTCCCTAGTGTATCTTTAGCAGATTAATACTGCTAGAGTCCTGTTGCATGTGCTTCTCTTGTAGCAGATGGGGCCATTGAGTAAACCAGGTAAAATAGCATTACTCAGGAGCCAGGTCCTTATAGATAGAATTTAACAAAGTACTTGGGCTTCCTCCATCTCCATCATTAGGGAAGAAATATATTTTCTCTTCATGGGGACCCAAAATTGCTTGCTATTAACTACATGGGTTGGTTCTGGCAAATCTAGGAGTTTCCATTTGACCCTACCCACAATAGCCTGCATAGAAGGATGGCTAGGTAGTACAGCAGAGAGATGGAATTTCTGGCCTGTGATCAGGAGGACCTAAGTTCAAATCCGGCCTCAGAAACTGATTAGCTATGTAGCCCTAAACAAGTCACTTAACCTCTGTCTGCCTCAGTTTCCTCATCTATAAAATGGGGATAATAATAGTACCTGTCTTCCAGGGTTTGTTGTAGGATCAAATGAAATGTGTTGGGCAGTGCTTGGTACATAATAAGACATATAAATGTTAACATTGGTTTTTTTAACTGAAAGAGCTCCCATAGATACTGACTCCAAGGAGCCCATGATATCCCTTTCCTCCAACACCTGTCCTCTGTAACCTCCCCTAAATGATGGGAATAGAGCAGAGGCTGTAAAGGATGCCTTAGGCTTGGTGGTGCTGAGGGATCCCTACTGTCTTACTGCTGAATTTCCCTGTGTGGTTTTATTAGCACCCCCACAGTCTAGTTGTCAATCTCTTTCTTATCAGCCCCATATTTCAGATTCCAAACCCAAAGCTCCTTCTAGGAAAGGATGTTACTGGCCTCCATCCACCTAACAGGGATCTGACTTACCCCAACATTCCCAGTGTACCTGTTCACACTGACAGTAGAATTTGCCAAAGTTGCAATTATCCCAAACTCCTACTCAAATTTCAGCCCACATCCCTACAGTTATGTGGTAAGAGACTCATAGCTTAAATCTGAAACCATTTTAGTGAGTCTTTACCCAGAAGGTAGAATCTAAATGCCCCTGAGAAGTGCTGGTCATGGGTTGTGGTGGGCTCTGGAGGTGGGGAAGCTGTATAGATTTGATCTATCTAAACCTATTTCCTTTTAGCTCTACACTCTTCCTTACAGTTAGAGCTCCATCAGGGAACCAGTGCAATCTCTACCAGAACAGCTGTGAATAACTCCCCATCTCAGCCACCAAAAAAAAGGACAAAGAAGACTCAAAGAATTGACTTACTTTCTAACAGTAAGTCGCCAGAGAGCTCCTAAGTCCATGAAACTCAACAGTAGAGAGTCTTAGCATTGATTCCCTTAGACCTACCCCCAGGAGCCACTCAGCTCCAGTGATGCATCAGATTTCTTTCCATTTTAACTTCTCATGAAACCTACCGGGTTCTTTGATAGTGAAGGCCCATGTACCTTCTGCTTCCTGAATGGAGAAATTCACTCTTCTCACAGGAGCAGTTAAGGCTGGGTTTTTTTTTGGGGAGGGGGGTGCATTTATGTAGAACATGTCCATATTAGTCATTTTGTCGGAGAAGATTCAAATAAAAGGAAAAAATGAAGGAAATAAATGGAAAAGCAGCATGCTCCAGTCTGTTTTCAATCAATATCAGTTCTTTCTCTGGAGGCAGATGATGTTTCGTCATTAGTCCTTTGGCATTGTCTTGGATCATTGTATTGCTAAGAATAGCTGAATTATTCATAATTCTTCATCAAACAATATTGCTGTTACTGTATACAGTGTTCTCTTGGTTATGCTCACTCCAGTTTGTATCAGTTCATTTAAGTCTTTACAAGTTTTTCCTGCATCATCCTGTTGGTCATTTCTTATAGCACAATAATATTCCATCACAATCATATACCACAGCATGTTTAGTCATTCCCCGATTGATGGGCATCCCTTTGATTTCCAGTTCTTAGCCACCACAAAGAGAGCTGCTATAAATACTTTTGTACAAATAGGTCCCTTTCCCCATTTTTTGGATGTCTTTGGTATATACACCTAGCAGTGGTATTGTTGGATCAAAGTGTGTGCACACTTTTATAGCCCTTTGGGCATAGTTCCAAATTGCTCTCCAGAATGGTTGGATCAGCTCAAAACTCTACCCACAATGTATTAATGTCCCAGTTTTCCCACAGCCCCTCCCAATCCAACATTTTCCGTTTTTGCCATATTAGCCACTCTGATAGGTTCATGAGGTGCTACCTCAGAGTTGTTTTAATTTGCATTTCTCTGATCAAAAGCAATTTTTTTTAAACAATAGATGGAGTTCACAATTCTTTTCCTCCCTTCTGCTCTCATTTTCCTTTCTCGTGGCTCTGATCTCAGTGGGATACAGTGAAAGTTTGGGGGTAAAGACCATACTGTGGGTTCCTGTCTATAGCCTGTCAGTTCCCTCTTCAATCAAGAGAAATCCTTCACTTGCATGACCATAAGCTCCTCAGCCTTGAGTGCTGAAGCCAGGGACTTCTCTCTAGTTACTGAATGCACTGGGTCAATTTATTTTGAGTCTTATTATACTGAACTCCCAATTTCTGCAGGATGGTCAACAAATCAGGAAGCACTACACTGGCACTTTATCTTCTCTGGTAGCCTCCTCAAGCACTCATTGAGCTAATCCTTTCATGCAGCAGGGAGCCTGCTTCCCCCATAGAGAGGACTCCACCTACATGACCAGAAGGATATTTGCTACCAGGTGCCACCATGCTGTATCTGGCCATACTTTGATCACCACATTCTTTGGTTCAAAATAACCTTCCTCCAACTCAACCATGCGAGCCATAAAATCCACTATGCCAAATGTTGGGGCAGACTTACCACTATTATCATGCTAGTTCAAGTTTGATACTGAGATGAAATGAGATACTCAGAAGTCATTGAATAGTCAATAAAAAGAGGTTTACTTTGCCCTAACATAACAAGGATGTCATGGCACTTAACTATAAGCATGGCTTCCATGTGGTCAGCAGGGCATGGTGTAATGATTCCCATGACCTTCAGATATCCACCAAGTCAGAGGGACCCCAACTCCATGGGGGTAGGATTTATTTTTATGTTCCTAGGTAACCAGGAAATCACATCACCCCAGTGAGAGGCCACCAGGAAGCCGTATCAAGGAAACATAACTTCAGCCCCTCCCTGTTCTGGATCAATCAATTACAGTTCCTAAGTCACTTGTCTCCTTTGTCTACTCCATGCTGGGAAAGTGAGGAGGAAGAAGCCCTAGTAGACATTGGTTCAGTCATACCACTCATGCTCTAATTTGTTTCTTATATACACACATGCACACACATATGTATAATAATATATAATTAGCATCATATATTTATTATATTACATATACATATATAATAACCACCCCCAGAACCTATCATAACCTATGACCAATATGTCTCAGGGTCATTTAGATCCCACTTTCTGGGTAGAACCCCACAAGAATGGCTTCAGACTTTAGCCATGGGTTTCTAATCACACAATTGTATGGGTTTGGGCTGATCAGCTGGTGAAATTTGAGTGGGAGGTCCAGACCACTGTGACTTTGACAGACACCACTGTCCATGTGAATAGGCACACTGGGATTGAGGGAAAAGGGGAGGAGTTACGGAGTTAGCTGCCCTTCTAGGCAGGCTGAGGGCAACATATCCTTTCCCAAGAAGGAACTTTGGGTGCAGATCCCAAAATATACTATCTGTCTGTCTGTATATACACACATATATGCCTTTTGACTGATTAATAAACTTTGATTGAATGAATAAATGTATTTTATGGGCACCAAAAAAAATGTCGCTCCCAACCGAAAGATCTCATCCACTAGACTACCATGACACTACAAAATCTAACTGCTAGAGTTAATTCCTTGAATGAGTACAATGTCTCAAAGAGAGTTCATTTAAAATGCAGCTATTAGCAGGGAAGGAACTAGAGCATGTGCATTATACCATTAACTAGCTCTCTCTCACTCATCAGCACAGAGAACTTTGAAATTACCTCGTCCCTCACCTACACTAACCTGGCAAGTAAAATCTGATGGATGAGTAGATCAGGAACCAATAAGATAAGGTAGGTAGACTGGGAGAGGGAAGGGTAGATTTGAGGAGTTGGTAAGTCAATAGCTAGCGTATTAGCTGCCTTAGGTTTGGGAAAGCATATTGAAAGGGCATCAGATGCAAACTTCACCTAATTCACGATGCTATAGAGTCAGTCCTTTCATTGCTAATTAATCATCCTATCCCTCTCACACCTACAGTGTGATAATGATCGGTAAACCCTACTTGACTCTTTTCCACTGTGGAAGAGGCAGGGAGCCAGGACTTATAATGTCATCAGTCTAGGAAACTATTTGCTAATTCATATTAGAGCCTGCTCTGTTACTTACAGTATTAGAATCACTTAGTGACTTGGCCAGGGTCACACAATCAGTATGTGTTAGAGGAAGGATTCGAACCCAGGTCTTCCTGAATCAGACCAGTTCACTATCCAGAATGCCACGCTGCCTCTCATTTAGCTTTGTTTTGCTGCTCAAATGTAAATACAAGATACAAATGAAAAACAGATTTTATTCTTTTAATGTCAATAAAATTATTGTAACTTTCTGGCCTACATAGTCTTAGTTGAAAAAAATCCTTGGAGTTCAATGGACTTCTGTGAGAGTACCAAGTGGCCTTCTAAAGACTACACTCTAATTCCTGGTCCAGTGGAAACCCAATCCACTTTGCTGCTGTGGCCGAATACAGTAGGGGGTCTAGGCAGAAAGAATAAAAAATGTCTTTCCTGAACAACTCAGGAACAAAACTTGACTTAGGAGGGATTCAATCAAATTCATCTTGTTTCCCTCTGAAACAAATGCACTCAGAACTTCCTTTTCCTTCTGTCCATTGTCCTAGCATGAGGTGTCATCAGAGAAGCGCATGTTTTCCTGCATAGCTCCTACCCTAGGGAGTGAGCAGGAGCAAAGGGGACTTGAATAATCTTGCCCAAATACTCCAAGGGAGACACAAAGACTATTCTGGGACGGCTGTACAGGAAGTGGAACACTTAAATCTTCTGGACCTGTAAGGGAAATTCACACAGGCAAATCACGTGCGGTATGGGGGAAAGAGGACATCAGATTTTAGAGCTGCTCATTTCCGGAGAGGAGGGATAAATGTGTTCTTCACTTGTGCAGAATAAAGATGTGTCACTGAATCTGAGCTGAAATTTTGGAAGCACCGTCACCTGCCAAGAAAGAAAAGCCTTTAAGCATGCCCTACTGAGATGAGGATCAGTATAGAAAAGTGCTTTTATGATGCCTTCAGAGCTATGCTGCTCAGTTGTGGAACGAGTCAAGGATGCCAAATGCTCAGAATCAAGTTAACAAACATTTATTAAGCACCTACACGTAAACAAACAGTGCCAAACATGGCGCTAAGTACTAGAGATGTAAAGAAAGGCAGAAACAGTCCCTGCCCTCAAGGGGCTTACAATCTGGTGGGGAAGCCTACCTGCAAATCATGTATGAGCAAGACACATATGGGATAAATTGGAAAAAACCACATAGGGAAGGCACAAGCTTCAAGGAAGACTGGGAAAGTCTTCTTGCAGAAGGTAAGATTTATGTGAGACTTGAAGGAAGCCAGGGAAGCCAGGAGGGGATAAGTTCAAGGGAGATGACATGAGGAGACACATTCCTGCTAGGAATCTGATCTAGTGCATGACCTTAAGGGACTAAAGTGCCACAGTTCTCTGGGAAAGAATGTTGCTCACTGGTCAACACTGTTGTTTTCCACAAGCCCTGTAATGAGTTCTATTGGTTTTTTTACCTGTGGATAGAGCTTTCCCTTGGTTGGTTTTTTTTTTTAACTCAGTGTGTGTGTGTGTGTGTACATGTGTGCATGCGACACTTGCAGAAGGGAAGCTGGTAACAACACACTGTTCTTAGATGTTCCTAGATTTACTGGGAAGTGGCAAAAAGTCAAACAGGTAAGAAATTCCCCAAAGTGTACCCAGTGACCCTCTGTCACAGATGAACCTTTGATAGAAGTGTTACACAAGCAGAAGCAAATAAGAGTTAAGCCTATGCCTCTTGGGGACACTTAGTCAAGATGTCCTCCAACCACATCATCAGCCTCAAGATGTTTCAAATTGTTTGGGTTCTAAGTTGAGAGTCCAATTGTTTCTTTTTTGATCAGAAACACTGAGGGTCTTCCCTCCCAGATTGTTGGGGATTTTTTTTGAGGTAATCATTCTCTTCCTCTTTTCTTACCTAGCCTGAATCACTGAATGGGCATTGCCTCAGACTGAGACCTGGGAAACACCTTAGCTTAAAAAGGTCAAGGTCTCCTACTGCATCCAGGGCCATGTCCAGTCATCCTAATCTGCATCTTGCCACTAGATTCAGATGGATCTGGAGGAGAGAGTGAGGCTGGTGACTTTGCACAACCCTCCCTCACTTAAATCCAATTCACTTGTAAGTTATAACATTACCTTCCTGATGCAATTGGTCCTCTTTGAAAACGAAGGACAGACAACAACAATGGTACCAGATGAGCACTCTGGCTGTCCACCTGTCATGCCTCAACCTTGCCGTATGACCAACCCATTTTCTCATTCTATCATATAATTCCTAATTGACATCTTTTACTTCTGACTTTACTGGTCATATTTTACAGCCTGTTCACACCTACTATGTGCCCTTCATTACCTTCATTTTAATTCTTCAAAGACATATTTTCCATTTTTCACTGCCATTTCATGATAATGATGGTATTGAAAAGATAGGCCAGCAGAGCCAAGATGGCGGCATAGAAACAGCAAGGATCCGCAGCTCCCACCCAGCCACCCAAAATACCCATAAAATATGCCCCTAAATAAATTCTAAGACTCTCAAACTCACAAAAATACAGAAAACACATCTCTCGCTGAAGGCAGCTCGGCAAGAGGGGCTCACCGCGGCAGGGGAGCTGAGGCCAGCCCAGCCTGAAACCGAAACTGCGGCCAGGCCTCAGGGCAGGCCAGGAGGAGCCGAGCAGCAGCCAGTCTACAAAGATCTACCTCACCTTCAGCAAACTCCACATCTAGTAAGGCATGAAAAACAAGGATTAGAGAAAGTTAGCTTGGCAGGAGGGGCTCATTGCACAGGCCTGCAGGCCGGGAGCTGAGACCACCCCAGCCTGAAACCTCAATGCAGCCAGGCTCCAGGGCAGTCGGGAGGAGCCGCACCTCCCAAGCCACAGCATGAGTCTACTTCAGAGAAGATCTAAAGCACCTGGAGCAATCTTCACATCTACTAAGCCAGGATTAAAGGTCAGTGAAAGTGAGTGAAGCTTTGAAGCTAAATTTGGGGGAGGAAAAGCAATTCAGCCAATCTACCCCCAGGGCAAGGAAGCAGTGGGGGAAGGGCAAGAATGGCTGTAACCAGCGGCTGCCCCCACTGGGCTGCTTCAGAGCCCCTGGTCTGCGAACCCATAGTGGGGCTGAGTTGATTGAACAGGGCCAAGTGCTCTTGCATTGAGCGGCCTGGATCTGGATCATGGTCTTGGCTGGTGGTCCTGGGGAGCACTTTCAGCAAGCCAAATCTGGGGGAGCCTGCAACACCCTCCTAATAGCTCCAGCTATTCGGAACAGAGCTTTCCCCCCTGGAAGCAGAGTTTCACAGAGCTAAAAAAAACCCAACCAATTAATTGACTGGCCAACATGAGGAAAAGGAAGCAAAATAAAAACAGCAATAAAACTCTAGAATTCTTTTTTGTGGACAAAAAGGATCAAAGCATGGAATGGGAGGAAGACAACTCAGTCAGAACTCCCACACCAAATGCTTTCAAGACACTTGAAGAATGCCTAGAAACTATAGGTAATCTGAAAAAGGACTTTGAAAAA
>CM053599.1:208274512-208316129 GCA_028646575.1 Pseudocheirus occidentalis
TCAGAAGCTGAAAGCTGCCAGGCTCTTGTCCAGTCCTCAGAGATGAACAGTTCCCAGGTCCTTGTCCAGTCCTCAAGGCAATCCCCGGGACACACTGAAGTTCACCGGCTTCAGCACACCTCAAACCCTTCAGGACTTCTCTTGCCTGGAACTCAAGGATCAGCCAGGCCACCAACAAACAAAGTCCCATCCTGTTCATGTCTTCAGTCAGCTTCACTGAGGAGACAAATCCAAACATCTGTCCTGTCTCTGTAAAATTCTTCCTTATAAGCACTGGCCTTCCCCCAAGTCAACAGGGGAGTTCACACCTTTTCACCAATGGACAGAGTTCTATACTTAGCCCTAAGTATCTGATCTACTTAGCCCTAAGTATCTGATCTACTTAGCCCTAAGTATCCTATACACTTAGCCCTAAATATCCAACAAATTGATTGCCATTACAACATGAAATTGTATCTCCTGATTCTGAGTATTTTTCATTTCCTTTTCCTCAAGCATGAAATGTATGAAATTAACCTCTCTTAATGTCACTCAATGCTCATGCCTTCCCTCTATTGATTATCTCCAATTTGTCCTGCATTCCTCTTATTTGCACATAGCTGTTTACATTAGACTGTGAACTCCTTAAGAGCAAGAGTTCTCTAAGTGATGCCTATGAGGTCAAATTTGCCTCCTCGTGTTAAATCTCAAGGTCAACTCGTTATTCAAACTTTGTGCGTTTGGTCATAGAAATGTAAGACCACGGAATTTTTTGGTGCCTCTTTTCTTGGGTTTGGTCTCCTTTGAACATCCAAATGTATCAACAGCTATGTTTTCTTTCTATATTGCATCTATTCTCTGTGGTATCCAGCTCTGTGGTAGTCTTCTCTGCTTCCCCCCCTCCACCTTTTCAATTTAAAGCCCATCTGATTCAATTTATAAGGTTCTATGGATAAAGACAAGCCAAGAGTATTTCTGTCTTTTCTTTATTGGTGCTCACATCATGTTGAGATATCATGTGACTCACATAGTTGAAAGTGGTTCTGCAAAACTGGTTGGAATCTGGAGTTGACATAGCTTTTTGTTTGTTTGTTTGACCCATTTTCTCTAGCCAATTCAATAGTCTTCTTCTTGTTCTTACAGGATCTTCTGAAAAATAATGTTATCATCAAGGTGTTCCAAGACTTGTGGGTAATTCATGTCTCTAACTACTTTTTCCATCAGTCTTTGGAAAAAGAAGCCTCCTAAGCCCCCCAGAACATATACTCAAACTGGTCAAATTCAGCTGGGCAAAGGAAGGTATCTCTGCTGCCTTTAAGCAAATAAATATATGCAGACCATTAATGATTTGGCGGTAATTAAGTCTTATCTTAAAACTAGCTTTTAGAGACAAGATTAACACTATGAAAAGAAATATAAACTTTAAGGGAAGAGAGATAAGCTTTGGAAAAGATGTGTACTCCTCCTGGGAGAGAAAGATTGAAACCAGGAAGGGCAGAAGGGAAGAATCTTTATTACTGTTCCTAACACAGAGAGATAACTACAGTCTCTCCTGCATTGAGCCTGAGTGGTTTTCACAAGGATCCCTCTGATCTGGTTGGAAATAGCAGCAACGGCAGCAGGAATGGTGGTAGTGATGGCAGCAGCAATGACTGCCCAGCAGTGCCATTTATCTCTCTCTCTTGTTAATTATAGTTTATGGTCATCCTAAGGTTGAATTTGTTAGGTGAGACTAAGAACAGCAATATCTCTTCCTTCCATCCCCACCAAGGTAGCCACAAGTTTCCAAGGTCCTCACCACCCTCTCTAGTATATTTTTTTTTCTCTTGTTGACAACATGCCTTCTCAAAAGATACCTCTCGCCCTTCCTCTTTTTTTAAGGCGAGAAGAGGTTGAACTTCCGAGCCTCTTTTCACATATTTCCAAGCAAACACTGGTGAGCCTCTGTTTATACTTCTAAACAACATAATACTCAGTTGATTCTGCTTTCTGATCCATTCTGCTAATAGCCTCTGTTTTATAGGCTAATTCATCCCATTCATATTCACTGTTACAATTACTGTGTATTTCCTTCCATAAAATCCTCTTTTATTTTTACTTAGATTTGTCCTACCCACTCCCCATTTTTAAAGGAAAAAGGGGAATTAGAAGAGAAAAAAATACAATTAATTCTAATAATATATAATTGAAATAGTTTAATCCCACTACTCTGCCCCTCTTCTCTTCACCTAACAAAGACACTGGTCATGGAGACACTATCTCTCTCTCTTTTATTCCTCCTTTAGCCTCAGTGGATAGAGCTCTGGCTCTATGCCTCAAGACTTCATATTTCCTTTTTATCTCTTGCTTCATTTCTTCTGGATACTTTTGAAGGTTTTGTGACCAAGGCATAGTTCTCTCTCATAATCTACTTGGAATTCTTCTGAATGAACCTCTTCTCTTAATTCTTAGTACCTCTTCATGATGTTTAGCATTTTTCTCCTGTTTGCTCGTATTACCAGATTTCATTTCTGGAACAAGACTTTGTGCTAAGGCCAACCTCTGCACTCTCCCACTCTCTTAGATTGAGCAGACAGGCACTACTAGTTGGTCTCATCTTCTCTACGCTCTGAATGCTGCTGCTCTTGTTGCTTTTGCTACTGCAGTTCTGGCTGTGGTGGCCCTAACTTCTACTTCCTTTCACGGGAGTTCAGAACTAGAGTTGCCTTAGCCCATATATGACTCTTTTTTCCTGCATAATTTTCAACAGGGAGTTGATTTCATCTCCTGCTATGACTCTGACAGATGCCAACTGGATATCTGAGACCACACTGGGACCTCTGGTAAGACTCTCAAACATATGTGCCCAGTCACTGAGCATCATTGTCTCCTATTGTGGCTCTGAGGGCACCATGCCATTCATTGCCCCATCTGCTTCCCCTGAATAAGCAGAGAAGGAATTTCTCTAGGATCAGCAGCCTTCCCACCCTGGAAAACCATTATGCCCCTGTGTCCCCTTCCTCTGGTCATTTCCTCCTAGAACTTCCATTTTAATGAAAGTAGTCTAACCAGCCATGTTTACACCTTCACTTCTCTTTGGGTTCCAATCCTGACTCCAGATTTCTTTTCTCCACCATGCCAGGAAAATCAGTGTTATATACTTTATAAATACTAACTATTATTATTGATCCATATTTTATAACTATCTAATAGCAAAGAAAAGACAACACAAATCTAGATCAAATGAACCTGGCATAGTCTAAACTCATGTGGAAAAAGGAGAGAGAGGGAGAGACAGAGACAGAGGTAAAGAGATGGAGAGATAAAGAGAAAGAAAATAAAGACACACACAAAGAGAGAGGGGGGGAAAGGAGGGAAGAGAGAGAGAGAGGAGAGACAGAGACAGAGACAGAGAGAAATAGAGAGAGAGAGAGAGAGAGAGAGAGAGAGACAGTGAGAGATCCTCCCTTCTGAAGCTAATTGCTCCTGGGACCTTCCATCCTTTTGTTCTGGTCTGGAAGGGTTAAGGAGGCACCTCTCCCAAGGAAAGATCAGAGGGTGAAGACTGGGGAGAATGCCATGTCTGAAGGGCGGAGGTAGGATTGAGGAGTAGCCAACACAAGGGTGGGAAGCAGACAAAAGGGAGTAATTAGTTCTCTTGCTAAGCACCTACTTCCCCACACAATTGGTAGATTTCTTTGTTGACATGTTATTGATGAAGTACATGCAGATGTTGCCCATGGAAGGCCTTTGCATTCCATTCTTGGATTGTAGCTTTTCCATAGGCTCCATCTGGAAATAAACCACTTTCAAATACATTAGACGAATTCAATGGCAGCCTTTACTTTTGATCGATGAAGTGACATCTGTTTGTTGCAAAAGTATTTCTGTAGCTTTTTTATCCATTTATCATGTGTTCTAAAAATGTCTCCCAATTCTCCTCTTAAACTACGATCCCCAATATTTTTGCCAGGGAATATTTCCCTACTCAAATCACACCTAATCTCTCCCCCTGAGGATTTCATCATAAAATTCTTTCCCTCTCTTCTGTATTTAACCTAATGAGGCACTCATACAGGCAAGCAGTCCTTCCAATAGGCATATCAGTTTGGAGAATTCAGTTTCTCTAAAAGTAAATGTGGAAAAAAAAGACAAGCCCCACCACCCTCACACACTCACCAGACCTGAGAGCAAACATATTTTTGAAGAATAGAGATTGGGAATGCAGCTTATTGCTCTCTGAGAAAATATAAATATGAAAGTGAGAGAAAATTTGGATCTCACTAGTTTTTTTTTCTTTGCAACAAAGTGACAGTCATGACACACCTCTTCCATAGTTCAGCTACAATCTTCTGTTTTCATCTAACCTCTCTTTCTCTAGACTGATCAGATGGCACCATTACTTCCCAAACTCCATTGGTCAAGGTGAGAACAAAGAGATGACAGAATTAATTATAACACCAGCTTGATCCATCACTTAGCTTGTTTTGTTTTGGCAAGGAAGTGTTCCTCTTACTATAATTGCATTAGGGTGATGTTCTTTGATGTAGTATGGGGTTTTGTTGGATATCTTTCCAAATCTGTTGTGCTCTCTTTTGCAGTTCTGAAAAATATACCTGAAACGGCAGGTATGGGAAGGTGAGAATGTAGAACTGAGGATAAAGATTTTAAATAGACTCACTAGTCGGATTGGCTAAGATGACAAAATAGGAAAATGACAAGTGCTGGAGAGGATGTGGAAAAATTGGAACACTAATGCATTGTTGGTGGAGCTGTGAACTGATACAACCATTCTGGAGGGCAATCTGGAACTATGCCCAAAGGAGTATAAATAATTGCATACCCTTTGACCTAGTAATACCACTTCTGGGGTTGCATCCCAAAGAGATCATAGAAGTGGACAAAGGACCCATATGTACAAAAATATTTATTGCAGCTCTTTTTGTGGTGGAAAAAACTGGAAATTAAGGGGATGCCCATCAATTGGGGAATGGCTGAATAAGCTGTAGTATGTGAATGTAATGGAATACTATTGTGCTATAAGAAATAGGAAGGAGATGGGCTTGATAATTACCTGTAGAGGCATATACAAACTGATGCTAAGTGAGAAGAGCAGAACCAGGAGAAATCTGTACACAGTCACAGATACATCATATGTGTGATGACCAACGTTGAAAAATGGGACTCTTCTCAGCAACGCACAGTTATAAGACAACTCTACAAATCTCAGAATGGAAGGAGATGTCTATATTCAGAGAAGGATCTAGAAAGACCAGAGTTTAAATGCAAACTGAAGCAATCTACATGCTATCGTTCTTTTTCATGTTTGGTTTTGTTTCTTTTTTTTCCCATTGTTCGCTCCATTAGTTACAACCCTTCTATACAACCAGACTATTGTACAATGTGAAAGTGTTTGCAGATCCTGTACTTGATTGCATGCCACTATGGTGGAAGGGGGGAAGGGCAGGAGAGGGAGGGAAGAAAATTTGAAACTCAAGGGATTGTGGAACTGAATCTTGTAAACTGAAAGTAAGTAAACAAGTCAGTGAAAAAAAATTTTATCGTTGAGGAAAAAAGATTTTAAGTAGAAAAAAGAATACATTCGGACAGATACTGCAAAGGTGTAAAATTGCTTTAAACCTGTCCTTCCCATTCAGCTTTGGTTCTATCCCATCCTTGTTTTTGATATCTTTACACTTGATGTGTCATATTTGAAAGAGATCAAGGTATTAGTAAGTATTACAAACCTTCATCCGTTGGTACAGTCTGACCTCTAGATGCAAACTCTAAGCCATTAGCCTCTATCTTTTTTAAATGAAGAATTTTACCCATATTGAATTCAAATGATATTCTTATGTCATTGGAGAAAGATGGCAGGAATAGAAGCTGGTTAGTGTGTTTTTCAGTGGAGCCATAAGTTTAATGTCATCCATGTATTTCAAATTTGGAGGATTTTTTTTGTTCTACTTAGAGGAAATGATGATGGATTTAAAGTCAGGCAAAACCACAATGGACTAAACTGTCTCCCTAAAAAATAAGTTGTTCTTGGCGTCACTGTGCTAGCAGCATGCTTTACATAGATGACTTTCTTCCTTGTAGAAATCAAATACTCTAGTATTCTCAACATACCTGAAAATAAAAAAGTTACAAGTCATGGATTTGTGATCACTGACAAAGGCAGCTTAAATGTCAGGGCATTTACCGGCAACCGGTTCAAAAATCTCTGAACTGGCAAGTTGCTCTTTGTACCTCCTGGAACTTGTTTCCATACTTTTTCTTTCCTTTTTCTTTTTTCTGATTCTCAGGCCCAGATGGGGAGACAATAAGCCAAAAACTGTAAGAAGAAAGAATCTAGGGGTGGCTAGGTGGCTAGAGCATTGGCTCTGGAGTCAGGAAGACCTGAGTTCAAATCCAGCCTCAGACACTTAACACTTACTGGCCGTGTGACCTTGGGCAAGTCACTTAACTTGAATTGCCCACCCTTTCCCTCCTCCAAAAAGAAAGAAGGAGGAGGAGGAAGAGGAGGAGGAGGAGAAGGAACCTAATCACACTCACTAGAAGGGATCTGAGACTGTCTTCATTCCTATGCTATGCCCAGAGCAGAGGATTTCCAAAGGAAGGGAATGAGCACAGCACCCCCAACCCGTATGGTGAACCAGCAGTGGTTCTTCAAGATTAAATAAACACAATTATTATCCTGAAAGCACTTAAGGATGAAAATGAAGAGAGAAAAAAAACAAATAAAAGAAAAAATTTGTAAAGATTTTTCATAACACTCTTTATCATAAAGGTCAATGGAGTTACTAAATTCGGATTCAAATATCCTGCTTCTGGATGTTATTACAGAGGAAGTCTAAACAGCGTTGAAGAAAACCAGGATACGAACGTAGCGGGCCTAAATCAAGCCCGCACACAGTAGGCCCATGCTGGAGACAGTACAACTTGCAGACTATTGAGGGTTCTCAAAATTCTCAAGGCATCTGAAGAATGAAAAAATTCCCAGATATGCAGAAAACAAGATCCCTCGGTCCTTTTTATTTTTTTTAAGTATTACCCAGAGAGTAACAATAACTACCAATCCATATGCCTACATCCCCAACTACTGGAAAATGCTTCCCTCATAAGAAAATCAGAAAGGAACAGGCAGGCTTTCCCAGCTGATGTCCCACGATAGACTCCATCTTTGCCATCACACCAACAATTCAAAGATGTGCAGAATACAAGGTTATACTGCAGTTGTTGAGGGATTAGGACCCTAAGCCCGTCCTATTTGGTTGTGCTTCCGGAGAGAGTGCTATCATTGCAAAGGCCTGTGGGTGGATTATGGGCACCAACAATGCATCAACATGCCTCTTTTCCTACAGCCCCTCCACCATTGATCACTTTCCCTTTTTTGTCATCTTTGCTACCTTGATGAGTGCAAAGTAAAATCTCAGAATTACTAATATTTTATTGCTGTGATTAGCAGTCATTTGGAGCATTTTTTTAAAAATAAGGTTATAGGTAATCTTCATTTCTTTCCTTGAAAATTGCTATTCAAAACCTTAGACCATTGTCATTGAAAAATGGCTCTTCCTCTTATAACTTTGAACCAGCTCCTTATGTATCTTAGAAATGAGACCTTAATCAGAGCAAACTTGCTACAAAGACCCTTAATTTTATTAGATTTTATTTGTGCAAAATGTCATACATTTTATATAATAAAAAGTGTTTATTTTATCTCCTGTGATCCCTCCTATTTCTTGTTTGGCCATTACGTTTTCTCCTATCCATAGATCTAATAAGTTTTTTCATATTCCTCTGATCTGTTTATGATGTGACCTTTTATGTCTTGGTCACATATCCATTTAGAACTTATCTTAGTATAAGCTATGAGGTGTTAGTCTAAATTGAATTCCTTCCATGCTGCTGTCCAATTTTCCCAGTAGTTTTGGTCAAATAATGAGTCCTTAACCCAGTAGCTTACTGTGATAGGGGCTCACTGTTTGACAAAGATTGTTGGTATTGCCAATCCTAAGAAACTACTTGGAAATATGTTCTTAGGGGCCAGGATGTGGTCTCTAGCCAAAACAATGGAAAACACCTCCTTGACTTGTGGTACTTGTTCCTAGAATGTTCTGATAACAATTCGGTCACTGTGCCTACTAATTATAATTCTTCAAACTCCCAACTTCATACTTCCATTCTCCAGCGTTGTATTATCTACCTCCCCCACCCTTCACCCCAGCATTCATATGTCACCTCTGTTCTATTCCCAATTCACCACAGTTGTAGGACTATCAGTTGATCAGTCATAATCTGTTTGCAGGAAGAACGTCTGTGAGATCTGCTTGTGAGTCCATAGTCCAGTTCTCCTCTTGTGTATAAAGGTGATAAAAAAATGTTTTTGCTAAAACAGAAAAACACAGAGAGTACTCTGTTGAAAAATTAAAATTATTTAATTAATTAATTGAATTCATAGATCAAATTAAAATTCTTCAGCATTATTTGTTAACTATTATAAATTTGGTTTAGCAGAAGCAAACATTACCTTAAATGATTTTATCCAGCAAGACGTCTTTCATGCGAAAGTCAAAATTACACAAGATTTCTTGAAAGACATAACAATGTAGATAACCTTGTTCAATTATCCTCTGTGTTAAAATAAAATGAAGTATAAAACAAGGAGATTTGTGCTTCCCAAAGGGCTTGCCGTTAGAATGGAGAACCTTCAGGACAGATTCCAAGTGAAAAAGGGATGCCTTACAGAACTGATAGGTTAGATGGTGTCGTCGGTCTTCCATTTGTATTGTGCCCATTACACTGAGCCCTGAAATGTTGCAGAAATGCCTACATGAGAGTAATCCTCACTCAAATGTGTTCAGCCTAACTATTGACATGGGAAAGACTAAGAAGGAAAAGAATGTTTATTGTTCAGATTACAACGTGTAATTGGATAAACAACCAATAGAGCTTGTTCCTGGCTATCCATCCATCAATCTTCTTGACTTGTTGAGTCATTTTTTTTCAGTTGTATCCAACTCTTCATGTCCCCATTTGAGGTTTTTGGCAAAGATCCTAAAATGGTTTACCATTTTCTTCTCCAGATCATTTTACAGAAGAAAAACGTGAGGCAAACAGGGTAAAGTGACTTGCTCAGGGTCACACAGCTAATAAGTGTCTGACACTAGATCTGAACTCAGATTTTCCTGTCTTCGGACCTGGCGCTCCATCCACTGCATCACCTAACTGCTCCTTAGTGTGTGTTAGCAGGTTACAACATATTATAAGCAAAGAATTACAGAGGACAGACTTAGCCCCCTGCCTCAGCTGCCTTCTAATTCTGCTCCTGAGGACCACTGCTCTCATTGGTGAATTCTTCCTGGAACTTCCATTTTGGGGAAGGGCCCTAGACCAGTCATTCCTTACCCTTCCCCCTTAGCCCACATACCACCCCTACCACTCAGGCACTTCCTCTCCTAGACTTTCAGTTCCCATTTTATGTCTTGTCTTTGACCCACCCTGTATTAAAATGTAAGCTCCCTGAAAGCAGGCGTGAGCCCAAGCAAGGTGAGATTTTTGTGGTTTTTATTTTAGAGCTCAGTTTCCCAGGTTTGTGCTAAATTGCAAACATCTGAAGGATCATTTTCCTTTCAACTCTGATAATTCACAGTTGTACTGAGTCACATGGGTTTTGGTGCCTTCTGGCTCTGAGCCTATTAGTTAAAAGTGTATCTACAGGGATGGCTAAGTGGCACAGTGAATAGAGCACTGAGTCAGGAGGACCTGAGTTCAAATCCAGCCTCAGACACTTAACACTTACTAGCCATGTGACCTTGGGCAAGTCACTTAACCCCAATTGCCCTGCCTCCCCCCTCCAAAAAAAAAGGCAAAAAATAAGTGTATATACTTTTTTTTTTACTGAAAGAGTAGAAAGGAGAGAGAGAAAAAGAGAGAGAGAGAGAGAAAGGGGGAGAGAGAGAGAGACAGAGAGACAGAGAGAGACAGAGAGACAGAGAGAGATAGAGACAGAGACAGAGACAGAGAGAGCATGCACAAATATAAGTAAAAAAAAAGACAGTCCTTGCTGTAATGCCAATCAAGGCAACACACTTGAGGACTGCTGCTGTGAATAATTTTAAGGGTCTAATCTCAAGGTACAATGAGCCTTCTATTTATTCAAAGCTAAACCTTATTCAAGAAACTAAAGTATAATATTCATAGCAACATATCAACGTCTTACCAGGATGGCCATAAGGCCTACAGCAAAACATGCCATTGAGTAACATTCTGAGGTGAGATATTGCCTCAGGGCTCACTCACAGAAGGACGTTTAGCTGTTATCAAGAGCCCTGCCCCTCTCTGGTTGTGAATGTGAATCACTTATCTAGGTTTGGAGAGGACACCTCTGATAGAAAGAAGAGATCTCTGATACCAAACCTTGTGAGAACACTGGAACATTGGACTGATAAGTAAGACTGTGAATACCTCAAAGGAAAGTATGGGGTTAGTCAGACTGGGATGTTTTCTGTTATTTATTATTTTGCTGTGCCCAGAGCCCAGACCAAAGCTCCCCTCCCCATGTAAGTCTGGGGGAGGATGAGCTGCCACAGAGTTGGGGATGGTATGAACTAGAGAGAGAAGCTGGGGGCAGAGGTCCCTGGATCCTGCTGTGCCTGGACTCAGGTAAGAGCAGGAAGAGTCTGGAGTGGAGCAGTCCCTTCCCCCAGGAGGTGAGACATGGAGTAGGAGTGGAGAGCTGCCTGCATCAGGACCCAAGCAGGAGCTGGGAGTGGTCAGCCCGAAGACGGAGCCACAGGACTTGGGACATGGCCCCAGGTCAAAATGGAGGTTTTGTAGTAGAGCAGAAGCAGTGAGCATGCTTGCGTGACACATGCCCCTGGGATGGTTTGGGACCCAGGTAGTGGAGTTGTCTATGGTGGGAGGGGAGAAGTGCCATGACCCCCAGGGACCCACCCTGTTGGCTTTGTCACCCAGCTGCCCCTCAGGATTTGGAAGTAAGGGCTAGAACAGTGTTAAGACTTGGACTCTTTGGCTCATTAGAGCATGTATGCACCTGAGAGTGTCAGGTGGGAGCCTGCAACAGGAGTGTGGAGAGAAGGGCACACCCCCAAGAAGACTTTACTTGGACACTCTGTTTGGATTGAGGGGATTGTAACCTACTGTGACCTAAGGGTGGAGGTGTTGTGTTCTCTGCTACCCCTAGGGATGTGCTGTCTTAAGGGAAGACCCTGGTCTGGGATCTCCTGATTATATAAACAAGTATTTTGGAACGGTACCTGCCTGAGTGAGGAGGAGCTGGCTGCTGACTCCCCAAAGATTTTGCCCACACACACAAGAATATATAAAGTAGGGGGTATGCTATGTTATATTGTGTTTTATGCTGTGTTACTCAATGGTGTGTTTTGCTTTAGGCCTTATGGCCATCCTGGTAATAAGTTGTTATGTTGCTGTGAATATTATGCTTTAGTGTCTTGAATAATGTTTAGTTTTGAATAGAGTGCTCATTGTACCTCAGGATTAGACCCTTAAAATTATTCACAGCAGCAGCCCTCAAGTGTGCTGCCTTGATTGGCATTACAGCACAGACTTTTATTTTTACTTATATTCATACATGCTTTCTCTGTGTGTGTGTCTCTCTGTCTCTGTCTCTGTCTCTCTTTCTCTCTGTCTCTCTGTCTCTGTCTCTCTCTCTGTCTCTATCTCTCTGTCTCTCTCTGTCTCTGTCTCTCTCTCTCTCTCTGTCTCTCTCTCTTCTCCCCTCTCTTTCTCTTTCTCTCTCTCCTTTCTTCTCTCTCAGATTACTCTGAGGATAACTGACAGGCCTCAAATCTGTTAGTAAGTTAGAGGGGTGTCTCCCACAAGCATGTGAAAACTTTCCCCAGCAGAATGGGCCAATAAGACTAATTTTTTCCAATGGCCACAAAGGCAACTGAAGCAAGCATGGTGGATCAGACATTGAAGATACTAAGGTCACTCACTGCATTCCAGGTCATCACCAATTGTCTTGACTTTTGTTTTGCCTTTGGAAGAGAGAGTGAGGCTGACACCTTTGTGCAACTCTGCCTCACAAATCCAATTCATGAGCAGGTCAAGACTCTATAATGTCATTGTTCCTCCTTTAAAACAAAGGACAAGCAATAACAACAGTCCTTTATATACCCAGTGCTTAACATAATACCTGGCATGTAGTAAGAGTTTAATAAATGCTTATTGAGTGAATGAATAAAAGACTGATTGTACAGTACCTATCTGTACAGCACCTATATGTACAGTACCTATCTGTACAGCACCTATCAGAGTGCCTTGTATATAGTAGACATTTAACAAGAGTTTACTGAATTTAATTAATGTGCACTAGAGTCATTTAGCATCCACTGAACCACAGATTACCAAAGTGGGAGATATTGTCCACTGTGAGGCAGTGGACCAATTCAGGGGGAGGTAGTAGAGGTAGTAGCCTTGAGTACAATTGGGGGTATTGAATAAAAATAAGGGGGTGGTGGAAGCATAAGGAAAGAAAAGAATTAAATTTTGAAAAAAATATGGTTCACCTGTTGTGTAACAGAGTTAAAGTCAGGGCGATTACATAATTTTCCAAATAAACACATAAAATGCAAATTACAATTCATCAGTGGTCAAGTCTGCTGACAGGTCTTATCAAACAAGTGTTGGCAGGCAAGTGTGCTGTGCTTTGCTTGGAAGTCCAGCACGCATTGGCAAGAATATGTGTGTGTAATGACTTGTTTACAATAAGATACTATGTGGTTACATGACATAATATTATATCATCAATTGACAGAAAAGAGCTTAGCTGCACCTTTGGAGATTTTAAAAAATTTACCCCCAGCCAAATTTTAACAATTTGAGAATGAATGAGGTTATGAGCTGGGAACTTCCTGTGGAGAAGACCTCTGCATGGGAGCATAGGTCACACACTCCAGAAAGACATGATACAGAAAGGCAGACAGATGAGAGGAAGAAGCTTTAAGGAACAGGACCCATGGCAGCAGAGAAGAGAGCTGGCTAGGGAGAGGATAAGACCTGGGAAACCCAACTGAGTCATCTGCTCAGCAGAGAAGCTATATCCGAGAGGATCTTTGTGGAAAAGAACTTGCAGTCCCTAATATACCAAGTGCTGTAAGTTGCCTTGCCCTATATGCATCACTAACATTATACTCTAAGCTTAAACTCATTCTTTCCTTAGACACTGTGTATTTGTGGGACCATGTGCCCCAGGTTTATAGGGAAAATGTTTGTAACCACTCTTTTTTTTTACTATATAAATGCATTTGTTAAGGACTAATGGTATCTTCCGGCTGGTTATTAAGTCTTGGAAGCTTAAGACAGTAGGAGTACAGCCCAGAACCTGAGTGAACAGCTACACTGTGAAGATTCAACCCATGAGTCTGAATAAAAGTTGGGGAAAGTAGCCCAAAGGGGTGCTATCATGCCAGAAACATTTTCTCTCTTTTTTTTCTGCTTTGCTTAGTGTCCCCAATCTGTAATTCTCTTATTTCCTTTTAACTTTTCAAAATGCCTATAAGACCCATAAAAATGAGAAATGAGAAAAGATCTGTCTTTAACATCTTTACTCTCAGATATGGTTCATTTGGAGACTCTAGATTCAGGAATAATTGATTTAAGAAGCATAGTCATGCAGTCTTTGCTGATGTGAATTTTTTTTAAAGCACATTTAAAAGTTTTACATAGCAGGAAGGACAGACTGGCATAGAAAGGGAAAAAGAAGATTTGATCAAATTTTCTCTGTCTAGAAATTAAGAAGTTTGGACTACACTATTTTTGAGGTACCTTCCAGCTTCCCATGTTTTGATGGTGCATGTCATTCTCTGAGAATACTACTGAGATTTCTATCAGTGACTGAATGTACCTTTTTCTATAACCTTAGTATGGCCTTCAAAGTTGCCCTTTCACTGGTGAACTAAGTGCTCTCTAAGGGACTATTTATTCCATTTTTAAGGTCCTTATTTCTCACATTCCTCTCTAAGCACAGACTCCCCAGTGTGGCAGTAGCCTGTATAATGCACTCTTTGATTTGGCTGCTACCATTTAGGGTCCATTCACCATTCCAGAGAACCAGTTTGTTTTCTTCTTCAAATCTCTTTCTTGGAAAAGCTGCTTATTCATATTCACTTATTTCTGAGAAGCCAGGGATTTAGAATACATTTCTTCTGGAAAGATCATGCAGCATAGGAAAAGTCAACATCTTTAGCCAGTGAATAACTGTGTTTTGATGGAGAATGTATCTGAAAATATTGAAGACCACACCAATAAGAAATATTTCTAATTTAGTTTTTAGAATGTAGTCCTTAATGCAGATCAGCTTCTTGTCTACAATAACCATCTCCAGTTAAAAATAATCTGATGGCAGATAAAATTCTCAAGATACTGACGTGACAATGAGGGGACAGAAAGAGGTGAATGGCATATTTCTTCCTGGGTTTGCTTTTATTTACAAGAAGGTGCAATGTTTAGCGTGTTAAGCCTTGCTGAATCATAAAAATGGCCTTGGCAGGTCTTATTTCAAATGGCGTGTGCTTTGCATCACCCTTCCTGCAAAGCTCTTGATAAAAGTGATTATTTCATAAGTTGGATGATGCAATTACCATACTGAAAAGAAGAATGTTCTCTACCAGGGTCACAGTGACCCATGAGATAGGTGGTAGCTCTCTATCTCTGTGTATGTTCAGGATGAGAGAAGTTTTCTGAAATCTAGGAACTATATGTGGCATTCTTGTTTAATAATGATGATGATAATAATAATAATAACATAATGTTGTGTTTGTCCTTCTTGAAGAGGTCCATGGCATTGGGGAAATGATGACATGACTTGTAGTTGACTTTGATTTGAGGGAGGGAGGGCTGGGCAAGATCACCAGCCTCACCTTCTCCTCCAGAGCCATGTGGATCCAGTGGCCAGATATCCATCAGGACAGCTGGAGATGGCTCAGGACGCAATGGGAGACCCTGGTCCATTTAAGCTAAGGTCTTTTCAGGTTCTCACTTTGAGGGAGACGAGACACATTCAGCAAACAGGCCTCTTTAAGAAGTGAGTCAAGGGGTAACCCCTTTAATAAAAAAAAATCAAACCGGGAAGAGAAGACCCTCAAGGTTGCTGGTCAAAGGAGATAATAACATAAAGAAATATAACAAAGAAGAAGAGGAAGAGGAAGGAGGAGAAGAAGAAAGGTGCATTTATATGGGACTTGACAAGGAATATCTCCTTTAATTTTCTTAATAACCATGGGAGAAGGTGCTATTATTATCCCTAAGAGATGAGGAAACTGAGGCAAAAAGTGACCATAGGTTGTAAGTTGACCAGGGTCACACAACTGTTAAGTATCTAAGGCTGGATTTGAATCCAGGTCTTCCTGACCCAAAGTCCAATGCTCGCTCTATCCATTTGCCACCTAGATGTCATTCTCTTTTCTATCAACCAATCAATGAGCATTTATCAAGCGCCTATTATACACCAGGCACTGTACTATATTTAAATTTGTGACTTACCTAATGCTCCATCCTGGACCCTCTTCACTTGTCTCTCTATACCCTCTGTAATGGCAATGTAAAACCCTTTAATAGGCCCATGTGAACTGCTTAAGTCACATGAACCTGAGTGGCATGAAGCCTGTGGTGGAAGGAGCTAAACGGGTGGAGCAGAGCCCAGAGGAAGTTGGTGAGAGCAGTTAGACCGGAGGGAGAGAGAATACGCAGGCAAGGAGAGAGCTGGGATTGTGAGTGTCTGTTTGTGGGAAGGCCGGAGCTGGGGAAGGCTTTAGGATGATGTTGCTCCCTTCAGTGATAATGTGTATTAACTTCTTTGTTGCTATGATGGATTCAGTTTTCTGGTGTTGGGATCTGACTTTCTGGTGTCTGAAAAAAAGTTTTGCTTCTGTCTTCTGTATGGAAAGGCTGTTATGTTTTGCAATTCAGAACTACACTGGCACGTTCATAGTCACTGTCAATGTTATGAATATTGCCTTGGCGGTACACCCTCTCACTTTGTGCTCTAGTCAGCTCCCAGGACTTCAATTATCTTCTCTGTACAAATGATTCCTAGAGGTATACTGAATCATTCTCCTGAGTCACAAACTGCCTCTTGGACATTTCAAGCTGTATCTCCCACAGGTATCCCAAATTTAACTTGTCTAGAACAGAACCTTTTATCTTTCCAGAAAAAAACATCCATCTTCTGAACTTCCCTATTACCATTGCAACCTCAGTATCATCCTCAATTCTTCACTCTTACACACCCATATATCCAATTGATGGCCAAGCCTTGCCCTTTCTAACTTCATAAAATCTCTGGGATGAATCTCAATCTGTCCACTAACATAACGGTGGCTCTGGTTGATGCCCTCATCACCTCTCATCTGAACAAAAGGCCTCTTAATTGGCAGTCAGGTGGTACAGTGGGGACAGTGCTGGGACTGCAGTCAGCAAGACCTGAGTTCAAATCCAGACTCAGATATTTAATGGGCGACTCTTGGCAAGTTAACAACCTCTGTCTCAATTTCTACATTTGTAAAATAGAGAGAATAATGGTATCTACTCCCCAGAGTAGGTTTGGGGAAAATAAAATGAGATAATGTTCGTAAAGTGCTCTGAAAACCTTTATATAATATATAAAACAATAGCTAACATTATTGCTATTACTGTGATGATAATGATGGTGATCTTCCCAGCCTCAAGTCTCTCCCCATTCCAATCTACTTTCCATACAGCTTCCAAATGTGTGGAGTCGTTTCAGTCATATCTGACGCTGGTGACCTCATTTGGCAGAAATAATAGAGTAGTTTGCCAGTTCCTTCTCCAGATAATTTTACAGATGAAGAAACTGAGGGAAACAGGGTTAAGTGACTTGTCCAGGGTCACGCAGCTAGGAAGTGTCCAAGGCCAGATTTGTACTTGACTCTAGGCTCAGCTCTCTATCCACTGCATGATATAGCTGCCAAAATGATGTTCCTAAAATACAAGTCGATGAGCCCCTCCCTCTAACGTCGGCAGCTCCCTATTAACTCTAGGATCAAATAGAAACTTCTCTGCCATTGAAAGCTCTTCATAGCCCTGCTCCTTCCTACCTTTCCAGCTTTCTTTCTCTTCTCTCCCTTCCACACACTCTATCTCGAGCAATACCGGCTTGCTTGCTGTACTTGACACAGATTTGAATTATGAAAGCCGATAACTGCACTGAGAATATTCTTGTTGTTTGTCCTTTGTTTCCAATGAGGACCAATGACATCGAAGGGTGATGTCTTGATTTGTCTGTGAATTGGATATAAGTGAGGCAGAGTTGCACAAAGTCATCCGCCTTACCCTTTTTCTTCCCGAGTCAGGGAAGTCCAAAGGCAAGACAAGTCAGAATAACTGGCAGTGGTCTGTGATGTAGTGGATGACCTGGGAGTCTACAATGTCTAACAAAGTTCTAAACATTCCACAGCCCCTGCTTCATCCAACTTTGTGGCTGTTGGAATAAATTGTTCTCTTCTGTCCATTCTACCAGGAGGAAATCTTCACATGCTTGGAGTAAATATCTCCTTTATTCACCAATGGTTTTGAGACCTGTCAGTCTCAACCTGGTTGAGATGGTCTCAATGGGGTGTAGCTGCTGCACATACTACAGCTTCCTGGAGCCAGAGTGATGTTCAGGGAGGGCTAGCACCTCTGGTTTGAGGGCTTGCCAATCCCTTTTCAGGGCTACTGATCCACTCTCAGTGTCCACCTTTCATCCAACTCTCACCTGTGGCTCCAAGAAAACTATACTAGGACTTTTTGGAACCCTCTGTGATCTTTGACTATACTGATATTTATTATGACCGGATTCTACTCTACAAAGAGCTACTGAGAATGTAAACAGAAAAGAAAAAGTCCAGGAGAGAGATCTGGTTTGCACTGATGCATAGGGATCTGAGATAGATAATAAACTTACAAAAAGAAACCAATCAAACCATTGATACACCAAGCAGAAGGAAACCAGGAGAGAGTAATGTCACACAGACAAGAAAAAAGGATGAAAAAAGTATACAAAAGAAAGGGCTAATCAATGGTGTCAACTGTTATAGAGAGGTAAAGAAAGATGAGAACTTGAAAAAAAGACCATTTCATTTAGCAGTAAAAACAATCACTGGTGATCCTAGGAATGGAAGTTAAATAAGAAAGAGCTGAGGAGTGGGAAGGGGGAAAGGAAAGGCAATGAGCATAAAAAGCTTTGTGGAAAAAAAAGAATTTAATTATAAGGGAAATCTGGGCATGTTTATATGTGGGAGAGAAAGACTCAGTAGGTAAGGAGAGGCTGAAAATTAGGGTGAGGGTCTGACTAAAGGGATAATCTTCCAGCAGACTGAGAGAGAGGTATAGATTGAGGACTACCTCTTCATCTAATACTGGAGCAAAGAAGGAAAAAATAGAAGGTTATGCAGAGGTGATTTGAAGTGTGGTATTGGGTGGGAGGGGCGGTTCAAGATGGATGGCCTCAGTCTTTTTCAGTGAGAAACAAGACAAGGTCTTCTGAGAGACAGAGGGAGGCTGTGATGTAGATAGATTGAGAAAAGAAGAAAAGGTTTGAAGCTACTACTGGAGCAAATGCCATAGAGAGCCAATCAAGGAAAAATAAAAATATTGACATGTAGCAGTGAGGGCCCAACTGGTACTAAAGAACACAAATTGGCAGTGTACCCAGTCAGCAGAGTTATATCACTTTGTTCATCTGCACTCAACAGTATTAGAGCAGATGGGACAAATAATCAGCTTTGTAGTGTGGAAAGCAATGAGGGAGGAGAAGGGAGCAAAGAATCTGAGAGTTAAGGACTGTTTAAAGGTGAACAGGTTTCCTAGCAATATATGAACTGATGCAGAGTGAAGTGAACAGAACCAGGGAGGTACACACAGATGATGAGGGTGATGCACGCATGACCAAAATTCTGTGCCTTGGTTTCCTCATACGTAAAATGAGGGGGCTAGAGTTGATCAGCATTAAGGTCCCTTCTGTCCCTAATTTATGATACTCTCCCTGGCCACATTTTGGGAAGTACCCCCTACAAGGTTCACCTCATTCATGCCTGGACTTTCTTTCTGGACTCCTCCTCCTTCTCTCCTAGCACTTTATCCCCCTCATGGATAGCCTCCATTCTCTACCCTCTTTTCCAGAACCTCTTTGATGGTCCCCCATTAGAATATAAGGTCTGTGATGATAGGGAATGTATCACTTGACTCTGTCTGTAGCCTAAATACGGTGGTGAACATGAAGTAAGCCCCTTATTAAGTGCTTTATCTATCTATTCTATCCCCATGTGTCAAGAGGCCTGAGAGAAGGTATATCCAACATTGGAAAGCATGGCCAGAGAAATACAGCATGTCCTCAGTTTATCTTAATGGAAAGTCTCTATAAGACATCTCTGATGTCATAAAGCCCTAAAGAAGCCATTCTCTCCCACCAGATTCAGACACTGTCTGGGGATCTTGGTCACTGCATACAGCATATCCCAAAAGGCTTAGTGCAGTTTAAGGCTCTACCAATTTCCGAAGTATGAAAGCTATAAATGTATGAACATTTTTGAAAATTTAATTATTTGAATTAAAATTTTTAAATTTAAATTATTTGAACTTGAATTTTTAAAAATGCAATTAAATTCTTTTATACTTATTATTTTTGTGAATCTTCAATAATAAATTTTTTATTTTCACTTTAGCAAGATGGGACATCTTGTGCTTACGTGTTGTGTGTGTAATACTTCTTCCAACCCATGGATCAGGATGGGTGGACCTGTTGTTCTGCCATCTTAATCACCGGATTTATCTCCATTAAGCTTTTTCTTGTGCTGTTGCCTGAAAACCCCCATGTATGCATTAAAATCTCATTCTTTGGATGATCTTCAGGCTAGGATTACAAATGTAATTCTTTCAGTCACTGAGCAGCAGTTGATAAAAGTTTTTACAAGGTTCAAAAATTATCTAAAGCAATGTACATAGCACAAGATGATGGTTATATCAAATTTTAATTAGAGACACCTCGATATTTTAAAATCTCAGATAATTAACCTCCTACATAATTTTCTAAGTTTTTAACATTTATATTTCTAAAGTAACTAAAGTTTAAGTTTATCCTGACACCCTGTACTAAGCAGAAGATGACTAGAAGTGGTGGTGTGACAGAGGAAGAATACAAGTGGAAGACAAACACACATGCTTGCTTTCCTAATATTGTCCAGGGTGTTCTCGACTGATTCTTTTCCACGTGGCAAGAGCTTTGATTCACAAATGGCAAAGTCAAAATTGTTGGCAGCCTTAAGGAACTGCTCATAGTAAGGAAGAATTTTGGCTGGTGTGTGTTGGTGGTGAAAGATGACAGAAATCCCCAGAAAAACCAAAGACTTTCTGGGTCTTCTAACTCAAAACCCCAGGATTAAAGCAAAAGTCCTAGGAGGGTATCACAAGGTGAGGTCAGGGCAGTAATCAGTCAGTACCATCCTCAGGCAAAAGAAAAAACAAACAAACAATAGTGAAAGTTTTGGCATTCTGGTGAGTTATGATCCATGACTCTATCCTCACTCTAATGGATGCTGTAACCAGTTAGCATTTGAAAAAGAGTCAAGCTTTGTTTTTGGATTGGGGTTGGTTAGTTTGCCAAACTCTGCAAAAAAAAAAAAAAGAGCTCTTTGTTTTTTGATACTCAAACCACATCCTTCAGACACTATCAAAAGTAGCTTAGACACAAAGCAATTCTATAATGAGGTGCGCATTTTGTCTCTTGTTGGCTATGGGATTCCTACATTTATTTGACATTTGAGTTTTTTCTTGAATTTCTATCAGAACCCAAATTTCATTATCAACACCCATTGTCCTTCAAGCTGAGCATGCATACTGCTGGCAAATATTCCTCAACTAGTTTCCCAAAAGCAGCATGCCATTTGGCCCAATATCTAGTTTGTTTGCACAATCACCAGTGTAATTACTGAAACAGATGTTGCCTAACAGCATTTTGTATTTAGTCTTTCATTTTGTCCTGTCACACATCCAACCTCCCCACCCACCCCGCCCCATTCCCTTTTTGAATGGAGAAAAATTTCAAGCAAAGTATTTTTCGTACTTAATTTTCCCTCTCTTTTTTTTCATGTTTGAAATGGCAACTGTTGCTAGCAAAAGCTGTTCTAAATGTGTCCAATAGAGAGACAAAGGTAAATTTTTAAAACATCAAGTAGCCAAGTACTCTCTTGCTTTCCATCAGCTAAAGTGGAATAAAGCAATGGTGGATAACCCTTCTCCTCCCTCTAGCCAAACTTTCTTTGGATTTAGTCAAAGCACCACACTTGAGGACCTCAAGGGCCACATGTGACCTCAAGGCCACAGGTTTCCCATCCCTGCTCTAGTCTTATCCAGAGTTCTGTCACTCCTCACCAGCCCTCCAACCCCATTCTTTATCTTTGTTCTACCTTACACAGGCTAGGTGTTCATTTTCTCCCAAACATTCACAAATCCATGAAAAAATGAATGAATAGAAAGCTGGGACCCCAGCAACTTCCCGGTCCTTCTTCCCTAGTCCTCCCAAATATCATCTACAAAAATAATGTTGATAATAATAAGAGCCCTTTCAGGCTTGCAAAAATCATCTAAATTTATCCTCACAACAATCCCTGGGAGTTTGCTGCTTTTATCCCCATTTTACAAATGAAGAATCTGAGGCAAAATCTTAGGTTAAGTGACTTACCCAGCATCATATAGTTATTAAATGTCTGACGCCAGACTTGAACTCAGGTCTTCTAGTCTCCAAGTCCAATGTGCTGTTCACTGTATCAGCTATCTCTATCCACTGCACCGAATGAGACTCAAATGAAAATTCTAAATCTAAACACCTAATTTTAGTCACTGATTGTCTTCTCTCACTTTTTGCCTCACTAATATTCATACTAGAGTACTTGGGCAGCTTTTGGATAAACATATAAACTATCTTTCATATGGTTCCTGTTAGGGTTAAACTAATATACTTCAAATGATTTTATTAAAGTGTTAATATTATTATTAGTTTTATGCACATTCTGACAATAAAATATACAACTTTTATAACCATTGTATAATTTAGAATTGTTGTTTCTTAATGAGGACTCACAAACAGATTTGAAGGAAAATGTCTTTCTCAGTACAAATACTATATTAACAAAAAGCATTTCTATGAGTTTAAAATAATTTTTTGTCCTTTTAAATTTTTCCTTTTTGTGGCGACAAATCCTTTGACCATTTATCTTTTGAAGAGTGGCTCTTGTTCTTATATATTACCATTACCCTATATATCCTTCATCTCAGTACTCCATCAGAGAAATTTGAGGCAGATCTTTTTGTGGAATGAATGAAAAAGTGTTTTTTTCCTAAACTGTGTCAAGCACCTTATTGAACACTAGGGATATAAACATGAAAGTGAGACAGCCCTTGCCCTTAAGGAACGTACATTCAAATAACAGAAGACTATACATTTTGGGAAACTAGAGTTCAAAAAAGGAAGAGAAGCAGAAGGGGTAGATAATGGCCTGGTTCCAGTCAATATAAGATAAATACTCATCTATCTGAGCTCCCTGTATTGGAGAGAAGTCTGAGTTCCAGTGGGAGGCAGCGCTAGGGGTGTAACTGGGAAATTGCTGGGAAAAATAGTAAGTGATCTTTTTTATTTTAGTCAAGATAAGGTGAAAACTTGCCTGTCAGAGCCCAAGGAGTCCTAATTTTGGTGGGTCATGGAGTAGTATCAGAGTGCTGGTGGCATGATTTGTAGATGTCCAATTAACTGTTTCCTGTTCAATTCTAATTATATTGATTTTATTTTTGTACAAAACCCTCAATTTTATGCAACCAAAATTGTCCATTTTATTTCCTACAGTCTTCTCTGTCCCTTGTTTGGTCAAGAATTCTTTTATTCTCTTTGCTGATCCTCTAATTTGTTTAAAATATATTTTTATATCCAGGTCTTCTTTCTCTTCAGAGATCATTGTAGCATAAGGTGCGACTTGTTGGTCTGAACTTAATTTTTTCCAGACTGCTCTCCAGTTTTCCCATCAGTTTTCATCAAGTAGTGTGTTTTTATCTCAGTACTTGGAGAAAATTACAAATTTCTAATCAGTGTTGATATTTTCATTAGCAATACTTGCTAGTCCTCTATTGTATTAAAGGTCTCACTTTTCTCTGAAAGACTATAATCAGTTTTTCAGGGTAATTTATTCTATATTGTGAGCCTTTGCCTTTTTCCTATACTGTTTTCCAAGATCTTCTCTTATTTTGTGGTACATACAGCCTTATCTTGTGCAATGATGTCTGTTTCCTTAGAAATTGAACTACTGCTTTTCTGACTGTTTGGAGTAAGTTTCTTTTGTTTTTTTTTTTCTTTAACCACAAAGCTCTGGATTTTGATTATGACATTCTTGGATGTTTTCAGTATGGGATTTCCTTCAAGAGCTAATCAGTGGATTTTTTTTTTCTATTTTCTGTTAGCATTTTGGTTGTAGTAGACTGAAGAAGTTTTTATTTATAATTTCTTGAACTATGGTGTCCAAAATTTTTGTTGATCATGACTTTCATCAGAGAATCAGATGATTCTTAAATTATCTTTTCTCAACCTGTTTTCCAAATAAGGCATTTTTTTCTTTATAACTTACATACTCTATTTTTTTCAGTCTTTGACTTTGTTCTAATATTTCTTGTTGTTCAATGGAGTCATTTGCCGAGAGCCACTTAATGTCCAGCACTAAGCATGGTCAGAGATGTGATAGAGAATGAACCAGTCCATGTGGGTAGTTCAAGGTAGCACTCCATTTATTGATTCTTTGGACAAGGTTTTTATAGAGCAAGGAGACAAAGTCAAAATGTAACTCAAGTTTTCTTATCACTGTTAGTCCAGGAAGTTTAGGCAACATATCAATAACCTGGATGTAACAAAATGTCTCTAATCTAATAAGGATTTAACATCTTCAAAGCCTTTAATCTCAGCACTCAGATAACCTCTTTTTAAATGCAGCTGCATCATAAAAAAACAGTCCTGGAGCCAGCTTCTAATACGACATCACAAAGGATTTCCTTTAGAGTCAGAGGTCAAGATTTTATCTGACTCCTGGATCAAACCTTTTTTGGCCTCCTACAGTCATTGTAATATCTTCTCCATTCTATTTTTCAGAGAATCCATTATTTGGTTAAGGTTTTTCACTTTCTGTTCTAAACTATTCTCTTCCTATTTTTTCCTTTAGAAGTCTAATTTCTTTTATTATGTCTTCATTTCTTATCATCTTTGTGCCTAAGTTATTTCTTTCTATGAAACTCTGCTCTTAGGCATTATGGGATAACTCTCTTCTGCCTTTATCTCTTATAGTTCTCTTTACCCACAGTATTTCTTAATTGTGCTTGGTGGGTCAAGAAGGTGTTTTGGGGTGGGGGGAGGAGGACGCTACTCATATGTACAGCATCAGTTCTTTGATTGGGACTTTGGGCTTGGACTAATTCCCTCTGACATTCTTGGATGAGCTAAATGGGACTTGTTTGATCCTCTCTCTTTCGTAATCTGAATGCCACTGCCAACACCAGTATGGAAGGGTATAGAGTAGGGAGCGTTGTTATTAGGTCCCATCCTCTGACTCAGATCCCTTCTTTTAGTCAGTCTCCTGGTGATCTACTTTGAGTTCTGGACTCAGACAATGTCTGTCTCTCCCTCACCCCCCTCACTGTAAGTGCTTGTCATCTGCTTACAGTTTCTGTTCCAAAGAGTTCTATGTTCCTGTTCAGTGACCTGATTCTTTCCTTGATTTCTATTACAGCAGTTCAGGACCAAGGTTTAGCTTTAAGCCCTCAATAAATGAACTGGTGTAGGCTTGTAGCCTACAGGGCACTCACCTGATTTAGGAATGATTACAGAAGTAACAGGGCAGTTAGGTGACACAGTAGACGGAGCACCAGGTCTGAAGTCAGTGAGATGCATCTTCTCGAACTAAAATTTGGTCTCAGACACTTACTAGCTATGTGACCCTGGGCAAGTCACTTAACCTTTTTTGTCTCAGTTCCTCACCTGTAAAATAAACTGGAGAAGGAAATGGCAAACCACTCCAGTATCATTGCCAAGAAAACCCCTAATGGGGTCACAGAGAGTTGGATATGACTGAAAAATGATTCAACAAAAACAATAGGAACAATAACAAGGTGTGGGACAAGGTGTGTGTTACCTCAGCCTCATTTAAAAAATGGTGAGAATAATACTACCTGATTAAATGAGATAATATGGCAAAGCACTTTGCAAATCTTAAAGCACAATAGAAATGTTAGCTATTATTATTATTACAGATGAGGAAACTGAGGCCCACAGTAACTTTTCCAAGGTCACTTGAGTTGTGAACAACAGAACCATAATTCAAACCTGAATCCTTTCTGTTCAAAACTAGAGTTATTTCTAGTCCACCAAATGACAGAAATGGAATGTCATCATTAATCTGATCACTATCACTGGAAAAAATAACTAAATCTGCTGGTGGTATCGGTCAATGGTGTGATATTTCTACGAAAAAGTCAGGCAAAGAAGAGATTCTGAATTGCTGAAGGCTATGCCACTAGAAGACAAACTTTGGTATGTCCAGTGAAATCAGAAGGCTGAAATCTTAGGTTTGGTGACAAGCTACAGATCTGCCAAGTAAAGACCAAGAGTTGAGATGGCAAAAGCTTACTACCCAAGGACTACCAACCAAGTGATGAGTTGTTCACCTGAGGTAGCTCTAAAGGACTGTCTGCTAACACATAGAGGGTTTACCACCTGTAGTGATAGAGAATATAATGTAATAACAAACATTTGAAGTATTGTAGTAGTAAATTAGAATTACGTTATCTCTTTCAGGCTACTGGTTCAATAAACTATTGATATGAAAAATTAGTTAATAGCCTAGTGTCCCAGAGGAGTTAATGTGGCTTCTGAGGGTCACTCACACAGTAAGGCTATGAAAACATCTGACTCACTATTATATTTTATGTATTAGCATGATCCAATGTGAGAAGGCTTTTCTTAGTAATTTTTCTAAAGGAATTTATTTTTCTTTTTTCCAAAAAAAGCATCATTCACTGTGGCAAATTGCTGTGACTCCTTTCCTGTTCTTTTCCCTTTCTTTTCTTTCTTGATTTATTACTTGGTGTTTGCCCCAGACTCAGCAGAGCAATATCAGCTTTCTTTCATACATTAGCAAATGAGTCATTCAAAGCACTTTTGTTGCAGTGGTGAGCAAACTTGGAAATAAACCAGTGACACTTCCCTGTAATATCCCCACTTCTGCATTATTCATTATAAAAATTCACTCCTTACTCTTTACCTTGATGGTAGGACCACCCCTTTAATATCAAAATTCTTCTAGCGAAGTGGTGTGGCATTGTGGATAGAGAGGCAGCCTTGAAACCATAACAGACCTGGGTTTAAATCACCTCTGACACCTACTGCCTGTATGACTTTAGGCAGATCACATAATCCCTCAGTGCTCTAAACCAGTGGTACCAAACCCAAATAGAAAGAGATTCCTGTGGGTAGAATCCTGACTCCAAAACCACAAGTTAGCATTACCTATATTGTATTTTTATTTATTTTATTAAACCTTTCACAATTACGTTTTAATCTGGTTCTGGCTGCACTGGGGAGTTTTGCCAGTAGCTTACTCCCTGTCTGCAGCTTGACACCTCTGCTATGCATAATTCCTCTAAAACTGTGCATTTCGAAGAAGCTGTTGACCTGCATCAGTCAAGAGAGTATGCTCTTCTGGGAGTTCCCTAAACTAATGAAATCACAGATCCAGTCGCTATCCCTATTCTTACACTGATAACACTTTCCCTATTCTTTCACTGATAATATATGATTATAAATTATGGGACATAATGACCTGAGAAAAATTAAACTTATTAACAGTCCGAAACACAATGGAAATGTGCCACAGGGAAGTAGCTGAAAAGATATCATCAAACCAAGTTAGATAATTGTTTGTGCCCCATCTCCTAACTATGCGTCTACCCTAAGGCTCTACTCTCTTCTTTTTACTTCCTACACACTCTGACCATCAGATCCCACATGTTGAATTATCATCTCTATGCAGCAACTCTAAAACCTATACATTCATCCCTAACCTCTCTCCTGAGCTCCCACCCCACATTATCAGCTACCCATTGGATAGCTCCAACAGTAATGACCAGTAAGCATCTCAAATTCAGTGTATCAGAAATGGAATTCTCTTCCCCACCAATCCTCCTCCTCCTCCAAATTTCTCTATTTCTGTTGAGAGCCTCCCCAGCCTTCTATTGCCCTAAGTTTGTGCCTTCAGAGTTCTCAGTGCTGCCATTTCCATGACTTTCACATACAATCAGTTGTAAAGATTTGCTGGTAAATGTTTAACAACCAGCACATGATACAATTTGAACATTAGTCTCAATTAACATTTTCTCCATCACTTTTTAAATCTGGACAATAGAGAAAACAATGTTAGTCCCTGATGTGTATAGTTTGCTAATTCCTTCGGTATAAATGTTCACGCTGAAAATTTCATAACTGAGACTCATAAATCTGTTCAAGCTGGCTCCAGCACACCCCTGCTTGCAAGCTTTGTTCATTCTACCTCCACATCATCTCTTCCATTCATCTCTTCTCCATTCATAAAGTGCCCAGCCTAGTTCAAGCCCTCTACCTGGATTATTGCAATAACTCCATAACTGAATTTCCAGCCTAGAGTCACACTTCAATCCATCCAAGACACTACTGCCTAAAACCCATATCTGATCATATCACTAATCCTATCAAGAATGTTCAATGAGTCTTCTTTGCCTCTATGATAAGATACTAACATTTTAACTTGGAATTTATAGTCTTCCCCAATCTGGCTTCAGCTGACCTTCCAAGGTATATTACACATTATTCTCCATATATTTTATATTCCAATCTAAATAACTTACTTACCATTCACCATACTTGATATTCTCTATATCACATTCCCATGCAGAGAATGCATTCCATTCTTACCTGTGCCATAGCTTCCTTCAAGAATCAGCTCCCATACCATCCATGTCTTCCCTGATCCACTTGGTCATTAGTATCCTATCCCTCCTCCTCTGACAGAATCTCCCCAACCTACTTACTTGGGAGCCTTCTTCCAGGAGACTCATGATAACGTGAATGGAAAGACCTTGGAGACTTGAGCATATGCAGACATTCTGGAGTAGCTGAGGCAAAGACCTATTCTGCAGTCATGCTGCATCTGGAAATGAACTTGGTGGGGCCAATGTTATGTGGGAACCATGCTAAGAATGAGTTCACTCGACCTAGACACCAAAGTGGGATAGAGGAAAGTATCACCTGGAAATTTGGGGGGGAGGGGAGGGAAATGTATGTACTTTTTTCTTTCTGTATCTTACAAATAAGCATCCCTTGGTAAAAGCTAATTGATGGAAAGTGGTAGATAAAGTGCAGGGCCTGGAGTCAGGAAAACCTGAGTTCAAGTCTGGCCTCGGACATTTATTAGCTATATGACTCCTTGCAAATCACCTGAACTCTGCTGAGCTTGGTCTCCTCATCTATAACATGGGTATGATAATAGCCCCTACCTTCCAGGGTTGTTGTGAGGCTCAAATGAGATGATAATTGTGAGGCACTTAGTGCAGTGTCTGGCACATACTGAGCCCCATCGAAATGGTGACCATTAATGTTCATTATTGTCATTAAATGGAACCAAGGTGCTATTAACAATAGGGGACACAAGCGATGGGGACTTGAGCTGATAGCATTTGAGAAAGCCACCCACCAACTCTTTAGGTTGCCCTAGAATCCTGAGGGAATGACGCAGGAAACCTTGCTCAGGGAAAATGAGCCTCCTCACCACAGATCCTGAGAAAAAGAGATAGGGTGGTGCAGGGACAGCCAGTGGAAAAGCATGAAATATGAGAAACAGAGTGCAGTGTGAGAGGCACAAGAAGTCAATATGACTGAAACACTGAGTGTATGGAGGGGAGAAATGTGTGAAAAGGCTGGAAATATAAGAAGGGGTCAGATTATAAATAATTTTTAAAGTTGTATACAGAAGTTTGCATTTGATCCTAAAGGTAATATGGAACCAGTGTTATTTATTAAGTTAGAGAGATGATCTATACTTTAAAAATATCACTTAGGCAGCTGCATGAAGGATAGATTGAGGTAAGGAGGGACTTAAGGCAGGGAAACCAATGAGGAGGCTATTACAATAGTCTGCGTAGGAGGTGATGAGGCTCTAAACCCCGGGAAAGGTTTGCCAGAGATGCTGCGGAGGCTGAAACAGAAAGGTTTGGAAGTGGGTTGGATAGGCGTGGTGAGAGAGAGGATGAACACTTGAGGGTGACACTGAGGTATCATCAGGATGACTGGAAGGATGGTGGCTCCCTCGGTAGCAAGAGGGAACTCATTATAATAATCTATTATCTGTCCGTAGATACCTATCTATATAACCTATGTAGTAATATAGTAATAATCTATAATCTAATAATCTATATGCATACAAAATAGAAAACATACCCTTCATTATAAGACTGAATTAAATTATAAGACTCAAGAGATTGGGGAGACAATAAGTTCTCTTCTGAATAAGCTTCAGACAGCTGATAAGAATCTAGTTCAGAATGTCCGGTAAGCATTGAGACCAGAACTCATTTGTAAAACGGAGGTATTTAAACTTGCATTACCTTCCTCACCGAGTTATATAAGGGTAAAAAAAAAATCATGTTTTAAACTGGCAAGTTTATATATTATGACCTATGTGAAAAGAGCAGGAAGAAAATCTCCAGAATATTGGGCACCATCAACCTTCCAGTCATCCAGATTCCCAGCCCCAGTTTTACCCTTAACTCCTCATTCTCTCACTCTCTCACCGCATATATCCAACCAGTTGCCAGACCTTGCTGTTTCGACCTCTACAGCCTCTCTGGCATAGGTCCTCAGCTCTCCAGGGTTTAGGCCCTCATTACTTCTCACCAAGATTGTTGTAATAGCCTTCTGATTGGTTTCCCTGCCTTAAGTCTCTTCTTACTTTTGTCTGTCCTCCATGCAGTTACCAAAGTTGGCATAAATCATATGCCCTGATTTATGGAGAAATATGAATGATCCCACCCAAGTATGTACCCCATTGAGCCCAAAGACACAAAGAAAGATCTCTTATATACTACAATTTTAATAACAGCTCTGCTAGTGGGAGCAAAGAGCTAAAAACAATGTAGATGCTTACCAGCTGGGGAATTGTTGAACAAACTGAGGTATTTTTTTCTGAAATTAACAAACAGCAAATAAAATTTCCGTATAATAATGTATATGGAAATGTTGGTATTCGTTGTACAACAGAGAGGATTGTATATGTGACTATAAATTTCCATTATATAGAGCTTCCTTTTTAAGTATATAATTAATTCAGCAAACAAAAACCCCAAATATAGGGACGCTATTGATTTCCCTTGGGGAGGAACAGAAGGAGAGGGGAGACAATTTCTGCCTGCAAGACATTTTTGCCAAATTTTATTTTCAGATGTTTCTTAAGTCCACAATTGCCTTTCCTGCAAAAATCAATTTTTTTCAAATCCATGTACTAATTATATTTAAAAGAAACCAAGTCAGTTCAATTCATAATATACTTTGTACAAATAATCGGTTATTATTTCGTGGAGAATTCAGGTAAGGTCTAAAAATGTTGCTGTTTGGTAAGAAACAAGTTCTTCAGGGGTGGCTAGGTGGCGCAGTGAATAGAGCACTGACTCTGGAGTCAGGAGGACGTGAGTTCAAATGTGACCTCAGACACTTGGCACAAAAACTAGCCGTGGGACTTTGGGCAAGTCACTTAACCCCAGTTGCCCTCCAAAAAAAAAAAAAGCAAAAAAAAAAAACTAAAGAAACAAGTTCTTCATCTACACATACACATCATATGGAAACCATTGTCTTTTTCAATATATGCAGCTTATCCAAGCATGTTCCAGCACGTTCACTGGTCATAAAAAGCAGATGCACTACAACCCCTGCTGTCTTAGAGCTGGGGCATTGTTCATAAAATAAAGACCGTAGGTCCTCACTATGGTGACTTTAAGCATCCGTTCAAATTCACATTAGTTTTTTCACACTGAACCTTGGTGAAAAGTGCTGAAATAGAACTAAAACAAGCAAAAAAAACCAAACCAAGAGCAAACCAGAAAGCCCTCCTGGCTCAAAAGCATCCTTGTGCCTTCACCTTTGCTTTAGTTGGGCCTCAAACTGAATTTTCGGAGGAGGGACTTATTTCTTTAATTTGTGGTAAAGATTTCTGTGATAGCCAGTCAGTCTCTGTATTTATAAGGTTATGTGAACTTTCAAAGCTATATTAATCCATTGGTTCTATGTATAGTATTAATTTCTTCAGTGTTTAAAGAGGATTATTTATAATACTTCTGAAAGTACATTGGCTAGGCTTATTAAGTTTTGTTAAACTTGCCATTGCATTGTCAACTGGACTGGAACTGGTCTCTAACATGTGGGTAGCCAGAGGCAAAGAAAGCAGGCTAGAGACAGGAGAATCAAGAATCAAACAGAAGTTTAAATAATTTCAGGGTGAAGAGAAGCTTGCAAGCAGAAGTCCACCTTTCTGAGGAGACAGAGACAGACCTCCGAGGCAGAAGTAGGGCTTATATGTATGAAAACCACAAAGGGGCTGGACCACAATACAATCGTTCTTAGGCCTTGAGTAAACAGTTCCCACCGCAGGCCTGTGGGAACAGTCCCTAAGTTGTCTCAAGTCTTAAGGGTCATTGAGCCCTGTGATCATTCAGCGTGATACAGATCTGGAGTTAGCATGGCAGGAACAGGAGTGCAGTATCTGGTTTGGTTCAGTTGGCAGTTAACAAGAAATGGATTGTAAGCATGTCAGGAGATATGATGGATGGCTTTAGGCTGCAATACGTCCGCCGCTTCTGATGGTCAGATCCCTGGGAAATCAGGGGAGCTCCAACAAATCTAACTAGTTATTGATTAATATGAAAATCATAAATCCCTCTATGAACATCTGGTGCTGGTCAAAGCAATGCACTTTGCCAGAGCGTGAGAACATCTAGAGAGCAAAGAATTGTTGTTATGCCAAGCCTTCTTGCTGGGCCTTACCTCTGGAAAACAAGGTGTCTCCTGATATCTTGACAGCATAAATAAATTATCACCTGATAAAATAAAAAAGAACAATTGTATTAAAGAGATACCTCCCCAATTCCTGGAAGTCCTTTTTCCCCCTCACGAAGCTCCTCTTGGTTGTAGCTCTCTGCCATGCAGACCTCTTAGCCAGGCTCACAGCACCAATACCTTCCCAGAATTCACTACTGTCATTACTCTCCACTACAATGGGTCATGCCACCTCCTTAGGTGACTCTCTTTCCATATCCATTGCCATTATTTCCTCTGTGGTCAGCCACCACCACCCTGCTAGACACCATTTAACTCTGACTACCAGTGGGACCTCTAATGGGATCCCTGGGTCTTCCAAACTCACAAGGCAGTGTAGACACTTCCCCACCTCAGAATATTCATTCACCTAAGAACAGGAAATAAACAAACACAAAGAAATAGTCATCTGTGTGCTCACAGCTGCCATGACTGGGTGGGAGACAAGGCAAACAACTTTCCCTCACCTAGCTATTGATGAAACATCCTGAAACATCCCTTCTATTTCAAAGCTTTGAGAGACAAAAAGATAGACAGGAAGACAGAGATAGAGATAGAAAGACCGATCCATCTGTGATAATATACATACATATAAGTGTGCTTTTATCATATACCCTACCAGCTATACTTAACTTTTGATAAATTGATTATTTTTAACTGGCACAGACATTCTATCCAATCCATTAAGCTAAAAGACTTATGAGAGTCTATTGTTCCAAAATGACTGGTTTTAACGGTTCTAAAATATAAATTCCAAGAATAAATCTTATTTTATAACTTAAGTAAGACAATTGAATTCCTCATAAAATAAGTTTACCTCCAACCTTAAAAGCATATATTTTATATTACATATGAATTCTATATTTTGTGTTCAAAGACAAAAAATATTGAAATAGGAGTTGACATAGTGCATTGAGGTAATAATGGTGTCTTCATTTTGTCTTTTGCCAGTTCCTATAGCTTGATTTAATGATTTAATTTAATTACATAAAATAAAATGGAAGGAAACCTTGGCTGTCAATTAGTTTAGCCTCTTGCCCCCTGCAAAAGTCTCACTTCAATATCCAACCAGACTGGGCCCATGTTCTATCTCAGCCAGTGGACTGCAAACCTCTCCAGGACTGAGATTGCTTTGTTTTTTATCTTTGTATCTCTAGTGTCTAGTAAAACGTCTTACACATAGTAGGCATTTAATGCTTTTTTAACTGAATCGAATGGTGTATAAACAGACATGCTATCATTTACAGTATAGTGTTTGGTCCTGAAATTAGAGACAATAGAATCCAATGAAAGACTGGAAGCAAAGAAACAGGAGATAACCCAAAAGTTTGGATTGACAATAGTCTAAAAAGCATAGGAAGACTATATATTTATGGATAGAACAGGGTGGTGAGGTTTGCAAAGTTGAAAAAAAAAAAGACATCATGCTATTCCAAAAAAATTAAGATCCTGGGGAAAGTACTGAACTTCAAGATAATCCTGTCTTAATGGGATGTTAGAAGTTGCCAAAATGGCTCATGAAAAGGATTTGGTTTTAAGCGAATGTTCCTTTCACACTGTATAAAAACTATAGAACTTGTTCTTAAGGCCATTACCATCTAAAAGAGACAAGTACATAAAGAAATGCTGCCTAAAACAGGGAGGCACTGTTTTCCTTTGCATTAAATATTCAGTGATGTTAAATAGAAGATGAAGGAGATTTCTTGGTTGTTGTCCTTCGTCCTGTAAGAAAACCAAAATGACATCAGTACACAAGACTCAAGTGACAGTGTGTCCAACTGTGACTGATTCGACCAGTGCTCAGAATATTCTACACATGTTGAGCACAAACAGTCCACGTGAACATCTGGGGTGGATTCTCTAAATTTGCACATCTTGTGTTTCTTTTGAGCTGTTTCAATTCTGCTTTGCTCATAGGGCACAGCACCTTCTCTGATGTGGGTACACTATGCTGAAGCATCCTATGCCAGTGTCTCCCATGTCACACAATAAATTCCAGAGTTCTTAAGAGAGACCTTAAGAGTATCCTTATATCGCTTCTTCTGACCACCATATGAATGCTTGCCTGGTGTGAGTTCCCTATAAAATAGTCTTTTTGAGACTGATACTATAAGCAAATTAGGAGAGTAAGGAAGTTTAACTGTCAGATCTATGGAGAAGGGAAGAATTTGTGACCAAACAAGAGATAGAGAACATTATGAAATGCAAAATGGATGATTTTTATTACATTAAATTGAAAAGGCTTTGCATGAACAAAGCCAACGCAACCAAGATTAGAAGGGAAGCAGAAAACTGGGAAAGAATGTTTACAGCCAACGTCTCTGATAAAGGCTTCATTTCTAAACTATAGAGAGAACTGACTCAAATTTACAAGAATACAAGTCATTCCTCACTTAATAAATGGTCAAAGGACATAAACAGGCAGCTTTCAGAGAAATTAAAGATATCTATAGCTATGTGAAAAAAATGCTTTAAATCACTACTGATTAGAGAAATGTACATCAAAATGACTCTAAGGTACCACATCACACATATCAGACTGACTAACATGACAAAACAGAAAAACGATAAACGTTGGAGAAGATTTGGAAAAATTGGAACACTAATGCATTGTTGGTAGAGTTGTGAACTGATCCAACGCCTCTGGAGAGCAATTTGGAACTATGCCAAAAGGGGCTATAAAATTGTGGATACCCTTTGACCCAGCAATACCACTTCTAGGGCTCTGTCCCAAAGAGATCATACAAATAGGAAAAGGGCACACATGTAAAAAAATATTTATAGCAGCTCTTTTTGTGGTGGCAAAGAATTGGAAATCAAGGGGATGCCCATTAATTGTGGAATGGCTAAACAAGTTGTGGTATATGAAGGTAATGGAATACTATTGTTCTATAAGAAGTGAGGAGCAGACAGACTTCATAACCTGGAGAGTCTTATATAAACTGATGCTGAGTGAGGGGAGCAGAACCAGGAGAACATTGTACACAATTACAGACACACCGAATCTGTGATGACTAACTCTGATAGACTGGGCTTTTCTCAACAATACAACATTATAAAACAACTCCAAAGGACTCATGATGGAAAATCATCCACATCCACAGAAAGAATTATGGAGTCTGAATGCAAATTGAAGCAAACTACTTGCTCTCTCTCTTTTTCATTTTGTTTTATTTTGTTTCTTCTTCTCATTGTCCATTCCATTGGTTATAATACTTCTTTACAACTTAACTAATGTTTAATGTGAAAGAATATGTAGAACCTATATCAGATTGCATGCCACCATGGGGGAAAGGGGGAGGAGTGGGAGGGAGAAAATTTGGAACTCCAAAACTTGTAGAACTGAATGTTGTAAACTAAAAGTAAATACATTTAAAAAATAAAATAGAATTTACATTAAAAAAAAAAAAGAAATCTTGAGCAGGCAGACTTCAGAAAGATCTGGAAAGACTTATATGAACTGATGCTGAATGAGGTAAGCAGAACCAGGAGGACATTGTACACAGTTTCAGCAACATTGTTTAATAACTAACTTTGATAGACTTGGCTCTTCTCAAAAATACAAGGTTTTAAGACAACTCCAAAAGGCTCATGATGTGATACATATCCAGAGAAAGAATTATGGAGTCTGAATGCAGATCGAAGAATACTATTTGTTCTCTCTTTTGTTTTTCTTGTGGTTCACTCCATTGGTTATAATTCTTCTTTATAACATGACTGATGTGAAAATACGTTTAATATGAATGTATATGTAGAACCTATATAAGATGGCATGCCATTTTGGGGAAGGGAGTGTATCAACAACGCAGTATTCACAATGCCTCTGGTAACTATAAATATGCTGATATGGTTATTAATCACAAAATGTAACAGATTCTCTACATGGGGAACATAGTTAGAATATTTATTCAAATACGAGAAAACTGAGTCCCAAAACCAGAAGGTCAAAGCCATTACAGTAGCCACAGAGTTGGCACACATAGTTAATGCAGTAAACACTCACATTCTCAAGCCTTCAAAACAGAACAGGCTACCTCCAGCAAAGATCCTCCTCTCCTCACTCACAGTAACTGCTCAGCCTCCACACAGCTCTCTCCCTGAAGCTCTGACCCCCTGCAGTTCCCATCCCTGGTCGTCCTCAGCAGGAGTCTTTAGCAGATGTTCTGGCTGTCTCAAAAAAAAAAGTTCATGCCACTACTGCCGCCACTTCCGGTCACCACACTGGCTCCAGCCTGACTCTTACTCAGCTCTGGCTCCTTCCTGCCCCAGCCCTTCCTGCTACTTCAGCAAGTTCAAGGGGCTCAGAAGATCTTCAAATCCCATTACCATTATAGGGGTAAGGGAGGGAGGGGGGAGAATATAGAATTCAAAAGCTTGTGGAACTGAATATTGTAAACTATAAATAAATAAATAAATTTTAAAAAAAGAAATGATGAGCAGGAAAGCTTCAGAAAAACCTGGATAGACTTATATGAACTGATGCTGAGAGAAATAAGCAGAACTAAGAGAACATTATACACAGTAATAGCCACATTGTGCGATATTGACTTTGATAGACTTAGCTCTTCTCAGCAATGCAAGGACCTATGACACCCCCCCCAAAAGACTCACAGTGAAAAGAATCACAGAGTCTGAATGCAGCTGGAAGCATACTATTTGCTCTCTTTTTCTTCTGTTGTCTTGTTTTGTTTTTTCTTTTTCATGGTTTCTCCCATTAGTTCTGATTCTTCTTTACATCATGACTAACATGAAAATATTCTTAATATGAAAGTATAAGTAGAGCCTATATCAGACTGCATGCTGTCTTGGGAAGGGGAGAGGAAAGGGAGGGGGAGAAAATTTAAAACTCAAAATCTTCTAGAAGTGAATGTTGAAAACTAAAAACCAAGAAATGAATTATATTTTTAAAAAAGAGAGAAGGAAAAAAGTCAGGACTCAAAAAAATAGTCTTTTTGGCAAGCATAAGTTTTGCATTCAAACAACTCCACTGGTGACTGGGAAAGTACAAGAGCATTGTCCATTATACAGAATCTGGGCAAGCATGCCTTCATGAAACTGATGTATAACGCTGATGAACTTCTCCAGGCAACCAAATTTTGACATAATTTGCCGTAATCCCTCATGAGTGACAGTAGCAAAGGCCTTGGTCCAATCAATAAACACTGTGTACAGACCTCTGTTCTACTCCTGGCATTTCTCCTGAAGGTGTCTAGAAGCAAACACCCTATCAACTGCTCCTCATCTCTTTCTGAAGCCACACTGGTTCTCAGGTAGACAATCATTCTCCAGGTGAAGGATCAGTCTATTAAGGAGGACTCTGACAAGAATCTTGCCAGTAATGACTAAGAGAGAGAACCCCGCCACACTTTGTGATTGTCACAAGACAATCTATTTCCTTTACCTTTATAGAGAAATTCCTAGGGGATATCCTCCTCTTGCTGTATAACCTGGAAATTTTCAGTCAGCTTTTAATCTTTTAAATCTCCACTGGAATAGAATCAGTACCAGGTGCTTTACCACACAAAGGAGCCTAATTGCATTCAAAATCTCTTCTTCAGTTGGAATGTCAGCTAGGGAGGGATTGATTTCAACCTGAGGTAATCTGTGAATGGCCTTGGCATGGATTGATGAACACCAGGGAAGTGTTCAGCCCATCTTTCTAGGGTCATGTACTTATCACTAATCAAAGTGACTTCATCTGCACTGAGAAGTTGAAATGCACCGTAGGTCGTTGGTCCATAAATAGCCTTCAAGGCATCATAAAAAGTGTTTTAGATTGTTATTATCAGCATAAAACTGAATTTCATCTACCTTCTTACTGAGCCAAGAATCCTGTATCTTGCTAAGCTTTGCTTGTACTTTGCTTTTGAAGGAATTAAATGCTGCCTTCTTAGAGATGGATGAACTGTCCTGCTGGTAAACCCTGTGGAATTCTAGTTCTTCATTTAGCAGTTTCTGAATTTCCCCATTATTTTCAAAAAACTAATCTTGATGTTTTTGAGTGTTGTGATGTAGATGAACAAATACAGTTCTATACACCAAATCTCTAAAACAGCAGTTCTCAGCCTGTAGGTCACAACCCCTTTGGGGGTTGAATGACCCTTTCACAGGGGTCGCCTAAGACCATGGGAAAACATGTATTTCCAATGGTCTTAGGAACCAAGACACCACTCCTCTATCCATCTCCAGGTGAGTCGGCCCACATGCAGATATGCCCACATACAAGTATTAAAGGGTCGTGGCATTAGGAAAGTTGAGAACCACTGCTCTAAAAGCTGCCCACTCCTTTTCTGCTCCACTGTTGCCAAATGTGTATTGGCTCAACTTTCCCTCCAAGTTAGCAACAAACTGTTCCTGCTCAGAGAAGAGCTCTAATCTGTTGATGTTAATTCTTCTAGTAGTCATTTTTGCCTTAGGGGTGCCCCTTTTGTTGAATGTGAATATTTATCTTAGACAGTATAAGTCTATGATCAGTCCAGCACTCTGCACCACACATTGCCTTCTTCACTCTCACATCCTGTCTGTCTCTTCTCCTTACAATCACATAGTCTGTTAAATGCCAATGTTTGTTTTGAGGGTATATCCATTAGGTTTTATTGCTTTTAGGGAGATGGAAGACAGAGTTGATGATGAGAAGGTCATGAGATGCAGAAGTCTTCAGTAGTAAATGACCAATGCTATTGCTGCTCCCAATTCCATTCCTCTCTAAGCCTCCCTACCAATTCTGGAAGTCTGAGCCTATTCTAGCATTAAAGTCATCCAGAATTATAAGCTTGTCCTCTTTTGGCTCATTGATAATAAGGGTCTCCAGGTCTTCAAGAAATTTTTCTTTGACCTCCTCAGGGCTCATTATGATGGGAGCATAGGCACCATTGATGGCGGCATGATGTTTTCCTACAAGAGGCAATCGCACTGTCATGAACCTGTCCTTCACTCCTTTTGGCAAGTATGCAAACTTGTTGACTAGATTAGTTTTGAATGTGAAACCTACACCAGCTTCACAGCACTCCCCTTCACTGTGGCCACTCCAGAAAAATGTGCATCCAGTTCCAGCTTCAGTAAGCTGGTCTTCACTTGCCAGCTTTGTTTCACTCAGGGCTGCTATTTGGATGTTACACCTGCTGAGTTCTCTCGCAACAAGAACTGTTCATCTTTCAGATCTACTGGATTTTGTGTTATCTATAAGTATGCACATATTCCATATGCCAATGGTGAGTGGGAATCACTTTGTATAATTTTTTGTGTTTCAACTGCAGAGTGGGATTCCCCGCTTGCCACAGTAATTGGGCCAGAGTTAGGTAAGCAGACAATTTTTAGGGCACTTTTTCCAGCCCCTTCCTCACACCAGGAGGTGAGAAGTATGACCCTTAAAAGGTTGCTCAGATACCCAGGGGGCTGCCAAATCCTATTGCTGCTTCCAGTGAGAAGATGACCCTATGATCAGGGTCACCCATGTGCAGGGTTGTAATTACAGCTCCTGGCATATCTGCCCCTGCTGCTCTGTCACTTGCCTATCTACACAGGACTTTGAGATAGGTAAAATGGTAAAACAGTAAAATGGTGTGGGTAATGTCTTTTGACTTGTGCATAAATTGGACTTAAGTGAGGCAGAGTTGCACAAAGTTGTAGCCTCACTCTCCTCCAGAGTCATCACAGTCCAACGGCAGGACAGAATTAAGATGACTGGTGATGGTCTGAGATGTAGTGGATGACCTTGCTGTCTTCGATGTCTAACCAAGCTCCAAGCATTCCACAGCATCTGATTCAGCTGCCTTCACGGCCATATGAATAAATTGTTCTGATATGCCAATTCCACCAGGCAGATTCTTCCCATATTTGGGGTAAACACCCCCCTAACTCCCCAATGGGTTTGAGACTTCTAGGTTACCCTCAACCTGGTTTAGCCTGTCTACCAAAATATTTTATGTGGGTGTGGCCACTTAGCCTGCTACAGCTTCTTGGAGCCACCCTTGAGAGTTGGGTGGAACAGGTTTCCACCAAAGGTGGAAAAGAGCCCTGCAAAGAGCTCAGCAGCCCTCACACCAGAGGTATTAGTCTTGTCTGAACACACCTTACTCCCCTGAAGGAGATCAATTATATCCAAACATAGGGCATAACTTACTTTATGTCTAAAATGTGACAGAAAATTTATTGACTCTCTAGGGGAAGACAGTTTTGTCTTCCCCTATTAAGATTCAGATCTTATTTTGAAGGTCAGCCACTCATACAGATACTATTTCCACTGCACTCAAGAGGTAGCTAGCTGACCCAGTAAAGATGGCATTGTGCCTGGAGAAGACCTGAGTTCAAATCCAGCCTCAAATACTTACTAGCATGTGCCCTTGAGAAAAACCACTTGATCTCTGTCAGTTCTTTCATCTATAAAATGGGGATAATTATAGCACTTACCTCCCAGAATTGTTGTAACACATACAGTAAGTGCTATAAAAAAACTAGTCATTAATAATCATCATCATCATTATTATTAACTAACCAATGAGCAAGAGGACTTGTCTAGTTTAAACTTTTATTGACCAATTTCCAGGGGAAACCTGGGCATCACAAAAATGTAATGGAGGATTGACCTAGTCAGTCCCCCAATCAACTTGATGAGTTTACAGGGTGATTAGCCTTCATCTAGAACTCTTCAGAGAGGGTGGACATGCCCATTGGGATATTAAGAGATGTTTCGAGATATTAAAGCTGATTGATTAAGTCTCAGAGCTTAATACGGCTCCCGAGACTAATTGGCTAGTTCGAAGCCTCCCTTTACTCCCTCCTAAGGGAAGGTCCCTGATGACTGGGGCCCAAAGGTAATTTGTTAAGACTTGGTAGAATGGTTTCTTGTCACAGACCCACTTTTCTCTACTGGCCTATAAAAACTAGAGCCAAATGACTTAACCTCTGTTTGCCTCAGTTTTTCCAAGGCAAAACAGGGATAATAATAACTCTTACCTCGCATTGTGAAGATCAGATAATATTTGTAAAGCACTTAGCATGGTAGCTGGCACATAGAATATAAATATACTATATATGGCTATCTAAATGCTATTTAATATCATCATTATTATTAAATGTGGGATGAAGGAAAGAGAAATTCTCTCCTTCCACATTCACAGGGTCTTTTCCCATAGGTAAGTCCCATGTCGCAATCTCTCTCACTCTCAAACTGCTGAAATTTATGTAAGATTTACCTATTTAAAACCCCCAAGGCTGTGGTTAACTTGTTTGCTCAGGCAATTCCAGGAGTTTGAGCTTACTAATGGGATTATTTTTTTTAGAAATATTCTTTTTTTTATTTCTATACTATTTATTTTTCATTTCACAAAGTACTTTCATATACATACAAACATATAATCACATTTGAACCTCACTAGCTTGTATGAGGACAGATTTTTTTATTGAGTTTTTATTTGTTTTCTTGTTTACATTATTCATTTTCATTACATTTTTTGAATTACACATTTTCTCCCC
>CM053599.1:208316629-208329129 GCA_028646575.1 Pseudocheirus occidentalis
TCATTGAATTTGGCTTAGGGAAGAAATGGCATAAACTATATACTGGGCATCACGCCACACAGGAGAGTAGGGGGCATGGGAATGAGAGGGGGAATGACAGAGGGGAGGGCAGGGTCTGGGGGAGGGATGCTGGAAGCACACACTTCAATAAAGGGACAGGGACAGGGTAGAGAACAGAACAAGGGGGAGAGGGATAGGAAGGAGGGACATATGATCATTGTCACAATATGTCCACTATGAAGATGTCCTGTATATGTATATGAATGTATGTATATGTACATATGTGCATATGTATATGACACAGCTTCCTATTTTCCAGGTCAGTGGTTTTTTCAAGGAGATATTTCTTTCACATTGCCTTCTATTTTTTCATTTGTTTGAATTTGTTTAATAGTATCTTGATTTCTCATAAAGTCATTTGCTTCCATTTGCTCCACTCTAATTCTGAAGGAATTATTCTCTTCAGAATGCTTTTGAGATTCTTTTTCCGTCTGGAAAATTCAACTTTTTAAGGCATTCTTCTCATTGTGTCCACATCCATAGCTTGTATTGAATTGCTTGTCCTTCCTGTGGGGGTGGGTGACAAGGGAGGAATCGAAAGCATCTAGAATTTAAAGTTCTGTAATACCTGCAATTAGGAATCAAGAGATACAGGGGCTGGGATAGGGAGACCCTCCCTGCCCTACGAGAAATTTAGAGAGCAGACCAGGGGAGGGGCTCCACAGTGAGATCGCTCTTTTGGGGTTGGGGCAGGGGAAAGATGGGGAGAAAATTTGTAATTCAAAAATGTCATGAAAATGAATGCTGTAAACAAGAAAACAAATTTTAAAAAAGGAAATAGGAGAGGGGGAAAAAAAGATGTTGGTGCTTCCTGGATTGATGAAGTATACAAATATTTTTGTTACTTTGTTAAATTTTGCCTTCTGGTGTCTCAATAGTGATGTTTCAAATAAATGTTTTGGTTTGGTCTTGAATGAAGACACCTTATTGTATTTTCTCATCCAACCCTGGAAATACGTATGTGTATTCATAGCAGCTGTTAGGAATATTGTGTGGGTGTTACATTAGTGTCAGAGGCCAGATTTGAACTCAGGGCTTCCTCAGTCCAAACCCAGTGATCTATGTACTATATACCACCTAGTTGCAAAATGTTAGAAGAAAAATAATGTCCCAAAGGATTGGAAAGATAAATTGGGGCAGTATTACGAAGGGAGATGCAAGAGGACCGTTGTCTGCCCCCTCAAAATGATTCAGGCTAGTTTTTCCCTCTATGGCATCAGAGCAGGACATGATTTGACCAGATATGGAGCAAGGCTCAAACTATGCCTGGGAGGACACAGCTTCCTAGTACCTTCTGGCTCTATTGATGGGGCTTCCTGACTGCCTAAGGGCACAAAAAGTACCACTTATGCGGGGGTTGGGAGCACTTCAGATTTAGCACGTGTCCTGAGGCCATGAGAATCACCACACTCTATGCCAGAATCAGACTTGTTTCCCTATTGAGACAAAGGGGCCTACATCCACTTGAGCTCCTGTAAGTGAGTTCTTATAAACTTGTTGTGTGACTTTTCTATGTTAGGACTAAATAAACCTCTTTTTATTTGCTGTTGAATAACCTAAGAGGGCTTCATTTCATCCCAAAGTTGGGGCTAAAGCCATAAAAGGTTTTTAAAAAGCAGAGTTTATATTTTATCCTGGAGACAATAGGAAGTCAGTGGAGTAAGGGAATCACACGGTCAGATCTGTGCTTAAGGGCAATTACCTTGGGAGGAGTATGTGTAGAATTGCCTGGAGTTGTCAGAGACTTGAGGCAAGAAGATCAGTCAGGAGGCTGTGGCCGTGATCTGGGAGAAAGGTGATGAAGGCCTGCCCTAAGATGAGGCTATGGTGGGTGAGGGGAAGGAAGGCTTGGGATAGGGGATATATGGTGAAGGTAGAAGTGGCAGGATCTGGTCATGTTCTGTAGAAGGAAGAGGTGAAGATAATGCTGAGGTTAGCAACCTGAGAAACTAGAAAGATGGGGGGACATCAACAAAATAAGGGAAATTTAGGAGGAGAGAATGTTTTGGGGGAAAGGGAATGAGTCGTTTTGGAAATGTTGAACTTGGGGCTCCCAGTTTGAAATGTCTAATAGACAGTTGGTGATATGGGACCAAAACTTAGGGAAGGAAATTATGCTGGATATAAATATAAAGAGATACATGCATACATATATGTGCTGTGTTTAACTATATCAACAATACGCTTATATAGGATATAGTCACATATTTATGTATGCATGTTTATGTATTATGTATGTGTATTTATGTATTATATATTTATGTATGTATTTACATAGATGGCTTATTACATATAAAATTATACATGATCCGTATATATAGAGATGTATATGTATGTGTGGATATGTGTGTACACATGCACCCATGCACACATGTCAAGAAATCATTTACAAAGAGATGGTAGTTAAAACCATGAGACCTGATGAGGTTTCTGGGGCGGCGGGGGGGTACATACACATATGTACCTAATACACACATCTGGGAATCATCTGTAAAGAGGTGATAGTGAAAAACATGAGACCCGTAGATGAGGACAAGCAAGAGAATAGATGTTATTGTTGTTTGTCTTTTGTTTTCGAAGAGGACCAAAGATATTGCCGGAGATGCACTTGATTAGAAAAAGAGGTAGGGGAAACAAAGAGAAAGGCTTCCAAAAGATGTGGAGGAAGGGGATCAGGCTCCTGGGTAACACCCCCTGAGGCTCTGCGGAGGGGCGTGGATAAGAGCTATAAAGCATGTGTGTAGGGTCCAGTCTTTGTCACCAGAATATCTTCACTGATAGAAGAGATCATAAATGGATCAGACTATCTGTGGGATTAATGTGATTAGGAAACCACAGCACTTCTCTGCAAGGCTCGTTTTCCTCTCTAAAAGCGAGATAAGAATCATTGACATTTGTAGAGTGTTCACATTTATGCTCTCATGTGGTCCTCCCAATAACCCTGTGCTGAATAAATAATTTGAAATTCTGCTTTAGGGGCTAAAAACACTTTGAAGATAGATAATAAGAGAAGAGGCTCATCTTGACTTCAGGGTATAGGTTCTGGACAAAGTTTCTCCCTTCAAGCTGCACAAAGCAAAGAGTGTTTTGAAATCTTTGAGAAAACAAAATTAAGTCAAGATAGACGGTTCAAGATTGATGAAGCAGACAAGGTCAGAAGGAATACGTGAGTAGCACCTTCATTTCTTTCATTTGCCGGCCCCCCGGGCTCCTTTCTCTCTCTTTATGAGACATTTCTGTCAAGACTAAATTCTTTCTCTGGTAGTTTCCTTTAGCTCTAGTTGATGTGACCTACCACCAGAGTAAACAAGTCCATTTAGTGAAGAAATAAGTTTCAATGGCAGAGACCACAACAGAAACAGGTAAAATAATCCTAGCCTAATCTGAACATTCGGTCTCCCAACAACCCCAGCTGACATCAGTGACCCACCACAGTCAGAGAAAGTTGAACATCTACTGGGCAATAAATATTTCCCTGGTGTGAAGAAGGGGAGACTTTTACCCATTTACAGTGAGTGACTGAAAAAGTTGTCTACAGTTTCAAAATATATATAGTAAAATTGATAATCAAAAGCTAACTAACCTGAGTTTCCTAATCTGAGACTTGATTCAGAGAAATATAATAAGCAAACAAATAAATAAATGAAAACGGGAACAGGATGAGTTGACTGCTGCCAGGATTATGTTCTAGTTAGAACGGTTCTCAGAAATGAGGGACTTGAGCACTGATCTGCAGGTGCACCGTGAATGAATGAAAAAAGGTTTTTGCTAAACACTTTTTGTGCTGAGCACAGAAAAACCTAGACAGGCCCTACCCTCAAAGAGTTCACACTCTTAAGTCACGGCTCCATTACTTTGGGTTATTCCTGCCCCAGTTTCTTCACCCATCCATAAGGCCCACTTCTCTGTTTTTGTGTCTCACTTTCTTAGTAAACTGTGCCCTCTATCGCTTCGTTCTCGTGCGTGAAGCAAATGGTTTGGCTCATTCAGTAACAGGCCAGGATCTATTTTACAAGTACCTCATCAAGAAGTAGTTTAGCTAGTAAGGAGCATAATATAGCCAGGAGCAGAAGAATTGGAAGTTGAAAGGATGCTCATTAATTGGGGAATGTCTGAACAAGTTGTGGTATATGAATGTGATGGAATACTATTGTGCTATAAGAAATGAGGAGCAGACAGACTTCAGAAAAAACTGGGAAGATTTACATGAACTGATGCTGAGTGAAGTGAGCAGAACCAGGAGGACATTGTATATAGTAACAGCAACATTGTGTGATGATCAACTACGGTAGACTTAGCTCTTCTCAGCAATACAATGATCCAAGACACTTCCAAAAGCCTCGTGGTGGAAGAAGCACATCCAGAGACAGAACTATGAAGTCTGAATGCAGATCGAAGCCGACTGTTTTCACTTTTGTTGTTTTTTCTTTCTCATGGTTTTTCCCTTTTGTTCTGATTCTTCTTTCACAGCACGACTAATGTGGAAGTATGTTTAATATTACTGTATATTACTTGCTGTCTTGGGGAGGGAAGAGGGAAGACAGGGAAAAAAAATTGGAACTAAAAATCTTACAAAAGTGAACGTTGGAAACTATCTTTACATGTAACAGTAAAGAATGAAATACTGTTAAGTAGAAAAAATGTGAAAAAAAACCCCCATAACCAGGGCAGTCAAGATTGCCAGGCGATCATCCTTGGTTATTGATCAGGACACTGTAACAGCAAAGTTGAAGTGCCTTCCCATCACAGAGATAACACATATTGCTGGGGAAGATAGATAATATGCATTATCTTGTATTGTCCTTTGAGAATACTAGACCACAGATGACAAGTGAAAATAAGCAGAGTCTTACATATATGTCTATGAGGATATATGTGTATATATTTATAGATATCTATATATATGTATGTGCACAATTGTGGTCTTTTTGGTTGTGGGGGGGAGGGAGGGGAAAAATAAAGTAAAAAGTACGCAGCAGAGAACAAAAAAAAACCTATAAGGAAGCAATGTGTAGTATTTATGGAAATTTATCGCTTTAAATGAAATCCTCTTTAATGTTCTGCGGTGTACATGACAATTTTTTTCTTTTCTTATTTTATATTTAAGTTTAAAATAAATTTAAAAACTTTTAAAATAGAAAACAAATTTAAAAAGAAAATACTAGACCTATGGGGGCTTTGGGAATATATTGTCTCATTTGGCATAATTTCTATGAGGTAGATTGATTGAATTATAACCATGCAAAAGAAATGGAGGGGAAATACTGAGGGATGGGACAAGGAAAGGCAGTTAGTTTATAGCTTCAAGTATGACTAACGAGTTATCATATTGCCTTTATCAGTGGGTTTTTTAAAAAATAAAGTCACTGAAGCCTATCATAGGATTATAAATTTTGGAGCTAGCAGGGACCTTATGGGCCATTGGGTCCAGTCCCTTCACTAGACAGATAAGGAAACTGAGTCTTTGAGAGGTCATATGATTTGCCCGAAGTCACAGAGGTAGCAAATGTCTGACAGGATTTGAACTCAGGTCTTCTGGATTCCACTCCTCCACCTAACTGCCTCCTCAGGGAACTGAGATAGAAAGAAGGTATTCCAAAGAGTTGAAGTACAAAAATAAGTAAGAGAGAGGCTGAATAACTAAAAGACCAGTGGAATCATGGGATGAGTGGTAGAGGAACCACATACGGTAGGAAGTAAAGGTAATGTGGTACCCTGCTGGGAATAAGCCCAGTTGTGAGCAGCACAGTGACATTACCCAAAGATAGCTGCCCTGGAGCATCTGAGGCAAGAATTGCCCCTCCACATGTATGTACTGGCTATATGTGTTCCTTAAATGTGTGCCTTTCACTAGTGATCCTTATATGTTACACTTTTCATATTAATAATGTATTTGCAGAGCAGTTGTCCCAGGTTTATGGGTAGAATATTGTATTACTACTGTTCTTACTATGGTATTTGTTAAGTACCTTTCTTTGAACTAATTGTATCCTGACTGATAAAAGTAAATTCATCATTATGGTATGGTTTTAAGCAGACATGAATCTACAAAATACCTTGAACTTATACTAGTATCTTTATCATTCCTTCATGTGAGAAGGAATTTTCCGCATGCTCTCTCCACTGGAGTTTGAGCAGTGGTGGTGGTGGTAGTGGTCATTTGACTTACCTGGTACATGCACCTCTTGTCCCTCCCTCAGAGTTCCCTGCTGAAGCAGTGCTCCATGGCAGAAATTATCCTTGTTCCTAAATATGTTGTTAAGTTCTATTTCCTGCCCAGTGCCTGGCACATAGTAGGTTCGTAATTCTTGTTCCTTTCCTGTTCCCCCACTGCCTGTCATTTTGTCTTTGTGTTCATCCCCTTCCCCTCTTTCTGTGCCAGTTGCCCCTAAAAACTCACGTTTCCCTCCTCCTGGGCAGGACATTGTACACAGAGGCAGAATATTCTCTCAGAGAAGGGTCTGCAATGCACCAGTTTCTCCTGGTAAACACATAGTAATGCCCTTCTCTCCCATTACAGGCATACAACCCTTTTCTAAGGGAGCAATCTTCAATAGAATCCTTTCCCCATCTCCCTTGAGGGAAACCTACTTCCATTCCTCCAGTTTCTATCTCTCTCTTCTGCCACCTCTCCCCTGCAGCCACTCTCCTTCAAATGTTCATCACCCATCATTCATTCCCGTTTGTATCCCACCTATCCTCTCTCTATGTGCCTTCTTACTCTGTAATTCTCTCCTGCAAAATAAGGGGGAAGAGAAAGGCATGAGCATTTAAGTACCTACTATATATATGCCAGGCACTGTCCTAAGCCCCTACAGATAGTTTCTGCTTTTCTTCACAACAACCCTGTGAAATAAGTGCTATTATGATCTTTGTTTTATAGTTGAGGAAACTGAAGAAGAAAGCAAGTGACTTGTCCACAGGTCACTGGATGCTAGTAAATATCTGAGGTCAGGTCTCCCTAACTCCTGACTCAATGCTCTACCCACTATGGATCCTGGGGATCACAAAATACAACAATTCATGCTTTAAGTGCTTTACTACTGTTCTCTCACATTCCCTTCTGCTTCTTTCAATTCCTGGCTTTAAATTATAAGCTCTGGCTTATAATGAGGTCATATGTTGTCTTTTGCTTCTGTTCTTCCAGATTTTCTTCTACTTCAGTATTTTCATATTTCACATACATTAATCTATCTTTTGCTTTTGAATCAATAAACATTTATTAAGTGCCTACTATGTGGCAAGTATTGTGCTTTATACTTTCTATGTATTTTTTAAAAAAATCTGTTCAAAAAGAATCTGTTACTATTTCTTTTTTATCTTGTTGGTCAATCTTTTTCTCTTTTTTAAAATATAAATTCACTTTCCTTGGTAATTGTACTTAATTACTTTTCTTGTATTTCTGTTGCTTGGGAAATTTGCAAGTTGTATATTTTGCTTTGGTACATTTTTTTTTTTGCAGAAGTCACTCAAATGACTTTCTTTTGTTGAACTTCCATCTTTTTTCATTGATAATTATGTTTTTGTTTCCAGGGTATGCTATTTGGAGTTACAGAATGAGTTCCTTTACTTTTCAAAATATATGTTTCCATTCCTTTCTAAGTCTTCTAGTGGGTATAGAATCATCTTGAGTTACTCAGATTTTCTTTCCCTTATATTTGAAGGTCTTTCCTCCAGTTACTTGTAGAATTTATTGTCATTGGAATTGTCAAATATTGTCACTGTGTGTTTTAGAGTTTGAAGCATTTTTTTTCTTCTGGAGATGATCAGCGAATTCTTTCAACTGGTGTTTTGTTTTCTGTATTCAGCAATGCTGAATAATTCTTATATCATTTCCTACATTTGGTGCATCCAGGTTTTTTGATTTATCATATTCTTGTCTGTGATTCTTAAGTAGTTTCTGTCCATTCTTCATTCGAGGTCAATGGCTCTGGTTTATAGTGAGGTCACATGTCATCTTTTGCTTCTGTTCTTCCAGATTTTTTCTACTTCAGTATTTCCATATTTCACATACATTAATCTATCTTTTGCTTTTGAATCAATAAACATTTATTAAGTGCCTACTATATGGCAGGTATTGTGCTAAGCACTACTTTGGGGAAACTCAACTATTCAATTTTTTTAGTCTTCTGACTGAGTTTGTTTATATTTGCATTGAGAACTAAAATCTCTGCCATGTGTGAATTCCTTATTTCTTCTCATCAATTTTGTTTCTTTTATTTTGAACATTCTGGAATTCCTTGTTTCTCTTGGGATTCTATAGCATTCTGTATTTCATCAAGCATTTTGTTTGCTTTTATCATGTAATATTTGTTACAATAACTTTTCAGTCTCTTAGAGTACTTACTAGTTTTAGTCCTGCCTCTGTTGATTTATGTGCTTGTAGTCAGAATTTTTATTGAATTGTCTTTCTCTTGAAGTCTTTGTATTTTCAGTCTAATTTGTCTTGATATTCCCCAATCATTCCCTTTTTGGTTCTCCTCCACCTTTGGTAGTGAGTAAACCCCTTGGGGCTGCATTACAAAGCTGCCTCAGCCTCCACCCATAGTGGGGAATTTATGCCAGCTTTGGTCCTCACTGTTAATCCCTGGGTGGACAGGATTGTATCCAGGTGACTTTCAGTCCTTGTCTTTAGGCTTGGTACAACTATGCTGACTGGTCCTCTGCCCCAGCTTTTCCTCTGGTTTCCTTTCTCAGGCTGGCCTGAACTGGTGTCTACTATTTTTTTCTTTTTGGAGGAGGGAAGGTGAGGCAATTGGGGTTAAGTGATTTGCCCAAGGTCACATAGCTAGTAAGTAGCAAGTGTCTGAGGCTGGATTTGAACTCAGGTCTTCTTGACTCCAGGGCTGATGCTCTATTCATTGTGCCACCTAGCTGTCCCTCTACTACTTCTTGAGGGATTGGAGAGTTACAGGAAGAGTCTCTGAGTCTTGGGGGTCAATAACATAAATATCAGCATAAGCAGAAAGCAGCATCTTCCTCATTCCTACTCAAGCCCTGGGCTGTCTCAGAACTATCTAGAGATTTTCATGGTGCTAGATTTATCTTAATTCAATTTATGCATGATTTATACAGACCACCTTGGAGCAGGAGTCTCTGAAGTATCTATGCCTCTTCCAGCTCTTGTAGGGTTCTCCAGCTTCTCTTTTCTTCTCCTCATAATCCCAAAGGTTAGTTTAGGAGTCAAGATCAAACACCACTCTCCCTTCACCACTCCCAGGCTCAAAGCAAAACTTCCCTTAATGGAATATTGAGGAGGAAAATATTTTTGCCCACCATCAAGCAACTGTCTTTGGCATTCTGATGTCCTAGGTGATTCCTGGAGTGGTCATGTCCATGGCAGAGCAGCCAGGTGGCTCAGTGGATAAAGCTTTGGGTCTGGAGTCAGGAAGACCTGAGTTTGAATCTGGCCTCAGACATTTACTAGCTGGGCATCTCTGGGCAAATCATTTAACCCTGTTGTCCTCAGTTTCCTCATCTGTACAATGAGCTGGAGAAGGAAATGGCAAACCACTCTAGTATCTTTGCCAAGAAAACCCTAAATGGGGTAACAAAGAATCAGACAGGACTGAAAAACAGCTAAAGAAATGTCTATGATAGTATATTAATGCACATTCCTTAAGGTCATGGGCCGTGTCATTTTTTTTCTTTCTAGTCCCAACAGCACACCCCTTTGTACATAGTAAGTTACTTAAGATTCGTTATAGCTTTTACTATTTTATATATTACACACACACACACACACACACACACACACACACACGTAACTCATACATTACTTGAAGTGGAGGGACCATGTCCCCTTTCTTAATCCTGGTACCCCAGTTTTTAGTACAGCGCCTTGAACATGATAGTAATTTTTTTATATTTTTAAAATTTGTTTTCTTGTTTTCATTATTCATTTTCATTACATTTTTGAATTACAAATTTTCTCCCCGTCTTGCCCCTGCCCCAACCCTAAAACAGCGATCCCACTGTAAAGCCCCTCCCCTGCTCTGCTCTCTTACTTTCTGGTAGGGCAGGGAGGGTCTCCCTATCCCAGCCCCTGTATATCTTAATTCCTAGTTGCAGGTACTACAGAACTTTAAATTCTAGATTCTGTCTATTCCTCCCTTGTCGCCCACCCCCACTGGAAGGACAATCAATTCAATACAGGCTGTGGATGTGTGATTATACAGGACATCTTCGTAGTGGACAGATTGTGACAGTGATAGTCTGTCTCTCCTTCCTATCCCTCCCCTCCTTGTTCTGTTCTCTACCCTGTCCCTTTACTGAAGTGTGTGCTTCCAGCAGAACATGATAGTAAATTAAAGAAATATTTGGTGAATTGAATTTTTGTATGTTGGGACACTGTGCCCAGTAGAGCTCAACAGATATTTATTTTGTTGTTAACAGTGAAAATTACTGATTTTACAGAAAGAAAAAGTAAGTAGTTTTTCCCTTTCACTGAAAAGAAAATGTTTAGAGATTGGGTTGTTCAAGGGACATGTAGGTCTCTCCTCTTAGTTGGGAATCACGGTGGTAGATGCAGGAGATACAAAAATGAGAGACAGCACGATCCGTGCCCTTGAGAGGGAAGCTCATCATACGTGATCATATGTGGGAGAGGGAAAGGGGTGCTGATAGAATGTCCACAAACATCTCTCGTGTGTGGTAGGACACAATTGAGTAAACAGGAAAGATGAAAAAAAAACCACCCCAACCAAATCCAGTCACACTAAGGATTTAAGATTGAGTCATTTCTAGCCAAGTGAACCAGGAAAAGCATAATGGAAGACATGGTGCCTGAACTAGACCTTAAAGAGAAAAAAGTGATTTCAAAAGTTCAAAATGTGCTTGGGGGAATTGATTTAGAGGTATACGCAGGAGGATGTTCATAGAGGCAGAAGAACTACATAGGGGACAGAAAGAAATCCAGGTTGACTGGTGCCTAGAGAGGCAGGGTGGCACAGTGGGTAGAGTGAGAGTACCAGTCAGGGAGACCCAAGTCAAATCCTGCCTCTGACACATCCTGGCAGCTGCCCACAACTCTGTTGTAGAGAAGGGGCTGACTTGTCTTGGTGGAGGGAGTCCCTTCATCTGGGTTTCCTATGCAAATGAAATCACATATCAAGTCTCCTTCTCCAGAAAGAGTCTGCACCTCATTTGTTCGATGATGGATTGGATAAATAATTCATTAAGTTATCCAGATTTACTAGATAAATAGAGTTGCGTAAAGCTCATAAAGCAATGAACAAAATTTCAGAGACTTGCAAACTGAAACAGTTTGTTTTCCTAGTCCTCATATATACTTCTGAAAATGTAGCTAACTCAAATAGAATAACCTTTTTTTTTTTTGCTTTTTGGAGGGCAGTTGGGGTTAAGTGACTTGCCCAAGGACACATGGCTAGTTTTTGTGCTAAGTATCTGAGGCCAGATTTGAACTCAGGTCCTCCTGACTCCAGGGGCGGTGCTCTATTCACTGTGCCACCTAGCCGCCCCCAAATAGAATAATCTAAAGGTCTCATTGGTCATCCTTCATTCTCAAAGAAGACCATGACACCTGGGAAGTGATGCCAGGACATGGAAATGAATTGGATTTAAGTGAGGCAGGGCTGCGCAAAGTCACTAGCCTCACTTCGTCCTCCAGAGTCATCTGGGTCCATTGTTAAGATATAGATCAGGACAACTGGAGACGGCCTTGGATAATCTAAAAGCCTAATCATATCCTTGAAGAAGTTGTTTCTAAGAATGTTAATGACTACCAAGCTCAAAAATGAAGTTATAAAGTAACTGCTGAGAACAATGAATACTAGTCAAGTCAAACTCAAATACAAAGGGGGGAAGGGAACATTAATCCATACATAAGAATCTCTGCAGGTGATATATTAATTTAGTCTTAAAATTTAATATTATCTATGCTTTATTATATTTTATTCATTTTGTTAAATATTTCCCAAATATGTTTTAATCTGCTTTGGGCACCCAAGAGCCTGCTTGGATTTTTGACCACTCTTCTCTAAACTATACTTAAAATGTACAGCTTTCAGGAATGTTGAATTAGCACTTAATTTAGATGAAATACTGAAAAAATAGCATATATCTGGTGCTGGTCTAAAGTAACTTTCCATCACTGAATTCAAGACGCTGAAAGAATCTGTGAATAGCAAATGATGGCAAATGGAAGATCTGACAGAGGATGAGAGGAAGGTAATCAGTTTTGAGAAAGAAGAGAAAGGTGGATACTTGCAAATATAGGGCCATCAAGTTGGCATTGAGCCATAGAAGCAAATACTAGAGGGAAGGACAGTTTCATAAGTTTGTAGATGGAAGAGACCCTGGAGGCCATCAAGTCCCAATCCTTCATTTCATAAATGAGGGAACTGCAGCCCAGAGAGGTTAACTGATGTAACAGCCATTCAGAGAAAGCATCAGACAGGGGCTGAGTTGCTAAAGAGCCC
>CM053599.1:208334129-208385595 GCA_028646575.1 Pseudocheirus occidentalis
GGTATCGATTTATTTTTTTAAATTCTTCTTACCTATAGACTCATGGCTAAGCTCTCAGTGCTCTTGAATTGCCCAAAACATGAGAAAAGGAACATGTGAAACTTTTTTTTACCTATAAAGTCAATTTTAATCAATTCCAGAAGATCCAAATCGCCTCCCAAATGCTAAAGGACCCTTTAAACTCGAGGTACAATGTGTTGGTAACGCTTGGTGTGACATATGAGCCCCAACCCAGGACTGCTCAAGGAATCTAAACTAAGAGGTTAATAAGGAGTTCTTCAGTCGCATACTTACAAAAGGAGTCCTTGCTCCAAATTTGCTATAAAATGTCATTGTGACTTTATTCTTATGTCCCGTTCTTTGGTCGAAGGCATGACAGGTGTCAAAGGGCGGACTGTACAAATGAAGGCTGACAGCAGGTTCTGTATGACTTGTGTTCTCCACCCGATGTAGACCAATGGAATCTAAAGAGGAGACAAGATTAAACTAAGTGAACATTCCAGTCCTGGTCTAAAGGTAAAACAAATCTGTTAGTCAAGTTCAAGTCATCGGAATCTTAATCCCAGGAGTCTACAGGATATTTCAATTAACTTAATGATCTGCTCTAAATGTAACCACAGAAGCTGACCTAAGAAACTACGGTTCTCTATATAGTCTTTGCCTAATAGGTGTTCGGTGATTTTTTCTCCTTTAAGAAGGTGCTTAAAAATGAGCATGTATTCACACGTATCTTTGGGAGTGGAAGAGCCATATTCTTGTCACTACTGTTATCATGGTGAATTAACTTTATAGGCCAATGAACAGTATTTTTTGCCATGACATACACAAAGAAATGGCCACCACCGTGATCTGTGTTTGGTTTTAAAATCTAACCGCTTAGCATTTGCCTTGGTTGTGTTTTTCTTATTGTAGCAAAAGCTATCAATGACAGCCAAATGAGGCATTATGCAGTCTATTTAGTCCAAGTATCAGTCTCCTCATTGGCCCTAAGGGAAACAGCTTTCATCGTGTTACATAATGCCTTCTCCCCATCTCTAAAAAAATATTCAAAACACAAGCTGGTAATAGAAGTTGGGAAGACATTCAGAAGAACTCGAATAGCCATCCCTGTGGACCTCATGTGGACTTTAACACCTTTGAGAAATACTCCTTCGACAAGCACTAAGTTGGACATAATTATAACTGTGGCCTGAGAGCTTACTAACATCTTCTATCTCTTACTGCAGGAATGTAAAGAAAGTAGTCAAAGCCAAAGATAAGTCACTGGTACCTGTGGAGAAGCCGCCCAAGGCAGTACTGCTATTATTCCACAGCAGTCTTATTTTAGACTCCTCTCTTCCCCCCAGTCAGTTGCTGAAGTCTGTTGTTGATTCTATCTTACTATAATGTTTTGTTGTTGTTTAGTTGGTTTTGGTTATGTTTGACTCTTCGTGATCCCATTTGGGGTCTTCTTAGCAAAAATACTGGAGTGCTTTGCCATTTCCTTCTCCAACTCATTTTATAGATGAGGAAACTGCAGCAAATAGGGTTAAGTGACTTGCCTAGGGTCAACACAGCTAGGAAGCTGAGGCCAGATTTGAACTCAGGAGGAGTAGTCTTCGTGATTCTAGGTTCAGCATGCTAGGCGCTGGGCCACCTAGCAGCCCTAATGATTTCTACCCATCCTTTCTAATCTCCCTCCTACCACCCTAGGTTCAATTTTTACTATGCCCAAGATGTTCTTGTCTTCACATTTCAATTCAGCATTTTGGAAAGCAACATATAAGACAGTCTAATCATATGGTTGCTTTGCTCAGAACAAAAACTAAAAAAAACCTCCATTCTCTCTCACCTATTAAAGAAAGTCCAAATTCTTTGGCCTAGAATTCAAGGTCCTCCACAGTCTAACTCCAGTCTACCTGCCACCCTCAGAAACCTTCCACTCCATGAACAGCAGGTGAACCAATTCCTAACTCTGTGGCTTTGCTCACGCTGCTCCCTTTGCCTGGAATGTCCTCGTCTACCCTCCGGTCTTCATCTGATCAACTCAGCCGAAAGCGATCTCTCCACATTCTCAACTTGTTTGTGGTATAAGCCAGGCATGTCACAAAACAGACTAGCATGCAATTGGGAAGTGTTTAACAAAATAAAAATATGATACTACGAAGATGATGTTAATTTATGGTTTTCTAAGTCAATATTCAGCCTGCTGTGGTATAGATTTATTCAACAATCACTAAGATTGTTATATATTGGATTATATAATTGCTGGATTATAAATTGCTTCAGAACAACTTCTATCATATTTCTTTGCAGCTCCCACAATGCTCTGCACTTAGAAAATGTATCTTATTCAGGGGTTAGCTTCTAACGTCAGTGCATGAGGTAAAAATACCATGTCATCAAAATCACATTGATAATATCTTTTGTTACTCTTATTCAGTCCTATCTGATTCTTCATGACCCCATTTGGGGTTTTCTTGGCAGAGATCCTAGAGTGGCTTGCCATTTCCTTTTCCAGTTCATTTGACAGATGAGGAAACTGAGGCAAACAGGGTTAAGTGACTTGTCACATGGCTACTAAGTATCTAAGGTCAAATTTCAACGTGAGAAGATGAGTCTTCTGTCTTCAGGCCCAGCACTGTATCCATTGCATCACCTGGCTGCCCCTTGAAAACATCTTAAATCCCCTCAAAATACAGCATTGTGTCTTCAAGTAGTTGTAGCCAGAAAAAGAAGTAGGTTCTCTTTAAAAGTGGGACTCTTGCATCTTTGTGGCAGTGGGCTTTTTGCCAAACCTCAGGAGCACCAACTCTCCATGGGCTGGGCTTTTTTTTCCCCCATCAGGCATCAAGGAAACTAAGCCAAAGTTTCAAAATGTTATTCCAAGGACAGCCTCCTTTTCAAGGAAAATTAGCTTTGTCTACATAAAGCAGATGCCATTCCTACCATAACAGACACTCTAGAATTCATGGATAATTTCTCTAAGATGATTTTAAGTTGTTTTCTAAATGGCTGGAATCCTAGAGAAGCCAACATAGTATTCGTCTAAGTAACCTTCATGACAGATGCGGGTTAACATTATAAAGAATGCCCTGCTGCCCGACCACCCACCACCCACCACCCACCACCCACCACCCACCACCGACCACCGACCACCGACCGCGGACCCCGGCTCCTTGCGCCATGTCCAGCAGCTCCAACGTCGTCACCATGAGGAAGGTGGTGCAGCAGCTCCGGCTCGAGGCCAGTCTCCACCGCGTGAAGGTTTCTCAAGCTGCTGCTGATACTGAAACAATTCTGCCTGCAAAATGACTGGGGTATCTTCCAGTACTAATCCTTTCCGGCCTCAGAAAGTTTGTTCTTTCCTGTAGCAAGATGATCTTCAGCTACTTGGGAAGGATCTCCGAATCCATCTTATATGTGGGTCTGTGACGTGATGTGATGTGAATTGTGACTATTCAAAGGAGAGAAAATTCTAAAGCCTGCACAGAAATTTAACCTATATGTGTGTAACAACGTGCCAAGTTAATCATCCAAACTTCAACTTGTGTCAGACTTTCTCATCTACCTCTCTGAATTTTCATTGATTTCTGTTTTGTACACTGGCAAGAATACAATAAAGTATTCAGATGAAAATCCAAAAAGAAAAAAAAAAGAATGCCCTGAGCGAAGAGATAGTAAGAAAGCAAGAAAGTGGTTTTACCATTAATGTAGGCACACTGGTTTTCCCTCAAGATTCTTTCAGATTTCTTCATCATTTCATTGGATTTCTTATCGGGCCATGCAAACAGAGTCTCCTTGAGGTTTCCTTGCAGCATCTTCAGAAAGCAGTGGGAGTCTGTGTGATCATGGATACTGCTATATATACACACACAGAGAATGACAACTAAACTCAGTGGATTGCCTGGTACACAGAAGTATTATGATAGGAAACAATGGTGGCTACAGAATTGGAATACAGGTTGGAATAGCAAAAACCTCTTTTTCAGAGCATAGCCTACAACAAACTAATTCCCCATGAAGCTACAGTATCTTGATTTTTACATTGTTTTTATATTTTCATATGACTTAGCCAACATTATTCAGATTAGAAGAGGCGTGCATGATACTAGACCATAAAGATCAGCAAAAATGGGACTGGGGAGTTGGGAGTAGGCTTATGTTAGATGCAAATCCAGGCTTATGCAAATCAGTTAGCTTTGGAGAATTTCTGATAGAGAGCTTCCTAATTTACTTGGGGAGAGAAAAACTAAACTTGAATATGAGAAGAAGTATTTTGAGACTTCTCAAACTAACTTTTCAAGGAAGTAATGAGATGTATACAGTAAGAGACCTTTGGGCTTGCAGAGGTGGGGAACCGGCGCCACACTTGGGGACCTAGTGGGCCACACATGGCCTTAAGGCCACAGGTTCCCCACCCCTGGTAGAGGCAAGGTCATTATTGGTACTCATTTCCTACTGTGAGATCCTACTGGGTCTAGCACCAAGGTTAAGAATGCAGAGGGGTACAGCTCCCCTCTCCATAAACTAAATGCATTTATTAGGTGAGATGAAACTAGAACAGATATTTTTTTTAATGATTTAAGACATTCACTTCTCTCTTCCCAAGTGAAAGGACTAAGTTCAGGCCAGCTTTAAAATTATACACATCTTCACTATTCCCCAAAAGATTAAGAAACTTTGGAATGTGTTCAAAGGGAGGTTCCTTTTTAATAAAATATGAACAGTTTGCTATGTCCTCATACAGAAAGGTCACACACACAGAAGAAAAGAATGATTAGCAAAATCACTAAGTATACTATTGCTACTCATTTCTGGGGCAAAACATTAATTAGCTCATCAGACTTTATAAGTCTTGTTTTGGTTCTTTCCATAAAAAAATCCAATTCAAGCCTTTACTTAAGATGGAGCAGGGGAAAGCAGTTTTTGTCCAGCAGAAGCAACACTGGATTGGGAATTGGGGGACGTGGGTTCTAGACTTATCTAGAGACATTCTAGGTTACTGTCCTGCTGCATGATCACTGGCCAACTTCTCTGAATTTGTTCACTTATCTAAAAGATCAGGGGGGTTGGCCAGATGATACGTAAGATACTGTCTGTTGCTAAATATTCTGTGTAATTCTATGAAAGTTTTGATTCTCTAGTGTGAAATGTACATCCATTTATAGAGGGAAAAGAATAGTTTCTTCTGATTAAGGGTAATGAAGTCAGGATGTATGAAAGGTGAGCTGTGAACCTGGGTTTTCCTGACTCAAAGACTGGCCTGGCTATCTTTTATGCCATTCTCTCTCTCAAAATGTCTTAATATTTAACAACCAACATATTAGAAAAAGGAAACAGACAACTGACCGGAAACAGAGAAGATTTATGAGTAGGTTTCCCCCCTTGCTTTTATCTGATTTTCTAAGCTTGTATGTGACCTGCATACAAACCCAAGCTACAATAGGCTAAGATTAGAGTAGCACCAATTTGGATATAAAGTTTGAGTCCACAGAAAACAGAAAAACACCAAGTTAAGGTAGTCATTCATCACACTGGATGTACAAGCACCATCTCAGCCGACTCTTACATTATGGGTAAATGCATTTACTATATTTACACATTTATGCTCCATACTAGAGCTTTCTAGCTGACTTCTATGAGAAGGTTTGGCTTTGGCACCTTTGTTAGGTCATACAACCCAAGTACTCATAAAGTAACTTTACTGGAATAGCTAAACAAGTTGGAATATCTGGATTTAATGGAATATTACTATGCTAGAAAAAATAAATAAGAATTCAGAAAAAACGTGGTAAGACTTCTATGAGATAAAACAGAATGAAGTAAACAGAACCAGGAAAAAAGTGACTACAGCAATGGGAGGAAACAAAAAGGCAAAACAGAATTCTGCATAATTAATATGACCAAGCTTGGTCCTATAGAAGATCAGGAGAAAGTGTATCCATCTTCCCTTCATTGCAGAAGTAAGGGCTATGGGTATGGGATATTGCATATGTTGTTAGATAAGAAAAATGCATAGAAGAGCACTGTCTTGAGATTCCATAGATAACCTGAAGATCTAGTGGTGTGAATTTCCAGGATCCTGGGAGGGGGGGGAAGGAAGAAGGCTAATTCTCCTAGGTGGAGGTCAGCTTGGAAATCTAGGTGACTTATGTGTGGTGAGGTCAAGCAAGGCCAATGACCTCATTCAAAAGTGAAGCAGAATGTGGAGCCCAGCCCTGGCACAAAGCCCTGATTTAAGAACTAAGGTTGGGAGATACAAGTAAAGTGAAGGAAAAAATCACTGTAGATACAAAAAAAAAAATCCAAGTTAGAAGGAGAGAGAAACATCTGAACAATTACACACCAATACTCTAAGGAACAAGATGGATTTTTCACAAGTGGTACATGAATACTTAGAAGAAATGAAATGAAATTTTAAAATGAAATGAAAACTCTGAAAGAAAGAATTAGAAGGAGAATGAATAACTTAGCATGGAAAGCATGAAACCTACTACAAGCAATGGACTAACTAAAAATTAAAATAAACATAAGAACATAAAAAAGACAATAATAAATATCAAAACAAAATTAAAATACTGAAAAAACTAGGTGTAAATGAAAAGTAAATAGGTATAAATGAAAATACAGGGTATTATGCTACTAAAAACAACTGATCTGGAAGAGAAGTTAAAGGAAAACAATCAATGGACTCAGAAAAAAATCATGATTTAAAAAAATTCTGAAAACTATATTTGAAGAATTAAGAAATGAAAATTATCTAGATCTATCAGAATCAGAGGACAAAGCAAAAATAGAAAGAATCTACCAATCACCTCCTGAAACTCCCAAAGGCAAAAAAAAAAAGTCTCAGAAATGTCACAGTCAAAATTCAGAGCATTAGGTCTAAGAAAAAAGTACTGCACATACCCAGAAAAAAAGATTCAAGTACCATGGAACCACGGATCATGAAGGACTTGGCAGCTTCTACCATAAAATGGAGATCTTGGAAACTGATACTCAAAAAAAAAAAAAAAAGATAGAGGCTTACGATCCAGAATAATTTAGCCAAGAAATCTGAGTACAATTCTAATAGAAAAATGGGCATCTAGTGGGAAAGAAGATTTTGAAGCATTCCTAATTCTAAGATTAGAGCTAAATAAGAACTTCAAATTGTAAACATAAGAGTCAAAAGAAACCTAGAAAGGAAAATATATTCAAGCATCTAGAAGGCTGCATAATGATGAAGAGTAAACATTGTAATAGGAGAGAAGAAACAAATGTCCCTTCAGAACCTGTCTTCAAAGAGTATTGAGAAAATTAAATCAGTAATTAGTAAGTAAAGCAGTTGGGTGGTGGTGGATTGAATTCTGTCCTGAGTGTCTGAAAAGGGGAAGGAAAAGGAAAGTTTAAAGAAGGGTTATATTAATGTTGAAAAAAGAAAGAAGGGAGGGGAAGAGAACTTTATTTTTCTCATAGTTGAGGTACATGAAAAGAAGCACATACACAGAACAAAGGGTGGGCATCAGATGGACCAAAGGAAGGAACACACGAACACAAATACATACACACACACACATGCACACACACATGCACACACACGCACACACAGAGAATTAAGCCTAGCAATTCACCAAATTCAACAGGAAACAAGTGGGGAAAAGGAGGCATGATTAACGGGGAAGATAATACCAAGGAGGGCATAGTCAATCGGGAAGCATTTATTAAGTGCTTACAAGAAGGGAAAAGAGAGAAAAGATCTGGAAATTAACGAACTACCTATTATGGGAATGGCTGACCCAATCGTGGTCATGAATGTAATGAAATGTTTATAGTGTAAGAAATTACAAAAGAGATGATTTCAGGAAATTTTCGAAGTTAAAAACCCAATATACCAGTTCTGTTGAACTAACTTCTTTTCTATTTCTTCTAAAATCTTTATTAGAAGGGATGGTTTTAATAAGTAGCGTTGGGGAGGGGGTATATTTGGAAATGAATTAGATTGAAAATGAAGCTTGGAGGGGGAGGGAGAAGAAGAGAGGGAGAGAATCCCTAAGCTTCAAGTTTGCCCAGCTCAGTCCCTTGCATCTAAAACATGCTTAATAAGCTTTTGTGAATTTATTACCTGCCATGCCCTTCACCCCAACACAGAATCATCAGGTTAAACTTTCCATTTCCTTGATCCACAAGATTTCGTGTGTACCTAAGAAAACAAATTGTAGAAGTTTAAATATACTTTACTTGAAGAGGCACCAGAAATAAAATACCAAACCTCAGAACTACAAGGAAACTTTAGAGATTTAAGACAATCACTTCAATTTCTCAAATTCGGCATCTGAGGCTGAGAGAGGTTAACTCATTTGTTTAAGGTCACAGAACTGATAAATGTCATATTAAGGACATGAAGCTGTCCCTTGACCCCAAGTTCAGAGTTTTTATAATATATTAACCGTGTGTCACAAAATCAGTCTCTTCTCTTTCTCTCTTTTTCCCCACCCCCATCACTCCTATTGTTAGAAAATTTTAATATTTTTAAGTGAAAATCACTTAGTTTCTATTTCTAATATGATATAGTTATGGCACAGAAAAAAATTCTTTGCATCTCATTCTTAGATGTTTAAGAACTTTCTCTGAGTTACTGAATTCCCCTCAGTATTTAGCTGTGCTCTAAGGGAAAGGGAATGAAAAGGGAAGGAAATTCCAACAGTCTGCACTTGATCTCTTTGACCAGATAAAGAACAGAGCAAAGCTATTTCTACAAAATATCAATTTGGAAAGTTCTTTGCTGTTCCAAACAAAAGCACTGCAATTGTTCTCTGTGGCTAAATAAGGATTTAAAAAACAATATGTCACCGAAAAGCTGTTTTAGTATTTAATTTTGGAGCATTACCCATAGTAGAGTCCTCACAAAAACGAAGTGCCTGTAATTAAAGTTGTTGTGTATGTTTGTTTGTTTAGCAGAACTGATACAAGCTGGGGGGCGGGGTGGGAAAACAGTTAAAATATGGGCAGAATTTGTCATGGAAGTGAGAGGTTCAAAGAATAGTTTAGGCTTACAGTAAATTAAAAATGTAACACACACACACACACACACACACACACATACATACACACACACACACACACACACACACACACACACACACACCTCAAGTTCTGCAAATTTCTATTGCCCTAAGACTTGTGGTTTCTAAAATTCTAATTCAGCAAAGTTTTATGACAAAAATCCAGGTTACTTAATGCTAAATTCTAAGGAAAGTGACCCTTTGCTAGGCTTTTATAGATTTTGTTATAGACATGTATTTCCCAATGTCTTTTTAAGTACCTGGACAAAAATAATGAAATCTCCAAGGGGGCTGCTATTTTACACCATCTACACATTGTGCTATGGAGGAGTTGCTTAATAAATACCCTTTTTAAAAGGTGGGGCTGTGTATGGTATCATTGAAACACAGTTTTGTTTTTTTAAAAAGCATTTAATCCTGAGCATTGTCAAAATTGTGCATACTGACCCATTTCCTTGCCCATCCTCCCATCATCTTAAGAGTTGATTTGGGATGTCTCCTGTAGCATTTAGACAGTATTAAAACAGAAGTGGCATTGAACTAAAAGCTGGCAGACATAGTTCAAGCCCCTATCACTATGGGCAAATATCTATTTTCACTGAGGCTCAGGTTAAGAGAACTTTCCCTAACTCAGGGTAGTTGTAGGGATCAAGTGAAATAATATGAACAATGCAATCTTAACTCTCTACTTGTTGCCTTAATTACAACCTAGCTCTTAATTATATGATCTCAAGTTCTAATTATTTCCCAGAGGTTAGTCTAGTTTCCTGTACTAGGGAGTAAATACCTCAAGGGTAGGAACTTCTCTCTGGTGGAATCCTTCCCTACTGTGGAATCCTTCCCAGTGCAAGACACCCAGACCAGAATTCCCTTACCAGAATTCTTAAGCAACCATTCCATTGAATTCAGGGATTCAATTTAGAAGTAGAAGGGACCTTAGGGGCCATATACTTCAACCTCCTCATTTTACAGATGAGGAAAACTGAGATTTAGAGAGGTTAAAGTACTTGCCCTTCCCTAGCAAAGCAGAAGACTCCAGATGAACCATTAATGATTGAATGGTTTCTTATGCCAAGTCAAGTACCCTGGGTATTCACATGATCTAGAGAGCTATCAATCACTAGGCTACTTACTCTTTTCACCAGTAGTACTAAGTAATTATCTGTTTTTAGTGATGTAAACACAAACTCCAGATTAAGTAAATTTAACAAGGAAAATCAGAAGACTAGCAAGAAGTGATTTGCAAATACTTCTGGTTCATATCTGAGTACTTACATTCACAACTATATATGTGAATGTAAGGCAGGTCCTAGGGGTAACTTTAAGGTGTCATTTCAATAAGAGTATTCACTGAATGCCTATTAAGAGCCCAACTCTGTTAGGGACTAAGGATACAAAGACAGAAAATGAAATAGTCTCTGACCTTAAGCCACTTACATTTCACTGGTGTGTGTGTGTGTGTGTGTGTGTGTGTGTGTGTGTGTGTGTGAGAGAGAGAGAGAGAGAGAGAGAGAGAGAGAGAGAGAGAGACAGAGACAGAGAGAGAGAGAGAGAGAGAGAGAAAGATGTACATAGAGAAATACAAAATACTTTTTGGGGAGAGAAAGAAGAACACAACCAACCTATCAATTGGAGGAGGGGGAGGAAACCAGGAAAGGCTTGCAGTAAGAGAACATGAGGTGAGACCTGAAGGGAGCTGGGGTTTCCTAAGGCACCCTAGAAGGCCTCTCTTCGAGGTGAGATGCTAATTACCCACAACTCAATTTTTAACCTTCACAGAAGTTAGAGAATATGTTAATAGTGGTTTTAAACTCAGCAACAATTATACAGTTAAAGACGGACCCCTCTGCATCTGCCCAAGTTCACGAGAGAGAGTGCTGCCTGTTTATATGTAAAACTGGAAGAGAACTCTGCTATGGATCAGTGAGTTTACCAATGGATTCAGACCTTTCCCTGCCCTCCACCAAAAAAGAAAGATGCTTCACAGTGGAAAATTTTCTATGCCAACGCTCCAAAATAACAACCTTAGATCCTCACCCATTCTACCTACCTTTCACCAATACCTCCTCATTACTTCCCTCTCATCCAGCAGTCTAAGAGGTAGACGATGGGCAGCTCACTGACTACATACACTGGGACAGATATGGCTAAAGCCTGGGAGGGTCAGGCTCTAGGACAGCTAGATTGGTTGTTTCAGTGTCACCCCCCAGGTTCTGCTAAGAGTCCGGGGGAAGGAAAGAAAAGGCACCTTTTTGGAATCTAGAGGCTGCTTCCTAAACTGCTCACTGCTTCCATAAAACAAGAGAAAAATAAAGGTAATGTACACCCTTAGACCCAGCAATAGCACCATCAGACATATGTTTTCTAAGGAGGTAAAAAACAAGGAAAAAGGCTTAGGTAAACAAAAACATTTAGAGCAGTACTTTTTTCATGAAAACGGGAGTGTAGAACCACTCCACTGGGATCCGGTGCCTAGCCTAGAGCAAATGGTTTTTAAATGAATCAAACAATAAGAACTGAATGTGAACAGGGTCTGGATTGAGAAGTGGAGCAAGCATAAAACAAAGGGAGGAACTGGGCTGTGGGATGGGAGACAACAATTGTCATTGAATGTGGAATAGCGGAACAAAAACGCGGCATCTGAATGTAGAGTAAGAATATTATGCAATAAGAAAAACGAATCTGAAGAAATCAGAATCATTTGGGAAGGCTTATCCAGATTGATGGAGAAATAATTCAGGAGAAAAGGAGAGAGACAGACAGAGACAGAGAGACAGAGACAGTGAGACAAAGAGACAGAGACAGAGCAGAGAGAGACAGAGACAGAGAGAAACAGAGAGAGAGGCGGGGGAGGGGATCCAGGGTGAAGGGAGGGAGGAGTGTGTGCTGTTCTGATAGTCTGGATAGTCAACCAAGTGTAGTACATGTTTGTAGAAGTCTACAGGGGAATGACCTAAGAAGTTTCTGGAGCCGTCTAGCGGCCCTCCCGGGGGGCCCTCCTCAGTCGTCCCGCCCCAGAGAAGAGCTACGTGCCAAGCCCAAGTCCACAGAAGTACGCCTTGAGCAGCCTGGAAAGCTGGCAGAGAATTTTCATCCCAGACTATGGAGGTGAAGTATAGCGCTGCCCTAAGGAGCAGAGACAGGGCTTATAGCTCCCAAAGTAGCTGAAGGAAACTGAACGGGAGCCTGGGCTTTGGCACAGTCAAGAAAACTGTAATGGAATAAGGGAAGGGTCCCCCTCCCCACTCCACTCCCCACCCCCAAGCAATCCGGGATACATTTTCTCCCATCCCTCTGTAACCAAAGTCACAGGAAGGAGTCCAAAACCTTTCCTCCCTACAAGACCTGGGTTCCCAACGTCTGCCTCATTTCCTATCGATCTAATCTCGAGCACATCACTTCATCCCCGGCCTCAAGTCTCAGATCAGTCCTCTGTCCCGCCACCGGACGAGTCTGAAATACACGGTCAGACTGACAGCTTGGGAGGGAGTTGCCCTCAACGCCGGAGATGGAGACCGTGGCACTGCCCCGGCTCCCCAAACAGTCCTGGATCTCCAGCGGGGTCCCGGGCGCTGGGGAGGGGCCAGACTCCTCAGGCTCGTCTTTCTCTTTCCCCCCCCACCCCCCCCTAGACCGTCCAGGCAACAGGCACTAGCCCAGGCCGGACCCACGCTCACCTGTACTGGTCGAAGTTGGCATACGCTGCCCACTCGGCGGGGTTGCTCTCGTACGCTTCCAGGATGGACTGCACCTCTTCCACGTTGATGCTGTCCCCGGAGAAGATTTCGTGCAGGAGCCGGATCAGCTCCTCCAGGCTCCGCGGCTTCAGAATCTCCGTGTGCTCCATCCTGGCCCTCTGCTCGCTCTTGGTCTGCAGCGTCTGCGGCGGCGGCCCCAGCCCGCGGCCAGCCGGGAGGTAGAGGACTAGAGCCGGTAGGGGGGAAGGGAAAGGACCCGAACGTCCCCTCCCCCGGGCCAGCCAGTAAGGAAGCAAGCAAACAAAGTGCCGGGGCAGACAATCAGCCCAAAGCAAAGCGCGACTGCACACTGGGGAAACGGTGCGCACAAAAGCCCTAAGCGCAGGGGCGCTGACCAGCGGCTCACCAACTCAGCCTTCCAGCCTCGCGCTGCCCTTTAAAGCTCCGCGGGGGGTGGGGGGGAGGTGTTACAGCGGGATGTACCAACCACCCACGGGGGGGTGGAAAGAAGGAGGAGGAGGGATGTTTGTGGCGATGGGACAATCAGAGGCCGCCTCCAGGATTTATCGAGGACCCTGGGAAAAGGGGCCCTCCGGCCAGGTGGCAACTTGTTGGGGTTTGGGTTTTTTAAATGAGGTATTATTACTCTCTCCCTCCTCCATTTTGCTTGGATGATTTTTTAAGCATCTGTTTCCTAACTCTGCATCCCATCCCCCTTCTCTGCCCTCCACCTTTGGGCTGCCCCGATCTGCCCCAAACACACCCTCAAAGCCGGGTCTCCTGTGGGTCTGAGGAATCTGGAGGATACCCGGTCTCGAAAACAGTAAATGGTGACAATTTCTCTTCAATTCCTCCTCCTCTGGGGTGGAATTGGTTCTGAATTAAGACGTGTGGCAGCTTAACGCACATTCGGGAGGAAAATGTCAATGGACTCTTGTTCTTTAAAAAAGAAAAAGTTTAACTCTACAAATATCTAATGAATACTTTTTTTTTTTTTTAACAAAAGAAGAAACCAGGGAGAAATGAATGGAGAAACATGTATTAAAATATACTCTTTTAGATGACTTGCCTACTTTGATTAATATATGTGTGGTTTTTTTCTCTCTTTGGAGGGAGGAACACAGGGTATTTGGGGTTAAGGGACTTGCCCAAGGTCACACGGCTAGCACAGTGTACGAGTCTTTTTTTTTTCCTGTCACAGACCATCTTGAGGTATTTTGTTGTTGTTATGCAATTGTGTCTGGCTTTTTATGACCCCATTTGGAGTTTTCTTGGCAAAGATAACTGGAGTGGTTTGCCATTTCTTTTCCAGTTCATTTTCCAGATGAGCAAACTGAGGCAGACTGAGGCTAAATGACTTTCCCAGGGTCACACAATAACAGTTTGAGGTCAGATATGAACTCAAGAAGAGGAGTCTTCCTTACTCTGGGTCTGGCACTCCATCCACTGAAGCATCTAGCTCCCTGTTGTAGGGTATACTTCTCCATAATTCAAAACTTTTCCCAAACAATTGAACCAATTACCATATCGCTTAACAATGACTTAGGGAGACTGAGAGCCCATAGACCCTCCAAAAATGAGTAATCCCGTCTTTTCCTGCCTCTGTTAGTTTGATGTATGTGAAGTGATACCTTAGGGTTCTTTTAATTCTGAATATTTTTTAAAACGTGGTTACAGATAATTTGTTTATATTTCTTATTTTGAAAACTGTCCATGTTCTTTATCACTTGTCTATTGGGAAATGGTCCTTATTTGCACAGATTTGTGTCAGTTCCCTATATATTTTATATGTAAGACTTTTATACATGGATATTTAATGTACATTTCCCCTAATCTGTATCTTTTCTTTTGATTCTAGATGTAGATTTTTAATTTGTGCAAGACTTCTGTTTTTCAATCTGCATTCAGTGGGTTTTTTAATTTAAACTGATTTGTTTAGTTACTTTTAGTTTACAAGATTCAGTTCCAGAGTCCCTTGAGTCTCAAGTTTTCTCCCTTCCTTGTCGCCCCCCTTGGCCCCTGCACTCCCATGGCAGCGGCGCAGTCAAGTATAGAATCTGCAAATACTTTCACATTGGACATTAGTCTGGTTGTATAGAAGGGTTGTAATGAATGGAGTGGACAATGGGAAAAAGGAAACCAAACCAAACATGGAAAAGAATGAGAGCATATAGATCATGCAAGAGTTTTTAAATCTTATATCTGAGTTTGTCTTTTATGATTTCTCCTATCCTGTGCCTGGTTGTTCACATTCTTCCCTTTTCTATAATTGTGAAAGATATAACTTATGATTTCTATCTATTTTAAGGTAGTATTTTACTTTTGATATCTGAATAGTCCTTTGCCTCTTGACTAGGAAGGTAGGGAACAATGCCACAGGGACTCAGCATTCCGGGGGTGCCTTCAGCAGCTGAACAGAGGTTTTACTGGGGTCCCAGCGGCACTGATATTTTGAACTTGGCTTGAATGACTCTGGGAAAGAGATAAAGAAGATCCATCTTGCTAAGTCCATGTGGGAGGAAGGACAACTGGTGGGCTCAGCAGCACCTCCTTCCTTGCCCCCTCCTCTTGAACTCTCATCAGCTACTGTTACAGGACAATGGTGAGTTGAGCTGCTGAGACAAACCCAGGTACCCTGCTGTTTTCCTCTCCCCATTGCCATTTCTAGGTGAAAGATTTGATCCCTTTTTATTCAACTCATTCAATTTCTGTCTCTCATTTTGGAAGAAGAGGAATCAAAAAATAGAGAAACTGATTCTACCCTGAGAGTCCACAGTGCTAAACCTCAATTTCTTATCCAAATATCTTATTTACACCCCACACTCCTTATATTCCCTGGTTCACTGTCCATTTGACGCTATGACTTTATTTGACACTATCACTTTATTCTCCTTGATAGAAGTGTGGAACTTCCAGGTTTAAGATCACTGCATGTAAGGATGTAGATAATTAAGATTTCACACACCTAATCTAGCAAAAGAACAAAAACAAAAGCAAAAAAAATCAAAACCCTAAAACAGCACCAGATCAAATAATGATGAAGAGATCTAAAGAGAAACTACACTAAATACTTATATTCAGCCCAGAACTCCGGAAGATGGCAGCCAGAAACTTACAAGCAATAGAGGCCCACCAGAAAAGCCAGTGCCAGCACCAGCTGACAAGGTTTTCCAGTTTGGTCAAATTTCTGTTTATGGAGGCAAAAGGAGTGGAGGACTGGGAAGAGGAAGCTCTAGAGTGGTCTGAAGCACACAACACCGAGACCTTGCAAGAAGCCAGGAGCCAGTAATGAACAGTTTGTGATGGTGATGCTCTCACCAGGATACCCCAGAGTCACCAGAAGTCTGTAGTAATAGCTATGATAAGAGATACTGTAGAGTATGCTATATATTTAGTGCTCTGACCCCAAAGATCCAGGAGGCCCTGAAACCTATTACCATGCTGAAGGAGGTGAAGATCGGCACAGAGGTCCAACTTTTTCATCTGGGGACTAAGCAAAGTTGCTCTCCCTCCACCCAATAACACATTGTGTAGAGATTAACTTTGGGTGTGGAATATGGATACATACTATTAGACAAAATCAATGCACTTTGAATTGAGACGTTATAGCAGGCCCTGAAGATTCAGCCCTCTAATTTTTGAAGATTCTGAGGGGAAGAGGAGGTCTAATCCCAGGAGGTGGAAGTCATCAAAAGAACTCAGGTGAATAAAAATAAGACAAAGCAAAGCCAACTAGCCCATCCAAAAGCAGAGCAGGAGTCAGAGTCATGCCCTGGCACAAAGCTCCAGTTCAGGAACTAAGCCAGGAGTTATATATGAGTAAACAGAAGAAGATGCCAATCACTACAAAGAATTACAGATCCAGAAACACCCCAAAGTTTAATCCAGAAGAAGACAGTAACTGTGTAACAACTATAAGCAGGGACTCAGTGAAAAGAATAGACTAGTTATGAGGGCAACAAGAATGTTTGGATGAGATGACAGAAGAGAACAAAATGAAATGAGAATTCTGGAGGAAAGAATCAGAAGGAAAACAAATAGATTAGAAGAGAAAATAGTAAACCTTATTCAAGTAACAGATTCCCTAACAAATTCCCTCCCAATCAAGGACTCTGAAATAAAAAGAAATATCTGAACAAGATCAAAAGAAAAAAAGTATAAAGTATTTATTATCAAAAATAACCGATCCATGATACACATCAAGGAAAGATAACTTTAATATCATCTAATTCTTTGAAAACCATGACAAAAAAGTAAGAAAGAGATGAAGATGATGGTGAAGATGAAGAATATGATGATGATGATGAAGAAGAAAAAGAAGAAGAAAAAGGAGAAGAAGAAGAAGAAGAAACTGTCTAGTTCTAGCTGAGCCAGAAGACAAAATGAAAATAGAAGGAAGCTACCAGTCACCTCCTGAAAGAAACCCCCAAGGGAAGACAACTCCCAGAAACATTATAGCCCAAATCTAGAACTCCTAGGTCAAAGGAAAAAAAGTACTGCAAGCAAATAGAATTCAAGTACCAATAGTCCAGATTTAGCAGCTTCAACAATAAGTAGGAGATAATCTTAGAATATAGCATTCCAAAAGGCAAATGACAAAAGCTTATAGGAACAAGATATTCTTATAAAATAAGATATTCTTTTTATTAATTAATCTTTTATTTATTCTTAGTTTTCAACATTCATTTTCACAAGACTTTGAGTTGCAAATTTTCTCCCTTTCTTTCCCCTCCCCGCCATCCCAGATAGCAAGCCTGCTGAATACCCCTTCCCCCAATCTACTCTCTCTTATTTGCTGCCTCCCCCCAACTTTCTAGTAGGGCAAGATGGATTTCTATACCCCAGTGCCTGTATATCTTATTTCCCAGTTGCATGTAAAAAAAACAATTTTTTAAATATTTGTTTTTAAAACTTTGATTTCCAAATTCTTTCCCTTCTTCCCTCATCACCCACCCTCCTGGGAAGACAAGCAATTCAATATAGGTTGTACATGTGTAGTTATGCAAAATTTTACCATAGTAGTTACATTGTTCAAGACTATATTTCCCTCCATTCTATCCTGCCCCCTCACTTACTTGATTTTCTACTTAGACCATGTCCCTTTTCAAAAGTGTTTGCTTCTAACTACCCTCTCCCCCAATCTGCCCTCCCTTCTATCATCCTCCCTCTTATCCCCTACCCCACCACTTTGCTGTAGGGTAAGATACCCAATTGAATGTGTATGTTATTCCCTCCTTAAGCCAAATTCAATGAGAGTAAAGTTGACCATTTCCTTTCACCTTCCTGCTCTTCCTCTCCATTGTAACAGTTTTCTCTTGCCTCTTTTATATGAGATAATTTACCCTGTTCTATCTCTTCCTTTCTCCTTCTCCCATTATACTCCTCTCTCACCTCTTAATTTTATTTTTTAGATATCATCCCTTTCTATTCAACTGATCCTGTGCCCTCTAAGTATACATGTACATACCTATACACACACTCACATATGTATTTATACACACATGCACCCTTCTATACATACATATATATGTATACATATATACATATATATATTCCCTTCAACTATCTTCATACTGAAAAAAGTCTCGTGAGTTATAATGATCGTTTTTCCATGTAGGAATGTAAATAGTTCAACTTTAGTAAGTTCCTTATGATTTCTTTTTTCTGTTTACCTTCTTGTGCTTCTTGTATTTGAAAGTCAGATTTTCTGTCCAGCTCTAGTTTCTTCATCAAGAATGCTTGAAAGTCCTCTGTTTCATTGAATGAGCATATTTTCCCCTGAAGCATTATACTCAATTTTGCTGGGCAGGTGATTCTTGGTTTTAATCCTAACTCCTTTGACCTTCGGAATATCATATTCCAAGCCCTTCAATCCCTTAATGTAGAAGCTGCTAGATCTTGTGGTATCCTGATTGTATTTCCACAGTACCCAAATTGTTTATTACTGACAGCTTGGAATATTTTCTCCTTGACCTGGGAACTCTGGAATTTGGCTATGATATTCCTGTTTTTTTTTTTTGAGGGCAGTTGGGGTTAAGTGACTCGCTCAAGGTCACACGGCTAGTTTTTTGTGTTAAGTGTCTGAGGCCGGATTTGAACTCAGGTACTCCTGACTCCAGGGCCGGTGCTCTATTCACTGCGCCACCTAGCCACCCCCGGCTATGATATTCCTACGAGTTTCCTTTTGGGGATCTCTTTAAAGAGGCAGTTGGTGAATTCTTTCCATTTCTATTTTGCCCTCTGATTCTAGAATATCAGGACAATTTTCCTTGAGAATTTCTTGAAGGATGTTTTCTAGCTTTTATTTTTTTTTTATCATGGCTTTCAGGTAGTCCAATCATTTTTAAAATTATCTCTCTTGGATCAATTTTCCAGGTCAGTGGTTTTTCCAGTGAGATATTTCACATTGCCTTCTATTTTTTCATTTGTTTGAATATGTTTTATTCTTGATTTCTCAAAGCTTCCAATTACTCCAATCTAATTTTGAAGGAGTTATTCTCTTCAGTGAGTTTTTGAAATTCCTTTTCCATCTGGCCAGTTATATACATATATATATATTTTAAGGCATTCTTCTCCTCATTGGCTTTTTGGGCCTCTTTTGCCATTTGGGTTAGTCTATTTTTAAAGGTGTTATTTTCTTCAGTATTTTTGGGGTCTCCTTTAGCAGGCTTTTAACTTGCTTTTCATGATTTTCCTGCATCATTCTCAGTTCTCTTCCCAATTTTTCCTCTATTTTTCTTACTTGATTTTCAAAATACGTCTTGAACTCCTCCATGGCCTGTAACCAATTCATATTTTTCTTGGAAGCTTTTGATGCAAGAATTTTGTCCCCCCCCAAAGGATTCTGTGGTCTGATTGTACTGTCTCTGCTTGCTCATCTTGCCAGCCAATTACTTGACTTTTGAGCTCTTTGCCATAGTAGTACTCTGCTTCCAGAGGGTAGTTAGAAGCACACACACACACACAGGGGTGTGTTCTAAATCACTGGGTTTTTTGTAGTTGTCAGAGGTCTGAGGAGGATGCCTTCGCTACAGCCACCACAAGCTCTGGCACATTGGCCACACACCCCAGGACCACCACCTAAGACTGCAACCCAGTTCCAAGCAGGTCAAAGCAAGAGCAATTGCCCTCTGAATGGTTGCTTGGCGCCCCTAAAATCTGCAGGCCAGGACCTCCAAAGGCAGTCATGGGGAAGCAGCTGCAGCCTCTGTGCCTCCCCCACCTCTCACCCTGGAGGCAGGGGCTGGACCATGCTCTTCTCCAGCCAATTCGAACAGAGTTCCCCACTGACCTTTTACTTTCTCTTTGGTGCTTATGGGTTGATAAGTCTAGAAACTGCCACACCTGCCAGTGATTCACTCTCCTGAAGTTCCTCTGGCTGGTCTGGGCCTCAAGTGATTCTCTTGGGTCTGTGCTTGGCTCCCAGCTTGGGTGCAATAGACCCTCCCTGTTGGTCTGCCAGGCTGCCTTCGGTGGGAGATTTGTTTCTCTCTGTTACTTTGTGGGTTCTGTAGCTCTAAAATTTGTTTAGAATCATATTTTACAGGTATTGGAGGTGGTTGGAGCAGGAACTCAGACAAGTTCCTGCTTTTACTCTGCCATCTTGGCTCTGCTCCCAAAATAAGATATTCTTTTATTCTCTGTAAAACTAAAAAAGGGACCTCAAAAAGTATAGATGACTTTCGGGCATTCCAGAGCTGAGCAGAAACTTTGAAATGCAAAAACACAGGAGACAAGAGAAATCTAGAAAGGTAAATGTATTTGAGTAATTAGAATGGACTAAATGATGGTAAATTGTTAATGTTCGAATGGGAGAAAAGAAAAGTGTCCTTTTGGAACCTTAATGTTTTTTTAAAGGTCATAAAAGGATTTAAATGAGGCAAACAGACAACTTGGGTAAAATATGGAGGAAGAAATGGGGAGAGCGGACATCGGGTGATAAATAAATTATCTGGACCAGATAAAGGGAGAATGAACATATACATAGTTTGGTGTAGAAATACATCAAATTCAATATGGGTATGGGCAGATATAGGGAGAGAGGAGGAGGTGGTTAAGAGGAAAAGTATTATCATGGAGGAAATAGTAACAAACAAAATAAATTTCAACGTCAAGTGAAGTGTGTATAAAAGGGAAAGCAAACAAAGGGTAAGAATCAGTTATTGGGGTCTGGGTGAGGGGAAGAGAAAAGAAGCAGTGGAGAAGAAACAGACCGTTTCAATTACAGATGTCTAGTGTTGATCACATTCCTTCTCTTCCATCACCTTATTTTTAAATAGAGGGTGTGGGCTAGAGAAGAGAAGAAAAAAAAGATGATATGATGGAGGAAAATACACAATTAATCATTATAAGAATGAGCATAAATGGGAAGAATGATAAGAGTAGGAGAATAGATTAGAAAGCAAAATCAAGCAGTATGTTGTCTATAAAAAACACACTTGAAATATAAGGATTTGTGGAGTCACAAAAAGGGTTTTAAACTAGAATTAACATGCTTCAGGTGAACTAAAAAAACCCAAACACATAATACCCATGGTGGCATTCACTTCTCGGACAGAGCAAGAGCAAAATAGACATGGTTAAAAAAGATAAACAGGGAAATAACATTATACTAATAGGCACATTAGACAATGAAATAATACCAATGCTTCATTTACATACATACATACACAAAATGTCAGGAAACCTAGGTACTTAAAGGAAAAATTCATCAAATTACAGAAGGCAATGGACATAAAAATGATAATGGTTGGGAAGCACAATGTACCCTGTTAAGATCAAGAAAAATCTAACGAATGATAAATAAGAAAGAATTTAAGATATGAACACAATTCTAGAAATGTTAGATAAAATAGATCTTTGGAGGGGGCAAAACAAAGATGGAGGAGGAGAAGCAGCCCTTCCTGCTGCTCTGGCTCCCACCTCCTCCAATACCTGGAATGCCCTATAAAAAATGACTCTAAATGAACTTTAGAGGTACAGAACTCACAAAGTGACAGAGAGAAACAAAGCTCCTGCTGAAGGAAGCCCGGCAGGCTGGCAGGAAGGGACAATTTAAAGATTATTGGACTACTTGAAACAGGATTTTCAAACATTCTTGATGAAAAAAACCTGAGCTGAACAGAAAATTTGATTCTTAAATACAAGAAGCAAGAGAAGCTTGAGAGGGTAAACAGGAAAAAGAAATCATAAAGAACTATTCACATTCTTACATGGAAAACAATAATTTTAACTCATAAGACTTTTCTCAGTATGATGATAGCTGAAGGGAATACATATGTGTGTATATGTATGTATGTATGATGTATGTATAGGAGGATGTATGCGTATACAAATATATATGTGAGTGTGGGCATTTATATGTTCATGCATACATTGACAAAGGGCACAGGATGAGTTGAATAGGAAGGAATGATATCTAAAAAATAAAATTAAGCGATGAGAGAGGAATTTATTGGGAGAAGGAGAAAGGGAGCAATAGATTAGTGTAAAATGTCTCATATAAAAGAGGCAAGGGAAAACTGTTACAATGGAAGGGAAGAACAGGAAGGTGAAAGGGAATGGGATAACCTGATTTTCATTGAATTTGACCTAAGGAGGGAATAACATAAACACTTAATTGGGTATCTTACCCTAAAGGAAAGTAGGGGGGTAAGGGATAAGAAGGGGGAGGATAGAAGGAAAGGCAGATTGGGGGGGAGGAGGGTTATTAGAAGCACACACTTTTGTAAAGGGACAGGGTCAAAGGAGAAAATAGAATAAATGGGGAGGGTGGGATGGGATGGAGGGAAATATAGTTAGTCTTTCACAATATAACTATGATGGAAATGATTTGGGTAACATGCACAACCTATATTGAACTGCTTATCTTTCCAGTGGAGGAGGGTGAGGAGGGAAGAATGGGAAAAAATCTGGAACTCAAAGTTTTAAAAACAATTGTTTAAAAATAGCTTTTTACACACAACTGGGAAATAAGATATAAAGGTACTGGGGTATAGAAATCTATCTTGCCCTACTAGAAAGTTAGAGGGAGGATGGGGGAGGAGATAAGAGAGAACAGATTGGGGAAAGGGTTTTCAATAGGCTTGCTGTCTTGGGGTGGGAGTAGGGGAGAAAAAAATTGTAACTCAAAATCTTGTGGAAATGAATGGTGAAAACTAAAATTTAAAAAGTATAAAAAAGAGATAGATCTTTGTTGATCACAGAATGGAAATAGAAAGGTGTACCCATATTTCTTACCTGCATAGTGTCTTTATCTATGTTCTAGAGCTCAGAAATTTCACAAAAAAATGAAGAAAAATAGAAATACTAAACACACACTTTATAGACTACAATGCAATGCAAACTATTATTAGTTTGGGGATCTTTGAGGAAGGGATTAAAATGTAAAAGCAAATTAAATAATTTAATCTTAAAGAATTAGTAAGTTAAAGAACAAATCATAGAAAAATAGATAATTTGATAAAAGAAAATGACTACTGGGGCGGCTAGGTGGCACAGTGAATAGAGCACCAGCCCTGGAGTCAGGAAGACCTGAGTTCAAATCTGGACTCAGACACTTAACACTTACTAGCCGTGTGACCTTGAGCAAATCACTTAATCCCAATTGCCCTGTCCTTCCCCCTTCCAAAAAGACAAAGCTCCCACCAAAACACCCCCCCCAAACAAAACAAAACAAAAACAAAAACAAGAGAATTACTACAGCAGACAAAATACCAAAACTTTTGTGTTGAGCTGAAATTGTACTGAAGGGAAAATTTACCACTCTAAACATTTTCATCCACAAAAGACAGAAAGAACAGATCAGAGGAGTAACTAAAAAAATTAGAAAAATTAATTAGAAAAGTAACAAGTGAAAAACAACAAATGAACACCAAAACAGAAATTCTGAAACTCAAAGAGAGGAACAACACTGAAAGCAAAGAATCACTGAATTGACAAATAAAACCAGGAATTAAAAAAAACAACAACTCCCCATCTCCTATAAAATAGATTTTTTAAAAAGCTGGTAAAACTAAATCTAGTATCAAAAAATGAAAAAGAAAAAAGAATTCACAACAAATGAAGAAATAAGGATAATTCTTAGAAACCATTTTGCTCAGTTACATTCCACCACCACCACCCCCCAAGCCGGATAATTTAAATGAAATAGATTTGCTGTTTTTGTTCAATCTTGCCCTAATCTTTGCGACCCCATTTTGGAGTTCTCTTGGTAAAGATACTGGAATGGTTTGCCCTTTCCTCCTCCTTAGAAGTTAAATGACTTGCCCAAAGTCACCCAGCTTATTTCAGGCTGGATTTGAACACGAAGATGAGTGAGTCTTCCTAATTCTAAGCCAAGTGAGCCATGTACTGTGCCACCTCGCTACACCCTAAAACAGATTCAGACTGCCAGAATGAGGCAGAGAATTTAACAAGTTCAGTCTCAAAAAAAGAAATTATATAAATCATAAAAGAAAAAAACCAACCCCAGACCAGATGGATTTACAAGTGAATCTTATCAAACATTCAAAGATTAATGAATTCCAGTGTTACAATTATTTGCAAAAACAGGAAGAAGAGAAATCCCGACAAATTCCTATTTTTCACATAATATGGTCATGGTATCTAAACAAGGGAAAAACAAAGCAGAGAAAGAAGACTAGCCCAGCCCAATATTACTAATAAATATTAATTATTTATTTTTAGATAAAATAAAATTTTAAATAAAGTATTAGCAAGGACATTGTAGCAATATATCAAAAAGATCATTATACTCTATGTCTGTGTTGCATTTAAGCAAGGAATGCAGAGTTGGGTTCGATATTAAGAAAACTATAAGCATAACAGATCAGGTTAGTAACAAGAACAATAAAAACCACATGATTATATTAATAGCTACAGAAAAGACTTCTGAAAAATACATACATTTGTATTTTTAAAAAGTATAGGAACAAATGGACTGTTGCTTAAATACAATAAATTTTATCTACCTAAAATCAAGACCCGATATTATATGTAATGGAGATAATCTAGTGGCCATTTCAATAAGATTAGAGGTAAAGAACCAATACTCATTGTCACTACTACTATTTGATATATGCCAAAAATCTACATGTATGACCCTAGGCAAATCACTTAACTGTTTGCCTCAGTTTCCTTATCTGTAAAATGAGCTGAAGAAGAAAATGGTATGACACTCTAGTATCTTGGCCAAGAAGACCCTACATGGGGTCACAAAAAATAGAACATGACTGAAATAATTCAACAACAACAACAACAAATGCTATAGCAATAAAACAATGAAAAGAAATATAATAAACATTAGCGAACAGGAAATGATTACTGCTTTTTGCCAATGATATGAAGATCTACTTAGAGAACCCATGAGGTTCATTTAGAAAATTAACTGAAAACAATAAATACCTATAGCAAAGTAGCAGTATATAAAATTAAACTACATAAATCATTAGCATTTTTGTATGTTACAAAAAAAATTCCTTACAAAGAAATAGAAAAAAATTCTTTAAATCCCACCCCCACAGACCATACAAACTATCTAGAAGTAACTACCATGACACTTGCAAGAATTATAATAATACAACTACAAAACACTTTTCAGAAAAAAAATAATTGGAGAGAGATTAATTGTTTGTGGCTGGGCCATGCCAATATAATAAAATTAATAATACTACTAAAATTAATGAACAGATTCAATGCTATGCTGATCAAAATACCAAGAGGTTACTTTATGGAACTAGTAAAATAATAATACAATTTATCTGGAGTAACAAAAGGTCAAGAATTTCAAGGTAAATAATGAAAAAAAAGGGAGAAGGAGTGGATTTTAGCAGTATCAGATCTTATGTTATACTACCAGATAGTAATCACCAGCACAGGGGACTAGCACCTCTGATGTGAACCTTTTTCAGGGATGCTTATCCACCTTTGGCATCTACCTCTCAATCAACTCTCACCTGTGTTTTCAAGAAGCTTTGGGGTACTCAGCTGCCACACCCTGGTAAAACTGTCTCTACAGTTGGGCTAAATCAGGTAAAGGGTAATTGAGAGGCCTCGTATCCATCAGTGAGTTAGGGGATGTCTACCCCAAGCATGTTAAGACTCCCTAGCCTGTCCTTCTAGTAGAATGGACGGGTGAGAACAATTTGTTCCAGTGGCCATGAAGGTGGTTGAAGCAGGTGTTGTGGAGAGCTTAGAGTTTGGTCAGACATCAAAGATGCCAAGGTCATCCACTGAATCCTGGGCCATTACTAGTCATCCTGACTTTTGCCTTGCCAGTGAACTTGGATGACTCAGGAAGAGAGAGGGAGGCTGACAACTTTGTGTTTTACTGAAGTTCAATTCACCCACATGTCAAGACATCACCCTGTGATGTCATTGGTCCCCTTCAAGAATGAAGGAACAACAAGGACCATCACAATCATCCACAGTGTCTAGTATTAAATTATAGAAAAAATGACCAGTGGAACAGGTTGGATATATAACATACAGAAGCAAGCAAACCTAGGAGCATCCCAACTGTTGAAGATTTACCATTCAACCGGAACTGCTGGGAAAACTAAAAGCGACATGACAGAAATTAGGTTCAGACCATCATCTCACACCAAACACCATGACAAGCTCTAAATAGATACATGCCCTAGATATAAAAGGCCATATCATATATATTTTAGGAACTAGGAAGGAGATATCATTTCCAAGTATGTACAGGGAAATGGTTCTTGACCAAACAAGCGAAAGATAAGGTCACAGAAGATAAAACGGACAATTTTGGTTACAGAAAACTAAAAACTTCTCTAAAAGTTATGTGGTTAAAATGACAAGAAAAATTAGTTAACTGGGGGGGGGGGAATCTTCATAGAAAGTTTCTCTGATTAAAGTCTAAAGTCCAAAATAAAAAAGAAATTGATTCTAATATATAAGAACAAGTACAATTCCTTAATAGATTAAGGGTCAAAGGATAAGAAGAAGCAATTCTCAAAGAATGAAATTCAAGCTATCAATCATCATATTTTAAAACGATACAAAGCACTCATAATAAGAGAAATGAAAGTTTAAACAAAGATATGGTTCTGCCTCATAAACATAACTGGTAAAGGTGATCAAAAAAAAAAGCATAATACAAAGAACTGATATAGATATTTAAGAATAAAAATCATTCTCTAGCAAATAAGTAGTCAAAGGATGTGAGTAGGCAGTTCCCAAAAAAAGAAGCACAAACTACTAACTACATGAAAAAAAAATCTTTAAATCATTAATAATTAGAAAAATGAAAGTTAAAGCCACTCTGAGATTCCTTCTTACAGTCATCAGATTGGCAAAGATGACAAATGAGAAAAACAATTGTTGGAGGGTCTGTAAGAGAACAGGCACACAAACTGCATATGACAGCTTTCTTATACAAACTTCTTCCCTGTCTTTGCATATTGAAAAGTTTGTATTCATTGTTAAGTTCACAATAAAAAGGGAAAATTTTATTTTTAAAAGTTAGTTTCAAAAATTTTTGTTATGAGATTATTATGTTGACAAAACAGAACTCAAAGATTTAAAAAAAAATTCTGTCTCCTCCATGAAACCTTCCCTCATCCTCCATCTGCAGCAATCTTTTACTCTCAAATCTCACAGTTTAGTTTTTCATTTCTCTAATGAACTTTTCAAAAATAATACTGTAAATTAGTCATCTGCTTATTTTAACCCCCCCTACTTGATTATAAATTGCTTGAAGGTAGAGGCTGTCTTACCTAAATTTTGTATAAATCCCAGTGCCTAATACACTTCTCTATTCCCAATTAGTCCTAAAAAAATATTTTTTGAATTGAATTCAGAAAGATTTTGGCAAGCTGGGCCCAAACCATTAGGATGAAATTTAACAGGGATCAATAGGAAGTCCTGTATGTAGGTTCAAAAGTCCAATTGCATAAGTGCAGAATCAGGGAGAACTGGCTTGAAAGCAGATCATATGAAAGACCTGGGAGGTTTAGTTAACCATAAGCCCAATATGAGCCAACAGTGTGATGAGCCTACTTAAAAAAGGTTAATACAATATTAGGATCTGTAAACAGAAGTATTATGTCTAGGTCATAAGAGGTAAGTCCTGCTGTCCTCTGTACATGTTAGAGCACATCTGAAGTGCTGTGTTCAATTTTGGGCATTTCATTTTAAGGTTATTGACAAATTAGAGTATGTTTAAGTGAATATGACCAGAATTTTGAGAAGTCTTTTTTTTTTTTTTTTTTTTTTTGCTTTTTGGAGGGCAGTTGGGGTTAAGTGACTTGCCCATGGTCACACGGCTAGTTTTTTTGTGTTAAGTGTCTGAGGCCGGATTTGAACTCAGGTACTCCTGACTCCAGGGCCGGTGCTCTACTCACTCACTGCGCCACCTAGCCGCCCCCGAGAAGTCTTCAAAGCATTTTATATGAGGAATGGTTGAAAAAAATTGAGCATATTTATGTGGGAGGAAAAAAAAAAGGACTAGACAAGGGTGTGTCATGGCGGTTTTCAAATATTTTAAGCGCTATCATGTGGAAGAGAGACAAGATTTTTTTGTATCTTGCTAGTGAAGGCAAATTTGGGGCCAAAGGACAGAAACGTATAGAAATATAGACTTGATTAAATAAAGAAAAAACTTTTGACTATCAGAGCTATGCAACACTGGAAAGCAAAGGCTAGATGTTAAAGATCACCAGAGAATCGAGGACATTTAGCAGAAGGTAGGACTTTGCATATGATAGTTGTCTTCAGGTACAGGATGCATATAGAAGAAAGAGGTAGTAGATTTGGCCCTAGAGAGCTGAAACGGGAGCAATGGGTAAAATCACGAAGATTTTGGCTTGATAATAAGAAAAACTTCCTAGCAATTAGTAATACAAAATTGGACTGCTTAGGGGGGCAGTGTGCTTTCTCACAATAGAGATCTTCTAGCGAAGGATTGGATGATCTCTTCTCAGGGATATTTTGATGGGATTCTTGTTTACAAATAAGTTGGACTAGGTGACTTCCAAGTTCCCCTGTCAGTATGTGTTCTGAGATACAAAGTTTTATGTAGAAGATATTCCTGTATTGGACGAGTGTTGTGACTAGATGACCCTGAATATTCCTTCCAACTCTAGGAATCTATCCTATGATTTCACTTGACTTGCATACAGTCTTTTTTCTCCTTTCTATTTTTATACCTCCTTTATTTTGTTTTTATCTCACCTTAACTTCAAGATTTCTTAATAAAAAAGTCCTGCTAATATCTGCACAAAAAATACATATGCATTTTTAATGAACCCTCTAAAGACATTTTTCTCCTGTGTTAATCTATGATATTCCCCTGAAAGGTCTACATACTATTGTAGAACTAAAGTTTACATCAGGTTGGGCTTTTTTTTTTTTGCAAGTACATAAAATACAAATCAATTCTTTGTTATAATGTAGTTTAAGGTGTCCTAAACGATGTTTGACGAGGTCTGAATGATCTCAAATTCAGGATATTTGTCACTTACAGTCCAGTTTTTCTTTCTTCAGCCTGTTTTCACCCCATTTCAGTGTACTTTCTGTACTAAATTATATTACCTTTTTATCACCATAAACTTAGTGACCAGGAGATAAATGTTTTTCTCCCCCCAGAACTCATTAAGAAGGTAGAGGGGGAGAAAGTTAGGTAGTGAAGTGAATAGAGCAATGGCCCTGGAGTTGGGAGGACCTGAGTTCAAATACAGCCTCAGACACTTAATACTTACTAGCTGTGTGACCCTGGGCAAGTCACTTAACCCCAGCTGCCCTGCCTTCCCCCATCCAAAAGAGACCTCTCTCTCTATATTATATATATAAGGGAAAAAAAGGTAGAGTGGATAGTGGAGGGTCTGACTAGACTACTGGAATAAATCATGGGTCCTTCAAGTATGGAAATCATACTCCACCTCTTTAATCACTCGTTTTATTTCATTCATTTTTAGCAATATAATGAAGTGACAAATTTTCTGACTAGAATTAATTTTCTTCTGCTTGCTCTCCTCCATTTCTGCCTGAACAGCTGGCTCATCCCAACAAGCTTTTGTTGTCAACTGTTCGCTGTCTTATGGGACTTAGTCTGTAAACAAATTTGTCTGTTTGCAAAGCACTTTGTGTATGCTGATCCTCTCAAGTTTGGAATGTAGGTGGTATTTTTCCTGTTTACAGATGCAGAAAAGAGAAGTTGAATGACTTGCCCAGTCACACAGTTAATAAATTTCTGAAGGAAGACTTGAATTCAAGTAAGTCTTCCTGATTTATTTTCATCACATTCTCACTCCTACCCCCAACTCAGTGTGTCTTTATGTGCTAAACTACTTTCAATACATCTGTATGGCTGCTTTTGTTGAATAACTTCCCCAGCCCTGTCCCCAGAACATCAACAGTCATGAAGGCAGGGGTGTTGGATAACTTGAAAGCTTTATGACAGGGTTTTATTACTTGGTTCACAACTCATTGGGGAAACGGTGTGATATGTGCTCCAAGCCACATTCTTTGTCTATCCTTGGAAAGGACCAATATGACATTAATTAAACACCTCCCAAGCACATATGGATATCTTTCTTCCTCAACACCCTTCCCACCCTCCCCCAATACACACCCTTTCCTCAGCCCATAACCCATTCCCAGAGCAGACATTTGACCTTTTCTGTACTTAGGAACAGTAGGATCAGCACTGGTTCTCTAGTCACACCTCTTTCCTCTGATGCGCACTATGTGACCCAAACTAGGAATGATATTTCGCCTCCCTAGCCCTAAGGTTCCTTATTTGTGAAACAAGGAGTTGCAGTTGATGGTTTTTGAGGTCCCTCCAGACATAGATCTCTGATCCCATAATTTCTGGAGTGATGATATGGTCATTAACACATTCATAGATTCAAAAGAGTCCTCAAACTCTTCTCTTTCCCTGACTGCATTTAGGAAAGTGCAGTATTATCTTCTATCAGCATCTCTTTCTTGTCTCCTTTGTCCCACATACTATCTAGTCAGATAGACCTAGTTCCCCGTACTGTGACCTTAAGGTCTAAGTCTTTTGCAAAAGTGGAGCTCCTGGCAAATAAGTGACACTCCCTATCTGTATAATCCCAAAGACTGAGCTGTCCAGTAAAGAGGCAGGGAAGGCAGGAACAAATACACTGCTTATCTATTGTCTTGTTTGACAAGCTTAATTACTGAAGATTCAACCCCTTCCCCACCCCATCGTCATATCCCTTAGAGGTTTGTAAGTAAAATTCTAAAATAATTTGTGTGGAACAAAATCTAACAGTTACCCCAGTTCTTCTGTAGAAAGGCATTCCATTATTCAGGAAAATTCTGTACTTCATTCTTCCCTTTGAGTACTGGACAGCCACAAGTTTCTGCCCTTCACTCTGTGTAGATTCTTATGGGAAGCATTGTGGATGTAAAGATCTTTGCTCATGGGTACTTCTTCATTGGTCAGTTTTACACGAATGTGGCCATCTTGAGCCATTCACGGTGTTATGTAGACCCTGTTACGTGCAAGGCACTGTGGCGATACAAGGTGAGTAAAGCATAATCTCTGAGCTTAATGGGTTTATAATTTAATTGGAGGAGAATATGTATGTAAAAAAGAACCACTGCAGCAGCTGCAAATAAGTGCACGAGGTGCAGTTGGGAGTTTGCAGGAGAGCACACTCGGCTGGGGTGATCAGGAGACTCTGCAGGGAGATGCCATTTGAGCTGGATCTTCAAGGACTGGGAGAATTTAGGGGGGAAAAGTAGCGTTTGGAGGTAAAGGGGATGGGTGGCTTGGGAGACATTCTAGGGAGAGGGAAGGAGTCTTTTGGAGTCGTCTTCTAACCCTGCATTGCTGAGAGGAGCCCAGTCTATCAAGGTTAGTCTATGCCCAGAGCCTAGCATGTCTGGTGCATAATAAATGCTGCATGAAGGCCTGACAGTGGACTGTTTCCTCTTCCTAACTACTGTCTCTTTCCTGAGTGTTGGTGATGCTGTTCTTTGAAGTTACTGATTCCTTCTTAGTCTCTCTTGCACAGTAATCATTTACTTACCTCCTCCTCTTCATGGACATACCCCACATAGTCTGGTTTTTCTCTTTTTATGATCTCATCCGTTGACAAGGACTGAATTATCACTTCCACGTATCCTGTATCTACTTATCAAACCGTCTTCTTTCCCCAGCTTTCTGCCTTCTGGTTATCTGAAACAGGACTCTCTAAAACACCTTTTTGCTAAGGGTGCCAGCATCCTTGCAGCTGCCCAGATCTGTAACCTAGATGTCAATTCTTGGTTCTTCACTCTCCCTCAAAACCAGCTGCCAAGTCCTGTCAACTCTAACTCCAAATCTCTTGTAATTATCCCTTCAACTTCTTTCACACAACAACCAACCTAATTCAAGGTCTTAACCTCAACTATGAGCTTCCTAAATCTCCCTGTTTCCACTCTAATTGATCCTCCACAGAAGCCAAATGGATACTCCCAAGACACAGGTTTGACGATGTTACTCCCCTATTCAGAAACATTCAGTGGATCCCCCTTGCTTTTGTTTGGCTCCTAATGCTCTTCACCATCTGGCTCCAACCTATCTTCCTCAGCTTATTTCATGGCACTCCCCACTTTGAAGCGGCTTCCTTGCTGTTCCTTGAAGAGGAGGCTGCCCCTCATGCCTGAAATTCTCTCCCTCTTCACCTCCATCTGATCGAATCCTTAGCTTTCTTCATAGGATAACTCAAGAACCGTACTTGATCTCTCCAGTAATTAGTGCTCCCCTTCTGAAATGACTTTGCATAGTATTTGTTCTGCATGTTTTAAATGTACCTGTCAGGCCTCTACCATTCCCAGCCCCGAGGACAAGAGCAGTTTTGCTTTTGTCTTCAAAGTCCTAGCAACTTGTCAAAATGGTAGCTATCTATAACTGACCAAAAATGAAAGTATAATAGCTGATCAAGTTCAGCATGAAGTTAAAAATCAAATTGTAGTTGAAAATACATTGGAAAATACACTGTATTTTTATTATTGGAGTGTTGAAAATTCTAGTAGTTATTAGAAGTAGCATTATTATTATTAGACAGAATGATGAGGTGAAACCTGGTCAGGACTTGAAAGCGGGTCTAAGAACCAGAACAACTTGGGCTCTTGCTGGGCCTTGGACAGATCCTGGGTGACCCTGGACAGGTTCAGGCACTCGGCAATTCTGACTATAAGTTACAGAATTGCTGATGATCTGTATTGCTAGGAATTTCTTCATTTAGAGTTCCTTAAATCAATAACAATGTTAATAATATTAGTTAACATTTATATGTCGCCGTTCAATTGTATCTGAGTCTTTGTGGCCCCATTTGGGATTTTCTTGGCAAAGATACTGAACGGTTTGCCTTTTCCCTCCCCTGTTTTACAGATGAGGAAATGAAGGCAAACAGGGTTAAGTGACTTGCTCAGGGTCACACAGGTAGGAAGAGTTTGAGGTCAGATTTGAATTCAGGTCTTCTGGCCTTTAGGGCCCAGAGTCTAGGCCCAGCTCTCTTATTAAAAAAAAGATTACAGATCTCTATCCATAAAAATTTACAATAAAGATGAAAGCAATAAAAAAGGTCCCTAGGGAAGGTTAGACAAAACTTAAAAATTGCCTAAATTCTGTAACTGAAAAGTTATCCTTGTTCCAACTAACTGTGCATTGCACACCTTCCTTGGTTCTATACCATGATCATCACAACTTAATCTAACAGATTCTTTTTGTGTTAAGTTCTAGTGAATGAATGCATCCAACAGGGTTCTTAGTGTGGAGAAATCAGAAGATTCCATCCTTAAGCAAACATTTATAATGAAAAAGGGGAGAGAACTAAGATTTCTGCTTTTAAAAGGGGAAATACACCTTACTGCTGTTCTGTGGCACCCCCTAATGTTCACGTATGACACATCACTGCAATAGCATTGAAATGATACAGAACTGAATAGAAACTTGGAAAACAGCATCAAGTTGAAGTGTAAAATTTATGAAAAAATTTTTTGTGGTTCTAGCGGACACTTAAAAATTATATGTATAATTTCATTCAGTTTACTGGAATGTTAGTTGAAAAAGCCATATGTGACAAATGCAGAAAAAGTTTTAATGGCAGAACTAATGGGAAAATTAAATTATCTGTAGTAGCATGACACATACATGTGGCAGAGAGTGGTTTTTTGATAGCCCTCCAAAATCACTTAGCAAAAAAACCTCAAAAGTTTAAGTTGGATACGTTGTTACAATTTAATACAAAGTGCTTTTGGCATTGTGTAAGTGAATGTACAGTAATAAATCACTGTGTGTTTAAATGACTATTAAATAATAAGGCAAAAAAGATCCAGAAAATCTACCTATCCCAAATAATGTTTAATAAAAGAAAATAAGAGAAATTAGCAAAGCCTTATGACGTCAGGAGTACCTACTACACAACAAACATTTTAAGGCAGCCTTGCAGCTATCCAAACTGCTCCACCTGGCGGCTAAAGGCCTGTTATTAACAAGTCATTTTAAAAAAACTTCACTGTCACGGTGGTAAAGAAAACATTAAAGAGGGGCGGCTAACTAACTAGCCACATGACTTTTGGCAAGTCACTTAACCCCAACTGCCCTCCAAAAAAGCAAAAAAGAAAAAAATAACACCTTATGGCGAAAGCACATTACATTTCCCTGTGCAAACAAGTATTTTTAAAAATCCCTTTTATCAAAGGAAAATTAAGAGTACGTTGTTTGTCAGTGGAAAAAAAACCAGTAGCCAAGACATTTTGCAACACTAGCAAGACAAGTATATTCTGTCAACTTCAAAACGATGATTTGCATGACAAGTAGCTTAAGTTACATTTAGGGGGGCTCCACTCTCTGTTTACAGGTACTTCTCTCACACAAAAAGAGCATTTTGTGAAAAGACCACAGCCAGCTCTTCCTAACACATTTCTGGACACAAAGTCTCCCAGGGCTCCGCTTCCTTTTTGGAGGCTCGTGCTAAGCAGCAAGTGGTTCTTACTGTTTGTAGATCACCCCCAGGCCTGAGATTTGCAGTAATGCAGGACCAGCTTACCGTCACTGCCAAAACACTATGAAAAGGGGGGAAAAAAGGAAATATAAGCAAGAAGTAAGCTCCACTGCACTTTCAGTCTAAACGTGTCATCTAGTCGTGAAAATGACATTCCACACTATCCAGTGTAACATTCTGTAACATCCTTCACATACGTGAGCAAGTAGACTGTGAGCAATGCCACCCTCATGTGCCAAGGAAGGGCTGTTTACCTTTGACACAATTAGGAATGTTTAGTCAATCTGGTCCTGTCAACCACGGACGCAAACATACGTTTTTAATCCTGCTCAACGTTACTGAACCAGCACTAAAACGGTTTATGTCGAGTGACTTTTCACTGGTAATGAATTTAACTGCATTTAGCCACATTTCCTCTTCCCACAATGGCTATTATTCTAACTAGTCGTAACAACTGAAACTCCCATTTATCAGGTGATAAATGTTTTTCTTAGAACTCTGTGGGAGCGTACAAGTATCATTATATGTATTTTACAGAGGATGAAACAAGTCCACAGCAGAGGTTAAGTGATCCACGTAAAGTCAGACTCGAGGGTCTCTCAAAGTGGACTCTTTTGATCTCAAGCTGAGTATCCCCCTCCTCCCCTCGCTCACACATACTATTCAGCTGAAAGGCAGCTGGCAATCTTGACCAGCCACTTCCCCTGAATCACTCAGGGAATGCTGGACAATTGTCTCCAGGAACAAGTTAAGAAGGGTTGGAGCTAGATAAGACACAGTGATGACAATCAAGGTGAATAAGAAATACCGCCCAAAAAATTACCTCAAAAGATCCAATGGGATTTGGTGGGTCAAGCCCTTTACCTGGAATATGGTTCTGAAGGGAACAAGACAGGTACAAGAGGGAAAGAGTGAGTAGTAACCTGTACGAAGAAGGAACCCAACACATCAGAGGGGGAAGAAATAGGGATGGTCTGGGGGAAGATCAGTGGAGGAACAAAGAGAATTGCTATCATCATTGTGTTCAGACATAAGAAACATGAGGCGTTAGGAAACATTAGAAGCACAATATAGTAAAGGTGGAAGCTTCAGTTATATGGATGCCTGATGGAGTTTTCTCTCTCTCCGATAAAAGCAAAGTAGGCAGTAATTTCTTGGTTTGCCTGAATAATAATTTCATCCTTCAAAAGATGTAGGGGAGGAACCAGAAGGCAAATTGTTCTACCAGACCAAATTCTTACCAAAACAATGAAACTGGTTGTTGGAATAGAAATGAGGGGATCCTTCAGGGTTTTGACCAATACTAATTGGCAACAGAGAAGAGAAAAGTTGGGCACCATCTGACGTGGATCCTATATTTCTGAAGAAACTATTTCAAAGGATTCAGAAAAAGGCTAAATTGAATCCTATGGTCCAAATTTTTAATGGAAGTTGACTCAAGAGGAGTGAGAAACCTTCATGAATAAAATTCAGAAGACAAAAGAGAAACTTTTATGAAGACAAAAAGATGATGTTCATTATCTTAAGAGAGAATTATATGTGTATATAAAGAAATCACTGAGAAACTTAGATCTTTAAAAAGACATGAATAGAAGGCAAATAACAGAGGATGACTACAAAAGCATGGCACGGTCCTACAGGAATGGGGTTAGGTGTCCTCAGGTGTTCTGTAGCAAAAAGTGAGCTGAGACTAGTAAAGAAAAGAAAGGTCCACAAAAGGTTTTTTAAAGCTAAATTTGGGTGGGAGGGAAGTATTGAAAAAAGGACGACTGTTTACAATAGAAGAGCCGATGAAAGAGAGAAGTCATAATTAACTATTCTATTCTTATTTTCCTTCTGCTGAGAATAATCTTTGGACTGGGGGAAAAAGAGGCTAGTTTGTAACAGAAACCCAAGACAAAGAAGGAGATGGGAACAGAGCACCTTGCCACCTTTGAAGAATTTGAATTCGAGTCAGCGGGCCCAAACAGATTATACTTCCTAGTACTAACAGAACTGGCAGGTCTGGACGCTGGCTGAGACTGTTTACTGAGATCCGAAAGATTTCCGAGCACCAGGGAGGCAGTGTACGTTGAGAGAAGGAGAATGTTAAATAAGAGAGTGTGTTTATTCTCCAGACACGTCGGTAAGGCTACTTCAGTAAAGTCCTACTGTGTGTTAACGGGATGGAGAACGAGCATCTAGAGAAGGAAAACAAAGGACTAGCACAGCTTCATCAAAGACAGTTTACTGAATGGGAGCCTCATTTTCTTTCTGGACGGGTCACCAGACTGGCAGATGAGGGAAGTGCTCACGCGGATGTCAGAAGAACACATGAGCAGGCTGTGGACAAGAGGACAAGGGCCAGCGCTACAGACAAAGACCAGAGAAGTGAACTAACAAGTGGCTCAATGACCAGACCTCATTAATGCTACCATGTCAACTTGGAGAGAGGTCTCCTGAAGGAGTCGTGCCCTGGTCTTACATGGTTTAGTATTATTCTTTATCAATGACTTGGGACAAAATCATAGATGGCATGCTCACCAAACGTCCAGATTATTGGTTTACGGATCTACAGCCGGAAGGTGCCATCTGAGACCAATAAGATCAACAACTTAATTTTAGAGACAATTAAGTTGGGGCCCAGGTAGGTTATAATAAGTTAGTCAAGGTCACATGGGTAGTGTTAGTAGAAAGCTGATACATCAATCACATGACAAAGCCAGGATTCAAGACTATTCTGACAGGCTAGAATGCTGGTATAAACCTAATGAAGTTTATTACAAATAAATATAAAGCCTTACATTTGGATTAAAAGTCAGCTCCACAAATACAAGATTGGAGGACGGTAGTATAGCTAGAGAGCAGTTTATCTGAAAGAAATCTGGAGATTTTAGCATACTGGAAGATCAATATGAGTCAATAGTGAATGACAATTATTGTGTGAGATAAAGTTTATATAGAGATTCAGTATCTGAGAATAAGAAGGAACCAGTCCCTCTATGCTCTGTCCTGACTGGATCATATACAGGTTACTGTGTTCAGTCTGATACTTTTTGTAGAAAGTTTTTAAGTTGGAAAGGATCCAGAAAAGATAAAGGATCAGAAGTTCCTGCTATAAAAGGTTCAGTCAGAAGAACTGAAGATGTTTAGTGTGGGAAAGAGAGTACTAGGGGACAGGGTGTGTGTGAGCGTGTCTACGTGTGTGAGCCTGCACATGTGTGCAGAGAGAAGAGCCGTCTCCAAGTTTCTGAAAGGCATGTCATGGGGAAATGATGTGATCTGCACTTCTCAGTCCCAAAGTCCAGAGAGGCAGGTTCTGACTTGATAGAGTCAGTTATCCAACAGTGAAACGGGCTGTGCTGGGAGGCTTTTAATCAGGAAGAGTCTTCAAGCAGAGGCTGGGTAGTCACTTGTTGGGTTTGTCGCACAAAGGACTTTGGTTTAGATAAGAGATTAGCCTCAATGGTCTCCTCCGTCTTTTCTAATCCTGATATGCTGTGAATCTGAATGTTGGCTTTTCCCTGAATACAGTTCAAAGTTACGTATACAAGATCATTACAGAGTGTCAATTATCAATGATGTAAGATAAGCAGAAATTTAATTTATCAATAATTTATCTATATTCATTATGTAAAGGCTGAAGTTAATTACCTCATAGAGTGTTCCAACTTCTTGATCTGGTGAAGGAGCAAAGGACTGATTCACATATATAAACTGGAAGGAAAAGAAAACACGTCATTATTATCCAAAGTCATAATTATCCGATCTTCTTTCTTGGGTAAACGGTGTTTCTTCTCATTCCTGATCACTCACTTCAAACCCTTTGCTCTGCATTTATAGTCAAAACTACTGTATCATCCTGGCTACGAAGAAACCTGTAAAGAGATGTCTACTGATACAGAGTGAGAGGAACAGACTAAGAGAGCAATTCATACAAAGTGGTGAACACAATTCTGAAAGACGTCTGAATTCTGAGATGCTCAACACGCAACCACGCTCTTAAGGACCAGACATGACATGCGCCACTCGCTTCCTGACAGCAGTGATAGACTCAAGGGTACAGAGTCATTTTTGGGGAGGCGGACAATATGGAAATTTGTTTTGCTTGACCATGCACAGTTGTTATAAGGGTTTTGTTTTTTTTCTTCCTTTCCAATGAAGGGGGGGGGGAGGTGAAAGAGAAAGAAAACAGATTTTTAACTGACTAAATTTAATTATTTTTAAAAGAAAAAATGCATTTCTCTACTTTCATGTTTTTCCTACCTACGAGTTTAGCCTGTTTTTGTTGCTCTAAGAAGTTATGAATCCTATGTAAGAAAAAGAGCAATGTTGATCTCATACCAACTGTTCAGAAGCCAGAAGTTTAAGAAATTTTTTGATGAAATCAATGAGACCCTGTATGGTTCGGGTTCGTTCCACAGCCCACTTCTTTGTTTTCATGATAGGGGTGTCTCCAACAGCCTTTAGTAGAACATCGACTGTAAAAACAATGGAATTGAAAAGGGAAATAGTTAAAGAGAATGAGATATTAACATTCAGAATGTTTTTTTTTTAAATCACCAACTAGTTTCTTTTAACAAAGCCTGGAGCTGGCCACTGTGACAAGTTAATATTTTAAATATTACTTTTTTTTTCTTCCTAATGACTTTTGGTCCTCCAATAATTTATAAGTCATTACAAGGCTGATCTTTAAAATCCAGCTGCTAGCTCTAAAAAATTATGTCAAGTTAAAAGCCCCTCTGAACTCAAGGTGTCTTCCAGAGGTATTCTGCTTCCTACACCTTCCTTGTACCTATGCCCAAAAGCCGGTGGGTGAACCTGAGCTAGCTGGCCCTTTTCATGTTTTTAGTCTCATGTCAGCCTAACTCAAGCCAGGTCTCATCCCAACACTTCTCTTCTCTCCTCCCGCCACCATGATTCTCTCACTTCATTCCACCCAGAGCTCAAAAGTTAAGCCTCCTCCTGTTGTTGTGTGTCCTCTGTTCTTGGAGAGGACCAGGACGTCGGGAAGTAATGCTGTGATATGTAAGTGAATTGGACTTAAGTGCAGCTCTGTGCAAAGTCATCAGCCTCACTCTCTCCTCCAGAGCCATCTGGGACCACAAGCAAGATAGAGATCAGGATGGCTGGAGATGGCGCTGGATCCAGTAGGAGACCATGGCCTTTTTAAGTTAAGATCTTTAACAGGTCTCAGTTTGACTGAGGCAGCTCCCATGGGTTGAGTGACAGAGGCTAGGTAAGAAATGGGGCACATAATGGCTGCTTGTACCTAGTCAAAAATTCTGTACATTTCAGAAGCAAGGGCAGGCTCAGGCATAGCAGGGGTATTTACTGATAGGGCTTTCTTGCATGGGCCTTCTTTCCCCCATCGGGAAAAGTCTTCTCACATTGTACTCCCCACCACATACTCCTCAATCTAGAGACACTAGACTTCTGGCAGTTACACAAACAAGACACTCTGTCTGTTGGCTCTGGGCATTTTTCTCATGGAAAACTGAGTTCAACTAAAACCCCACATCCTATAGGAAGGCTTCCCCCACCTCTCCTAATCTTTCCTTATTTATCCTGTGTGTTGCTGTGCATTTGCTTGCTTCTTGGCTCCCTCTTTAGATCATAAGCTCCTTAAGGGCAGACTGTCTTTTGCCTCTTTTGTATTCCCAGCACTTGGCATAATGCCCGATACATGGTAGGTACTTAACAAATGTTTACTGTAAGCCGATACCAGAAGTTAACATACACAAGTGAAGAAGAGATCCAGTGAAAGGGAACTCCCGATAGAAAACACAGCACACTAGACATTACATAGTTACTACAGGTGCTGAGCTTTCAGTCTTCTTTTCCCTTTCTGTAGGCATGATCCTCATTCAAATCCAAATTATCGTTGTTACTCCTTGTGACACCTCTGGAGGATTTCTTGGTAAAGACACTAGAGTGGTTTTTCCATTTCCTTCTCCAGCTCATTTTACAAATGAGGAAATGAGGCAGAGTTAAGGGACTTGCCCAGGGTCACACAGCTAGGAAGCTTCTTAAGTCAGATTTGAATTGGAGAAAATAAGCCTTCCTGACTCCAGCTGTGGCGCTCTACCCACTGAGCCACCTGACTGCCCCAAGTCCATATCACTTCTTTCTATAGGACTTTTTAGAAGTTAATTAGCTAACTTCCTAGAGCATGGTCTTAATCCCTGAATTTAAAAAGCTTCAATAGTTCATCCACTGCCTGCAAAAGGCAGATTCCATTAAGCAGATATTTCTCTCTTTAAGTAGATGTTACACAGTCCCTGTAGAGCAGCGGTTTTCAACTTCCTTAAAGCCCCCACCCTTTAATACAGTTCCTCATGTCGTAGTGACCCCCAACCATAAAATTATTCTCCTTGCTACTTCACAACTGCAATCTCGCTACTGTTACTAATCCTAACGTGGGTATCTGATCGCAGGATGTTTTCATCGTTACAAGTTGAACATAACCCACTGGCTGAGAACCGCTGCTCTACACGGAGGAGAAGAGGCCGGCCCATCGGCTAAAACCCCCGTGGGGGATGCTCCGAGTTCGGCCCCCCCCCCGTCCCCACGGGGGAGGGGGTGGGTTAGGGAAAAGCGGCGCTCAGATACTCGTCCTGCCCGGGTTGGGGGGGGGGGCGCCCATCTTCATTTCTTTGCGGTCAGGCGTCGATGGAAGCCGGCCCATCCCAGGCCCAGGAAACGCGGGCAATTACTTTTTTTCTTGGCGTCCCCGGTGGGCTCCTCTGCTCCCGGCGACACGGCGGCGGAGGGCGCCGGCTCCAAGGCGTTCGTGTCGGGGCCCAGGTCGGCGGCACCCTCCCCAGCGGCGGGGCCCCCGGGCAGGGCCAGCGACGGCTGCTCAGGCTCCGCCATCCCGGCCTCGGCCTCCGACCACGTGCACGGAGGGGGGCGGGGGCGTGTGCGGCGGGAGGCCGGTCGACACTCCCCGGGCTCGGGCTCAGCGGGCGATCCCTGGAATCAGAAACACACAGTCAACACCGACCTCGTCTCGCGGGCCCCGTCCTGCCTAGAGGGGTGGTGGTAGAGGTTAAGGGGGGGAGGGGGGGCCAGGGAAGGGGGGGGGGGAAGCCCGGAGGAAAATGTCCCTCGCAAGCCGCCGTCTGCGCAGGCGTCCTCCGAGCCGGAGCGTCTAGTCCTTAAGACGCCAAGTTAGTGTGTCACCTCTTCAACAATGGCCTCACAGTCCACACTCACCTTCTCCCTCTAACCTCGAAAGCCGGCGGACAGGGGAGAACCGCGCTCGGAATCGAGAGGGGATGAGCGAAGAAAACGCTCTCCGGCTTTCTGCCTGGGCCCCGGAACCCTTACGTGCACGTCTGCGCAGGCGCTCTCCGAGCTCTCGCGCCCCGGCTCGCTTCCTGCCCTTTGCGTCTGCGCAGGCGCTCCCTGAGCTCTCGCTCCCACACCTCGCAGGCCGCGCAGGCGCTCCTCTCCCTTCTAGACGTCTGCTTCTGCGCAGGCGCCCCCTAGAGCCAGGGCCGGGGCCCGCCTCGCGGCTCGTGTGACGCCAGGCGTATCCGCTTCCAGCTGATCCTGCCTCCGTCGGGTTCGCTCTTCCCTCCCCTCCCCTCCCTCTCCGGGAGCGCGCGGAGGGGGCGGGCGGGGAAGGGACTTGAAGCCGAAGAGGAGGGCTGCGCTGGCTCCGCGCGCGCCGCCGGGGACCCAGTGCCCACCCGGCCACCCCCTCCCTCGTCCCGGACCCTTCCTCTGCCGCGGGCTCCATCATGATCAAGGCGATCCTCATCTTCAACAACCACGGGAAACCCCGGCTGTCCAAGTTTTACCAGCCCTATGTGAGTATCGGTCCCCGCCTGGCTGCCCGCTGCTCACCGGCGGCCCCCGCGCCCCGCGCCCCGCGCCCCTCGCCCCGCCGCGGCCCCGCCCCCGGCCCCCGCCCGAGCCCATCCAGCCGCAGGCAGGTGGGTCCTCTCCGCCCCTCCCCGTCTGACCGTGAACGTGGCTCCCGTTCCCCGCCCGGACACCTCCTGTTGCCTGGGCGCGCCTTTCTTCCCCTGCAGCCTCGTGCCTCCCTCTCCCCCGCGCCCCGTCCCTCTGCGGCTGACCTGGGTCGTGCAGTTTGATCGCCAATGCCTGTCCCTCGGGCATATGTCACCCGGCTAAGGAGAAGCCACTTCTTTAGCTCTCCGCGGGATTGGCCCTGTCTGTGCCCGCGGCTGCGCGTGGCACTGGGGGTCGGCCGGACCTCCCCGAGGTTTTGTTCATTCAGCCAGCATTTGTCAAGTACCTGCTCTGGGTGGGGTGCTGGACGTGCCTGAAGTTCCTGCCTTCCAGGAGCTTACCTTTGCTATTGTGGGGAGACGACACGCCCACAGAAGAGGGTATTGATCGGAGGTACAAAGTGGTTTCGGGGGTGCTGTAGCCAAGAGAGTTGAGCTCGGAAGGAAGGTGAGGAATCTGGGAGGGTAGATGAGCTACAGGGGACGGACAGCCCATCCAAAGGCTGGAGATGGAATTCCTTGGAGAGAACCGCAGCTGGAGCTCAGGGGTGGAAAAACAGGCTGGAGACAAATTTAAACGCCAAAGGGAGGAATTTCTGTTTTATCTTAGAGGCCAGAAGGATTCGCTGGAACTTCTTGGGCAGGGGAGGGACATGAAAACATCTTTTCCTTGTTGAATCCCAGCTTCCTTATGGATTCTACCACTTTCTTAATTCTAACTGCAGTCTTCATTTCATGTGGTTTTCTGTTGCGTCTCATTTTTAATGTGCCTGGCTACTGTGACTTTGGACATTCCTTATTAAAGGTTAAAAGCGATAAGCGAGTCTATAGAATAACAGATTTTTCCCCCTGCCTTTAATTATTCACCGTTGAGCTAGCTTGTGACGTTTGTAATGAGACTAATTGGAATGATGCTTTTCTACTTGAAATCTAGATTTCAGCTTCAAGGGGCATTTTTGAAGGAGGAAGTTCGACCCTGTTAAGCAATCACAGAAGTCTGTTAGGGTGAGGCAGTTGTGGAAATGGTAAGACTTTCTAGATGTAGACGCCTTGAGTTTGAATTAATTCACTGTCACTACCTCCGTTGTTGTGACTTTGGACTTTTCTCTGAACCTTAATTTCCTCATTCATAAAATTGGGCTTATTGTACTGACCTACCTATCTTTGGAGATTGAGGACGTCTGGTGAGATAAAATGCATAAAAGCTCTGCATAAATGTAAAGTATCCTCATGGCTCCTCTTTCAGTGAGAATATAGGACCATTGCAATGGTTGTAATAGGCTTGGCTGTTTAGCAGAGAGCACAGACATTGTTGAAAAAAAGCAATTTTGGCTTTCATTACCCTGTTTAGAGAAAAATGCATTCAAAATTGATATTGTCACATTGATAATGTTGATATCTTGTGAATCTAGAACATAAGCTCCTTGAGGACGGGACTGTTTTCACATCTACCTTTGTATCCACAGTGCTTAGCACCTAGAGAAGAACCACATTCATGGTTGGGGAAGACACAAGGTCTGGGCCTTCAGTGGAAAGAATGTAGAGAGAGAAGAGATTGGATCACAAAAAATTCTGTTTGGAGCCAGAAATGCACTTTCAATTTTAAAAAATGGAACTGTGCCTGAGTTGACAGTTTTTGATTCCATATAGAAATCTTCCCAGCCTTTAAAGATTATAAGTGAAAGTGCCAGTTTATGTAAAGTGATAATGCAGTCTTTGTTAGGTAGGTTCAATAAAAGTGGGACATCCTGGAACTGCTTTACTTTATTCATTTCCTTCAGTGGTTTAGCCAGAGATAAGTATAATAATTTTCTCTTTGGCTTCAGTTTTAGCCTCTGTTTTAGAGAACAAAGCAGAGTTTAAGTAGAATCACAGTTACTAATCCTCTAATTAATTATTTCACTTTATTCTGTAGTCCAAGAAAAATCTTAGCTTTTCCCCCTTTGTTCTATCTGGATTATTGAAAAGCCATTAACTCAATATTTTTAAGTTCATTTGCCTAAAATATAACACTTTCCTATGTTAAACCAGCCACATCTTTAACCCGTTGTCTTTTTTTTTTTTAATCAGTTCAGGTAGCCTTGAGTTGTGCTCTAAATGTTTCGTTGAGTATTTTGGAACTCAAAATGTGCTTTTCCGTAAAAACACCTCCCTAGGTGTAGAATCTTTAGAATTGAATGAAACCTTAAAGATAATCTAGTGTGACTTTTCAACTCCAAGAAGTTGTCTCTGCAGCATTTCTGATCAATAAGTGATCTTTCAGGCTGTGACTGTGAACTTGGAGTAGTGGCGAAATCTCACTAACCAAGATGATTCGTTCCATTTTTTTGGGCAGCTCTGATTGTTAGGAAAACTTCTCTAATATTGAGAAGAAATTTGTCTCTTTACAACTTTGGTTAAATTCAGCCAACATCTATTTATCTACTTGTAAGGCACTGGGAATTCAAAGACCCCAAACCCCTACAGTAGACCAGTTCATGGAGCTTATGTTTTGGCATACAAGAGAGATACAAAGTGTATGATTATAGTTCCCTTGTTTCAGTCAATCTGACTCTTCGTGACCCTGTTTGGGGTTTTCTTGGCAAAGGTACTGGAGTGGTTTGCCATTTCCTTCTCCAGCTCATTTTATAGATGAGGAAACGGTGGCAAACAGGGTTACATGACTTGCTCAGAGTCACACAGCTAGTGTCTGAGGCCAGTTTTAAACTCAGGAAGATGAGTTTTCCTGCCTTCAAGCCAGGATGTTCAATCCACTTTGCCACCTATGTCTATCCATTGATCTGCCTTTCTCTATTACGTATAATGTGTCCATAGATGAGTAAATGCAAGATGATTTGAGGGGGAAGAAAGAACTGAGAACTGACAAAATGTAAGTCAGGGAATAACGGCATCTCTCTAGTCTTTAAAATTTTGCAGAGAACTTCGTCTAGCTCGCACCTCCCAGCAGTCCCCACCGCTGCTAGGAAATGGCTTCAGAGGGTGGAACTTGAACTGAGGTCTCTGCCTGGTGCTAAATCTAGCCTTCTCTCCACGACACAAGGATGCTTCTAAAGGCTTTGTGTGGGAGCTGGGACTTGAAAGGGGGCTTAGGACAGTAAGAAGAGGAGGCTAGAAGGTAGCGAGTTTGGGGTCCAGGGGATGGTTTGTACAAAGGTGTCGCTGTGTTATGTCAGAGTTGAGGAGCTGCTGGTAAGACAGCGTGTCCAGAATAGAGTCTTGGGAGGGAGATTGGCTGAATGTGAGGTGAAGCCGCAGAGTTGGGCTGATTGTCATTTCTCTTATTATTAGTGATGTGGAGTTTTCTTTCACCTGGTTGTGAAGAGCTTACAGTTCTTTTGAGAACTGTTTGTTTATACCCTTTGAGCCCTTACCTATTGAAGACTATCTTTTGCTTTTTGCAGGCTGTCCCAAATGTCTTAAGCTGTGCTAGGACCCTGTATATTTCTGTTATTTGACTGTATATTTTGGATGTCACTCTTACCAGAGATATTTGATACAAAGATTTTTCCTTTTTGATGTCTTATCCTAATTGCATTAATTTTGTTCGTGTAAAAGCTTTTCAATTTTCTGTCATCAAAATTGTCTGCTTTTGGACTTTTGTAATTTCCTGTATATAGGCAGTTAGGTGGTACAGGTCTAGTCAGGAGTTTAGATCCGACCTTAGACGCTTCCTAGTGGTATGACCTGCCTCTGTTTGCCTCAGTTTCCTCATCTGTAAAATGAGCGGGAGAAGGGAAATGGCCAACTTCTCCAGCATCTTTGTCCAGAGAACCCCCAAAGTGGGCTTGTGTCAGTCAGACCCTACAGAAATGACTGAACAACGGGGAACAAATTGTCCCTGTCCCCTGTTTGGTTAAGAATTCACCCTCTGGCTACAGCCTTGAAAAGTTAAGTAGTTGATCTGGTTCTCTTGCAGTGTTTTATAGTTATTAATTAGGGTTTTAGTTTATTGTTCTACCAGCCCTACAGAGTTACAGTGATGGGGGAAGTGAGAATGCTGTTGAATCTATAAAATCCTGCAGTTTCTCTTATTGTAAAATGGGTGCCTCTGTCACTGCTAACAGATAGAAGGTTACACATCTGTGAGCCAGCTCCTTTAAAAGTCTTATATCACTGTCACAGTATCTGCAGTCTTATAAGGGCAAGCTTCATTGCATCCAAAATATTAGCAAACAGTTACAACTGTGTGTTAAAGAGAACATTTGACAGCAGAGAAATCAGTCTGCATGTTCACAAAGGTTGTCCTCTTGAGGATGAGCTGTGTTGTTTACCTTTGTAGGCTTCTCAGGGTTGTCTCAGAGAGTATTGTGCTTAGAAAAGAACACTTAAAGCAGCTTCTGTTCTCTGTATGCGTGTCTTAAATTATAATTATCCCCCTTTACTGTTGGTGCACTTATGTCCTGAAATTACCATAGGCTTTTAGGGTCTTTTGATAGGTTCATGGACTAAGATCTACCTATTATATTCTTTCAGTGGATTCCACATTATTTCATCAACGTTTTTTTTAAAGCATAAGTTGTATAAATTATGGGTTCTTAATTTTTTGTGTGTCACAAACCTCTTGGCAGTCTGAGAATAATGCTTCTTTTTTTGTGGTTTTTTTTTCTTTTTGGAGGGGGCAAGGCAGGGCAGTTGGGGTTAAGTGACTTGCACAAGGTCTCGTGGCTAGTAAGTGTGTCAAGTGTCTGAGGCCAGATTTGAACTCAGGTTCTTCTGATTCCAGGGTTGGAGCTCTATTCGCTGAACCACCTAGCCACCTCCAGAATAATGTTTTTAAATGCATAAAGTAGCATACATAAGATTACAAAGAAAAGCAATAGAAAAAGTTATGAAAAATTTAAAAAAATAAGTGTATGGTTCCTAAGTTAAGGACCCCCGTGACACATGACAATTTGAGACAATTTGGCTAATTCTTGTAAGGAAGTTATTCCACTCTTGTTTCATCACTGAGTTACTGATGAATAGCGATACTGAAACTTACGTGACATTTCCTAGTTATACCTATTTACTTAAAGAATAGAGAAAGGGCAGAGTTGTGACACTGAACTGTTCTGTGAAGCTGAGGTCTGAAAATTACAGACTCACTTATCATGGATACGCAGGACAAAATAACCTAAATTTAACGTCTCTGCTAAAGGTTGGATATCTTTTTGTGGATTAGTCAAATTGTAACAACATTTCCATGTTATTCAACCTATATAGAATATATAGAATAGACAACCTATGGATGCTAGATTAGGAAACATTCCCATTCAAAGGACAGACAACTGTAGGGAGATCTGCGCAGAAGGTCCTGCAAATTACCTTTGTAAAGCCATCTTCCCAGCAGTCTTTGCCATCTTTATCTGCCTGGAACTGATTTAGTACTTGGAGGTGCTGGGCAGCATACACAGCATATGCTGATTCTGAGCCCCTTGAGGGCTAGGACTGTCTTTTTGTGTTTCCAGTGTCAGGGATCGTGTTTATTTAACGACTGACTAGAGAAGTTGTCATTTCCCCTTACTTTATGATTGCTGCTGTCAGCATCCTTTCACCTGGATCAACGTGAGATCCCAGATAAGCCAAATTATTCCTAAAGAGTCTGTCTTATATTGTAAGTTCCGTTATTTATAAATAAAGCAGAATATAGTTGTTACACCAGTCGTTAATAACTCGACACATTTAGGTGGCTTTACAGCTGTCAAGCACACAATAATATGACTTTGAAACACCTTTGGGACTCATTGAGTTTCTGTAAGGTCTATAAATGTATTCACCTGCATTTCTTTCCATGCTGCTTGCATAAATTACATTCAGAATGTCATTTGTAATAAATTTCAAAGACATGACTGATAGAAATTGATAGCAGTACCATTAAAATGATGGCATTGTGAGATTTCACAAGAAGTGACACCAGAAAGCCACTTGCTAAGATGAGCAAAAGCTGTTTAGTGTTTCAGAGGGCTGCAGAGTTTTAATCCGCTTTTTGGATAGGGAAGAGTTCAGCAAAACAAGCACATCGCCCTTATATTTTAATATTAACCTCTGGAGAGAAAAGAGTCTTTTAAAGTAGGGATCTATGGATCCAGGTTTGAAGACGCTGACATAGCAGCAGTGCCGGTGATCTGCGTTACCTGGTGAGTTCTTTTCCAAACAAGCTTCTGAGTGTTCACTTTTTTCAGTGATATGAAGGGGGAAGAGTCTAGGATGAAATGAAAGTCATTAATATACAATATCCATATTTTATAGCGTTGAAAAACTTATAAGGATATAAAGGTAGCCTTCTGTTCCCAAAGGTGTTAACTCATTTATCAAAATCATATACTGGGACATCACATATTGGGTAAGATTGGGACTAGTAGATTTGATAAGTAAGAGACCTTGAAGTTTACAGTTTGTGCCATAGCATAAAGAAGATAATTACAAGGGAAGAAGAACTGTCCAATATTAAGTATCCGGTTGTTATCTAGAATCAATCATAATCCAAAATCAGTACTCCAGATTTGAGAATTGATAATGGATAATTCATAGCCACCTGTGACTCATGTATTGATTAATTCATAATCAGCAATCAATAACTAATATGCAATAATTCCTTCTCCTCCCTTTTTGGTTGGTTGAGTAATACATTTGCAGAAATAAAGAGTTGAATTTCTCAGCCCCCTACAATTTCCACATGAGTACTCGGTGTTAAAAATGTTAGAAATAAGACATCCAAGAAAATAAATTTGCTTTAAACATTCATGTGTATCAGGTTCCTTATTTCTATTTACTCACATTTCTTTATCTTTCAAAAACCCCATTGTAGGTGTTGCTTACTTCATTCCTTGTTGTGGAAAGAAGGTAGCACTGTATGGTTGTCACTGACATACAAATTTCAAAGAATACAACAAGTAGCTGGGGTAGCTAAGCAGCAGGCTGGAGAGATTGCACAAGACCTGCAGTCAGGAGAAACCTGAGTTTAAATTCAGCCTCATATGCTAACTAGCTGTGTGAGCCTGGGGGAGTCACTTAACCCTGTTTCCCTTCGTTCCTAATCTGTAAAATGAGCTGGAGAAGGAAATGGCAAACCCCTCCAAACTCTTTGCCAAGGAAACCGCAAATGGGTCCTGAAGAGCAGGTCACGACTGAAAAGAGGGAACAGCACAAATAGCGTAGCTACGTAATAGAGCTGATGACGTCGAAAGAGAAATAAACCAAGATATAAAACCTCTTTCCACATCCTCATGAAATTAAAAGAACTTGTTTTCTCTGATATGCTTTGTGCAATAAAGGGCACTTTCAGGTTGATGAGGGATGTAGGTGCATTGCTTCTGGCTAATTAGGACACAGACTTAATATGTTCAACTTTAAGGTTTATTTCAACATGGCCAAATATACTTCACAAATTTTTTTATCTCACATTTTGGAAGAACAACACTGAATATAAATCACTCTTCTCTTGATTTAAAGTAGGCCATCAAGCAAGCAAAATTCAATATGTAGTCATTCATCATTGTAGGTTTCAACCTTTACTTGCTAAATTAATGAAAAACCTTTCACTTTCATTGCCGGGATATACTCAGTTGTAAAGGACAGTTTGTGATATCATATCGTAGTTCACATTTGATAGCCCTGTTTTATGCTCATTTGAGTTCAAGATATATTCCCCATTATAGTTGGTTTTTTTTTTGCTTTTTGGAGGGCAGTTGGGGTTAAGTGACTTGCCCAAGGTCACACGGCTAGTTTTTGTGTTAAGTGTCTGAGGCCGGATTTGAACTCAGGTACTCCTGACTTCAGGGCCGGTGCTCTATTCACTGCGCCACCTAGCCGCCCCCTGCGCCACCTAGCCGCCCCCTATTCCCCATTATAGTTTAATCCATAAATTTCAAACACTATATAATTAAGGCAATATAGATAATTTAGTGCTGATGAAATTGATCTTTTAGGATCAGTATTTTTGACTATATAGATCTGTCATAATTGAAGAAAATTCCTAACAAAATAGGTAAGCTGGAGTAATGCTGTGGGGAGTAAACTGCATTGTCTGTAATTTGGTGGGCCATATAGAATCAGGTTATTTTCACAGTTGTTTATGATCAAGCACAGCTCCAGGAGTATAAGAATAATAATAAGAAGAAGAAAAATCAACAATCAATTTATGGGAGGCTAAAATATAGATGCTTTTTCAACAGGACAAAATCTGTCATTTTTTATAACTTATTAATGTGAAACTTGGAACAAATGTCCTTATTTTCATCCTCTCTGTTGTCAGGTAAAATATTCAAAAAAGGCTTTTTCATTCCAACACACCTTCCTAGAGAAGCTGACGGTTTTTTTCCTCTCAGAAAACCATTTCACAGACATTTCTCTAGACAGTCACGATTTAATTGAAAAGTTGCCTGGTGTTCAAAGACGTTTTTTAGTGAGTTGGGACACGGGAGGGCACACCAGGGTGCCAGACACTTAAATACTAATTTTTAGAGAAGGTATCCTGTTCCAAATAATTTCTCCCCCTTAAAGCCTTCTTGCTTTTCAGTTTAAAATAACACTAGCATTTAAAACTATGGTGTTCAAGATTTTTCTAAATGATAAAGTGCAATTTACATTCTTGTAGTGGGAAAGACTTGAAACTAGGTGGTACAAACTTTTTAAACACTGATCAGAAGGAAGGGAGTTAACACGTTTCAGTATTTCTCTTTTTTTAAAATTTATTTTATTGACTTGTTTGTTTACTTTTAGTTTACAAGATTCAGTTCCAGAGTCACTTGAGTTTCAGATTTTTCTCCCCACCCCCGCCATGGTGGCATACAATCATGTATAGGATCTGCAAACTC
>CM053599.1:208393699-208413093 GCA_028646575.1 Pseudocheirus occidentalis
CTTCCAGCAACCCTCCCCCAGACCCTGCCCTCCCCTCCATCATCCCTCCTCTCATCCCCCATGCCCCCTACTCTCCTGTATGGCATGATACCCAGTTTAGAGTTTATGCCATTCCTTCCCTAGGCCAAAATCAATGAGAGTAAATGAAAGTAAAGTTGTTAACAGTTATCCCTTGCCTCTTCTATATGGGATGATTAACCCCATTTTGTCTCTCCCTGTCTCCTCTCATTATAGTCCTCTCCCACCTCAGAATTTCACCTTTTAAAGTATCATCCCTTCATATTCAATAGTTAGTCTCTTTAAAAAGAGATCCTTAACTTTTACTAAACTCCTTTCCTCCACAAATAAATGCCTAGCAGAATTCTCTTTTGCCTCTCAAAGCCATATAGTTCCTAGTCAGAAGTGTTAGTGAAGTTTTGTAATCTGAGCTGTTGGAAAAGCTGTGGGTCTTTTGAGTTTGACAGTTCTGAGCTGCTGTAATAAGCCAATCCCTAATACGGCAAATCTCCAGGTCAGGGGGTGACTAGGTTACCTAAAAAAGAGCAAATTGGCCCTGTTAGAAGCAGAGTGTGTCAAAGATCCCAAGCCAGCATGGGATAAAACTGAGTAATCCTTGCACTTCCAGTTTGGGGCACAATAAGGAGACTCAGTATTTAAAAAAAAAAAAGCCAGGGGGAGGCTAGGTGGCGCAGTGAGTAGAGCACCAGTCCTGGAGGCAGGAGGACCTGAGTTCAAATCCGAGCTCAGATGCTTAACATTTGCTGGATGTGTGACCTTGGGCAAGTAAGTCACTTAACCCCAATTGCCCTGCCCTTCCCCCTCCAAAAAATAAAAAAATTGTTAAAAAAGCCAGAAAGTCTGTGGGCCTCTTTGATTAATATTTAAGGTGCCAGAGCATCATTCTTATAAGTTTATGCTGTCACTGAACTCATCTGAATATGGGATTGTGTAGTTTGGCCTACCCCACTCTCCCTCACGGGCAGATAATTTTAAGATGAATGGTATTTCAGTTCCATATTTTTCCAAATTTGATATATTGATTAAAATAGGATTTTTTGTTGTTATTGTTCAGTCCTGTCCAAATCCTTGTGACCCATTTGGGGTTTTCTTGGCATAGATTCTAGAATGATTTTGCCATTTCCTTCACCAGCTCATTTTACAGGTGAGAAAACTGAGGCAAATGGGGTGAAGTGACTTGCCCAGGGCCACATGGCTAGTAAATGTCTAAAGCTAGATATTAACTCAGGCCTAGCTCTCTAGTCATTGTATCACCTAAGTGCCCCAAAATTGAATTTTACTTTTGTTGGGGTTTTTTGGAGGGGGGAAGGCAAGACAATTGGAGTTAAGTGACTTGCCCAAGATCACACAGCTAGTAAATGTGTCAGGTGTCTGAGGTGGGATTTGAACTCGTGTCCTCTAATTCCAGGACCAGTGCTCTATTCACGGTGCCACCTGGCTGCCCAAATTTCACTTTTGTAAAAAAAACAAAATCATTATCTTCTATGTAGGGAATAAAGGAAAACTATCTCATGACTTTGCTAAATAAAACCTTTCACTACCTGCATCACAGGGTGGTAAACAGAAAAGCCTTTGTAAACTGTAAAGTGTTGTATAGGTGGTAATTAATCATTTAAGTGCAAAAATGTAGCAGTCAAGATTTCTTAGAGCAGCTGTGTGGCCGAGTGGATAGATCACTCACCCTGAAATCAAGAGGACCTGAGTCCAAATGTGGCCTCAGACACTAGCTCTTGTGACTCTGGGCAAGTCACTTAATTCTGTTTACCTCACTAAAATGAACTGGAGAGCTTCTAGGGTTGTATCCCAAAGAGATCATAGAAGTGGGAGGAAGACCCATATGTACAAAAATATTTATAGCAGCTCTCTTTGTGGTAGCAAAGAACTGGAAATCAAGGGGATGCCCATCCACTGGGGAATGGCTGAACAAGCTGTGGTATATGAGTGTAATGGAATACTATTGTGCTGTAAGACGGACTTCATAATAACCTGGAGAAATTTATATAAACTGATGCTGCAAAAAGAGCAGAACCAGGAGAAATTTGTACACAATGACAGACACAACGTATGTGTGATGACTCACTTTGATAGACTGGGCTCTTCTCAGCAAGGCAGGGTTATACAACAACTCCAGAAGACTCAGGATGGAAGGAGATGTCTACGTTCAGAGAAAGAACTAGAAAGAAAAGAGTTTGAGTGCAGATTGAAGCAAACTACCTGCTCTCTTTCTTTTCCATGCTTGGTTTTGTTTCTTCTTTCCCATTGTTCACTCCATGGGTTACAACTCTTCTATACAACCAGACTAATGTCCGATGTGAAAGTATTTGCAGATTCTGTACTTGACTGCGTGATGACATGGGGGAAGGGGGGTAGAAAAGGGAGAAAATCTGAAACTCAAAGGATTGTGGAACTGACTCTTGAAAACTAAAAGTAAACAAACAAATTAATAAAGACAAAATAAAATAAAAGTTTCCACAGGGGGAAAAATGAACTGGAGAAAGAAACAACCATTTCAACGTCTTTGCCAAGAAACCCCCAAATGGTGTCACAAAGAGTTGATCAGGACTGAAGGAGCTCAACAGAATTTCTTAATGAATTAAACTGCTTTTCCCTTTTTTAGAGACAAAAGTTTTGCTTTTTTACTGGTCCCAATACTAACTAAAACAGAAAGTAAAATTGAAACTAATTCTGAAATTCACAAAATGTGAAATGTATGCATCTGTTTCTTGTTCTTTGCCCTTCCTTCTTGAAGAGGACCATGATGTCAGGAGGTGATGCCCTGGCATGAAAATGACTGGGATTTAAGTGAGGCAGGGCTGTGCAGAGTCACCAGCCTCACTATCTTCTTAGGAGCCATCTGGGTCCAGTGGTGAGATAAAGATCAGGAAGACTGGACATGTCCCTGGATGCAGTGGGAGACATAGACCTTTAAAGATAAAGTCTTTAACAAGTCTCAGTTTGACTCAGTGATTAAGACTAGATAAGAAATGAGGCAAAGAATGGCCTCTTTTACCTAGTCAAAAAATAGTCAGTCTGGAAGGGGAAGACTTTCAGGTTTTCTGGTCCAAACTGAAACAATTGCTGTTTACTTCCACTCTTGGTTTCAGAGACTCTTAGGACTGTAAGGTATTTACACGTAAGAAGTAAAATTTGATCAGTTTTTTTTTCATTTTATGGGAAAAAATATCATTAAATTTTTATTTGGAATTTGCAGTGGGCAATTGAAAGAATCAACAGGCTTGGTTTTATTAGCATGATTAATTGTTTTCCTCACTTTAGACTAAAAGAATGAGTCTAATGAGATACAGGTGTGGGCTACGATGTGTTCCTGCCTAAAAGCAGTAAATCATCCTGGTCTATAAATCCAGGCTAGTTTCCCTGTAAGACTAAAAAGTTTTTTTTTAAGTGGAAGAACTTGAGGAATGTTACTGTTTGCTGATTTAGAGATAAAAATGTCATGAATATAATAGAATAAATAATCCCAAAATGCATCTAGGAAGAAGAAGATTCCGAGGACGTGGGCGTGTGGGGGAGAGGGATCAAATCTATATTGAAAAGGTGGCAGGCTGAAAAACATGACAGGAGGAGGGGAAAGACTTTGTTAACAATGGGACCATATAACAGATATTAGATAGAGACTGCCCATAAAAGATAAATTAATGATGGAGTGTCCTTTGGGCCACTCTGAAGCAAGAATTCACAAGCACTGGCAAATGTGTGTATGTGTGTGTGCACATACACATATATACACATATAGACACACATGCACATACACACACATGTGTACACATCTCAATCTGTATCCTATATCTATGTCGTCTATATCTGATATCTCTCTGATATACCTCATATCATTTCCCAGAGAAATAGATAAAGGATTCTGTGTATAAGTGCTGGCAGGTCCTACATAATATCTCAAATATATGTTCCAGGGAGGTGGCGTGGTTGTGTTACATATGTGTGTATGCATATGTATGATATGCATGCATAGATATGTATAAAGAGGAGATAGATAGATAGATAGATAGATAGATAGATAGATAGGTGGATGATTGATAGATGGATGGATGGATGATAGATAAATGGATGGATGGATGGATGATTGATAAATGGATGGATGGATGATAGATAGATAGATAGATAGATAGATAGGTGGATGATTGATAGATGGATGGATGGATGATAGATAAATGGATGGATGGATGGATGATTGATAAATGGATGGATAGATAGATAGATAGATAGATAGATAGATAGATGGATAGATGGATGGATGGATGGATGGATGGATGGATGGATAGATAGATATAGGAGATGTACATGTACATACACATGGGCATGTATACACACATATACACGCACATATATCCCAATGTAGATATTTCATGTCGTATATATCCTGTATATCTCCTATATTGATCTATATACATCTGCATATCTGTCTCATATACCCTCTTTATGCATATCTGTGCATGCATATAATGTGTATGTGTACACACACACATACATATATATAACATAACCAGGCCACCTCACTGGAATATATATTTGAGATATTATGTAGAGCCTGCCAAGACTTATTATACCCACCACTTCTCTGCGAAATGATATGATATATAGGTGTGGGTGTGGGTGTGGAAGTCCTGTGCAAAAACTAAAGAAGTTACTGGGCAAAAGTGTGGTTCATGATCCCTTCTTCAAAGAGAAGGCCTTGACGTAGGAAGAGAAAGGACACGGGAAGTGGATCGTTGGCTACACAACCATTGTAGGAGAATGGGATGTATTTGATGGGCCAGAATGAATAGATTAATGAAAAGCATTTAAGCACCTGCCATGTGCCTGGGACTCTGCTAAGCATTTTGGATACAAAAAAAAACTAGGCCGTTCCTGTTCTCGAGGAGTTCACAGCCTAATTGGCAGAAACAACATGGAAAGGAGGATTCAGTTGCGAGGTTAATATTGAAAAGCCCCGCAGCGTAGGATGCTTAGGGCACAGAGGCAGGTCGGATGGCAATATTCAGGGGCAAGGCTGTAGGGCAGGGAGGATTATAAGACTTGTGGTCCTTAGGGAACAGTGGCAGAGAAGATGGAAAGGCCCAGCGGTCAGTCCTCCGTCTTACTGGAAGAAGTGTAGTGGGGAAGTGGCCATGTCTACCTCTGCTCCAGCAGGGCTGAAGTTGGCTGGACTCAAAGGCTGAAGTGGAGTCAGGTTTTCTCCTTCTTCCCTCTGACTCAGCCACCACTCTAGTACAGGCCTTCGTCACCTCAGGCCTCGACCACTGCAGCCACCGCCACCACTGCTGGTGGGGCTGCCCGCCTCAAGTTTCTCCCCACTCCAGTCCATCACCTATTCTCCATTCCAGAAATAATTGACAGAGAGAAGGCCCTGGAATTAAGAGGGATTGAGGAAGACTTCTCATCGGAGCTGGGATTTTAGTTGGGACTTAAAGAAAACCAGAGAAACCAGTAAGTGGAGATGAGGAGGAAAAGCTGTCCAGAGCTAGAGGTGAGGCGTCTTGTTTGTGGAAGAGCAAAGAGACCTGTGTCATTGGATCAAAAAGGACGTGTCGAAGAGTGAAGTCTGCAAAGGGAGGAAGGGGGCAAGGTTATGAAGGGAACTGGAAGGTAGAGATTTTATATTTGATGCTGGAGGTGATGGGAAACATTATTGAGTAGTAGAGGGTGACACGGGGGGACCCGCACTTGAAAATCACTTATGTGGACGAATGGATAATGGATTGTAGTGGGGAGAGACTTGAGGCAGGCAGACTCACCAGCAGGCTCCCGCAGTAATCCAGACATAAGGTGAAGAGGGTCTGTATTAGAGAGGTGGCCGGATCAGAGGAGAGAGGGAGGAAACCCGGCTCCTTCACTTCAACCTCCGGGTCTACACGCACACACACACATGTGCACGCACACGCACACCCGGAGCCGAGGCAGACATGACCGCTCATCTCTCCAGGGATGAGTCAGGGACTTGCCCACTACAAGACTTCCAGCATTTCAGGCATGACATTCCTCAAACATTCCTTGAGGACAGGAACTACCTTTTGTTTCTTTTTGTAATACCGGCTCTTAGCAAAGTCTCTGCCTTAGGCACTTAATAATTGACTGACTGACTGACTGACTGTGGGTATAAGAATAAGGAATCAGTATCAAGCTGGGATGGCAAATGGAAAAGAGGGCGCTGGCGAGAAGTTTGGGGAAGAATTCCCCTGCAATTCTCATTCTGCTGAGCAAAGAATTTTAAGAAGACAGAAAAATGTGACTGGAAACTTTATTCAAGAGGACTTTAAATAGCATTTCCTCTAAAACGACTCCTCCTAAGTTCCCTATTTCTGTCAAGGGCACTGCTGGTCTGGTCTCCAAGGCATCTCCTACACCACCAACACTTTCACTCACCACCACCCTCCAATTGCAAATCTCACCAATTCCACTCCAACAATATTCACGTCTATCCCCTCCTTTCCATTCAAACCACAACCTCATTAATTCACGCCTTTCTTAAGATTATTGCAATAGTCATTTAAGTGGCTTCCCTATATCTAGCCTCTCCCTTCTTCCTATAATTTTCTGCACAGCTGAAATATGTATATTCCTGAAACACAGATTTCAAATATGGCATTCCCTCCCTCAAGAAGTTTCAGAGTCTCCCTACTATTGCCCCGTGTTAAAATACATACTTAAAACCCTTCACAATCTAGCACTAACCTATCTTTACATGATGATTCTATATTATTCACTCCTCCCCAACACCCTTCCCACCCCTTTATGGTCCTGCCAAACTAGCTTACCTGTTCTTTCTTGTTAAAGATACTTTTCTGGGGCAGCTAGGTGGCGCAGTGAATAGAGCACCAGCCCTGGAGTCAGGAGTACCTGAGTTCAAATCCGGCCTCAGACACTTAACACAAAAAACTAGCCGTGTGACCTTGGGCAAGTGGCTTAACCCCAACTGCCCTCCAAAAAAAAGATACTTTTCTATATAAATATATAAATAATAAATACAAACATATCTCTGTATACACACACACATATATATATTATATGTATACATCTCCCAATGTATATTTATATTTTATAGAATACACCAAATTCTCCTAATTCTTTTCACTCTATTTTGCACCAAATCATGAAGGTTTTCCCATTTTCCTCCATTTTGTCACTTGTGGTACAATAATATGCCATTACATTCATATACTATAATTTGTTAGACATTCTATAATAGGACATTCCATTAGTTTTAAATTTAGGGCCAGCGCTGTAATGTATAAAAAGTTCAAGAGAGATAGTTTCTGGGTAATTAATTGTTTTGTTAATCATGCTAGCAGATAATTAATAAAAGGGGTCAGTGGTATTCTGGAATGCCAAAGACCTCTCATGGAACTCAGTCAGGGTTTATATGCCCTTGGAAGAGTGGATGTTCCAGAGGGTGGCAATCAACTCTGATTGGTTAACAGTTAATGAGAAGAATGAATATTAAAAATGAGATGTGGACCTGTTCTAATGAGGATCTGGGGGACCTGACTCTACTCACTCTTACTCCCAGATCATCCCCAGCCTCCAGCAGTCTAGACAAAGGATCTGCTTCCCTGTCCAAACCTGCCTGAGTGGAACACAATGGACCAGAATTCACCTTAAATTAAATTCTTTGTTAGGTTTTCTAGTTGAGTGGAGCAATAATTCCCTCCCAGGATGGAAAGTCATGTACCCCAGGAGATTCAGGCCATCCTTCAGATGCTAACTTGGCCTGATAGAGAATGGAGGGGAAACCTCAGTCTCCCCAGTAACTAGTTATTTCATAATCATTTCTCTCCACATAAAAAGACCTGATATACATGTTTTTGTTCATATAGGACAGTTTCCCCCCTTTCTTTGATATCCTCAGGGTGACTACAGGCCTAGCAATGGTATTTGCTGAACCAAAGGCCATGCAGAGTTTAGTCTGGGGACATAGTCCCAGGTTGCTTTCTAGAATGGCTGGACCAAGTCACACCCCTATCAATCATGCACCAGTGTGCCTGTTTTCCCACAGCCCCTGCAACATTTGCCATTTTCCCTTCAGGTCTTCTTTGCTGATTTGATGAATGTAAGGTACTTTAATTTGTATTTCTTTAATTATTAATGATTTGGAGCATTTTTTACATCATTATTTATAGCTTGAATTTCTTCCTTAAACTGTTCATTTCTTTTGATCATTTATCAGGTCTTAAAATATTGAAAAAGCTCTCTATCTCTCTCTCTCCTCTCTTTCTCTCTCTTTCTCTCTCTCTCTCTCTCTCCCTCTCTCTCTCTCTCTCCCTCTCTCTCCCCACATACACACACACATATACACACATACATACATACATTACATATGTATATGTGTGTGTGTATATATATATATGCACATACACACGTGTGTGTGTCTTGGATATGAGACGTTATCAGAGAAATTTACTGCAAAGATTTTTTACCCATCTCATCAGTAGAGTTTTGTACAAAACCTTTTTATTTTATATAATCAGAATTTTCTCTGTATTGTTTACTCATGAACTTTTCTTTCTTCCTTCCTCATCTAATTTGCTTATGATGTGACCTTTGACATCCGAGTCATTTACCCATTTGGAGTTTATCTTGCTATATGCTGTAAGAAGCTGATCCATGACAGATTCCTACCAAACCACTTTTCCATTTTCCCAGCAGTTTTTGTCAGATAGTGAGTTCTTGTCTTTGTCGCAAGGACTTGGGGGTTTAATTAACACCACTGCTATGTCTGTTTGCTTCTGCATTTTGTGTAATCTGTTCTATCTATGGACTTCTTTATTTTTTTAACCAATTCATCTTAATCGCTACTTCTTTGTAGAGCAGTTTGAGATTTGGTACTGAGACACAACTCTCCCCCCTTCCAACTTTTTCCTTGAGGTTCTTGACCGCGTGAATTTCATTATTATTTTTTCTAGCTCCTGAGCTATGATTTTAAGTGAATGTTGCCTCACAGAATGTGATGAACCTGGAGAGGCTTTTATGGGAGGGACCCTGGGGTAATTACTATGTGCGGGTGCTGTATACATGACATACAACCAAACGCAGACTTAAGTTGAAAAAAACTATAAAGATAGTGTAGTCAGGAAAGCTAAACTTCACACTTGTGAACAATTTAAAGCTACATTCAGTGCAATGAGATGGGGAAAAGTACATCATTTTTGGCAAGTGACAAAAAAGGCTATTTCATCTGCTCTCGTTTCTATCAGAAATTATCTTCAAAAAATTTTTAAATAAAAACTAAACATCTTAAAATTGGAAAGATATGACTAAATATGGAATTAAGATGGAATTGAAACCCAAGAGAGATGAGGAGATAATAAAGAAGCACCGACCTTAAGAGAGTTCAGATAATCCAGTTGTGGATAAATTACATCCCATGGTTAAGAAATCATGGAGAACAGGAAGCGTCAAAAGGCAAGAGATAAGCAGATAATGTCCCCATTTTCAAAGTGGGGGAAAAAAAATAAATTCCTCAAACTCTTGAGTCAAGAGCATGACATCCATCCCTGGCTAAATTCTAGAGCAGATTATTAAATAAGTAATTTTTGAGTACTTAGCGGTAACTGAAAAAACCAGCACAGAATCGCTAAGAACATGTGGCTTCTTTTTTTTCCTCTACAGTGGTAGACTGGCACAACGCTGAAGATACCTTATTTTGAGACTTTAGCAAGCCATTTAATAGTTTTTCATATTATCCTTGTGAACAATATGGAGAAATGTAGACTAGAGGGTGGCAAAATTAGCTGGATTAATACCGAGTTCAGTAACTAGACCCAAAGTGTGTTCATATTGACACGGATTCATCAGAGGTCTTCTTCAGAACTCCGTCAGTAGGTTTATGTTTTTCAACATTCAGTGAATGGGTTTATAAAAGACAAGTCATTCTTTTTTTTTTCCATTGACTTGTTTATTTACTTTCAGTTTGCAAGACTCAGTTCCACAATCCCTTAAGTTTCAAATTTTCTCCCCCCTTCTGTCTCCCCCCATGGTGTCATTCAATCAAGTATAGAATCTGCAAATACTTTCACATTGTACATTAGTCTGGTTGTATAGAAGGGTTGTAACCCATGGAATGAACAATGGGAAAGAGGAAACAAAACCAAACCTGGAAAAGAACGATAAGTAAGACAAGTCATCCTTATTAAATTTACAGATGACAGATGTGGGAGTGGGGGGAATCTAAGAAGTTAAATGACAAAATTAAAATGCAAAAAAGTATCAGCATGCCACAATAATGGACCAAGATGAATAAGATGACATTTATTTAGGAAAAACATAAGGTTACGAGCTTAATTGTTTTCAGTCAAATATTTTATAAATTTAGTGCCAAGGAGCCCGGGTTTATGAGCAGTTGATATGAAAAAAGAAAACATGGAGGGGCAGCTAGGTGATGCAGTGAATAGAGCACCAGCCCTGGAGTCAGGAGGACCTGAGTTCAAATGTGACCTCAGACACTTAACACAAAACCTAGCCATAAGACCTTGAGCAAGTCACTTAACCCCAATTGCCCTGCCTTCCCCCCTCCAGTTATGTGAATTAGAAAGTTCCTCCCTATCTTCTTACCTTGTGTATGCCTTTTCCCCTCTTTTCTTTCTTCTCTTAAAACTATTGAAATGAAACAAAATTATACCGAGTCGCTGCGATTCTGTGTTTCTTGATTTCTTCTTTTACCCTTAAGGACAGCAAGAAGTTTGAAGAGACATTAATCTCTTCTCCTTTCTTTGACTATAAACCCTTCCTCGTTGTTTAGTCCCTTCCATTTGCTCAAATATGAGCAAGCTTTTCTAGTTTTTCTCTTGATTTCTGTGTTTGCATTTCAGACTTTGTACACACGCTAAATTACTGCTCAGCAGCTAGATGGCGCGTGTGGCCTTGGACAAGTACTAGCTGTGTGACCTTGGGCAAGTCACTTAACCTCTGTTTGCCTAATCCCCTAGAGAAGGAAAAGGTGCATCACTCCAGTATCTTTGTCAAGAAAACTCCATGGACAGGATGGTCCACAGGGTCACAAAGAGCCAGCCAGACAAAGACACCTGCCTATTTTCCTCCATCAGTCAGTTCTAGAAGCAGGCTTACTGAGGCTCCACGTGGATATGGCGCCTCCTGTATACCTTGGGCCTTCCCTTCAGTGGCCTGTCCCTCCCATTACATCATCATTATTAAACTTATACTCTTAAAGACTTACTTCGGGCACTGAGAGGACAAGTGACCTGCCCACAGTCATCCAGCCAGTATGTAGGCAGAATCCTGACTCCAAGGACAGCCCTGTCTGTCTACAAAGTCTCTTACGGGTCCATACCAAGGAAGAAAAGTATGTTTTGTTTCTATTTAATATTAGCTGGCAAAGACACATCTCATTCTTCTCTCGTGCCTAATTAAAAACTCATTTAATACAAAGTGCTTTCCTTACCATGACATTGTGATACTGGTAATATGACTATTCCCATGTGTTATTATTATTCTTATTACATTTTCTCTCCTTAAATAAGATTTGGAGTTAATGATGCCACCTCCAGTCAGAGAGGCAGAGGAATGATCAGGTAGAGGCTGGTGGGGGCAGCTTAGTAGAGCACCGGGTCTGAAGTCAGGAAGACCCGAGTTCAAATCTAGCCTCAGACATTAGCTGTGTGACCCTGGGCGAGTCACTTGATTCTGTTTGCTTCAGTTTCTTCCTCTGTGAAGTGATTTGGAGAAGGGAATGGGAAACCTCTCCAGTATATTTGCCAAGAAAACCTCAAATGGGGTCACAAAGAGTTGGACATGACTGAAAGAACCGAAATCTTCCAAGATGACAAAATTATTTCAAGAGTGAGCTTCCCCAGGGCCTGGTGGTAAAATCATGCAGGGAAGTCCCAAAATAGAAGACTCACATTATATCCTACAAAGCAGCTCACTGACAATTACTGCAGAGGTATTCTGTTCCTTACACACAGCTAAACTGGAGTGATGGGGTCTTTTTGGCAAAAGTAACTACAAAATCCATTCAGTTCCTCTTAATAGTGGTCATTTTGTTATATTTGTATCTTGTTTGAAAATTCCAGATGTGAAACAAGTCCTCTGTCTACTTTTTACTGTGCTAGACCTTGTGAAGTTCTCAAAAAACATTATTAGCTTCCTGAGTTACTCATTTGACGTTTTTCTCTTGAGTCATAATTACCCCAAGCATCTGGCGCTTGTCAAGTTAAAGAAAGGATTCAGTCTTTTTTTTTATCATGAACACCTTTAACACATTTTGTTTTTCCTTCTTGTTTTAGATCAGAAGAAATGCTGAAATTAAGCCAAGTTCTTTTTTGACTCAGATGCTTATCATGGGTATCCAGAATTCTAAAACAGATTCCTGCCCTCTTTCCACTTTTCCAAGGAGGAAGAGCGTGGATTCTAAGCAAGAGGCCAAACACTCTGACGCTATCAGAGAGAACAGTAGTGACAAAGACCTGAAGAAGGAACTAAAGGAAGAGGAAGAGAAGGAGGGAGCAGAAGAAGACTTGGAAGAAGAGGTATTCTTTAAGTTTGTGATTCTGCATGCTGAAGATGACACCCACGAAGCCCTCAGGGTCCAAGGGATGCTGCAAAATCAATTTGGCATCAAGCCCGGAATAATCTATGCCGAAATGCCATGTGGCAAACAGCATTTACAGAATTTAGATGATGCCGTGAACGGCTCAGCGTGGACCATTTTTCTACTGACTGAAAACTTTTTAAGGGATACTTGGTGCAATTTCCAGTTCTATACATCCCTAATGAACTCCATTAATAGGCAGCATAAATATAATTCTGTCATACCGATGAGGCCACTGAATAATCCTCTCCCCAGGGACAGGACTCCATTTGCCTTACAGACTATCAGTGCTCTGGAAGAAAAAAGTTGTGGCTTTCATAAACAAGTAGAGAAAATCTTCCAGGATTCTGTGTATGAGAAACAAAAAGCCATATGGAGGGATTCCAAAAATATGGTCGATACTGACGATATTTGAACACCCAATAAGAGCCAAAGCCTGAACTAATCAATCAGACTGCTTTGCTTTGCTCTAAAAATGCCCTTTCCTGTGTCAGGGGCTTCAAAGGCCAAATAAGGCTGAATAGTGAGACTTGTCTTTCCTAGGGACGTATGCTACATGGGATATCCTGGGCATATAATTTCCAACCAACACCACTTTGTCAATTGTCCTGTCAATTTGAATTTACAATTTATTCAACTAAGAAATGTCCTTTCTAAACACGTATGGGGGGCATAGATCTGAGGGACACCGACATCTTGGGATTGTCCTAAAACATACAAAAACTTTGTCATTCTTATATCAGACATCAGACAACAACTTGTATTGTGGCTCCATGCAGCATGTTTATGCTGGCTTTAAAGGAAGAAGCAATATAAATTTATGTATCACCTAGCCTGTTTGCCTCCTTTGACCAAACTTTGAGGTCAGAAAAGTAAGGTTAAAAAAGCAAGAAGAAGAGAACTTTTTAGGGAATGAAACGAAACAAAATCACATAATTGGGTGGGGAGGATAAGATGATGTTGTCATTTTCATGATGTTAATCTTCCAGGAGAGTTAAAATTTCTGAGAAAAGAGAAATAGGAATATGATACTTTTTCTGGGAAAAGCCATTGGCACTGAAAACCTATGGAATGACCCTGCTGCTCTAGACAAGGACACACCGTTTTGATTATTCTGTTCCCAGGAATGTTTGTGGGCTGCTTTTCTCCTTGATTTGAAGATGTGCTTTAAAACAACTTCTGGCATTCCTTGGTTTATTCTCTTCCCTAAAGGGGGTTCTCCTTTGAGTCAATGTAGTAGAATGTATGCCAGCTTTGGAGTCAGAAGACCCTAGTTCAAATCCCAAAGCTGACATTTAATATGTGTGATAATTTCTCTGCCTTAATTTCCCCCTGTATAAAATGAGGAAATTGGGAGGCGGCTAGGTGGCACAGTGAATAGAGCACTAGCCCTGGAGTCAGGAGGACCTGAGTTCAAATGTGACCTCAAACACTTAATACTTACTAGCTGTATGACCTTGGGCAAGTCACTTAACCTCAATTGCTCTGCCTTGACCCCTCCAAAAAGCAAAAAATAAAAAATAAATAAATTTTTAAAATGAAGTGAGGGATACTGGTTGTCTTCTAAGGTCCCTTCTAACTCTCTATCTCTGATCCTATGGCTGTGGATATTATATCATTTCTTAATATTGTATTCTATGTTTCTTTTTAATTAAAATATGAAATTAGCATTTTGTCTTTGACATATGTGTGCTCTTTTTTTCAAAGGGATTAGTGCTTGGCCCTTCTATTTTCATAATCCCTTGAAAATTCCAATGGCTTGATTTCTTTTGTGTGTTTCTAGCTTCTCCTAGTGAGGAAACTGTGCTGAAAGTTGAAATTTAGCTTATTCAGTAAATATTTGCTGGGAGGCCACACATATCCTAATGGTGCCTGCATCAGCAGACTACATCTGAGGAGTCAAATCCATCTGCCTACTGTCTTAAAATGTAAAAACACACATATGTGTATATACACACTCACATATCAAACATTTGAGATGAGGGAGCTAAAGCAAAGAGAAATTTAAGTGACTCTCCCAGGATCACAGGGCCAAGTGTCCAAAGCCAGATTTATTTTGTTGTTGTTTTTGCTTTTTGGAGGGCAGAAGACAGGGCAATTAGAGTTAAGTGACTTGCCCAAGGTCACACAGTTAGTAAGTGTTAAATGTCTGAAGCAGGATTTGAACTCAGGTCCTCCTGACTCCAGGACCACTGCTCTATTCACTGCGCCACCTAGCAGCCCCCAAAGCCTCATTTGAACTCAGAAAGATGAATCTTCCTGACTCCAGGCCCAGCTTTCTAGCCACTGCACAACCTAGCTGTCTTAGATATAGATATAGATACAGATAAATCTATATATGTATGTATGTGTATTGTGTACATATGTGTATTGTGTCCCTGTGCATGTATATATGTGACATATATACATATATATGTATATACATATACACATACATATGTCTACACACATATATTTATATATATAAATTCACATATTATGTGTATATATGTATATATATATGTATATATATATATATATAATCTGTATGCCACATATCTATCACCTGCTCATGGGATGTGTCATACTCTTGAGTGGATAAATAAACTGCAGTATGACTGTCTGCAACCCATGCTGGTTTGTGTGTGTGTGTGTGTGTGCGCATTTTCAATTTTTTAACATTTGATTTAGAGTTTTAAGTTCCACATTCTATCCCTCTCTGAGACAGGAAGCAACCAGATATAGGTTCTACATGTACAATTATGTAAAACATTTCCCTGTTAGTCATTTTGTACAAGAAAGCTTGATTAAAGGAAAAAATGAAGGCAAGTAGAAAGCAGCGTGGTTCAGTCTCTATTCAGTCAGCATCAGTTCCTTCTCTGGAGGCGGACAGTCCGCTTTATCACTAGTCCTTTGGGATTGTCTTGGATCATTATATCGATGAGAACAGCTGTCCTCTTTTTTCATCAATCATTCTTCATCAAATAAGGTAGCTGTTGCCATATAAAGCACTCTCCTGGTTCTGCTCGCTTCCCTTTGCATCAGTTCGTGTAGGTCTTTCCAGTGTTTTCTGAAGTCGGCCTGCTCCTCATTTCTTAAAGCACAGTAACATTCCATTGCATTCGCACAGCACAGCTTGTCGAGCCATTCTACAGCTGATGGGCATCCCTCTGATTCCCAGTTCTTAGCTACCACAAAAAGAGCTGCTATAAATATTTTAATAAATAAAAATGAAATTTATTTAATAATAAATAATAATATATAATATAACATATGGTGATATAATAAATAAATCGGTCCTTTCCCCTTTTTTTGGGGGGGGAATATCTTTGGGATATAGACCTTTGCCAGCTTATTTGTGTAGCAGTTAACAAGGACCCTGAAAACTCTTCCAAAGCATTCCATACACATTTTGTTTGAACCTCGCAAAAAATCTTCTGATGTGGGTTACTAGAGACATCATCATTCCCATTTTACAGATGAGGAAAACTGCAGCTCGGAGAGGTCTTAAGTTAGTAAATGTCCAAACAAGGATTAGGGTCCGAAGTTCTGTCCAGGGGCAGGGGCTCTGTTTTCTATTCCAAACCTTACCACGGTAGGATACCATTCAACTCACATTTTAAACGGACTCTAATGAGATATCTTGATGTAAATAGAAGTAGCCCCGTATTCTGGGAAGCTGGAGGTCTGGATTCTAATCCTGGATCTGTCATGGCATGGACACTTTTACTTCGGTTTATTTCATCTGTAAAAGAAGGCCATTGAATCTGGCAGTTTCTACGGTTTTTTTCCGCCCTCAAATTCTATGAAAAGCTGGAAACAGAAGAGAAAAATAGCCAAAAATGTCAGTTGTTTGCTGTTGTCTTACGGATGCCTTGGGGAAGTGGGAAGAGCCCAGGACCTGGAGTCAGAAAGCTGTTGTACGGTGGTTCAATGATTTTCATGGCAAACATACTGGACTGGTTTGTCATTCCCTTCTCCAGTGGATTCAAGCAAGCAGAGGTTGTTAAGTGACTTGCCTAGGGTCACACAGCTAGTACCTGAGGCTGGATTTGAATTTCAGGTCTGGCACTCTATCCAATAAGCCCCCTAGCTGCCTTTTGTAGTCAGAAAGACCTAAGTTCAAATACAGCCTTATATGGGCATAACTAGTGTGACCCTGGGCAAGTCACTTAACTTCTGTTAAGTGTTCCTCATCTGTAAAATTGGGGCAATAATAGTATCTACCTCAAAGGGTTGTGAGAATCAAATAAGGACTAGCCCAATGCCTGATGCATAGTAGGCACTATGTAAATGTAAGCTATTATTATTTATTGCTATTAATGATAAGTGGTATTCAGAATTGTGCCCCAAAGGAAGACTTTGAAGCAGCACCAACAAAAAGAAGTATCAGACTCTGGAATGAATGTGATGTGGTTATCTTATCTTGAAATAAATGAATTCATTTGGACTCCTAGGAATAGCTCCTGGGTAATTGCCCCCATTTCAGTATTTTGGTCCAAAAAGAGACCCACAGCACATACTTCAAACATTTTCTCCCCATGTGCCCAAGATATTCTGTCAACTTTGCTTCCCCTTTGCCCCCTATTCCTGCTACTTCTGGGTTCTACTCATATTTTCTATCCTAAATGCCTTTCCAGCCTCCATGGATCTTAGTAAGATTTTTCTTTTTTTGGAAGGCAGTTGGGGTTAAGTGACTTGCCCAAGGTCACACAGCTAGTACGTGTTAAGGGTCTGAGGCCAGATTTAAACTCAGGTCCTCCTGACTCCAGGGCCGGTGCTCTATTCACTGTGCCACCTAGCCGCCCCAGTAAGATTTCTTTTAAAAACAACAACAACCAAACAACAAGCATTTTTACTGGTTTTCTTGTTGTCTTTGTGTTGTTTTTTTCTCCACAAGGAGCTTAGAATCTGCTCTTAAGAAAATATATCCTCCTTGTCTGCAGTTTTCATTCCAAGGTTTTTGGTGAGTACATTTAATTTAATTTAAACCTAATTTAATTAAAAGTGACTTTTGTATTGGAGCAGCCTATCATCTCATTGTTCTGACTCTTGATTAGTAATAGGACGAATCTTTTTGCTGTGAAGGGCAAAGAGCCGGTACAGTGGCTAGAGCTATGCTGGGCATGAAATCAAGAAGACCTGAGTTCAAATCCAGCCTCAGACACTTACTAGCTGTGTGACCCTGGGCAAGTCACAACTCTCTGCCTCAGTTTCCTCATCTGTCAAATGAGCTGGAGAAGAAATGGCAAACCACTCTAGTATCTTTGCTAAGAAAACCTCAAATGGGGTCAGGCAGAGTTGGACGTGACTGAAAAAGACTGAGCAAAAAAACAAATGTACAAGCAGTTTATTCCCAAATTGCGGGAGACGATCTTACCCACTTTTTACCACCTCAGTCTCTTGGGGGGAGAAAGGGCACAGTCTCAGTTCCAAATCCAAACCCCTCTGTGGGTTCAGATTCCAAGTATCCTGGCTCCCCTGACAGGCAGACTCCCTTTCTGCCTACAGTCTTGGCTCCAAGGTCTCCTTGGCTCAAACTCCAGGGCCATTGTAGGTCACATCTGGCATCTGAAACTAAAAACAAGTCAAACAGAACAAGACAAACATTCCAGGGACACCACGCTGGTGTGGAGTGGCGTGATGAAATGTATCCCCCTTTCCAGTTCGGTTTGTTCGTGGCTCCCATGGCAGGAGATTGGCTGTCCCAGTCTGGCCAGTTTTATAGACCAATCTAATCCAATTACAGGTGACTAGATGACTCAGTGGAGAGAGTCCTGGGACTGAAGTCAGGAAGACCTGAGTTTAAATCCAGCTTTAGACACTTTCTAGCTGTGTGACCCTCTCACTAGCTATGTAAGTGTCCCTTAGTCTCTGGTTGCCTTAATCCTCTGGAGAAGGAAGTGTCGAGCCGCTCCAGGATCTTTGCCAGGAAAACTTTATGGACAATATTGTCTGCTGGGGCATGGAGAGTCAGACAGGACTGAGCCACAACATTCCAGTTACACACTCAATCAAAAGAGGCTACTCCCACCCAAGTGATAGAGGGACGCAGGGTGCCGGGTACCTCTCTCTTATGAGGTCTCTTCACATGCAAGGCAAAACCCTAACATAGGAAACATTAAACCATTGTTAAGGTTCCCCCAAATATGGGACCTTCTAGATTTGGTTGGGATTTTTTCCTTCCTAATAAAATTTCTTGATTCTTTAATCCTGGAATTTTATATTTCTTATGATTGAGTGTGTGAAGAAAATACAAAAATGGGGGTGGGAGGTGGAAAATAGTGGCCATTCAAATGACCTTCATTCTTTTCTCAACCATCAAAGAAGTGTGTGCCCAGGGCACAGTCAAGAAGGAAACAAGATGGGATAAAGAGGGTTGAGACAAAGGATAATACCAGGGAAGGGACAGCCCCAAGCAAAGCAAACTTCCTGATTCTTTACCTCTCACCTAAATGCTGTTATTCATAACTTCATGGAAGGCTATGGGGTATTTGAAAACAAATTATATGTAGTTAGTACTAAGAAAGTGGCTAATATTCTGAGGTGTTCCTTAGAGCCCCTGGCAAAGTGCCACACATATGAAGCAGTTTATTTTTTTCTTTCTAAAATTGTTTTCCCAATTACACATAAAAGCAATTTTTAACATAGAAATTTTTAATTGAGTTCCAAGTCCTTTCTCTCTCTCTCTTCTCTCTTCCTGAAGATGGCAAGCAGTCTGATACAGGTTATACGGTGCGATTGTGTTAACATATTTCCACATTAGTCATTTTGTGGAAGAAAATTCAAACTAAATGAAAGAAAGGAAGGAAGGAAG
>CM053599.1:208413593-208431071 GCA_028646575.1 Pseudocheirus occidentalis
GTACAAATTTCTCCTGGTTCTGCTCTTCTCACTCAGCATCAGTTTATAGAAGTCTCTCCGGGTTATTATGAAGTCTGTCTGCTCCTCGTGTCTTATAGCACAATAGTATTCCATTACATTCACATACCACAACTTGTTCAGCCATTCCCCAGTTGATGGGCATCCCCTTGATTTCCAGTTATTTGCCACCACAAAAAAGAGCTGCTATAAATATTTTTGTACATACAGGTCCTTTTCTCACTTCTATGATCTCTTTGGGATACAACCCTAGAAGTGGTATTGTTGGGTCAAAGGGTATGCACTTATTTATAGCCCTCTGGGCATAGTTCCAGATTGCTCTCCAGAATGGTTGAATCAGTTCACAACTCCACCAACGATGCATTTATATTCCAATTTTTCCATATCCTCTCCAGCAATTATCATTTTCCTGTTTCGTCATCTTAGCCAATCTGATTGGCAAGATGTGGTACCTCAGAGTTGTTTTGATTTGCATTTCTCTAATCAATAGTGATTTAGAACATTTTTTCATATGCTTATAGATATATTTAATTTCATCCTCTGAAAACTGCCTGTTCATATCCTTTGACCACTTTTCAATTGGGGAATGACTTGTATTCTTATAGATTTGACTCAGTTTTTTGTATATTTTAGAAATGAGGGTTTTATCAGAGACACTGGTTGTAAAAATTCTTGCCCAATTTTCCACTTCTCTCTTAATCTTGGTTATATTGGCTTTGTACAGAAACTTTCAATTTAATGTAATCAAAATTATCCATTTTGCATTTTATAATGCTCTCCAACTCTTCTTTGGTCATAAAGTCTTCCCTACTCCATAAATCTGATAGTTAAACTATTCCTTGCTCTCCCAGATTGCTTTCGGTATCAGCCTTTATACCTAGATCTTATACTCATTTTGACTTGATTTTGGTATATGGTGTTAGATATTGGTTTCTGCCATATTATAGTCCAGTTTTTCCTGCAGTTTTTGTCAAATAGTGAGTTCTTATCCCAGAAACTGGGGTCTTTGGGTTTGTCAAACAGTGGATTACTGTAGTCATTGACAGCTGAGTCTTTGTGTCCCCAATCTATTCCATTGATCCACTCACTACGCTATTTCTCAGCTACTATCAAGTAGTTCTGATGACTGCTGCTTTGTTATACAGATTAAAATCTGGCACGGCTAGGCCACCTTCCCTAGCATTTCTTTTCATTAATTCCCTTGAGATTCTGGACCTTTTGTTCTTCCAAATGAATTTTGCTACTACTTTTTCTAACTCTATAAAGTCATTTTTAGTAAATTGATTGGTATGGCACTAAATATGTAATTTAATTTAGGTAAGGATTTGCTTTTAATACTGATAATTGTGGTGTTCCAGAGAGGTAGGGATTGAGCTTGGTTCTCTCAAATTATAGATATGATAGATGAGAAATATCTACACTGTAAAATCATGACTCTCCCCACCCTACTCCACCCTACCCCAAATAAACTTTCCCTTATATCAAAGAAAGTTAAGCAAAACTAACCAAGTCTAATTATTTGTGCAATATTCCAAGAAAGTGTGTTTCATCATTTATTCTCCAGAACCAAAATTATTTAATTAATCAGAATTCCTCTGATTCATAGCATTAAAATCAATGACATTATTAACCTTCTTGTACCCTATTCTCCTAGTTCTACTTCAACTCTTAAAAGTAAATGTCTGCAAGGATGGTTTCTGCCTGTGACTCCGCGGAAGCACAGGCGTGAACCTTTGCATGACTGGTGACTTCACAGAGTGTGAGTATGAAAAGTCTCCTAACTGGCCTCTAAGGCAGAAGAGCTAAATGTCCTTCCTGTCTACTCATTCTCTTGATTTTCAGCTGTGGGGAATATGGAGAGTCTCCAGCCTCATCCAGAGAACTGGAGGAGGTGGGGAGCAGGGGGGTGCAGGAGAAGGGGAGGCAATTGCCCTGCCTCTCACCCAAGTCTGTATCTGTGAAGATATGGTCACCTCTGACTTACGTGCCTTCTTTCCTGATATTAAGGGAATGAGTGTCTCATGGTGGATGTGTCCAGGGCTGGTGGTAAACTTAATGAGTTCTCAAGGGTCCAAAGGTCTGGAAGGTCCAGCAGGAAACAGCTACAACATCCTTGAAGTGCCAGTGGCTGCTAGCACGGGAAGTGTCTGCATCAGCAATAGAGAGACACAGCAAACGTAGACATGTGGTATATACCCGAGGAAGGTGGTATGTGACCTCTTGTGGCAGAAATGCCAATTATAGACTCCAAAAGGGGAACCAGTCCCCAGAGCCCAGCTCACCCATCAGAGAGCTAAGGACTCAGGGAGAAGAGAGAGGATTTCTAGCAGTACTAAGGGTTGTTGATTGACTCTTTGACCTATGTCTTCCCTTCCGCGCTCCCAGGACTGACCCCTCTGGCATAAGGGCTTGCTAGCCCTTTTCAGGGCTGCTTAAGCGCCTGCTCTCAGAAGCTACAGCATGTGCCGCAGCCATACCCCAGCAGCCTCCACAGATGGCATAAACCAGGTTGAAGATGGCAGGGTCATCTCTGGTTGTCTTGACTTTTGTGTTGCCACCGGTCTTTGAAGGCTCTGGAAGAGAGAGTGAGCCTGACAGCTTTGTGTAACTCTGCCTCACTTAAATCCAATTCACCAGCCACCAGCAAATCAAGGTGTCCCTGTGTGATATCATTGGTCCTCTGAAAATGAAGGACATGTTAACAGCAACAACAAAACCTCTTAAGTTTCGGTCTGAGGCAGCTAGATGGTGCAGCGGATAGAGCGCCAAGCCTGGAGTCATCAAGACGTCTTCCTCAGTTCGAATCCAGCCTCAGACACATCCAAGCTGTGTGACCCTGAACAAGTCACTTAACACTGCTTGCCTCAGTTTCCTCTAGGATCTTTGCCAAGGTAAACCCCCAAATTGCGTCGTGAAGACACGACTGAACCACAAAATGTGAGTCTGGTTTTCCTGTGGATGTTGTATGTATTTGGGGTAGAGTGATAACCCCCAGGGTTATAAGGGGAAAGTTCTGTAGCAACTTCTTACAGTATTATCCATTTTTAAAATTAATTTTTATTAATATACAAAAATATATTTTCTTTACCATCTTTTCCCACTTAAAAAAGCAACCCTTATAATAAATGTGTTTAATCAAGCAAAATGAACTCCCATATAGACTGTGTCATTTTAGGCCTCTCAGGTCACCTGAGGGTGGCTTTGCCAACCTTTCGAAGGCTGAAGCCATCTCATATATTCATTCCCCCAGGAGTGGGGAGTAAGAAACACAACAGGAAGAGAAGCAGCAGCCGGCCCAGGCCTTCAAGGCCATGAGTCAGGGGCGGGGGGGGCAGGGTGACCTCTCGCCTCCATCTAGAGGCTGACAGTAGTTCTTGCCTCACTGGCCACTAGGAAAGAGAGTGTGATCAGCCTGCTCATGCACCACACAGTGCAGCAAGAGAGCAAGAAACAGTCACAAGCTTTCCTGTGCTCTGCATCCAGGTTCTACGATACTTATCCTCATGCTCATGAATCCCCCCACATGGGTGGACAGCAGGCAGCACGTGGCCAAGACATGTGCTGAGGACTGACCCCCACTGTCAAGTCAAGGCAAGAAGAATGCTTTAGATGCTTTTTGCCCAACTCTTTATTCATAGCCAACCAACGGCTGCAATTCAGCATTGCACCCAATCCGATCATTTCCCAATAAATGTCATTAACTTGTCCCAATAAATGGGATCCAATGTCCCAACTTATATTCCTTATAATTATATATGATGCAATTAAATTCCTTATATATTACATTAAATATATTGTAATACATATAACATAATTATATCCCTCAAACTGAGTCCTTTTTTACTTCAGCACTATTCATTGCAATAGTACTAGCTGTCTTTTTAGTTTTTCATGTACTGTAGTTCCAGTGATTCGAATATTGTTTGTTTCTGTATCATTAGTTATAAAATTCTGAAAGTCATTTAAGCTGATTTCATGCGTTAAAATAGCACTTAAATGATACAATTTTTTTTCACCAACTATTCATGATGGAGTTAGTTTCTCATAAGGCCAAGTTGTTTGCTGTTCAATTCTTATGAGTTGTTTCTAGCTCTTTGTGATTCCTTTTTGGAGTTTGCTTGGCAAAGATGCTGGAGTATTTTGTCATTTCCCAGTCTAGATCATCTTACAGGTCAGGAAACTGAGGCAAACAGGGTTAAATGACTTGCCCAGGGTCACCTTTCAACTCAAGCCTTCCTGATTCCAGGCCTGGCATTTTATCTACTGTGGCACTTAGCTGCCCTCAAGGCCAAGTCTTAATAAATCTAAATAATTAAAAACTTTTCATTATTTTGGTCTGATAAACAATGTAAGTTCATGTACTGAATTATATTTTCTAATAACATTCCTAGGAAAAGGATTAAACTTATTTTTATAAAATGGAATGTCTTTAAACTGGTTTGATTTAATAATCACCTTAAGATTCTTGTTTTCAAGTAACAATTTTAAAAATTTTCAAAGTTTTCATGATGCATTTGATTAATTTTTGTACTTTTGGAATGTTAATCTTCACCGCAATGCTGTTCAAAGTAATAAAAATTCTTCAAGAAAGTCAATCATTAAAGCAAGGTTTTGAAGCAAGTCATGTTAACTAATCTCTTTGGCAAACTAGAAGGAGAAAAAACAAACAAACATATAATGCAGAATGAATGCCATAAAGCAGTATCAGTAAACTACCTGGTGAGCCCCTTTCAGCCCTCTTACTTGACCAGTTTTACTAAGTTCTGTTTCTTTAGCTATAGTTTCTAGCCTGGTTGGATTTTTAACAGATTGCTGATAAATAAAACAAACTGTATTCAGAAATATTTCTCAATGATTAATTAGTTTTATTTCAGATGCTGACTTGTCAACAATTTTGTTGTTAAATTGTAATCAACAATTTAAATAATGTCAAATAATTTTAGATAAGTTTTCTAGGGAACTTTCTAGCTACTCCAGACTTTTCCGCCAGCATCATATTAATACCATCAAACAAAATGCAACTAAGTTTGATTTCAAACATTAATTTTTTATAATTAATTTAGTTTTAGTTTTCAACATTCAGTTCCATAAGATTTTGAGTTTTAAATTTTCTTCCCCACCCTTTCCTTCCCCCTCCTCAAGATGTCAGGCAATCTGATACAGGCTCTACTTATACATTCGTCTATTTTTGCAATAGTCATGATGTAAAGAAGAATCAGAACTAACGGGAGGAGCCCCCAAAAGAAGAAACAAGATAAAACAACAAAAGAAAAGGAGATCAAAGAATATGTTTTTATCTGCATTCAGATTCCCAAGTTCTTTCTATGGGTGTGGATGGCATTTTCCATCATGAGTCTTTCAGAGTTGTCTTAGATCTATTTGTCATTCTGTAGTTGTCATTTCTGAGAAGAGCCAAGTCTGTGAAAGTCAGTCATCACACAGTGTGGCTGTTACTGTGTACGATGTTCTCCTGGTTCTGCTCATTTCACTCAGCATCAGTTCACATAAGTCTTCCCAGGTTTTTCTGAAGTCTGCTCAAAATTTCTTATAGCATAATAGTATTCCATTACATTCATATACCACAATTTATTCAACCATTCCCCAATTGATGGGCCTCCTCTCAGTTTCCAGTTCTTGGCCACCACAAAAAGAGCTGCTATAAATATTTTTGTACATGTGGGTCTTTTCCCCTTTTTTATGATCTCTTTGGGATACAGACCTAGAAGGGGTTTTGCTGGGTCAAAGGGTATGCACAGTCTTATAGCCCTTTGGTCATAGTTCCAAATTGCTCTCCAGAATGGTTGGATCAATTCACAACTCCAGCAACAGCGCATTAGTGTTCCACAGTAATTTCCCCACATCTTTACCAACATGTATCATTTTCCTGTTTTGTCATGTTAGCCAGTCTGATAGGTATGATATGGTGCCTCAGAGTTGTTTTGATTTCCATTTCTCTAATCAATAGTGACTTAGAGCATTTTTTCATATAACTATAGATAACTTTAATTTCTTCCTCTGAAAACTGCCTGTTGAAGTCCTTTGACCATTTATCAATTGGGGAATGATTTGTATTCTTACAAATTTGACTCAGTTCTTTAATATATTTTAGAAATGAGATCTTTATCAGAGACATTGGCTGTAAAAATTGTTTCCCAGCTTTCTGTTTTCCCTTTAATCTTGGTTGCATTGGCTTTGTTTGTGTAAAACTTTTCAATTTAATGTAATAGAAATCATTCATTTTGTATTTCATACTGTTCTCTATCTCTTGTTTGATCATAAATTCTTCCCTTCTCCATAGATTTGACAGGCAAACTAGTCTGGGTTCTCTTAGTTTGTTTATAGTATCAGCATTTATATCTAAATCATGTGCCCATTTTGACTTTATCTTGGTATATGGTGTAAGATGTTGTAATGGTAATGGGATTTGAAGATCTTCCATGCCCCTTATATTGGCAAGTGAACAGGTACTGAGCACCTTGTTTCAAGTTCATGGTTGTATCAAATATTAAGATCCAGAACTTGTGAATCCCACAGTGGGAGGAAATTGCTGATGTAATAGGAAGGGGCAGAACATGGAGGAGCTAATACCATACATAAGGAAAAGCCCAAGCTAGAGAGCCAGAACTTCCCCTGAGAACTTCTGAGGACTGCTAGGAACTGGAGAACTCCTGAGAACCAGTCAGAACTGCTGGGAACTTCTGAGAGCCAGCCAGAACTGCCAGGAACCAGAACTGCTGGGAGCCAGAACTGCTGGGAGCGAGCAGCGTGGAGCCTGAGCAGCTACTGTGAGTGAGGAGAGGAGGATCCTTGCTTGAGGGAGCCTGTTTTGTTTTGAAGGCTTGAGAATGTGGTTGTTTGCTGCATTGGTTATGTGCACCAACTAGGTGGTTACTGTAATGAATGTGACTTTCTGGTTTTGGGACTCGGTTTTCTGGTATTTGAATAAATGCTTTGGTTTTGTCCTCCGTGTGGAGAGCCTGTTACATTTTGTGATTAACGACTACACCAGCATATTCATATCTGCTGTGGGTGTTGTGAATATCACACTGCTGGTACAGATATTGATCTATGCCTAGTTTCTTCCATACTATTTTCCAGTTTTCCCAGTAGTTTTTATTAAATAGTAAGTTCTTATCCCAGAAGTTGCAATCTTTGGATTTATCAAATAGTAGATTACTATGGCTATTAAGTATTGTGTCTTGTATTCCTAACCTATTCCACTGATCCACCACTCTATTTTGTAGATACTACCACATAGTTTTGAGGATTGCTGCTTTACAATACAATTTAAGATTTGGTATGACTAGGCCACCTTCCCTTTCATTTCTTTTCATTAATTCCCTGATACTCTGGACCTTTTGTTCTTTCAGATGAATTTTGTTATTGTTTTTTTCTAGTTCTTTAAAATTATTTTTGGTAGTCAAATAATCATTAATAAAGCCAATCGGTTAAAGTAGGTAATAATAAATTGAAAATAACGAAAGCTTTGGTTGGTTTAATTCTTTTAAATTGACCACATTCCTGGAGCAGGAACTGATTGCATTTGGCTGTGTTTAACAACTGGCTTGCAAAATTGCAAAAAAAATTTGACCATCGGCTTTGCAGAGCTTGCACTATTACAATAAGCCATTAATTGGTATCCCTGCCTCAAATCTCTCCGCGCACCAATCTCAAATCTAGCGGCACCCAATCACCTACCTGCCGGATCAAATATAAACCCTTCCCTTTCAAAACCTTTTCCTTCATTTACAGGCATTTTCCTCCCCACTCTCCGCAATCTAGAGATATTGGCCTTGCATTTGTCCCTTATGACGCTTCATCCTTTGACTCAATCAATGCCTTTTCACCGACTGTCCCCCTGATGTTGTCTGTCCTTTGTTCTGGAAGGAGACCATGACGTCAGGAAGGCGACTTCCTTAGACGGAATTAGATTTGGCAGATTTAAGTGAGAGAGGGCTGTGCAAAGGCTGAATCACCCTCACTCACTCACTGGCTCCAGCGGCAAAATCTCTATCAGGACGGCTGGAGAAAGGCCCCGATGCGACGGGACGCCTTTTTAAGCTGAGCTCTTTAACAGGTCTCAGTTTGGCTCAGGCAGCCCCACTCAGTGATTAAGGCTAGGTAAGAAATGGGGCAAAGAACGGCCGCCTTAACCTGGTCAAAAAAATAGAAAACCAGGCCAGGAGGGGAAGACCCTCAAGGCTTCTGGTCAAAACCGAATCAATCGACGTCTATGCTCACTCTGAGCCAGGAGGCCCCAAACAATGGCCAAGTGAGGCTTGGGCTGGGACCTACTGTTGGCCAATCAATGAGAGCCAGAGGGATGTGGGTTTAAGGCATGGTCTTTAAGAAAGAAAGCTAGCCTGTAAACCCCAAGATAGCTTTCGAGGTTTCTGCGAACGAAATGTGTATGTCCTCCTTTGGGCAACGTGCCCGCGGGTTCTGAACTATATATGTGTGTCTTCGTTTGCATGTGCATATTATAACTTTATATATGCACATACGCGTGTCTATCTATACATACATACATACATACATACATGCGCTTAATAAATGGTTCTTGATACTCTGCCTAAACCCATATAAGGAATGAGGGGCTGGATTCGGGTGGTAGCAGCAGGAATCGAAAGGACAGCGTGAGAAGTAATGGGCGATCTGAGTTTGGGGGTCGGCCATCTGCTGAACTTGGCCCCCTGGGGCACGAAAATGCCGTGAGAACTAATTTTCTGAAAATCTAGCTTGAAACGGGGGCGGCTCCGGTCTAGGACCGGCGCGACAGCGGCATCTGTTTCTCCCTCATTGGCGTGCCCAGACAGAGAGGCGCCACATTGGAGCCCAGTCACCTCCCTTTCTCTGCAAAGCTGCGCCCTACTACCCCCTCTTAGCACATGTGCGGCCCGCCCACCCCCGAGAAGAGGCGGGGCTCGGCGGAGGGACGGAACTACAGAACTCGAGCCCTCGTGCCCTCTCCCGGCAGAGTGGCTCCGCCCATCGCCGTCATTTCTGCCAATGAACGGAGATCAGGGAAGGAGTGGCGCCAAGTAGGGATCACCCATAGGGAAGGCTCACTCCCTCTTGCCTCGTCTCCGAGCGAGTCGGCTCCGCCCACCACCGCCATTCCCGCCTATAGCGTTCCGCGGAGGGAACGGGGCGGAGCAAAACTCGCTTCCTCGTGCCCGGTCCCAGCCTGCGAGGCTCCGCCCACCCCTCCCAACCATTCCCGCCTGTGGTCTGTGGCGGGGGCCCTGGACTGAAGAAGGTCGCCCCCGCGTGTTCTGCGGCTACTCGCTGATTAGAGCCCGCTCAGGTAGGGCTCGGGGCGGCCGTCGGGGGCTCCCAGCTGCGCGCTCCGCGGCTTCCTCGCGCCGCCGCGGCCTGGTCCGGGCAGCCGCGTCACGTGGTCTGCGCGCGCCTTTGCCTCTGGGAGGTCTCCGGGGTCCCGAGTGGTTGGGGGTGTCACGGTGGAGACTAGCAGCTAACGGGCCGCCCGCGGGAGAGGGTGGGGGTCTCGGAGACGCCACCCCACCGAGATTTCCCGCCCTCCTTGAGGGTCCTGCACAGCAGGAGGGTTCCCCGCCCCCCCACCGGCGTGGCCGCCCCAGCTGCGCCCCCGACCCCCAATTCTGAGGGGCTCTCGTTGCGGTCCGGACGTCACCCAGGGGCGGGGGGGGCGGGATCTGAGCTGGGTGGATTGGTTGTTGTCCTTCATGTCCGGGTACCATATGTCCCCAGAAGCGGTCTCCGTTGTCACCCTGTGTATTGATTTTGTGCATTCGGTCTGAGAATTAGCGTCACCGAAGATGTTATATATGATATATATGCAGCACCACCAGCCCCCCCATAAAAGGTGACGCTCGGGGGGAGGTGTTGGGGGGGCTTCGAAGCCACGGAGGGAGCAGAGAAGGGCCCCCCCCCGCGCTGCTCAGCACGCCCGGTGCCTGGGGGGGGGTCCGGTCAGCTCTGGCCCCAGGCCCACCCCCCAGCCAATCACCCCCCAGGCGCCGCTTTCCGCTTTTTCCCCCGTTGGGGGGGGAGCAGGCCGCGTGCTGGGGGAGCGTCGAGGGCTTCCCCGGCCGGACTTCTCGGGGCGCCCTCGCCTCCCGAGCTCCGAGCTTTGGGTCCCGGGCACAGGCGGCCAGGCCAGACTGGAAGGGCACCGGCTTGTGAGCCTTGCCCCTGGCACGAGCTTAGCGGCAGCCGAGGCGCCTTAGCTGGCATTCCTCCTGTGCCGCGATCCGGGTTAGGGGCAGACTTCCCCTACCTAGAAGTGCCGGATGCTTGCTGTCCGCCCCCGGAGCCGGGCTGTGTTCGTGTAGTGGTGATTACTAGGGAATCGCGGGACCATTCAAACCAGCCGGCTCCTTTTGTAAGGTAGATACAGAAGCTGAGGTGGCACCAGAGCTGACCTGCCGGGGCTCTTCCCGAATGAATGAGTGAGCCCTGCCCTAACCTTGCCGTGGTCTCCTTCCACCCCGTTCTGATCCTCCGGAATGGAGTTTGTGTTCCCCCTCCCTCGACATTCTGTGCAGATGGAGATGAGCCCCGCTACCCTGCACTTTCACTTTCTGTGGTCACTTTCCTCCCAGGGAGCTCCACCCGGGTCACTGCAGGCTTGTGTGAATTATACAGTGGCCCCGTCGAGGTGCAGCTCGGGCTCGAGGCCCTCTTGAACTTTGATTTTGGGGGAGGAAGCTGAGAGTGATGTTTGAGAAAAGCAGGCCCATAGCAAAGGTCCGGAGAGTCCTGCCCATAAATCCTGCATCCAGCACTAGTAGCCGACTGGGTCGTGGGTTTTCCTGGAATGAGGAGGGTGTGGATGGATTATTTATCGGTTAAAGGTACTGACCTCGGTCCTAGAGTAAAGTCCTTTCTTTCCTTACCTCCCTGCCTCTCCCCCCCCCCCCTTTCCTTTTCTTCTTTCCTCCTCTCCCTCTGTCCACATAGGGCAGTGGTTCTCAACCTTCGTAATGGCGGGACCCTTTAATACAGTTCCTCGTGTTGTGGTGATCCCCCAACCAAGAATTACTTTCGTTGCTACTTCATAACTGTAGTCTTGCTACTGTTATGAATCTATCTGATACCCAGGATGTATTTTCATTGTTACAAATTGAACATAGCCCACAGGTTGAGGACCGCTGACATAGGGTATCAGTGCTCTGCCCAAATGAATGTAAATTTTGATAACCGAAACCCCAAAAGATATCTTGGGGTTTACAGGCTAGATTTCTTTCTTAAAGAACATGCCTTAAACCCCCATCACTCTGGCTTTCTTTGATTGACCAACAGTATTGGTCTTGTTTGGGCCTTGAAGTCTCAGAGTGAGTGTAAATAGCAATTGTTTCTGTTTTGGCCAGAAACCTTGACCTTGCACCGGCCTCTCTCACTTAAATCCCATTCACTGGCCGGTCATGACATGGCCTTCCTGGGTTCATGGTCTTCTTCAAGAAGTTAGGACAGACAAGTCATGGCATCGGTTTGAAAGTGACTAGGTTTGATTAGATTTGGTGGAACAAAGGAGGACATTGATAAATTAAGTTCATGCCACTTCCTCTGTCCTTGCACATTGAGGACAGCTCCAAAGCCTTGATTCTTTAAAAGAGTTTGCTTAGGATAAATGACTTGGCCAGAGGCATCCATACAGTCAGTGTGTGTCAGACTCAGGACTTGAACTCAGGTTTTCCTGACTCAAGTGACAGCCTCTTTTGTGCGCTCATCACCCATCATTGCTTCTCATTACTTGCTTGGATCCTTCTTAATTCTTCTTTGAGGAATTGACACTGATAAAAAATTTTTTGTCATGAAACCAAAGGACTGAATTGTCCAAGAGAGAAACAAATAGCTTTGTAGAAATGAGTTAGGAAACAGGCTGTTGTTGCAACAGAAGACCTGTAAAGACGGATCTGCCACTTGCCAGAGAGCACTTCCCAAGTGGACTTTAATTATTTGGGGACTGGGACATGCTGCATTTGCACTTTACATGTTTTTTGACCTTGAGAAGTTAATGATCATACATAAGTTTTTATGTTTTAGGATTGGAGTGTTTTCAGGCACCATAAGAGGCAAGCTTCAGTGGGTCAGTGATCTTCGCATGAATTTGTTTTACAGAATGTATGTGTGTTAGCAGATACGAAGCTTCTTGGGTTGCAATGCCCATGCTAAAGGGTGGAGCTCAGAGTTGCTGCAAATAAATTAGGCATAGAACCAACAAGCCCGTCTTCTCTTTCTGGAACATGGGCTATATTTAACTCTTTATACTGACAGAAAATACTTTGGTCAATGGAAAGTAATACCTCTCTGTTACTGGAGTATTTATTTAAATTGCTTAGTAATTTTCTTTTATTATAAATATTAATTTTATTTAAATTGCTTGCTAATTCCTGAAGACTTGTATTTTTCTGGGATCATTGGATTTCTAAAGCTGCTAATAAGAAGGCAGGCCCAAAGTCAGACTTGGTTAGGGCATGGTGTTTTGGTATGTTGTTACTGGCAGAAAATAAGGAGTTAAATAATACCCTTGATATTTACTAGGTTATTCAGCCATTTATAATTGCACAGTTGCCTAGCAGATAGCTACAGGATCAGAGATTTGGAATGATGGAGCTCTAGGAATGAAATAGTCTAACCTCTGCGCTTTACAGATGAGGAAAATTGAGATCCAGAGATGGAATGACTTGCTTCATTAGAGGGGTGGTTAGGTCAAAGTGGAAAGAGGGCTGGGCCTGGAAGCAGAACTAGTTCAGAAACTTCTACTTGTGTAATCTGACAAGTTGCTTAACCTTTGTTTACTTTAGTTTCTTCATCAGTAAAATGGTGTTAACAGTATAGAAGATATTATAGTATATTATATGTATCTAATATTACCACATATTAGATATAGCATATCTAATAGTTTTAGATAGTAGGATAATAGAAATATTAGACATATAACAGATAAAACACCTACCTCCCAGGGTTGGTGTGAGGATCAGCCAAGGTGATCTGTACTTGTAAAGCTTTGGCACGGGTGCCTGAGCAGTGTTAACTATTATTATTCAAAGTCACACACCCCAGAAACAGCAGATTTGGGATGCTCAAGGTCCACTTACAGTCTTACATAACTTTGGCAAATAAGCTGCCCTTTGAGTATTTATGTAAGACTTTTGTCAGAGGTGAAAGTTACTTAAAGTTCATTACAAAAAAATATTTGCTGGAAAAAGTAGTTGCCAAAGGCAGTTTTGTTTTTTTTTTTTAAAACTACCCATAAAGCTTATCATGTATTAGAGGACAAGTTAAGGCTTAGAACCTTTACACCTTGGGGGAGAATATTCATGCTAGTGAATCCTATATAAAAATAGACTGAAGATTTCCCCGGTCAAAGGTTGACCAGATACCTGCATAAAGTTTATTCTGACAGAGCCGGAGCTGGAGAAAGCCTGCTCCAGTTGAACAACCTCTGCTGATTTGTAATTTAGCTGTGTGAGTGTGGACACGTTACTTTACTTCTCTGGGCCTCAGTGTTGTAGTCTGTAAAACGGAGGGTTTGAGCTAAATGACCTCCAAACCCCTTCTGAATGTTTAAGTCTGTGATGCTGTGCCAGGAAGGGCCCCATGAATAACTCTTAGGATGCTGCTGTAACATGGCCGTTTTCAGCTCTGACTCTTCATGACCAATTTGGGGTTTTCTTGGCAGGGATATTGGAATGGTTTGCCATGTTCCTCTCCGAATTATTTTACAGATAAGGAAACTGAGATAAACAGGGTTCAGTAACTTGCACAAGATCATACAGTTAATGTCTGATGCTGGATTTGAACTCAGGTTAGGCCTGACACCTAACACCTGCATCCCCCCTCCGCCCCCAACACAGTCCTGGTCCCCGTAGTCTAGGCAGGTGATAACAGGAACAGAAAAGTGGAGACAAATCGATGCCGGAGATATTGTAAATACATAATTCTTTTTTGGGCTGGGGGTCTTGTGGGTTACTGGCTACTGCTGGTCACCTACCGTTTTCTTCACCCTCTACACACAGTGGATACTAGACCCCTAGGGATCCTGTGGGATGGTTTCCCCTCCCTTTCTTGGGAGGCTAGAATAAGTGTGTAGAAGCCATCAGTATAACATCACCATCGTGCCTAGGCCCTGGTCACCACTGCTGTAAGTTCTTACTTCCATTACCGCCTTTGGCAGAAGATCCTAGACATTGCCCTGAGCCCTCCGTACCTCTCTGGACCTTGCCCATCATCAGTAGAAAGAAGAGGGGTGGATGAGTCCTTGGGGTTGCCCACACCTGAAAGGGTCAGTAGAGATTCTTGTGAACAGAGAGCCACAGCCAGCCAAATTCGAACCCAGGTCCTCCTGACTCCAGGGCTGGTGCTCTGCTCATTACACCACCCAGCCACCCCTCACTGATGCTCTTTTCCAAGCCTCACTTTGTATGAGTTTGGATAAATCATCCCGGGTTTCTCTAAATGTATTCCTTTTGTCATTCCCTGTGGTCCAGTGATCATTAACGACAGCCATGCTTAATGCATTCAGGCATTCCCTTCTGTATTTGTTTGTGAGTCATTTAATTGTGTCAGAATCTTCTTGACCCCATTTTGGGCTTTTCTTGGCAAAGATACCAGAATGGTTTGCCTTTCCTTCTCCTGCTCATTTTACAGATGAGGAAACTGAGTCAAATAAGGTTAGGTGACTTGCCCAGGGTCACACAGCTAGGAGGTGTCTGAAGCTAGATTTGAACTCATGAAGACAGTGCTCTGTCTGCTGCACCACCCAGCTGCCCCTCCCTTCTATAGTTTTCCTAATAGTTTTTGTTCAGTAGTTTCTCTTCCCTCAAAGTCACTGAGCCTTGTGTTTATAAAATACTCATTTTTTAGTGTACATTGAATTCTGTATACTGTTTGGGTGATCGGTTTATCTCCTACCAAGCAGTTTGTAGAATTTCCGCTTTGTGTTTTGAGACCTGCTGGGGAGGCCCCGAGTCAGCAGGTTGGGCTCTGTTTGCTTTGTTCACGTGCTTCCTTTTGATGTTCTCACCTCTCTGTTTTTCCTTATGTATTTTATTATGGCTTTGTGTAAAACCTTAAAATTAACGAAGGCAGTATTGACATTTTAACATCTGCTTGACTTAACTTTGTGTAGGATAACATCTTCAATTTTTTTCAGTTCTTCCTTAATTCAGAATCATTTAAAAATGTCCTTTAAATAGGTATCTACGTGTCTTGGTAAGTTTCTTGGCAAAGATACTGGAGTGGTTTTGCCATTTCCTTCTCTGGTTCATTTGATAGATGAGGAAACTGAGGCAAACAGTTAAGTGATTTGCCCGGGACCACCCAACTAGTAAGTGTCTGAGACCAGATTTGAACTCAGGAAGTCCAGTATACCTGACTCTCTCTCTGCTGTAACCTATAGCTGCCTATATATGTCTACTGTACCCCTTGCTTGACTCCACAGGCAGCATATTTCTTTCCACAAAATTTCAAGTTGGTGGGTATCTCCTCCTTACAACATACTAGCAAGTGTCCGCCAAGCCCTCCCTTGGAGACCCTCTGATGAAGGAGGGCACGAGGATCCCACCACCTTCCAAGACAACCCATTCCACTTTGGGATAACTGTAACGGATAGGAAGCTTTTCTTTACCTCAAGCCTAAACCTGCCTCTTCTCAATTTCCTCCCATTTCTACTAGTTCTGCCCTCTGGGGCCAAATGGAACATATGCTGTTCTTGTCTGTCCTTCATCATCAAAGAAGACTGGGACGTCAGGAGGGTGGGCTGGGAGGAAGGCTGTAAAGAGTTACCAGCCTCACTTTATCCTCCAGAGCCATGGGTTCAGTGTCAGGATACAGATCAGAATGACTGGGAATAGCCCAGGATGAAGTGGGAGACCTTGGCCTTTTTAAACTAAGGCCTTTCTCAAGTCTCAGTTTGATTGTGGGTCTTCCCCTCCCAGATTGATCGGTTTTTATTTTGGTTTGTTTTGGTTTGTTTTGGTTTTTTGTTGTTTTTGATCAGGCTTAAAAGAAACCATTCTTTTGCCTCATTTCTTACCTACCCTTAATTACTGAATGGGCATTACCTCATTCAAACTGATACCTGGAAAAGACCTGAGTTTAAAAAGGTCAAGGTCTCCACTACTTCCAGGGCCATCTACAGTCTTCCTGATCTTGCCACTGGATCCAGATGGCTCTCGAGGAGAAAGTGAGGCTGGTGACTCTGCACAGCCCTCCCTCACTTAAATCTACTTCACTTTCATGTCAAGGCATCACCTTCCTGATGTCATGGTCTTCTGCTAGAACAAAGGACAGCAGCAACCTGTGAAAAATTGATGCTGCCCATGGGGACCCAAATTGCCTGTTCCAGTTTGGCAGTGCAGCTCCCTGTCTCCTTCCTTCCTTCCCTCCTTCCTTCCTTCCTTCCTTCCTTCCTTTCTTTCTTCCTTCCTTCTATCCTCCCCTCTCTTTCTTCCTCCCTTCCTACCTCACTCCTTCTCTCCTTTCATCCTCTCCCTCTGTTTATATAGGCCCTATCATACATACCCTTATCTGTAGGTTCTCTGTCCAAAGGAATGTAAATTTTGACCACTGAAACCTCGAAAGATATCTTGGGGCTTACAAGCTAGATTTTAGGTCCTTGACTTAAATCACTCGGGCTCTCTTTGATTAGCCAACAAAAGGTCCCAACTCAAGCCCTCACTTGGTCATGGTGTGGGTCCTGTTGACTCAGAGTGAGTATAAATAGCCATTTTTTCTGTGTTGGCCAGAAACCCTGAGATCTTACCCTCCCAGACTTTTTTACTTTTAACTAGGTAGAAGGGGCCATTTTTTGCTTCCTTTCTTACCAAGCCTTAATCACTTAATGGCTTGAAGGCAGCTCTTTGGGGCTCCCTAATCATCTTTTCTGTAGGGTAAACATCACCAATCAATACACAATCTTAGCCCTCCAGGAGCCTAGACTGTAGTTTAATTGTGGACAGGAAAAGTGAATTACCATTACAAGTGTGGTTGTAACCACACTGGCACCATTACATATAGGAATTTAGAGAAGGGAATTTATGATCCTTGAACTTGGAGGGGTGAGGGAGGGAGGTGGAATTTAAAGAATGTATTGGATGTGTGGTTAGCAATACCTTTTTAAGACGATAACATTGTGTATTGGAAAGAGCCCAAGGCCTGGGGTTCAAATCCCAGTGTATAGCTATGTGACTGTGATACCATCTTTCAGAGTCTGAGCTTCCTAAAACTGCTAATCTTAGAGGGTTATTATGAAGTAATAGCTCGGTTTTTATAAGTGAGAACTATTCGGGTTATTAACCTGTAGCTTGTTTAATAACTTCATTTTTTTTTTTTGCTTTTTTTTTTTTTTGGAGGGCAGTTGAGATTAAGTGACTTGCCCAAGGTCACATGGCTAGGTTTTTGTGTTAAGTGTCTGAGGCCGGATTTGAACTCAGGTACTCCTGACTCCAGGGCCGGTGCTCTATTCACTGC
>CM053599.1:208431571-208470759 GCA_028646575.1 Pseudocheirus occidentalis
TATTTTTTAAGGTGTTATTTTCTTCAGTCAGGTTGTTGACTCTCTTTTCATGATTTTCTTGCATCATTCTCATTTCTCTCCCCAATTTTTCCTCCACTTCTCTTATTTGGTTTTTAAAATCCTTTTTAAGCTCCTCTATGGCCTCTATCTACTTTGTATTTTTCTTGGAAGATTTTGGTAGAGTAGTACTGTGTTGTCTTCCTCCCATTTCATGCTTTAGTCCTTTTTGTCCCCCAAAAAGGAATCTAAGGTTTGATTGCTGGGCTTGCTTTGCTTTCTTTGCCTGCTCATGTTGCCAGTAGTTACTTGGCTTCTGGGCTCAGTAGTAAAACTCTACTTTCAGAGGGGAATCTCTGTCACAAATCGCTGGGGTTTTCACAGCTGCCAGAGCTATTAGGAGGCCGCTGTTTTTTGCAGCCCCCACCAGCTTTGGCTCACTGAAAATGCACCTCAGGACCACCACCCAAGACTGCAAGATCTAGGCAGCTCAAGAAAAGAACACTTAGCCTCTGAATAATTGCTTGGTTCCCCTACAATCTGCAGGCTGGGAACTTCTAAAGCAGCCACTTCAGACTGCTTCTAGCTCTAGAGGCAGTTTGGCCAGACCATCTCCCCTAAATTTAGCCAAGTTTCACTGACCTTTTCCTTTTATCCTTGGCACTTGTGGGTTGGTGATTCTGGAAATTGTCACAGCTGCTGCTGATCCGCTCTCCTGAATGCTACAGCTATGGCTTCTGGACACCCTGGGGTTCAAACCGAATGGGCTGGGCTCTGCTTCCAGTGCACTACGATGACTGCCTGTGGGGCTGCCTTCAACGGGAGCTTTGTTATTCCATCATTTTTGTGGGTTCTGGAGCCCTAAAGTTTGCTTAGTCATTTTTTATAGGTATTTGAAGTGGTATTGGGGGAGCTTGTGGAGTTTTCCTGTTTCTACGCCACCATCTAAATAGTGGAGTTTTGAGTCAGTAGTGTATGTGTCACCTGATTTACTGTAAGGTAAATAAATGTCTACTTGCCAAGGAAAGCAGAATTTTCTGCCACAAGTTGACCATAATTCAAAAAGACCATATGTTACACCCTGTAAAGGGGTTGTGATCCATGTGTGTGGGTGGAATACCTATATAATCTAAGATGAATTTTATCCCTTGAAGTGCTTCTCCACACTGTTACTAAGCACTAAGTTTACTTAAGAATATCACATAGATAAACAAGACTTTCCAAATCAACAGGGGAACAGGTGGTCCAGAGAAATTATTTCCACTTACAATTAGAAAAACCTTGGTTATGGAATAAATGCAAAGGGAATTTTAGTTATCAACAGAAAATTAGGACTGCAGCAGCATAAAGAAGTATAAAAAAGCAAGGGTCCTTGGCTTAAAAGTAGTCAAGAATTTTTGCTTCTATTTTTTGATACTGAAAATAGATACAAGGTAAGTTTAGCCTTACAATGAACAGACACCCGTCACAAAGTAGGGCTTAAATTAGGCAAGATCTGAGATCCAGATCCCTTTTAAAATAAACCAACAAATATTGGGGTCTACAAGGTATAAGGTATTGAGTAAGGCACTATGGAAGCCACTTAAATAACTTAAGGGGTTTATCCAGTTTACGAGACAAAATATACTCCAAGCTATATATAAATATACATATGTATATATTCATACATTCCCCTACTTGTACCAACTCCCCAAAGTAAAACCAACTCAAACCTAAAAAACATGGGGTATTAACAGTGACCATCAAAGGAGTGGTACAAAGATTACTGTACGCTAGGGAAGGCTTCAATTGGAATCATATTTTAACTGGATCCTTATGTGAATAGGTTAAAAGAGAAGGGTACCAAAGGTAGGAAAACTCCAGAACAAAGGTAGAGAGGCGGGAAAATGTAAGAGACTCAATTTGGCTAGAAATGGACTTCTGAATGGCAGAATAGCAAAAGAAGCTTCAGCTATCAGTGGCGATAAACACAGATTTGGAGACAACGGCTCCTCCACCAAGGCTTTGGCAAGAGGGAAATGAGATCCAGTTTGTGGAAGGTCTTGACGGCCAGGCTAATAAATTTACATTTTATCCTGTGGGGCAGTATGAAGGAAAAAGAGTAAAAGCACAAACAAAATAGTATGCGGCTCTTTAAAAAAGTCTATATTCCATGCATTAGGTTTCAATATTTAAGATTTTTTAAAGTTTCAAATGATGTGTCAGGAATGAGTGAAGATAGGTTTTTGAAAAAGCATTTATTTTACATGACAATAGCACAATCTTTCAGAAACAGTATCTGTTTAATTCAGAAGTTGTTCCTGCCTGCCCTGAACTAAACCAAAAAAAGCCACTAAATCATAATTCATATATTAATTTGTTTTAATTTTTCCAAAACAAACAATATTCAAAGGATCTGCTTTGTTTCATTCAAACTATAAATGTTAAACATTTACAAACTAAAACAGGAACTGACGACACATAAGGATTTAAACAAATCTTTCAAAGGATAGTTTCTAAAAATTGTTTTTCAGTTCATTGTATTCAAATTTTAATATTATCGAGATTTGGGTGACCTTTTTGAATCACATACCACTACCACTTCTTTCAACACAAAAATGTTTAGATTTTATCAGCAAAACAATATTTTAAGATGTTTATTTCACAAGTTGATGTTTTAGCATATAAACTTGTATATTAAATCCCTTTCCATTAACTACTTAAAAAAATATATACAACTACGAATGTTTAAATATGCATCCTGTGCCATGTGTCCAAAGCAAACATCTGGGAATTTTCAAACTATTAGAGTAAGTTGAAAGGATGAAAGAACTGGCTTCAAATTTTTCTTTATGACTCAACAGAGCAAGCATTTTTAATGGGAGGAAGAAAGAACTGTTCAATTAGCACATGTCTCTATTTATATAGAGATGTGTATTGTCTAATATACATATGCGCACACACAAATCAGGAAAGTAAACAAACATCAAAAATTAACTTGTCACCTTAAATATTTTGTGGACCAAGTCTTGGTTTAGAAGTACTTTATGTTTTGTTGTTCTCCAAATATAGTAAGAGGAAAAATGTTGGTTTCATAAAATTCAGTATATTTCAGTATTTTAAACAATGAACTTTTTTAGCGCACAGATTAAATGATTCTGGTCTTATCACAAACCTGAAACACTCTGGTCCCTCACTGCTCCATATATCCTGTCTAATAAAAGACCCAAAGGACAGAACAGAATATCAATATGAGAAGGACCTATTAAAAAGTACACCTATGCTTTTGTTAACCACATTAATATCATGCACAGGATATTCCCTATGTTGAAATCAAACCCAAATCAAGTCTAAACAGCTGCACCACACTTCCCATGAATAAACCTACAATTTTAGATCTCTGCTGAAATCTTGTTACATACAATTCTGTTTTGCTCTGAAAAATCTTAAACTTAAAAAAAATTTAAATCACGCAAGATTCATTTAGCAAACTCTTTTGCTTTGTGGTGAACGTTAACTACAACAACTTTTTCTCATCTCAGAAAAAATGAAAAACTTGCTGGAAACATGTTTCTATTAAGAAAGTTCTCAGAATTAAGAATCGGCAATTTCTGGTCAATGATGGTAAACTGAGTGACTAGAAATGCTGTCCAATAAGTACTCTTTAATATCAGATGTCACAGGGATTCAATGATCACATTTTTGGTACAGGCACACATTCTCATACAAAGCCACAGGGGAACAAACAACTTTTTTGTCTAACATCAGAAAAATGTTTTAACTATTTGTAGAATTTTTGGCTTAGCATTACAGACATGGTAAAATGATCCCATTCTAGGACAGAGGAAACTAATCTGAACGAGAGTTTTGATTTACACAAGATAAGGATATTTCCCTGTTTCAAAGAAAAATGCCCTTGGAAGCTCAATAAAAGTATGTAATACAACATTTACTAAAGGAGGAAACCAATGCAAACCATGTACTAGGATGAAAAATAACAGATAAAACACTTTGAAAACCTTTTCTGTCATTGTTTCATGACCAATAACCAAATATAAACAATTGTGGTTCCAGTTCTAAGTTCAAGGGGGAAAAAAAGTATCATTGCCCAACATGACTAAATGTGCAGCACTATGTAATGCTATGAAAATGTCCAATGAGCTTTTAAACAGTTCAAAGAATTATAATAACTTGATATAGCCACAGATGGAGAAAGCCAGTCATTATAAAGGCAAAAGAATATGCTAATATAGAAATTGTGATGCTTGTGGCAAAGTTACCCAAAGTTCTGTCTAACTATAGCTCTATTATCTGTGTCTTCAATCAAAATCTCTAAGGTTTCAATTCTACAATTACCGAAAAACTCATTGCTTTTATAGTTTCATAAACTATAGAATGAGTATAAAACCTGCTAGTTTACAGGCAACTGAATAACAATTTGTACCATGATATATCAACTCAAAACAATCAAAATCATGTAACTATGGGAGACTTTTTAAAAATAACAAATCAAAAGTGCAGTACAGGGCTGAGCCTACAATTCATCACACTGGTTTAAAAAACAAAAATCCATGCCTAAACTACCGAAAGGGCTGTTTTCTTCCTCCATAATATAACTCATCTTTAAAGCAAACTAAGGAATTAAAACATCAGTTCCCTATGACAGAAGTCGTCTTACTGATGAAAAAGAACCAACGTGACAATGTGTAGAGTGATAAGAGTGAATACAGACGACTGTGGAAAGGGTAGAACATTGGTGTTGGATATTTAACATGAAAAACTTCAAACAAGTTCTGAAGTTTTCCAACTTTTTCTAATAAAAAGGTGTCCTTTTCCATAGTTTGGGGATATATGTTGCATTTTCCCCACAACAAACGTAAGGGGGTAAAGATGTTTTTACAATATTGCCAATATTAAGTTCTTCGGTACCTACTATTAATTGGAGAACAGCAACATTACAGATGTATAGTGGACCAATTCTCAAAATGCTAGTTATGATCCAACACGGGTGGTAGTGGTTCTTTTATCTGAGAAAAAGCTTTTCAGAAGAAACACCTGCCCTATGCTAACAACGAGAAGAATGATGGCTTCTCCGATGGACCAATAGGCCACTCTTGTGTTGAGATCCTCTGCCCGGCTGCGTCCTTGCGCTTCTCTTAGTCGGAAATGAGTCTGGTAATCGATGACAGACTTCAAAGCTTCGTGAATTGAAACACAAGCAGATTCCATCTAGATAGAAACATTTTGGATTAGCCTTGTTAATAGTTTACTTTTTTTTTTTTTTTTGGAGGGGAGAAGGCAGGGAAATTGGGGTTAAGTGACTTGCCCAAGGTCACATAGCTAGCAAGTGTTAAGTGTCTCAGGCTAGACTTGAACTCAGGTCCTACTGACTCCAGAGCCAGTGCTGATTCACTGCACCACCTAGCTGCCCCAATAGTTTACTTTCTAATACATTTCTTTTTAGGAGGAAAAAAATTTCTTTGAATTTTTCCTAAAAATTATCATCTCGGTATCATTTTTAGTAAGTTCTCTTCTTGCCAAAGAAAGGATATCCTACTGAATATCCTAGAAGGGGCACTGTAGGGTACTTTGTAGTTAAGAAGAATTTAAATACTATCTTTGATATTAGCATATGACCAAATGGAGATTATTTGTCCTTGTCCTAAGTTTTAGTTTCTTTATCCGTAAAACGAGTGTACAGTACTACCTCTCAAGGTTCTTATGGGGAGCAAACAAAGTGTTAATCACTTCACAAAGCTTCAAGTTCTATATAAAAACCCCAGTTATTGCTGCATACCGAGACATTTGATTTTTAAGTTAAACATGAAAGCTTCCCCAAATTATAGACAACCACTTTCTTCCACTACTGCCAATACCACACGTTCATCCTTCATTTATGAAGAGGATCAATGGTATCTAGGGAGTGATGTCTTGACTTTTATGTGAATTGGATTTAAGTGAGGCAAAGTTGAGAACCTCCCAGTTTCCTGCTTTATTCTGCTATAACTGCCGCTAGACTCCAGGGTGATAAAGAGCTCTGGCAGCAATGGAAACACCACATGGGCTGTGTGGGTAAGGTGTACAACTGTTAACTACTTACCCTGGCTTCAGGGTTGTACCCCTTATGAAGCAGGGGGTTGCAGCATGCTACTACTGGGGCTTCAAGATGGTAGAGGAAATACGGGAGTATCAGCCTGGGAGAACTTTAAGCTAGAGAGTAAAACTCAAAGCCTACTTTTATGGGGCAAACTTGGGAGTAATGTGCTCTGGTTCAACTTCAGCAATGCTTGTTCAGAGAATAGGCTACCACCTTACTGAATATTTTGTTGTTTATTTAAACGTGATCAAAATAATGGATGTTAACTTAGATACAAACTTGGTAAAGACTCGTATGTCAAGCCTTGCATTTAATTTCACAGTAAATCTGCTATGTTTTTGTCACGACTGTTGATCCAACCAATGCCTTTTTTTTCTCGATAGGGTATAACTAACTTCACTGCACTGACCCCTAGTTTCAGATGGTTGTTCTACTTCACTTAAAGAGAAATCAGAATCCTCAAGTTTTAAGTCATCTCATATTTTGAAGAATGAAATGTGAATTTATAACGCCTAGCATTATTATAGTGATTAACGCTTTCCACTGTTTAAAAGTTTAGTACTGGTGGAGTACAAAAGCTGTGTTACAATACTATTTTTCTATTATATATCTTGCATTGGGGAACTGAAGCTCAAATCAAATGCCATAATCTACTTAAGCTTTTTCCTGGTCTCTCTCTACTACTGCTCCCAAATTACCTTTTATTCTGTATACGCTTAATCTGTGTACGAGCCATCTCTTCTGATGGAATGAATACAAGTTCTTTGAGGGCAGGGATAGTCTCTATTTTTTTCTCCCCCAAATGTGTCCCAAGCACCTAATACATAACAGGCACTGGATACATGCTTGCTGATTATACATTCATTGCTACAGGAGCAATGTGGAATAATGGACTAGCTGAGCTTGGAGTTAAGAAGATCTGGGTTTAAACATTACCTCCGACACTAGCTGTGTGACCCCCGGCAAGTTCCTGGAGCTCTATGACCCTATCTATTAGGTCATATGTGGCTTCTGATCTGTGTTGGTTGAGGGAATTCCTGAAGCTGAGGAAATCACTGATCTTTCATCTGTGATTGCATTGATGTACTGATATAAATAGAAGATGAATGTGAATAAACTAAAACAAATAGTAGGTTCATTGCTTATCAACTTGGTAAAGCCTTATACGCCAAGCCTTGCATTAGGCAGAATAATGGGTATTTTTACACACACACACACGTATGTGTGTACATATATGTATATATAGTTTTATATATATCTCAAATATTCTTTCAAAAATAATTTTTAACATTCTTTTAAAAAAATTGTCAGTTCAAAAACCTCCCTTCCTCTTTCAATGAGAAGGTAAGCAATTTGATATAGATTTTATTTTTGATATATTTTTGATATATTATATATATATATATATATAAATGTAGTCATGTAAAACATAGTTCCATATTAGTCATTTTGTGAAAGAAAACACAAACAAAAAACTCCCAAGAAAAATAAAGTTAAAAAAAGTATTCTTCAATCTGCATTCAGACTCCATCAGTTCTTTCTCAGGAGGTGGACAGTTTTTTCATTATAAGATCATAAGAGTATTTTTTTTGTATTTCTAAAGACTGGCTCACGAAATATATTACAAATCCCTATCCTCTTCACCTGGAATTTACAAAGGAGGAAGTGCTATGAAATCAAAAACCCGCCATCAATAATTTAAGCTTCTTTCCTGATATTTAATTCCTATTCTGAAAGAGAACAGTGAAAATGGGGCAAAACTATCATTATCATACCTATTACCATCACACTATTTTTCCATGTACTTTCTTTCCTAGTCTTTCTAGCCCCTCTTCACAAGGTTCTATTTCAGATCCTTTCGTGATTTTAGCTCCTCAATCTTTTGATTACGTTGCCGAGCATATTAAGTAATGACGGTTTCAGAGAAACCAGGAAGACCTTGATGAACTGACGCAGAGTGAAGTGAGCAGAATCAAGAGAATAATTTCTACCCTTTTTGGGACAGGGTCAAAGTGGGAATTTGTTTTACTTGACTCTGTATCTATTATAAAGGTTTTCTTTTTCTTTTCTCTAATGGGAAGAGAGGAGGGGAGACAGGAGAGAGAGAAGACATGTTTGTTAATTTTAAAAAATTGCAAGGTATAGTGTTATGACATCAGTCTGACTAATGTTAAATAGAACATAACAATTTTCTTTTTATCTCCTACAGGTTATACTTATACATTTCTGCCTCACCACAGGCCACCATGGTGGGTAAGTTCAGCCTTTTTTCTTCAAATACGTACCCTCCCCCCGCCGAATTCTGGGGGAGCTGGAGAGGTTTTTATTGTGTACTGCTATAGTTTTTTCTTAATGTCTTTTTCAAAACAATCACCAACCTCTCAGTCACCTAGGGTCAGAAGCTAGATAATAGCATACTATTACACTGATGATGTGTATTTGCCTTTACCTGTGTAAGAGCACTGACTCTGTTCTCACTGGGAAATAATGGTGGATCTTCTCCAACTTGAAAGTCAAAATACACAGTCTTGTGTGTGAAAGTAGAGAACTCGTTGCTGAAACAAAATTTGTATGCTCCATTTCTGGATGCAGTGAAGGTGAAACTATCATACTGTTTCTTCATTTCTTTGTATAACACCACACCATCAGGATCTTCCAACCGGCAATCTACATCATAATGACCACCAGTAATCACCTACAGAAAGAAAAACACTGAAAAGTTTGGGGCAGAACACAAATTAAAGACATCACCAATTTTCTTGCTGTAATGCTAAAATGAAAGTGCCAGATGCCTTTTAATATGGCAGACAACACTATATTCTAATATTTCTACTGATGGCCTTTACTAAGAAGCAAATTTTGATTTAAAAATAAAAAAGAACAAGTAGAATTGTTCAATAATGAGAAGAGTTCTTTTATGAGGTAAGTTTCCTATAACTAGAGGTATTCAAAAGGAAGCTAGATGACTTTTTTTTTTTTGTGCTACGGAAAGGACTCCTGCCCTGGTGGGAAGTTAAACCAGATGACCTCTAATGTTACCTTCCCACTAACTTGAAGACTAAAGTTTTAGCTAAAAGGAGTAAATGCATAGGAATAACATAAGAAAAGGCCACAAAAGTAAAATGGTGCCACACTGTAGAGTGCCTTGAATGCTAGTCAAAGCAGCCTGCAATTTACCTGATAGACAGCAAGCAATCTGATACAGGTTATACATATACAATCATGTTAAACATACTTCCATTATTAGTCATATTGTGAAAGAAGAAATCAGTACAAAAGAGAAAAACCACGAGAAAGAAAAAACAAAAACCAAAGTAAAAATATCATGCTTCTACCTGCATTCAGACTCCATAGTTCTTTCTCTGGACGTGGATAGCATTTTCCACACGAGTCTTTTGGAACTGTTCTGTTCTACTACATTGTTGAGAACAGCTAAGTCCATCAGTTGATAACAGCACAGCACTGCTGTTATGTGTACAATGTTCTGGTTCTGCTCACTATACTCAGCATCAGTTTATATAAATCAAATCCACCTGCTTATAAATTCTTATAGCACAATAGTAGTATTAACTATTACGTTAATATACCACAATGTTCAGTCATTCTTCAGTTGATGGGCATCCTCTCAATTTCCAATTCTTTTGCTGCCAAAAATATTTTGGTACATTGAGTCCTTCCCTCTTTTTCAATGATTTCTTTGGGAAAGAGACCTAGTTAGTAGTGGTACTGTTGGATTAAAGGGAATACAGTTTTATAGCCCTTTGAGCATAGTTCCAAATTGTTCTCCACAATGGTTGCATCAGTTCACAACTCCACCAACAATGTATCAGTGTTCCAATTTCCCCCACATCTTCTCCCACACTTTCCATTTTTTCTTTTTTTAGGGTGTGAAGCAGCACCCAGCAGCTGTTTTACACTTCTCTGATCACGTGACTTAGAGCACTTCTTTTTCACATGACTATAGAAGCTTTACTTTCTTCATTTGAAAACTGCCTGTTCATACCCTCTGACCATTTATCAATTGGGGAATGACTCATTTTTATACATTTGCCTTAGTCTGCTGTATATTTGAGAAATGGGGATCTTATCAGACTCACTGGCTATAAAAATAACCCCCAGTTTTCTTTCTAATCATCACTGCATTTGTTCTGTTGTGCAAGAGCTTTTTAAAGTGACCACATGATCTATTCTGCATTTCATAATATCCTCTATCTCTTGTCTGGTCATCAGTTCTTTCCTTCTCCGTAGGTCTGACAGGTAAATCATCCCTTTCTCTCCTACTCTGCTTATGGCATCACCCTTTATGTCTCAATCATGTACCCATTTTGATTGTTATCTTGGCAGAGTATGTGAGATGTTGGTCTATACCTAGTTTCTGTTATACCATTTTTCAGTGTTCCTAGCAGTTTTTGTCAAACAGTGAGTTTTTATTTCAAAAGCTGGAGTCTTTAGGTTTATTAAACAATAGATTTCTATAGTCATTTACTACTGTGTCTTATGTACATAATCTATTCTACTGATCTACCACTTTATTTCTTAGCCAGTACCAAAAAGTTTTGATGACTGCCACTTTGGTACAGTTTTAGATCTGATATGGTTAGGCCTCCTTCCTTTGAATTTTCTTTTCATTCACTTCCTTGACATTCTTGATATTTTGTTCTTCCAGATGAATTTTATTATTTTTTCTAGCTCAATAAAATAATTTTTTGTAGTTTGGCATACCACTGAATGAGTAAACCAATTTATGTAGAACTGTCATTTTTATTATATTAGTTTGGTCTACCCACGAACAATTGATATTTTCCCAATTGTAAAGATCTGACTTCATGTCAAAAGCATTTTGTGATTGTATTCATAGTTCCTGGGTTTGCAGACTCCCAAATATTTTATAGTATCTGCAGTTATGCTGATGATTTATGTGAGTTTATTTTATATCCTGCAACTTTGCTAAAGTTGTTAATTGTTTCAAGTAGTTTTTTGGTTGATTCTCTATGCACACCATCATATCATCTGCAAAGAGCGATAGTTTTGTTTCCCCATTGCCTATTCTAACATCTTTGATTTCTCTGTTTTTGCTTATTGCTAAAGCTAACATTTCAAGTACAATACTGAATAACAGTGTTGATAATGGGCATCCTCGTGTAATGGATACACTAGAAACATTCCCAGTAAGATCAGGGATCTTAAGATCTGGGAATGGGAACTGGGAATGTTTCTAGTGTATCCATTACAGATAATGCTTGCTGATGCTTTTACATAGATACTGCTTGTCATTTTAAGGGAAAACTCCATCTATTCCTATGCTTTCATGTTTTTTTTTAAAATATAAATGGGTACTGTATTTTGTCAAAAGTCTTTTTCTGCATCTATTGAAATAATCATGATTTTTTGGTTTTGTTATCAATATGGTCAATTATGTTTATAACTTTCCTAATACTGAACCAGCTCTGCATTTCTGGTGTAAATCCCACCTGGTCATACAGTTATTATCCTGGTGATAAACTGCTGTAAATTCTTTGCTAATATTTTACTTAAAATTTTTAAAATCAATATTCATTAGGGAAATTGGTGTATAAATTTCTCTCTTTTGGCTCTTCCTGGTTTAGGTATCAGCCCATATCTATGTCATAAAAGCAATTTGGTAGGGCTCTTTCTTTGCCTATTTTCCCAAATAGTTTATGTAGTATCTGAATTAAGTTATTTAAATGTTTGGCAGAATTCACCTATAAATTCAACTAGCCCTTAGAGATTTTTTCTTAGAGTTCACAGATGGCTTGTTCAATTTCATTTTCTAAAATGGAGTTAAATATTTTATCTCCTCTTCTGTTAATCTGGGTAATTTATATAAAACCAGCTCTAAGTTTTATTCATTAGTTCAACAGTTTTCTTACTTTCAATTTTGTTAATCTCCTTTGATTTTCAGAATTTCTAATTTGGTATTTACTTGAGGATTTTTAATTTGTTCTTTTTCTTAGCTTTTTTTTTTTTTTAGCTGTATACCCAATTCATTTATCTCCTTTTTCTCTATTTTCATTCATATAAGCATTTAAAAATACAAAATTTCCCTTAAGAACTGCTTTGGCTGCATCCCTAAGTTTTGGTATTTTATCTCATTATTGTTCTCTTTGATGAAATTATCAATTATTTCTATGATTTGCTGTTTGATACACTCGCTCTTTAGGATTAGATTATTTAGTTTCCAATTAGTTTTTAGTCCTTTGGTCCTTTATTACACACATTTTTTACTACATGATGATCTGAAAAAGAGGAATTTAATATTTCTGCCTTTCCGAGGTTTTTATGGTCAATTTTGGTGTAGGTGCCATGTACCACTGAGAAAAAGGTATTTTCTTTTCTATTCCCATGAAATTTTCTCCAGAGGTCTATCATATTTAACTTTTTACAAATTCTATTCACCTCAACTCTTGTGGTTAGGTTTATCTAGTTCTGAGAGGTGTCTTGCTAGTATAACTTTACTATCTATTTCTTCCTATAACTCACCTAACTTCTCCTCTAACAATGTGAAGGCTATGCTACTTTGTGCATGTTGAGTATTGATGTATTATTTCATGGTCTATGGTAACCTAGCAAGATGTGGTTTCCTTATCTCTTTTAATTAGATCTATTTTTGTTTTTGCTTTATCTGACTGCTACTCTTGCTTTTGTTTTACTTCAGCTGAAGAATATATTCTGCTCTGGCCTTTAACTTTTACTATGTGTATCTCTCTGCTTCAAATCTTACATTTTTATGGGAGAGTTTGTCCCATTCACATTCAGAGTTATGATTTACTGTGTATTTCCCTCCATCCTATTTCCCCCCATTTATTTTTACTTTTCACTTTCTTTTTACCCTGTCCTTTCCAACCACTGACCCCCTCAATCTGCCCTCCCTTATATCAGTCCTCCCACCCTTTCTTTCTCCTTCTACTTCCCTAATGGTAAGATAAATTTTTACACCCCACTGAATATATATTTTATTCTCTCTTAGAGCCAAATCCAATGAAAGTTGAAGTTAAAACAATGCTCACTCCTCCATTTCCCCCCCTCTACTCTAATAGGTCTTTTGTGCCTCTTCATTTGATGTAATTTACTCTATTCTACCTCCCCCTTTTCTCTTCTCCCATTATAATCCTTTTCTTTATCCCTTAATTTTTTTTAAATCATCACATCAAAATCAACTTATACCCACTCTGGCTATGCATACTCTTTCTAACCGCCCTAATAGAGATACAGTTCTCAGAGTTATAAGTATCACTTTAAAGTTGCCCTCTAATCCTTAATGAAGAAGCTTCTATCTACTCGTGATGGTGACTCCTTGATATTTGACTCGCTTCTTTCTGGCTGCTTGCAGTATTTTCTCCTTGACCTGATAATTCTGGAATTTGCACATTCCTTGGAGTTTTCATTTTGGGATCTCTTTCCCAACATGATGGGAGGATACTTTCAATTACTATTTTACCTTCTGGTTCTAGGATATCAAGGCAGTTTTCCTTGATAATTTCTTGAAAGAGGCTGTCCAGGCTTTTTTTTTTTTTTTTTAAATCATGGCTTTCGGGTAGTTCAGTAATTCTGAAATTGTCTCTTCTGGATCTATTTTCATGGTCACATATTTTCCCAAAGAGGCATTTTACATTTTCTTCTATTTTTACATTTTTAAAATTTTAACTGATGTTTGATGTCTCATAATGTCATTAGTTTTTACTCACCCGATTCTAATTTTTAAGAAATTATTTTCTTCAGTTAGCTGAAGAAAAAAAATCTCCTTTTCCATTTGGCCAACTCTACTTTTAAAAGAGTTGTTTTCCTCAGTCAGTTTTTGTCCTTCCTTTTCCAAGCTGTTGACTCTCTCTTGCATAACTCTCATTTCTTTTTGCAATTTTTCTTCTACCTCTCATCTGATTTTAAAAATTCTTTTTGAGCTCTTCCAAGAAGGCTTTTTGGACTTGAGATCAATTTGGATTCCTCTCTGAGGCTTTGTCCATAGACATTTTGACACTGTTGTTCTGAGTTTATGTTTTGGTCTTCTCTATCACCACAGTAGCTTTCTATCAACAGGGCCCCTTTTCAGCTCAGTTTTTAAAACCTATTTCATGACTTTTAAAGTGGACCTTTGCTCCTGGGACACAGAGGGCACTGTCTCAAGTTTCTTGCACTGGGGGCACAGGGCCTGGTCATTGAAGTTTTGAGCTGGGGTAGCCCAGTCTAGTTGTGTTGGGGTTCTGGGGTGGGCAATTTGCCTTCTGCACTGGGGCTAGAAGTCTCATAGCTGGTCTGCTGAGCCAGGACTGTGTGGCCTTGGTTGCGCTGTGATGTGGCCAAGCACTTCCAATTGGCTTGCCCAGACACCATCTGTGCTCCCCTTTTATCCAAGCGAGAGAAAACTTTACTGAAGATCTTCTAAGTTATCTTAAGCTGGAAAATTGCTCCACTCCATCTTTTTATGAATTCTGTTGTTCCCAAATCCTCTTAGATGCTTGATTTAATGTTGTTTCCAAAGGAAACTGGGGAGAACTCAAGCTACTTCTTGGCTTCTGTTATCTTGGTTCCATCTCCTGCTTTTAAGAAATCTTGCCTGGATGTGTAGCAGACATCTTAAAGTCAATATGTTGAAAATGGAATTTCGTTATCTTTTTCCTAAACCTTTCCCACTCTCTACCTTCCCTAGTTCTGCAGAGGACAATACCATCTTCCCGAGGCCTTTCTGGTTTGTAATCAATCTGTTTCCAAGGCCTGTCAACTTCACCTCTTCAACATGGCTCAAATACAAACCCTTCTCCTAGACTGCCACCACCCTGGTGGAGGCCTTCATGACCTCATGCCTGGCTGACTGCAAAAGTCTGATGGTGGGTCTGCCCATCTCATGTCTCTCTCCACTCCAATCCACCGTCCATTCAGCTGAATAAGTGATTTCCCCAATGTACAGGTAGGGCCATGTCATCCTCCTGCTCAATAAACCCTAGTGGCTTCCTACTATTTTTGGTAACAAAGAAAAAAAATGCTGTTTGGCATTCAAAGTCTTTTATAACTTATCTTCTTCCTACATTTCTAATCTTCTTACATTTTACTTCCCAACACATACTCTTCAATCAACAGTTCAACTGCTTCCATGAATAAGACCCACCATCTCTCTGCTCCAGGCATTTTTTCTGGAATGTTCTTCCTCTTTGACTCCAAGACTACTGACCTCCTTGGCTTCCTTTAAGTTCCAAGGAAAAATCCCACCTTCCTTCCATAGGAAGCCTTCCCCAGCCCCTCTTAATTCCAGTGCCTTCCCGATTGTTTCCTATTTACCCTATATATATAGTTTGCTTTGTTTACATCTGTTTGCCTGAGGTGCTCGGCCCTCCCCCAAATCAGATCCTTACTCCCTGAGGGCAAGAAGTATTTTCTGCTTCTTTTGTACCCCCAGCTTAGCAAAGTGCCTGGGGCATAGTAGGAACTTAGTAAGTGTTTATAGATTGACTGGTAATTCAGTTAGGGTAGAGGGGGTGGGGAAAGGGCATACTGTAAAGAGATCTGGAAATAGACTATTGCAAGAGTCCAAGGTGTGAATGATATCAGTAAGGTGTAGGCAGGGGAAGAAGAAATGCTGTAGGATTTGGTGAAGGATTGAATGAGAAGTGAGGAAGAGGAAAGAGTCTAAAAATCCCCCCAGGAAGGTATCAAATAGGGGAGATTCAATAAGTAATGGAAATACTGACAGAAATAATTAAAATCAGATAAGGTAGGTTTTGAGGGAAGAAAAGCTTGGTTTTAGGTATGTTTGAGTGAAATGTCAAGGTGGAAATGCTGGTTTAGAGTTTAGGAATGATATCAGGACCAGAATTTCAGAGTAACATATCAAGGTTGAAGCCTACATCAGATTGCTAAGAAAGAGTAAAGTTAGGAGAGAAGATAATGCCAGACGAAGTCTGAGGAACACTCACCTTATAGGATAAAGAAGACAGAGGGATCTCTAAAGCAAAGGAAGAAGACAGTACACGGAAAATGGTTACTCACCTTATCAAAAGAGAGAAAAAAGGCCTTTGGAATTAAAGGTAAGAATAAGAAGGTCTTAATTGCCCTTGGAAATACTTTCCACAGAGCGGCAGGAAGCTAAAAGCTAAATTACCAAGTCCTAGAAGAGGTGGAAAGAGATGACATCAAGGGGACAGGTGGGGAACTTAGCTTTAGTCCGTATGAGGAGCTCCCTTCTTCTGAGACAGGAGAGAAGAAAAGAACTGGCAGTAATTTTAAAAGTTATAATAAGAAACTGGTCAAGATGAATAGACTGGAATCCATCGACTCAAAAAAAGGGACCACTGAGGTCATCCTGTACAACACACACCAGAACAAAAACTCTCTAACATATCCAAAGGTTAGTTGCTTATTACACACTTGGAAGGTCATTACCTACTGCAGTAGGCACTTTTTTCTTGTATCAATGCTCAATCTGTTTCCCAGGAACTTCCTCTCATTGTTCTTACTTGTGAGGAAAAAAATATAATCTCTCTTTTACATGATAGTTTTTGAAATTCTTGAAGACAGCTATCATGTCTCTTAAATCTTTTTTTTTTCAGGCTAAATATTCCTATGTCCTTTAACCAATTTTTATAGAGCATAATCTCAAGGCTCTACATCTTCCTGATGTCCTTAGCAGATAAAGAGATTAGGTCAAGTGCCAATTTGTGAGGAACTTCAGCAAGGTGTTGTATTAAACCATGGGCTGTTAAGTGAAAAGTGGACCAAGGAAATAAGGCTTAGGAAGTAAGAGTGAAATGCTGCTGGGCAGCAGTGAGGATCAACTTGATGTCATGCCTTTTTTCAGCAGCTCAGGAACAGAAGCAGAAAAACTGGCTAGCAGGATTACTCAAGCTTGAGGATTAATAGGTTCTCAGGACTAATGAAGGCATCAAGGAGGTTAGAAAATGTAGCATAATAGTTACTGAATCAATTATTAATTCCTATCAGAAATATATAAGAATGAAAGCAAAGCATAAAGGCTTCATTGGAGGCAACAGCGATGGGTGCCGATATCTGTATAACACTTTTAAGGTTTGCCGTGTACTTATACACATTATGCAAATGGAAGCGACCTCCTCATTCTGAGGGTCCCCTACAACCACTAGACTTGAAGGTCGCCCATGCCTGTCCTTCCTATGAGACTTGTTCATATTTTCCCAAAAAGTTTACTACAGTGGGTTTACGGTTTACTTAAAAGTACTGGAGGCCTTTATTGCTTTCTCCCAAGTAGGATTCAGGAGCATTCTGGCTTCCCTTTCTCTGTAAGTAACTCAAAAAATGCAAGCAGCCTGCAAATAGATAAAAACCATGCTACCTCTAGCCTGCGCCAATTTCTCCCTGTCTGGAAAGGCAGAGGCTGTGGGAGAAAAGCAGCCGCGCCAATGCAGAATGGAGCAAGGCTGCCAAGATCTGGAAAGCGCTGTAGAGTAGAGAGAAGGCTGGAGCTGCAAGCAGGAGAAACTTGGGTTCTGATCTCACCTGTGACACTTAGTTGTGTGACCATGAGCAAGTTAACTAAAGCTACAGGTTTATTTGTTCACTTGTAAAATAGGGGTAATACCACCCACAGAATTTACTTCACGGATTGTTCAGAGACCAAATGAGATAGCACATGTGAAATGCTTTATAAACAAATCATGACAGAGCCATTTCAAACGCTACTAGCAGGGGTGTGTTATCTTTAGGCAAATGACAGCCAACAAGCATTTGTTAAGGGCCTAACGTGAAAGCACCAGGGATTCAAAGATGGCACCTTTCCCTGCCCACAAGGAGCTCACTTTCTAATGCGGAAGTAAGTATGTAAATATCTACCTAAGTACAAGATGTAACCATGAGGGGGCTCCTGTAAAGGGGGGATCAGAGTTGTGTTCTTGGCGAGGCAACTGGGGTGACTCGCTGAGGGCCACCCATCTAATACGCGTCAAGCGTCTGAGGCTGCATTTGAACCCAGGTCCTCCTGACTCCAGGGCTGTGTGACCCTGGGCAAGTCACTTCCTTCTCTTAGTTTCAATGTCCACATCCGTAAAATGGGGATAACAGCACTCACCTCATAGGGTTGTTGTGCGTATCAAATGACATAACATATGTAAAGTACTTTGTTACATCTGTTCTATGATACTCCACTGGTATTATTATTTAGCAGATTTTGAACACAATGAGGAGGCGGTTGTTAAAACTTTGAGGTTTCTGTCATTTGGAGACCAAGCGGCGCATCTTCTGTATCTTGATAATAAAAATGCTCAATAGTTTAAGTTGCCAGCGTCGACTCCCAAGGCACGAGCCCCTTGAGAAACCCCCGCTGTGCCACTATGGGCTGACAACGATCCATCGAGGCATTTTTTGAGCCTCTTAGGAATCCACTGAGTCTGTTTGTCTCTAGTCTCCATAGGAGCACCACAACATCCTCTGAAATCAGGACATATCGCGTCAAAGCCTCCAGCCTTTCCCCTTTTAAGTGAAAGCGCTACACACATCGCTGCTTAATCTCCTTTATACATAAGGATGGGAAGCCACAGTTTTTGATATACTTTATAAAACTCTAAAATGGTAATTCTTTAAAAGCAAGGCTACCAACCTAAAGTCATCCGCTTACAAGCCCGTGACCTGAACACTTTACCAGACAGGCACTTATCATACAAAGAAGCCTCTTCCTACAGTGTTGGCACAGAAAGACCAATGGACTTCATTCTGGTTACATCTCACTGCAATGATGCGAAATGAAAAATTATAAAACCAAATAGATGTTCATTACTGTTTTAAGTTACTCGGGGGAAAAGATGGGTAACAACACGAAGGGAAAGTGTTGATGTCTAATTCTCAAATAGAAAAAACTTTCAAAGGGTTATTCAATCAGCTATCTCTAGTTAGAGGCAGAGTCAGCATCCATACCACCCAAACTTAACTCTATTGCACTAAAATGTCTTCATCACTTGAGGTTTACAAAATGAAAAGTATTTCCTGCCCCTCTTCTGGCAAACCACTTAAATGGCTATTAATGAAATAAGTTGGAAACTTGAGGAAACCCCAAGAATGAATCTGCCTTGTTAAATGGAGTTAAGGTTAAACAAAACTGTAGGAAGGAGGCGCGGGCCTGGCCAATCAGCTACCTAGAACAGAAGGTGCAGTGGCCTCTGTTAACTTAATTAAAAAAAAAAATACCCATATTTCAATATAATGTGTTTCTTTTGTCATCCTATGTGTTTGGTTTTATGCATTTAAAAACATGCTTCTGAGAAGGGGACCACAGGCTTTAGCAAAATCTCACGGTCCATGAGTTTAAAATATCAGCTAAAACACTGCTCCCAGCGATTGGTCTTTTCCAGTCCCTCTTGATGCTGGCACTGGATGCACAGAGGACTCTCGAGCTGCCCCCTGTAAGAGACTGCAGGCTCCTCCAGGGCAGGGGCTCCTTTGGGCATCCTTGGCATCCATCCCAGGAGCTCTTCACAGCCACAAGGAGCAGATGCTCAAAATGCTCTATAACTTTGGGAATCCCCCCTCCCTCCACTCTTCCAATTTAGGTGCCACAATCGGCATTCACAGAACATTGACTCCGTGCTGGGCACGCCCTGGGAGGCAGCTACCTTAATTACCCCCACTATACATTTGGGGGAAATGAGAGAAACCCAAGGAGAGCTGACTGGCGGGGGTCTGAGGGCGCGTCTACCTGGACCTCATGACAATGACCACTTACATTCCTATAATAACAAGGCGCTTACTCTGTGCCAGGCGCCCAGTGCTCTGTAACCATGATTTTACTTGATGGTCAAACAAGGGGGGGCTCTTAGTATCCCAGTCTTACAAATAAGGGAGTCGATCAGGGCACTTTCCCAGGGTCAGGGTGGGTGGGGCAGCGGATGGAGGTGCCAGCCCTTCCCAAGTTCAATTCTGGCTGTAAATCTGCCTGACCCTGGGCACATCACTTTACCCCGCTTGCCTCAGTTTCCTCGTCTGTAAAATGGACTGGAGAAGGAAACGGCTAACCCCTCCGGCATCTGTGCCAAGAAAACCCCCAGAGAGGTCACAGAGCTCGGAACGACCTCCTAGTCTGTACAGTTTTTGGTAAGGTCCCCCTCCCCCCATTAGACTGTGAGCTCCCCGAGGGCACAGACTCTTGCCTTTCTTCGTTTCCCCAGCGATGAGCACACAGTAGGCAATTAATAAAAGGTTACTGACTGAGATCCAGGATCAGGTCTAGGACCGACACATCCACTACTCCCCCCCCCCCCCACTCACTCTAATCTTCCCCTCCTTATACCGCAGGTGCCTGACGGATGCAGGCAGGGTGGATCCGCATTCCATCCAGATCCGCTCCCTCCCTCCCGAGGCGCACACCCGATCCCGACTCGGGTTCCCCCCCACCCCGCCCCTTTAGAGGCAGGGCTCCCTGGGGACGGCGGCGGTACCTGGAACTCGAGGGTGCACTTGGTGCCCTGGGTGATGTCCTCGTAGAAGCACTGCTTGGCGTTGTCGGGCAGCTCGAAGGTGATCTCCGAGCAGCGGCCGGGCCCCAGAGCCAGCGCCAGCAGCAGGAGCGCGGCCGCCCACGCCGACCCCGGCCGAAGCATGTCCCGGGCTGGGGGCGGCCGGAGGACGACGGCGAAGGGGCTCAGCGGGACACACACACACACACACACACACACACACACACACAGAGGGCCGAGGGGGCCCGGCCCCGGCCTGCCCGCTCCCCCGACGGCTCAGCCCTGCGCGGAAGGCCAGGAGGCTTCGCCGAGCCCCGGCGGCGGCGGAGGGCAGGGCAGGGCCGGTCGCCCGGGCAAACGGCTCCGCGAGGTGCGAGCCGGCGGCGGACGGGGGGAGGGGGGAGGGAGGAGCGGCGCGCGGCCTGGTGGGGGAGGGGAAGAGAGCCCGACACTGAGGAGGTGAGGGGGCAGGTGAGGGAGGGGACAGGGAGGGGGCGAAGCTTCCGCGGCTGCGGCGGTGGCGGAGACGACGGGTGCGAAAGAGACCGGAAACTGCAGGAAGTGAGCGAAATTACCGAAGGAAAGGGGCGGGGGAACGCCTCCAACGACCCGGATATAATCCAATCAGCCCGCTCGGACCGAGCAGGCCGAGTGCCTACGTGGAGGGCCCGCGAGCTTAGTGAAGCTCTCGGGGGCGGGGCAGGGGAGGGGACGTGGGTGCACGCGCCTCCCGGGAGGCGGGACTGACGGGAGGAGACGCGCGCGTGCACCTGCCGGGGGCGGAGGGGGAGGTACTGGGTGCGCGTTCCGCCTAGGAGGCGGGGCGGGGCTGGAGGAAGGGGCGGGGCTGGGACACCTGCCGCGCTGGCGCTGAGCGCGAGACCTTAGTGCACGCGCGGAAAGCAGCAGGGGGCGCGAGAGAAAGCAAAGCGGCCGCGCCCCGAGCCGGGAGCTGTAAAGCTGAGAATGCGCAGTACGGACGCGAGATAAGATTGAATTTTTAAAAGAGACAAAAACTAGCGTTTATAAGAAGGGAAAATATATGCCGATTCTGCGCAGAAGCGTAATTAGGCTCCTACTTTGTGCCAGGCATTATTACGCCAAAGGCGGTGGTAGAAGGTTTGCCGCAAACACCGCAGACAGGACGCCAAAAGTTGTGATACTCGAGGTGCTGGTGCTGGTGGTGCTGGTGTTGGTGGTGCTGGTGGTGGTTCTGGTGCTGGTGCTGGTGGTGCTGGTGTTGGTGGTGCTGGTGCTGGTGGTGCTGGTGGTGCTGGAGGTGGTGCTGGTGCTGGTGGTGGTTCTGGTGCTGGTGGTGGTTCTGGTGCTGGTGGTGCTGGTGCTGGTGGTGCTGGTGCTGGTCCTGGTGCTGGTGGTTCAGTCGTGACCTGCTTTGCGTGAGTAGCCCCGTTGGGGTTTTCTTGGCAGAGATTCCGGAATAGTTTCATATTTCTTTCTCGGGCTCGTTTTACAGCTTAGGAAACTGAGGCAAACAGGGTTAGGTGACGTGCTCAGGGTCACGCGGCTAGTTCAGTGTGAGAACGGATTTGACGCATCTTCCCCCCTCCAGACCCAGTGTGAGCCACCCGGCTTCTCCTTATATACAAGAGAAAATAAACTGTGATCTTAGAGGGGTGACAGAGGGCAGAAAAGCCCCCAAGTGCTTCCCCTACCCGGGAGAACCTTCCCTTTATTTTGCACACGTCTTGTATGTTCATAATTATTCACATGCTGTCTCCCCCTTAGAATGTAAGATATAAACTAGGGAGTCAAGGGAAGGAAAGCACCTGGAAAGGCCCCCTGCTGAGGGCAGGCATCTTTCCGCCTCCCTTCCCGCTGCTAGAGCCTTCTAGCTCCGAGATTACTTTCTAGCGCAGTGGTTCTCAACCTGTGGGTCACAGCCCCTTTGGGGGTAGCCTAAGACCGTCGGAAAACACGTATTTCCGTTGGTTTTAGGAACCGAGACCCCGCTCCTCTATCCGTCTCCAGGTAGGTCCGCCCATATGCAAATGCCACCACATACCAGTATTAAAGGGTCGCGGCATTAGGAAGGTTGAGAACCGCTACTCTAGAGTCTAGACTGAGATATCTTGCATTCTAATGGGGAGACAGCCAGAGCATAATTGTGTGCTTCCTGTATGCAAAGTAGTCTCGCTGGGAAGGAAGCGCTTGGGGGCTTTTCTCAGTCCCTCTCCAGCTAGTACCTCCTCTTTGAGATTACCTTCCATTCTTCTGTATGTATCTTGCTCTGATGGAGTGCAGTTAATCCCCGGGGTCTCTACCTGTCATGTTGAACTTCCTCTCCAGTGAATAAGAAAAGAAAGTGGGAGACAAATAAAAAGGATGAATGAAAAAGCATTGATTAAGTGTGCAAAGTCTCATCAGTTAGGAGAGAGCATAGAGATGAGATCTTGAATGCTGGGGACCTGGTTTGGGTTTGTGCCACTCAAATAGTATAGTTTTGGAGGAGAGACGGCCCAGGGTATAGTTTGGGGGGCACACCCATGGATGAAGAGTCATCAAAGGAGGCTGAGACTGGGCAGGCTGGTAGGAGGAAAGCAAAAAAGGAGTAATGTCATGAAAACCCAAGAGAGTGATTGAAGGTTTCTCCCTATACAAGACTCCCTATGACAAAGGACAGGTCTGTACATTCCTGTATTTTATCAGAGCCCCCAAATGTTTGTCTGATGACTTTTTAAAAACCCGTACAAACCATATGGCCCTTGTTTTCCAGATCCTGCTTGTGTGTGTGTGTGACTATGTCCTAATAAATATGGATAATGAATCCTGTGAAGTAGTCCTCATTTATTTCATTCTGTACTATTTGAAGTTATAATTATGTAAAACATGGTCATTGTTTTCAACCCAATGGAAATAAGCAGCGCAAGTTTGAATAATTCAACTACTGCGAAGAATCATTATTTGTGCAAATAGGGACCCACCTGTAGGCAGGCATATAACAGAATTTGTAATGATTTTTAACTATATTCTTTTGAAAATTCAATTTCACTTTATTTCCAGCTCCAGATTCTCTCCCTTCCTCTTGCCTCTAAGCCCTATTAATAGAGCAAGAAAAATAAAATCTGTTACAAACATGTACAGTCAAGCAAAACAAATTTGTACATTAGCGATTTCCAAAAAATCTCCATATGCCTCCAATTGCTTTCTGAGTTCTCCACTTTTCTGTCTGGGGTTGAGTAGCGTGTTTCATTATTACTTCTCTGGAACTGTGGTTGGTCCTTGTTTTAGATAAATTCGTCATTTTGATCTTACGTGTTGAGATAATTTATATGACTACATCTAAGATATACATGGACATACAAGTAGAATTACACATTTGAAAACTTAAAAAAAATACCATTTTGATAAAAGAACTTGGTGTAAGCAGAACCAGCCCTCTCTTATAGGTGAAGTCAAGAGTCACCTACTTTTATTGTTCCCAGCTCATACAGACACGAGACTTCATCAACAAGTCATCAAGAAGCGACCTCCAGTTAAGACAGTAACGTGAAAAGGTTTTTACTGTGGGAAGCTTGGCTAACAAACTCCTTGTCAACAATCTAAAAGGGTGCCAGATAAGAGCAACAGGAAATATCAAGTATGTTCCTCGGTCCAATCCAGGGCTGACTGAGAAAAGCCAGATGCCTGGTGGGTACTCCTGGAGGACCCCAGAAGCCTGTAAAAAGGACCCACTTGGTGATTATGTAGGGAAAAAGAGATGGAGGCAGGGCCAAGACCAGTGCCCCACTTGCCCCCCCCCCCCCGAAGATTGAGGGAGAAGCCAAGAATTGTAGCAGAGGGCAGAGTCCCTGGCCCTGGCCAAGACTTTGAAAGCTGCCAGGGAGGAGGACCAAGAACCAGTCATCCCATCCAGGACTGTAGAAAGGCACTCATAGTTGAATCCAGACTGTATCAGGGACAGGACCATCTAGGGTATGGGAGCTGCTACATGGAGCTGTCCTATTCTGCTGCGACCCCATTTTCTGCCCTTTCTCCATCTTCTTTTCTGTTCTTGGCCAGGTACTGATCCCCCATTCCCATCTCTGCTAGAGGAATCCTGCTGGGAATTTCTGCCCTAGGCCCACTTCCTCACCTTTGACCAATCCCCTCCAGACTCTGCACTCTGTAGAGCAAACACCACATTCTCCCTGAACCTTCCTATGTGCATTATCTCACCCCAGTTAGTATGATTTCCTTAAAATCTGTTTCAAGGGGATTGTTATTTAATTTCTACTTGTACTCTCAATGGGTTAACATAGCGTTTAACTTGTAGTAAGTATGTAATAATTACTTTTCATTTATTTCATTCATGTTGGAAGCCCCATAAGGCTCAACCCACCAGGCCCTGCCCAAGCTTGCCCCAAGTGTATCCACACATGATAGACTAAATTAGTTTTTAGAAAGATATGTCAGGAAAGGTATAAGGACAGTTGATACAAAACATCCCTACCCCTTACCCACCCCACCCCCTAAATCTGTGACGAGCCTTCCACCAGTACATACAGAGGAAGTTAAGCTCAAACTTAGAAAGCATGCGTTGTAAAAGGCTGAGTCCCAGCTCTTGGTTGTTGGAAGCCCATTTTTCTCTTTTGTGGGTATACTAATGAAGATTCCCTCAGGCAAGGCACAGCTTTTTTGTTTTCTGAAGCTGCCTTTCCTCTGGATATCTAGTTTCTTCTGAGATCCCAGTGTAGACACTGCTACCAACTACTGCTGTTTTGGGGACACCAATGAGGAGTCCAGACAAGGATTCTCTTGGGCTAAGGGGTGTCTAAGGCTCTCCGCCTTCTTTTTCCAGATCCCCACGCTCAGATTTGTTTGGACATCTTATGCAAACCACAGAATATGATCAAGTCTCCTCAACCAATCCAATATATATTTCCCATGCAACATTACTTCATTTCTTCTAATGGCGTTCAAGGATTTCTTGTACCTGGTTTTGTACCTAGTATAAAGCTTTTGGTTGATTGATTCACCAGAGATGACTAGACTTCCATTCACTACTAAACTCCTATCACTGGTAGATTAAATGACTCAGTTGAAATGTTCTCATGTGATGAGGGTTTTATTGGCTGATTTGATTGAGGGACTCAGTGATTCCTCCTCTCCCATATACAGATAAGGAAACAGGCAAAGAGAGGTTCAGTGGCTTTCCCAGGGTCACAGAGCTAGAAAGTGTCCGAGGAAAGATTTAAATACAGATCTCACTGACTCCAAATCTAGCGCTCCATTCCAGGTAACGGCCATTAGAAGTGACTGAGGTTATTTAATGTATTTGTAAATATGAATCAATCCGTATATACATTACAACATTATCGTGTCTTTAAGATAGTTTTATTTCACACATTCAAAATGTGCATCATAGGACCAGAATGTGAAGAAGGTGAAGCTGCTGCTGCTGCTTAGACTCAAGACCGATGTTCCCAAACTGTGAGGACAGAAGGTTAGGTCTCACTACCTGAAGTCATTCCAAGGGAGCCGCTGACTACTCGGAGACATCAGGAGCCACGCTCATCATTCTTCTGTGTTTAGATGTTAACGTTTCCTCTTTTAGACGTTTCTTCTTTCTTTTTTACTTGATAACATAAGATGTTTCTGATTAAATGACCTTAATTCTGAACCTTGAGAAGAATTGGAAACACTTAGTTTCTTACATTCCAAATCTTAGTTTAAAATGCTTTCAAAACTGGAATGTAATTCTTTATGTATTTATATGTATATCTTAAATAAACCTGGTTCTGTTAAAAAAAGGCAGTTTCATTTCTATAGAGGGTGTTATTTCAGCCATCCTTTTCACCCTTATACATTATGACAAGCTGGGCTCAGTTTAGAGCTTTTAAAACCAAGATGAGTCTTAAAATTTAAACCTGAGATAGTTAGCAAAATTTCTTACACATAAGAATAATTTAATCTTCACAACTCGGAGGCAAATAGTGCAAGTATTATTCACATTTTATAAAGCAGACTCAAAGATAGTCTATGTGTCTTACCTAGAGAGGGGTGGTAGGGGTTAGGGTGGGATGGATCAGGAACTGTAGAGCCTGAATGTGAACCTTGGTCTTCTGACTTAATCTTTCTTGGTTTCAAATGCATCTGTAAAATGAAGGAGTAAAACCTCTAAAACAAGTAAAACCTCTAAAAGACCTCCGAGGTCCCTTCCAGCTCTTAATCCTTCACACTGTGACTTCAAAGCTCAGTGGTGGTAACACTAGACGATAGAGCTTCTCTGTGTCTTGGGCCATAGGTCTAGCCCAGTGGTTCTCAATCTTCCTAATGCCACAACCCTTTAATACAGTTCCTCATGTTGTGGTGACCCCCAATCATAAAGTTATTTTCGTTGCTACTTCATAATGGTACTTTTGCTACTGTTATGAATCATAATGTAAATATCTGATGTGCACAATGTATTTTCATTGTTACAAACTGAATATAACCTACAGGTTGAGAACCACTGGTCTAGGGCCTAAGGGAAAACCGGATAGGAATATGTAAGCCAAAATGAATTTAATGAAAAATCTGTTAGCAGGTGCAAAGGAATATTTTAATATGTCATTATTCCTATCTGTTCCCTTTTTATCCATGTTATGTGTTGGGGGAGGACAAAGGGGAGCTAGTCTCCAAAACTAGCCATCCGAACAAATTTAATGATAGAGTTAGGTGAATTGGCCCACTAATCTGTTTTTCTATGAATTAGTCCTTTTGACAGCACCCAAAAGTTGAACCAACTGAAGTGCAAACTATGTTGTAGACTCATGAGTTATTTCTGTTTTTTTTTTGTTGGATTCTGAGGTTAGGGGGAAATATGCATTTGTGGTATATAGGTGCTGAAATTTTGTTTGCCTAAAGATGAACAGAGGCCTCTAGAAAGAGGTAATGGCCAAGAGGATGATGTAATGATAGTAATAATTCACATTCATATAGTATATAACAGTGCTTACTACTCTGGTCTCCTCTACCCAAAGGTCAAGTGGGTTACATTTCACCCTGCTCCCCCTTCTTGCCTGCCGCCCTCCCCCCCAGTGTTCTCTGATAGCCGTAAGGGGGATTGGGTATCTAGGTTTATGTCATTGACTCCAGTCTTTGTGATTGTTGTTCCCTCTTTTGGGGGTCCCCTTCAGCCCAGTTCCATTAACTAGTCAATAGTCAGATTAGTTCTTATAAAGGCGTATTTATTTTAAAGCAGTAGCAAGAATAAACAAGCAAACATTCTCCTAACACCTGGGAACATGTTCTCCACCACCCCTAACTCATACTCTGGACAGGAGGAGGGGATCAGGTTCCCAGTTTAACTCATTTCCTATTTAGCACAGTCCCAACTTCCAGGTCCAAAGCCCACCTTGGCTTCCCTGCTGACTGCGCCATCCATCCTGGAATCCTGCCTCTAATATTTCCCTGGCTCGATTCTGGATCCAGTGGGGGCTCTACCCTTGATACTTAGAACCAATGAGAACAAACCCAACAGGGCAAAACATGAATTTGAATTCTGTCTCCTACTCTTACTAATGGTACACTAGTTTTAAAACTCGTCACAACCTTTTCCCTTTTTACCTTTCCAGTCTTACACACTTAATTTTACTTTACACTCTGTGAGCTAGTGGCAGTGGCCGTCTTGCTGTTCTTCACACACAAAACACTCCATTTTTCTGCTTACAGCCTTTTCACTGGCCGTCCTCACACCTAAAATGCTCTCCTTCCTCATTTCCCTCTCGTTGATTCTCTGTCTTCTTTTAATACTTACCTCAAATCTCACCTGTTTCAGTGGACTTTTCCTTATCCCTCTCAACTCCCAGTTTTTTTTTCCTCTGAGTTTGCCTCTAATTTATACTGTGTATATCTTTTTAAAAATTAAGTTTTTCATTTGTCTGGTATTTATTTTTTTTCTTTCTCCTCCCTCCCCTTATTTCCTGACAAAGAAAAACAAAACCAGGGTAAACAAATAAATATAGTTAAGCAAAATAAATTTCCATCTTGATCTTTTACATCATTCTGCCAATTAAGGCCCTCACCTCTCTGTCATGAGGTGGGTTACTACCCAGTCTTCATTATCAGTCCTCTAGAATTGTGGGTGGTCATTTCATTGATCAAAATTCTCAAGTCTTTAAAATGTTGTTATTATTGTTCAAGTTGTTTCTGTGCATTGCACTCTGCATCAGTTCGTATAAGTCCAAATTTCTAGGAAAATATTGTTCTTTTCTTACATCACAATAGTATTCTGTTACATTCATATACCATAGTTTGTCCACCCATTCTCCAATTGTTGGACACCCTCTTAGATCCTTGTCACTAAAAAAAATTTAGCTATAAATTTTTTTTTGCGCATAAAGGACTTTTTAATCTTTCTTTGAGCTCTTTTTTTTGGGGGGGGGGTATGGACCTAGTAATAATATCACTGGGTAAAAAGGCATACACAATATGTAGACTTTTTGGATGTGGTTCCAAATTGCTTTCCAGAATGGCTGAACCATTTCCCATCTCTGCCAACAGTACATCAACATGCTGATTTTTCCCAGAGCCCCTTCAATATTTGCCATTTTCCTTTTTTTCTCAGCTTCACCAATCTGAATCAAGGTTAAGGTAGAATCTTAGAACTGCTTTAGTTTTCATTTCTCTAATTTTCCATCATTTGGAGCATTTAAAAAATATAACTATTGATAGTTTGGATGTCTTCCTTTGGAGAATTGCCTGTTCAAATCCTTTGATTATTTATCAATTGGGGAATGATTTTAATTTGAATCAGATCTTGGAAATGTTCCTTTACCAGAGACATTTGCTGGAAAATGTTTTACCCAGTTAATAATTTCTGTTCAAATTATATGGGTTTTACTGTAATTAAAATTGTCCATTTGTATAATATTTTTTCTTTTTTCTGAGATCATGATTGCTAACTCTGCCCTTTTTTACTTGAGTGGTAGCATAATAGATTCTGCTCCTGTGCCTTATTTTAATTAAACTTTGTGTGTCTCTTGTAAACATGACATTGTTGGATTCTGGTTTCTAATCCTTTCTGCTACCTCCTTCCATTTTATAGGTAAATTCATCCCATTACATACACATCCCATCACACTTACGATTTCTAACTGTATATTTCCCTACATGCTGTTCTATTTCTCTTTTTTTTCGCTGTACTCTCCTCAAAAGTTCTAGTTCTGACTAGTGCCTCCCTTAATCTACCTTCCCTATCACACTCCTCCCTGCACCCCAACCTTCCTTCTCTTAGATCCTTCCCCTCCTGCTTCCCTGTTGGGTAAGATGAATTTCTAAACCTGACTGTGAGAAGCGAGTGAGGTCTATTTTCCCCTCCATTGTAAAAACTCTTCCTTGTGAGCCTCTTTTATGTGAGGTAATTTTCCCTGTTCTTTCTCTCCCCCCTTTTCCTAGTCCATCTCTCTTTCTCACCCTTCCATTCTATTTCCCCTCCCCCCATTCTTTTGAGACCACCCCAACATAATAAATATACTCACACTCATGCCCTCTAATTAGACTCCTTTCAGTTCCCCTAATAAAGTTTTTAGGGGTTATTTGCATCATCTTCCCTTATAGAAATGTAAATAGTTTCACCTTCTTAAGTTCCTTAGGATTTCTCAAAAATCTTTGCCTTTTATTCTTCTCTGAGTCTTGGGTTTAAATGTCAAATTTTCTATTCATCTCTTTAGTCTTTTTATCAGGAATGCCCCAAAGTCCTCTAGTTCACTAAATATCTGTTATTCGTCTCTGCCCCCCATATTTGTATAATAGAAGGAACTTAGTAGCATCCCCCCTTTTTTCTTTTTTTTACTATTTTTGCAAACATTTTGTGTGATATTGAAATTAATTGTTCTTTGAATGTCTGATAGAATTCATTTGTGGATCTCTCTGGTCTTGTGGGTTTTCTTTTTGTTTGTAAGTTTATTTATGGCTTGTTTGTTTTTCTGTGATTTGGTTGTTTAAAATCTTAATCCATGATTCCTACCTCCAATCTTAGGGGTTGTTTTGCTTATGATAAATTTCACCTTCAATCTATTTACCTTCTTATTACAACATGCCCCCTGCCCTTTCTCTTTCCACATTTTCTCTTCTTTTTCTTTTGAGTTGAACCATCTCTGTACCAAACTATTTATGTGTGCATATTTCTTGTTATCTTTTATGATTTCAAATGGAAGCGAGGTTCAAGAAATCCCTTAACTCATCCTTGAGACCACAGATTCCCCACCCCTGCCTTAATCCGTTCCATCCTTGGAAATGACTTTGCTCTCACATCTTGATTATGTGGAATAATGTTTGCCTCACCTTCCTCCTGTTCTCTTCCTATTGTATCCTTCTCTTCCTCCCGTTCTTTTCTTCTTTCAGGATCATTGAAACATAACAAAGTGATTCCTGAGGATGTTGGTTTCTGAAAGGGCCCTTATACCACTGCTGCATTAAAATGGAAAAAGTACATCTTTATAAAATCCCTTCCAATTGTTCTGTTGTATTTACCTCTTTATGTTTCTCTTGATTCATTTGTAATTAAAAAAATTCTTTTACCTATCTTTGCTCTTTTCATCAGGAATGCTGAAAAGTCTTCTCTTTCATTGACTACACATTTTTACTCCTGGGGGGTTACATTCAGTTTTGCTGTGTTAATTATTATAAGTCTTTTGGAATATTTCATTGCACACTCTACGTTTGTTTCTAGAGGCAGCTGCTAAATCTTGTCTGATCCTCATCGTGGCTCTTCAATCCTTGAACTCTTTCTTTCAGGCTATTTGCAGCATTTTTCCCGCTTTGACTTAAACGTTTTGGATTTTGTCTGTATATTCCTGGGAGTTTTTATTGTGGAATTTCTTTCAGGAGGTGATTGGGGAAATTCTTTCTGTTTCCATTTTGCTGCTTGGTTCTAATATCTGGGCAGTTTTCTTTCATGATTTCTTTAGTTAGATCTAGATTAGTTTGAGATATCTTTAGATATCTAGACTCTTACTCTGATCATGGCTTTCAGGGGGTCCGTTGATTCTTAAAAATGATCTATTCTTGATTTGTTTTTCAGGTGAGTTGATTTTGATGAAAGATGCCTGACATTTCTTTCCATTTTTCCAGTCTTTTCACTTTGTTTCAATATTTTTTTCCTTGATTATTCCATTGTAGGCTTCAGATTGGGTTGGAAGCTGGTACTGAGACCCTGCTTGGCTCTGGAGTCCAAGCCAAAGCCGCTGCTTGGTTTGAAACTTTTGCCTTTCATCTGGCACATAGTCTAAGACCTGGGACTACTCCTTACCCTGGAGGGTCGCCCCTAGTCACAGATACCTTCTTCAATTTCCTTTTAATCCGCAACCTGGAACTGAGTAATGAAGGCAAAACTTCCAGTTTGTATCTTTTTTTGTGCCCTGGACAAGATTGGACCCTTCTCTGCTAGTTTTGGGACCTCTTCTTGTTCTGGGACATAGCTTTTCCCTGTACGTGGATGCTCTACACCTGCTGTTTCTGGCTAGATTCCATGCCCAGTATCTGCAGGCCGCTCTGTCTTTCTCCTCATGCCAGCCTGGGCTGGAAAAATGACTTCCAGTGATTTTTTTCTTGGCATTCCCCAATCAAGATTTAGTCTGCTGCGCTTTCCAGCTCTGTCTGGAGGATTTGTGGGGCGGATTTCACTACACTTCTTCACGTCTAGGCAAGCCGTTGGCTCTTTGTTGGCCTGAATTTCTTCATCTGTGAAATGAGGCTACTAATGGCACCTGTCTCCCTGGGTTATTGTAAGGATTGAATGACATGTTTGTAAAGCACTTTGCAAAACTTAAAACTCTGTGTAAATGATATTATGATATTTTAAAAAATTATTATTAAAAACAATAAGTTAGGTTATTTGCTGGTATGCGGCCAAGCTGGAGACTAAGTTCTTTCCACTTAATTTCTTTGGACTCAGATTTCTTTGGCCTGTAGAAAGTTGTTGGGACTTAGTTGTTACCTAAGGTTCCTTCTAGATCTAAATCTATAAACACAGGACATTTTCATTCTGGAGAGAGATAGAGCAGCGTTCTTATGTGAATGGGAAGAGAGGGAATTTTATATTTCAGAATAAGAGACCAGGAAAGTCATTGGGTTAACTTAAGAGAATACCTTTGTAATGGTGGAATTTGGCCTCCTACGTCATACAGCGGGGAGCTACTTCTGGGCGTGGGTGTTGTCCCAGTGGAGACCAAATCACATCATCTAATGCACTGTATTTCATCTATGTTGTGGAGCCGATATCTGCTACATCACTGTCTTTTACTACGTTTTCTTCTTTGTAAATGTATAGTATTAAATATGCCACAAAGGTATGAAAAAGGTTTTGTGGGACGTTGCAAACTTAGACTCATTTAGGATATCGTTTCTATGGGAAAATGTCTGGAGTTCTAAAGCGTGGTCTTTCAGGAGCGCCTCTCACCTACTGTAGTTCTGCTGTCAAAAAGGGGCTTCCTTTCCCTGCCCAGGTGGTAGTTCAGACCAATAAGTTGTTTTAGATATAAGGTATGCTTGTAAATCTAGGGCTCTTGTTTCAGGGGCTACTTGTATTCATAATTTACTTGTCATATTTCATCTAAAAAGGCATCAATAGTTAGGTCACATTTTTAGAGTGCTTTAAGATTTGCATAGGTCACTTCAGGTGTCCTTCTCTGGTGCTCAGGGGACCCACAGGAGGTGCTGACCCCTCTGGGTGCTTCTTGCTGTACTTCACTTGGAGCTTGCTGACCTTTGCCCTGGTCTGAGAGCTGGACTTTCCTGAGCAGAGGCTCTGGGGACTACTGGGCCTGATGGGGCTGTTGGTGGGGGTGGGGTAGAACAGGGGGCAGGGAAAACCATGTCCGCCTTGGAGCCTTCAAGGCCCCTTTCCTATGTTCATTCTCATCATGTCAGAGAGATGGAAGGTGGGAGAGGTCAAGGCTGTGCAGGGCCATCAAAGGAGAAGAATCTCTAGGCCTCAGGGTACCAATTAGAGCCTGTTATTGGGAAGCAATAGGAAAATGAGTCTTCCTCTCCTTCAGTTTATGATTCGATTTCCTCTTCTTATTGTTCTTATGTCTCTTCATTATCCAGGAGTAAAAATTGGCCAGCCAGAAGCATCTGCTTCTTAAAGGAAATTATGAAGGTAGTGACCGTTCTTTGGTAGACCGATACCAGAGGGACGCAGTCCAGAAGAGGGCTCACATTTGTAATGTGGAACTGGCGGTCCACAGGGGAAGATTCTCTGCCCCAAAGTGTATCCATCACTGATTGGATACTGGGATCATTCTGAGAGAATGCTCTGAGGAAACTGAAGAATTGTGAATGTCCCAACCCCTCAAGGGAAGCCGACCAGCGCCCGTGATTCACTTATAGGATGATCACGCCGACGGTGACTGCCAATATTTGGTATTGTGCAGTGTTTCCTTACTTGGAGATCCTTAGAGAACATGCTCATCACGGGGTAAAGAGGGCTTTAATTCTCAATTAAAAAGCCAAAACAAAACAACTAGCAAATAAAAAAAGAAATACCGATCATGACTGAGGCCCAAATAAGGAAAGTGGGAATCTAAACCAGAAAGATGAGATCATCCTTAGCATTTAGGATGACCGGGGCAGAGAGTAAGCGGCCAAGGTAAAGAAGCATCCTAGACATATTGCGCTGGAAATCCCCCCATGGTCCTCTAAGATGGAAAGGTGGGACAGCCTCTGTTCTCAAGGAGTTCCCATTCTAATGGGTAGAACATATTGGAAGATTCCTTCTTCCGTCAAAACGTCTGCTGCTCTCATTTGATTAAACCAGGACAGAGAGATGAGTGAGCTTAGAATGGAACTAACCACTAAGAGAAGAGAAGATAGGAAGTCTATGGCTATATTGGGGCCTGGCCAGAAGAAACTTCACATTTATTTATCTGTAATGTCTGAGAAGACTACAATAGATTCTGTGCCTTAAAGCGTGTTTACCATGAGACCCTTCTCTGACCACATTAAGTAAAGAGGCTGGATTTTGCTGCTTCCTAATACACAAAAATAAGTTTCGCTTCTTCATGTGGCCTATGAGTTTCTAATTCTTTTCCCACTTCAAAGAACTCTATCCCTGAGACCTATGGAGTCAAGTATAAACTTAACATTTTACTTTATAAGAAACTTTTAGACCCAAATCTGTAAAAAAAGACTCATTGGCTTTCAGGTCCAGGATTGGAGGGAACATTTTTCAGGTAAACCAGAGACTGATCAGTCGTAGAAAATCAAGGTAAATGATGAATAAGTAATCACTGTAAATCTTTAAAAAAAATAACAGCGAATCCTGGAACATAATAGACAGACAGACACACACAAACATACACACACCCCTATTCCAATGCAAGGGTTTTCTAACTATGTTTCAAACAAATAATAAAGCATGTATGTCTACAAGGGGTATACAAGAAATGAATGATGCTGTCCTTGGCAGGGAATCTAATTCTCCCCTTTTAGTAACTGTTACTAAAATATGTCTCTATATAAGAGGAGTTATCTGGTTTTCTTTCATCATACTTTGGATAAGACCCCCAAGGAGATCCTTAACCTTTTGCTCTTTATTTATTTAATAGTGTATTAATGGTGATTCCCCCCCTTTTTTTTTTGCTTTTTGGAGGGCAGTTGGGGTTAAGTGACTTGCCCAAAGTCACACGGCTAGTTAGTGTGTCAAGTGTCTGAGGCCGGATTTGAATCCAGGTTCTCCTGACTCCTGGGCCACTGTTCTACTCACTGTACCACCTAGCCACCCCAATGGTGATTTTTTTTTAACAGTAACAAATGGGAGTGGAGGATAGGAAATGTTTTTTAAAAAAATACATTTTATTGATTTCTTTTGGTTTTGTGTTGTCTCTCCCCCCAGCAGAGAGCAATCTCTTACGGTAAAGAACAAAAAAAGGAAGGAAAAAAGTTCAGCAAAACTAGTGTATAGAAGCATCTGATGTCCCCTGCCCCTACAAAGTGCTAGAGGAAGGGTCTTCATTAGGCCGGGCTTGATGGTCCTGGTGCCTTTTCCCCCTCTCACATTGACATTGTTGTTGGTTTTCTGGTTCTGGCTGTGTCCATTTGTATGAGTTTTCCCGCTCTACTCTGTATTTATCATGGTTATCATGTATGTCACCACCGTGGTTTTCCATTACATTTATGTATCACAATTTGTTTAGTTATTTCCAGGCAATGGGAATCTGTTTCTGGTTCTTTACTGCCACAAAAAAGTGCTTCCAAAAATGTTTAGTTTCTTTTTGTCGTTGATAAAGGTAATTTTTAGAGGCTTACAAGTCCTATTCATCTTTAGTTTTTTGAGAAAAAGAAAGAAGGAGAAAAAGAAAAAAGGAGAAAAGAAAAAAATTGTAAAGACCTATTTCTTTAGCTATCATAATATCAAACACTAGGGGGCACAATTGATCGAAAAAATCAGAAAAAAGTTCTTTGGTTGTTTTTCCCAAACTTCATTCTCCAGATTTGAATAATTTCCAGTTACTTTGACGAACTCAGAATCACAGAGTCTCAAATCAGAAAGGCTCTTTGGAGCCAATTAGCCCACCCTTATGGGAAGAAGAGTTTGCTCCACAATCTTGCCTACCGAAACATTTCCAAGAAGAGGAACTCACTACATCCTCAGTCCTCCCGTTTCACTTTTGTGCAACTCAAATTATTAGGAAATTTAAAAAACCCACCCTAAAGTAATTAATGTTGAACCTAAGGAGTAGAAATCTAATCACTTTTCAACATGACAGCTCATAAATTATCTCCACCAATTTCTTTTTTCTAAGTTAATGTCCAGTTCCCTCAACCAATTTCCCCATGGCATGGTTTCCAGTGCTTTCAAGTCAAATCAAGTCAATAAACACTAATTAAGTGCTTAGGGTGTACTTGGTACCATGCCAAGTGGGGGTGGGGTGGGAAGCAGCCACTGGTCTCAAGAGCTCCCAAGTCAATTCGAGGGGGTGAGTGGGCAAGGCAGGCAAAGTGTAAACAGCTATGGATGGACAAGACACATACAGAATGAACTGGGGTGGCTTCAGGGGAGGGCGTGAAGATTCAGGAGGACTTCTAGCAGAAGGAGGGACGTTAGCTGAGACTTAGAGGAACACAGGGAAGCTGAGGAAGGGGAGAGCTCCAGACATGGAGGAACCATTGAAGGGGCTTGGAGTTGGAAGATGGAGGGTCTCGATCGAGCCAGGATCACTAGATTGAAGAGTATGCAGAAGGGGCTACTAAGTTGTAAGAATACCAGAAAGGAAGAGGAGGCAGGGAATAAGCATTTATATACTTCCGACTCTATACTGGACACTTTTAATAAATAGTACCTGACTTGATTCTCACAGCAACCCTTTGAGACAGACAGTATTATTGTCTCCATATTACAGATGAGGAAGCAGAAGCAAATAGAGGTTGTGTCTCACCTAGAGTCACACAGCGAATGAGTATCTGAAGCTGGATTTGAACTCGGGTCCTCCTGGCTACAGGCCTAGTGGCTATCTCGAGTTGCTGGATAGGGAAGGGGCAGGTTATGAAGGCTTTTAAAAGCCAAATAGAGAATGTTTTATTTGATCCTGGAGACAACAGAGGGCCATGGAGTTTACTGAATAAGCGATAGTATAGTCAGATCTGCATTGTAGGAAGAACGGTTTGATATGATGAGTGGACGTTGGATCAGAGTAGAGAGAGATAAAAAAAAAACAACTGGAAACAGGGACATTAAACGTGGCATGAGGGGGATGAGCTTGTACCAGGGTGGTGACAGTGTCGGAGGAGAGAGGGGGCATGTATGAGAGATGTTATGGAGACAGGACTGATAGGACTTGGCAACAGATTAGAAAGTGGAGTGGGGGGGTAGAGAGAAGGAGGAGTTCAGAACAACACCTACATGGTTGTCAGCCTGGATGAGTGGGAAGATGGTGGCACCTTTAACATTAATGTGAAAATCAGGAAGGGGGAAGGGTTAGGGAGAACAATAATGAGCTCAGTTTTAGATGAGTTTAAGACATCTGTGGGACATCCAGTGCGAGATTGCCAACAGGCAGCTGGAAATGGGAGACTGGAAGTCAGGGAACAGATTAGGGCCAGATAAACTGTTCTGAGAAACATCTTCTTAAAGATGATCATTGAATATATGGAAACTGATGAGACTGAAATAGCATAAAGGGAGAGGGAAGAGGACCTAGGACAAAGACTTGGGGCACTGTCTTGCTGTGTAGACTAATGAAGGTTTGGGATACCCAGGTCCAGTATAGGGAAAGGTGGCGGTCCCCCTTATCTGCCACTTATGTTGCCAGAGAAAAATCCTGAGGGACATGTGTTTTGGTGTCAGAGAGAAGAAGGGCCCTGCTATCGGAGTGTGCCGCTTCTGACGCAGCCCTGAAGTTCTCCCTTCCCTAGGTCAAGACTTGAGATGAAAGTACAGATACTGAGGTCATTAATTATAGCAATGGATGATGGCTGATAACTTCTCAAAAGAGAATTTCTGGGAGGAGGAGCACCATCAGATAAAATACAGCACAAGACAGGAGTGGGCAGTGAAAAAGTGAAGTAAGCCAGCTTTATTGAGGAGAGATAGCAACAAAAAAAGAGGTGGCCATGGAGGATGGACAAAGGGCAGTCCTCTGGGATCTTGGATGGAGTTAGGCACCCAACATGGCTGAAGCAGGGAACTAGTGGCTGGTTGATATTCAGGCTCCTTGTTAGTGGGAAAAGGAGGCTTTGGCTGGTTGACTTAATGGTTCTGAGTTTCCTTAGGACTTCTTTGTTTAGTCAGGCAGGGAGGCTACTGTATTCCTTCTAGGAACACCTACAGTTAGTGGGCATGATATGGTTAAAGACCCAGAAGGGGAGACTGAGAAGGAGTCCTCAGATGGGGAGGAGAAGAAATGGGAGAAGGCACTGACACAAAAAACTAAAAGAGAATAGAATACCAAAGAGAAGGGGGTGATTGGCAGAGTCTAAAGTTGCAGAGCAGTCAAGAATGTTGAGGACTGGGCAAAGTCCATTGGATTTGGCAACTGAGAGATTGCTGCTGACTTTGGAGAAGAACAGTTTTGGTTGAATGATGAGGCCGAAAGCCAAACTGGAGAGAATTAAGAATGGTTTGAGAGGAAAGAAAATAAAAGCACTGAAAGAGGCGGTCTTCTTAAGGCAATTAGCCACAAAAGGGAGGAGAAATTGGGACACTAAATGCATTGTTGGTGGAATTGTGAACTGATACAACCATTCTGGAGAGCAATTTGTAACTATGCCTAAAGGGCTATAAAACTGCGCATACCCTTTGTGCATATCAGCAATACCACTACTAGGTCTGTATTCCAAAGAGATCATAAAAAAGGGAAAGGACCCACATGTACAAGAATATTTATAGCAGCAAAGAATTGGAAATTGAGGGAATACCCAACAATTGGGGAATGGCTGAACAAGTTGTATATGAACATGATGGAGTATTATTGTACTATAAGAAATGATGAACAGGATGCTTTCAGAAAACCCTGGAAAGACTGACATAAACTGATGCTGAGAGAAATGAGCAGAACCAGGAAAACATTGTACATAGTAACAGCAACATTGTGTGATGGTCAACTATGACTGACTTAGCTCTTCTTTTTTTTTTTTAATTTTAATTTATTTTCTTGGTTACATCATTCATTTCCACAAGGTTTTGAGTTACAAATTTTCTCCCCTTTTTTGTCCCTACCCCCCAGCCCAGAACATTGATCACACTGTAAGACCCCTCCCACAATCTG
>CM053599.1:208471259-208583759 GCA_028646575.1 Pseudocheirus occidentalis
TGGGGCAGCTAGGTGGTGCAATGAATAGAGCACCGGCCCTGGAGTCCGGAGGACCTGAGTTCAAATTCAGCCTCAGACACTTAACACAAAAACTAGCCGTGTGACCTTGGGCAAGTCACTTAACCCCAACTGCCCTCCAAAAAAACCCCCCACAACTTCCATTTGTGTTTCTGGTTCCATAGCATTTTTGAAATGAGTACAAATTTCCCTTCAGCATGTTTGTAATAAAGGAAATAGAATGGGCCAGGGAGGTTTGTTTTTTTTTTTAAACCATCTTTCATTTGAAAGATTTGCAGATTCTTTTTTTTTCTCTTTTTACTCCCCTTCCCACCCCCCTTTCGGTTTTAGGACTCCTTGTACCAGAAATATGGCATCGACAGTCAATGGAGAGAACCATAATGGCAACCTCTGGGAATCCCACACAAAGATGCTGACCCAGCCCCTGAGAGAAAATGACACGGAGGTGAGAGACCCCCTGGTAATGATGGAGCCTCGTGCTGGACAGCACCTATGCAGGGGAATGTGCTTATCCTCAGCGCTGGTCACCAAAAAGGAGTTTTGTCCTTGGGGATGATAATTTATAATACTTATTCTTTGTAAAATTTTGATTTTTGGTGAAAATTCAAATGAAATAATTTATGTAAAGTGCTCGCAAATCTCAAAGTGCTTTTTTAATGCTAGCTATTATGGTTAATATTATTACTTTCATTATTATTATTTTGGGACTTTTGCTTAAAGACGGATGGATCTTTATTGAATTAGCTTGATAAAAGACAGCCTTATAAATGATACCTAGGCCAGAGGTATGTGAGCACAGCAGGTTGTTGAAGAAAAGAAGATTAATACTAAAACTGTACTGGGAGATTTGGGCTCGGTTCATATTAATCTGTATCTAAGATATCCAGAAAATTGAGCAGCCCCAGACTGGAAGTCCAGGAAGAATGACTAGGTAATGAGGGCCAGCATTTAGATGGTGATTTACACATCACAACAGTCTTGTGAGACTGGGCGCTGTTATCAGCCCCATTTGGGGGTGTGGAATCAGGGTAACTTTGCCAAGAAGATGAGCCGCCCAAGGTCCCCCAGATGGAGAGTGTCCAAGGCGGGATTTGACTCCTCAGTCCAGCACTTTATACGCTGGGCTGCCCGGCTGGCTCTCTAGATTACAGAATCATCACGTGTTTGGGCTTAGAGATGACCTAGTATGAGCTCATTCACAGATGAGGAAATAGCCCCCCCCCCCAGGGTAAAAGACTCACCAGGTGTCACGTGAGTAAGTAAAAACAGCCTTGAGATCAGAATTCAAGTCTCAGGGCAGCTGGGTGGTGCAGTGAGTAGAGCACTGACCCCCTGGAGTCAGGAGGACTAGAGTTCAAATCAGGCTTCAGAAACTTAAAACTTGCTAGCCGTGTGACCTTGGGCAAGTCACTTAACTCCAACTGCCCTGCCTTCCTCCCTCTAAAAAAAAAAGAATTCAAGTCTCCTGTGGTTTTTTCCTTTATAATCAAAGGATTCATCTCATATCAAATGCTCATGTCCTTTAAAGGTCAAGATCCCAAAAGGGCTGCAATTTAGAATTAGTCTCACCATAATGATATATTACGTGTAAATATATTGTATTTATATGTAATATGTATAGTATATAATTATAACATGTCAGATAATATCTATAAAATACAAATGCCACCATAGTGATAATCATCATCATCTCATTTTCCTCCTTAAGCTCATTTTCCTTCTTGGATAACAACAGGTTAAATTCCCATCTTCCCCCTCAGGGTCTTATTGGGCTCTTCTGTAATTGGGTTTGACATGACCAGCCATCAGAGTCCCAAAACAGGACCTGCTTCCTTAACCCTGTAGCTCTTAAGACGCCGTTGCTTTGGCGGAAGCAGACCTGTGGGCTGGGCAGTTTGACTTTCTTAGTGATCTACTCTACTCTCATCAGGTATATACAATCATTAAGAAGGAAAATCATCGCCAAAAGATGGGGCTGGAACTGATTGCTTCAGAGAATTTTGCAAGCCGAGCAGTTCTGGAAGCCCTGGGTTCTTGCTTGAATAATAAGTATTCAGAAGGATTCCCAGGCCAGAGGTATGTGAACAGGTTGTTGAAGGAAAAAAAATTAGTATTAAAAGTATACTTTGAGATTTAGGCTTAATTTAACATTGATTTATAGCCAAGCCCCTTCTAACTTGAGGAGAAAGACGTCCAACCCGGCGTAGACTCCTGCGCCCCCTGACACGACCTCACCCCAAGATTTCAGGTACCGTTTATGGGAATCTCGAACAGGCAAACTATATCTTAAAACGTAACTTAAGTTAACATAACAGAAAGTGGAGCAACCTAGACACTGTTCCATTTCTATAAAGTTAAATATCTTAATATTGATATCTTAATCTTTTAAAAATTTTTCCTTTTTTGGAGGGGCAGTTGATGGTAAGTGACTTGCCCAAGGTCACACAACTAGTACTAAGTACACGTAACTGAGTGTCTGGGGTCGGATTTGAACTCAGGTCCTCTTGACTCCAGGGCTGGTGTTCTGTTCACTGCGCCACCTAGTGCCCCTTTATCTTTTCTTAATGGAAAAAAGATAAAGGCAATGATGTAAACCAGAGCAGATGTCTTAGGGTACCACACTGAATCTACTGCCCTAAGAAAACCTTTTTGTCCCGAGGGCGTTGTCCAAGAATTTTAGAAAAAACTTTAGAGGGATGTGTGCTTTCTTCATATTTCCAAAGAGACAAAAAAAGGGAGATTTTAAAGTAATTTTCCTCCATGCTTGAGGTTTACTCCTTATGAAGTAAGGGAATCTGGAAGTTGGGATTCCTGTAGAATCAGTACAACTGAAATGTCCAGGGTAAGACCTCCAAGTCTTTGACTGAGCTGTGGCTCATCCCTCTCCTACTTTCAGGAGTCAAGCCTTTACCAGCACTCTGTCGTGTGACTGGCCTGCTTAGGGCAGATTTCAAGATCTCAGTTCTTTCTTACCCTAATTTTTCTGCCCTTCAGAATGATAGAAGCCAGTGAGGAGGACAAGGGCTGCTCTGTAGTCACTGCAGAGTGGGTTCTGTTAAGGCACAATAACCCCTAGGAAAATTGTGGCTTCTACCTGGCCTGTTGACTTGACGAAGGTTAGAGAAAAGTGAAACAGCCTCTAGTAGTAGGGGCTGCTTTCCAGCTCTTAACATTCGGTGGTTTCTTTGTCCCTCCCCAGTTTAGTTCAGTTCTCTGGAGATGGCTGTCCACCAGGAAACAGATTCTAGTTATTGATAAAACATTAGCATCACAGAGATAATCATCTCATTTTACAGATGAGAAAACTGAGGTCCAGTCATTTCAGATTTGACCTAGGTAACATAGCTAGTCAGTAACCAACTTGGAATTTGAACTCAGGTCTTTTTACTTCCAAGCCCCCCTCCTTTATTCCACTGCCACCATTCTGCTTTAAATGGGCATAGAATTAGGAACTCTCCCATTGCAAGAGTCTTGGTCTTTTCATTCCTTCTTTCCCAGGTCCCAGTTGCTTGACTTCCCCAAATACCTGTGCTCTTTCTACCCAGCTTAGACACTCTACCAAGTCCTGGGGTGTTTGTAAGACTCTCTTCCTAATTACCCTTTAGGTATTATGGTGGCACCCAGTTTGTGGATGAATTGGAGATTCTGTGTCAGAAGAGGGCTCTGCAGGTCTATGGCCTGGACCCACAAAGCTGGGGGGTCAATGTTCAGCCATACTCAGGTAACTACTGTGTCTGTATAGTTCTATCCAGCTTAGAACTGTGTGGACTTATGCCTTCTGTGCCCTAGGAAAGGAGTTTGAAACACCTACCTGAGACTGGCCCTGGATGCAACATTGAAATAGGCACAGACCTTTTTCCCCCTATGTTGAGCACATTCCCCCATACTTGACCCATTTCTCATGCTCCATGGTGACAGAAGGCTGTCTAAGCGGATCCTCCCATGGCCCTGCCCCGACTCTACTTTTTCTCTCCAAACCTTCCTTATTTATCTCTCCTAGGGAGCTCCTAGTTTGTCCCAGAGGGATCTGAGCTCTAATTCAGACTCAGGTGTGAATAACCAGTAGCTAGCTCACTGTGTTACCCCTCACAAGAGTGCTTGCATTTTAACAATGAAGTTAATGGATTCTCTAGAGATGGAATCTCAGACATCAGTGCTAGACTTGCCTATAAGGGGGACATTCTGGGAGGGGGGAGGAAGGATGGTTTCCTGGTCTTCCTAAAATGAAACAAGAAATAGCCTAGAGCAGTAAGGCCACCCTTGCTTGCCCCCAGCCAGCCTGAGGTAAAAAACTTGGTACCCATTCTCTGGGGCGCTGCTGCCAGGGTTGAAGGCTTAATTTCCAATTGGCTGCATTGAACCTGGGTACTGTGACAGCAAAGGTCATCCGCTCTCTGTTCTAGGTTCTCCTGCAAACTTTGCGGTGTACACAGCCCTGGTGGAACCCCATGGGAGGATTATGGGTCTGGACCTGCCTGATGGGGGTCACCTCACCCACGGGTTCATGACAGATAAGAAGAAAGTCTCTGCCACCTCTATCTTTTTTGAATCCATGCCCTATAAGGTAAGGGAGGGAGGCTTCGTTTCCTAGTAAGAGTTTCTTCTGAAACCTCTGGTATTGTATCATAGAAGGTAGTGGGTCCATACGTCAGTCACGAGACAGATTTTGTTTTTCAACTTCTCATTCTGTTTCACATATCGATAGATAAGGAGCAGTGAAGGCCTGTGTCTTGTATCTTAACACCTTTGAATCCCATTCATCAACTTCCAACAGCATTTAAAGAGACAGGTAACACCATTGTGACTACAGTCGAGATTTCATAATGTACTTAAGACCACTTCTGATCTGGCAGTTCTGTGACTCTACATCAGTGATACCTTTGTTGGTCCTGAAGATGACAAGAACTTCTGACTGTGGTTCTAGCTTCTGTTGAGCAAATACTCTCTTCATGACTGATAAATTCCTTGTTGCCACCACTGAAGTGCTCTATTATGGTCTAAATATGATCCGATGTGACACTTTTGGTTAATTCGTAGCCAGGGAGGCAGCCCTAGAGACAGAGAATTGTTGATTTTTTTTGTTTTTCTTGTTGCTGGGACTTTTTTGTGGCATTAAGAAACAAGTGTTCTCTTGTTGGCTAATCCGCTGCATAGAAGGTAACTATTTTAATAAATTGGTTTGTCTTTTGTATATCTCTGATTTGCCTGGTTATTTCCTTCCCATGCCCTTCAGTCTCATTATTAGTCACCTTTATTTGCCTTTTGGGACCTGAGAAGAAAACATGATATATGTTTGAGGAGAGGAGGGTCCCTTGATCTGTGCAGAGCAGGCCTGCACAACCCACAATCCGGTCAAGGATTTCCTCTCCATTTTTCACAGGCCACCCACAATCCTTTGGCATGCCGTTAGAGGTATGAGTCTCACTAACGACAACCAAAGCAGAACTGATAGATCCTTAAACTTGCTTATTTCCTTCCCTGCTGCAGTAATCCTGGACTTCTTTGACTGCCAGCCTGGCACCACTCTGTTACCTTCTTCCCCTCTCCCAGATTTCTTTGGTGTGTTGTCTTCTCCTATTAAGTTGTAAACTCCTGGACTTTTCCATATTTGTATCCTCAGCTCTTAGCACAGTGCCCGATAATAGACCCTCCATAAATGTTTATTGACTGTTTACTGTTGTGGCCTGAGTCTAAGGGGGAGAGAGGAACTTTTTTGTTTAACTGAACTGGTTTTATCTTACTCCTCTCCTTTCACAGGTAAACCCCAGTACTGGCTATATTGACTATGACAAGCTAGAAGAGAATGCCCGCCTCTTCCACCCAAAGCTGATCATTGCAGGTAATTAGCTCAAAGCAAACAGCCTCACCTTTAGACAGAACCATGTGACATGACCTTCTGTCAGAGGAAGCCCTCTCCAGCCCCGTTTCACGGCTGAGCCTCTTCCTCAGCTTCATTGAGTTCCTAGCACAAAGATATTAGATCTCCCGCAAATACCGCAGAAATCTAGAGGAATTTGGAGCCCAGCAGCCCATTAGGTTCAATCCTGACTGAGATGAAACATGTCATTGCTTCCCATCAGGAGCAACTTAGTGGATGAAGGATTGGAGCCGCACTGAGGCTGCCTTTAGTGATGGTCAATTACTGAAAGTCCAAAGACTCAGTAACGAGGAGTGTTCTCACTGCTTTTTCCAGGCTTTCATCTTAGTGCCTCCCTGCACTGACCGTCTCCGGTCTATATTGCATTACATCTTGTTTGTACATAATTATTGGTACATTGTACATTGTCTTCCTGATTAGACCGTGAGCTGCTTGGGACCTGAGCTTAGCCTGGTGTCTGGCATGTTGTTCAGTCGTCTCAGTCATGTCTGACTCTTCGCGAGCCCAGTTGGGGTTTTCTTGGCAAAGACGCTGGAGTGATTTGCCATTTCCTTTTCCAGCTCATTTTACAGATGAGGAAACTGAGGCAAACAGGGTGAATGACTTGCCAGGGAAACACGGCTAGTAAGTGTCTGAGGCCAGGTTTGAATTCAGGAAGGTGAGTCTTCCTGATTCGAGGCCCTGGTGTGCTATCTGCTGCACCACCTAGCCATCCCTATCTGGCATACCGTAAGTGCTTAATTAATGCTTGTTGACTTCAGATCATAGCAAATGTTGGGCATTCCCTGTAAAATTCAGCTCAAGTCAGCTTACATTTGTTAAGTCTTTGCTCTGTACAAGACAAAAATGAAACAGTCCTTGCCTTTAAAGAGACTACAGTCTACTTGGTGAATAAAACATACAGGGATAACAAGTATATGTAATCTAAAGGAGGGAATATAGATCGGGGAAGGCCTTGTCTGGTAGAAAGTGGTACCTGGGCTATGTTTTAAAGGAATCCAGGGATTCTGAGAGAGAGATGTCTGTCTGTCTGTCCGTCCGTCCGTCCGTCCCAGACACGGGGGGCAGTCTCCACAGGTTGGAGGTAGAATGTTGTATCCTTGGAGCAGTTAGGCTATTTTAACTAGGAAATATGTAAAGGGTAATGATGTGAAATAAGACTGGAGTAGGTAAGAGCCAAGTTGTGGAGAACTTAAGTAAGAAGCCAAGGGTTGGTATTTTATTCAAGCACCAGTAGGGAGCCACTGAAGACTTCGGAGTGGTGAGTTGGCCTAGTTAGATTTGTGTTACAGGAATATCAGTTTTAAAGCTTTCTGGCTTATAGAAGAGAGAGGCTACAAGCAGGGAGGCTCACTACTCATTGCACTGGCTTAGTTGAGAACAGATGAGAATCTGAATTAGTGAAGAGGCTGTATGGAATGAGAAATGGGGACAGATGCGAGTTAATGTGGAAGCTTAATAAGATTTGGCAATGGATTAGATTGGAAGGTGAGAGCAAAAGACACCACAAGGGTAAATAACTCTGAGGCTGCCATTCTTGATGATTAGAAATACAGTGGTACCTTTAACAGAAAAAGGGAAATTTAAAAGAAGGATAGGCTAGGAGAAAACAAACATTTGAGTCCGAGATGTCTATAAGGTATCCAGCAGACTGTGTTGGCCATATGGGCTTAGAGTTCAAGAGAGAAATTAAGTTTGATATATTATTTTGAGAGGTATCTGCATAGAGTTGTCATTGAACCCCTGAGAACTGATGAGATAGCCAAGGGGGAATATAAAGAGGAAGAGAGGGCCTAGGACAGAATCTTGAGGAATTCCCAAACTTATAAACCAAAAAAGTATGAGAGTCTAGCAAAAAATACTCAGAAGGGAAGGGTAGGATACCAACCAGCAGATTATCAGTGTCAGAAGCCAAGTAAGGAGAGAGTATCCAGGAGGAAAAAACTTAGCTGACAGTATTGTTGAGAGGTCAGGTAAGACCTTTGGATCATCAGTGAAGAAACTGTCATTAACCTTGGGGTCAGAAGTGAATTGGAGGGGAATAAATGGCATATGCATGTAGACAAACCCTTTTTGGAAATTTGGCTATGAAAGAGAGAAAAGTGAGAGGACAGCAGCCAAGAAAGACCAGAGAAACTGGGGAAGGAAGGGAGCATATCTTTAGGGGGCCGGGAAGGAGCCAGTGCATAAGAAAAGATTGAAGGTGAAGGAGAGGATTCTGGGGAGCAGGTGCCTGAAGGAGATGGAGGAGGATGGGATGAAGATGAGGGGGAGAGCAGTGACCTTAATCAAGAAGGGACCCTTCCTTGTTAGATACTGGAGCAGAGGAGGCACCAGTAAGCGATGGTGTTGGGTTTGAGATATGGAATGGGGGTGAAGTTAAAGCTTGTGATGACCTTGATTCTCTAGTAGAGTAGATGAGAGGAGAGGGGAAGGGGGCTTGAGGAGAGAAAGGATTTGGAGTTTAGAGAACAGTAGAATCAACCTTAAAAGGATATTTGTGCAGCAGTGGGATTAGATTGTTGAGATAAGAGCACAAATTTGTAATGAATCCAGGTAGTGCCGTTATGCCTGGAGCATTCAGAACAATGTGAGCAGGACTGTGAACATTACCAGATGATGACAGGCTGCCCAAGGCTGTGGTTTGGCACAACATGAGTGGTAATAGGATAAGGGAAAAAGGAGACTATGGAGTTGAACTAGTGAATGGTGGGGACAGAAAAGTGAGACTAGAAGAAGGATAATGGACCGGGAATAGAGGAAGGCGTGAGCTGAGGGATAATGAAGAGAGAGGGTGAGGGAGAAGTGAAGGAATTAGAGGTTGTGATCCAAGGAAGGAATGCTCTGTGCATCAGTGAGATCACAAGTGGCCGAGGTGGAGCCAAGGTGCAGATTGGGGTGTTTTGGGTTGGTGTACTAGGAAGCCACAGTATTTGAGGTGATATAAAAGTGTACGTTGAAGTCCCCTAACGTTTAGGCAAAGGGTGCAAGGGAGTTCTGTGGGCCGGTTACTGACCTCCTCCGGGAAGGAAAGGAGGTGATGTGGGGGCTGGTGGTTGTCTGCAGCCAGCATCTGGGCTGTGATAGAGCTTAAAGAAAGAGGTGGCTCAGGAGCATGGCCAGAGAGACTGCCCACTCTGCCATGCCCTGGTTGGGCACATCAGAAGGGCTCAGTCTCATCGTCTTTAAAATGAGTGCATTGTACTAGCTGACCTCCAATTTAACTTCCAGTTAACCTCCAGATTCTGCTGACGTGTTAGGAGATGGATGAAGTGTACTTTGGAGGGAACCAACTATACCTGAGTGGGAGAAGATGGAGGGAGGGTGAGGTGGAGAGATGTACGAGAGGGAAGCTGGTTTAGTACAAGAACAGAAGTTACCATAAAAGACAAACTATAGGGATTAAATGGGGATTAAAGAGCTGGGGCAGCTAGGTGGTGGTGGTGGGGGGGGGGGTGGAATAGAGCCAGGAAGACTGATCTTCCTGAGTTCAAATCTGGCCTCAGACACTCACTAGGCCCTGCTTGCCTCAGTTTCCCCATCTGTCAAAGGAGCTGGAGAAGGAAATGATAAACCACTTCATTGTCTGCCAAGAAAACCTCAGACTGGGTCATGAAGAATAGAACATGACTGAAATGACCAAACAGTGCTAGGGAGGAAGGGGTTTTCCCCGCAGCCAACGTCTGACTCATGGGAATTAGGAGAAGGGGCAAGTGGAGGCGTGGACACGGGAGGCCATGTGATACATGGCAAAAGAACACTGACTTTGCAGTGGGAAGGCCTGGTTTCAGAATTCCACCTCAGATGCTAACTACTTCAGAGGCCTTGAGCGAGTCACTTATCCACTCTGAGACTCAGTCTCCTCCTGTTTAAAGTGTGTGCATTGGGTGTTGTGGCCCCTGAAATCCCTTTTGGCTCTAGACCTCTGATTGCATGGGATCTAACCATAGGAGAGGTGAATTGCATTTGGTTGTGGCTCCTACCTTCGAGGTTCCTGTGATGACTCTTTTTTAAACACAGTAGAAGAAGGGAGATTGCTTGAGCATCAGAGTGGGTAAAACATCCGGCCTGCAGATCTCCAGGGCTCTGACCAAAGCTGCCCCACACATGGAGCATTTGGCTTCTGCTTTCTGCTGGTTCTGAGTTCCCAGTGGCACAGTTTGGGGGAGTATTTGGATACTGACAAGAGGGTAGATCTTTTGTACTTGGTAAAATAATGTTCTCTAGAAGCATTTTCTTATCTCTATTCCCAGTGGTTTGGGGTGTGGGTAGTATAAAGGCAGAGCTTTCAGAAATACATATTTTTAAATGTGACACTGTAGTCAAGCAATCAGATTGGTTCTCAGCTCGCCAGTGATTTCTCAAACCTAACATTTCCTTTGTTTTCCTCCTAGGAGTCAGCTGCTATTCTAGGAACTTGGACTATGCCCGCATGCGGAAGATCGCAGACAATAATGGGGCTTATCTTATGGCTGACATGGCCCACATTAGTGGGCTGGTGGCCGCCGGGGTCGTCCCCTCCCCCTTTGAACATTGTGACGTGGTGACCACCACTACCCACAAAACCCTTCGAGGTTGCCGGGCTGGCATGATCTTCTACAGGAAAGGTGCACCTCCATAGAATTAAAACAAAAACACACTGGCATTTCTGCCCAGCTTATTTAGATCCAGCCCCTCTTGTGAAGGGCCTGTGATCCTGTTAACCTTGGAAGGAGGAGTGTGTGTGTTCGGGAGGGTGTGGTCAGGAAGGATGACACAAGGAAGCTCTGAGCCCCTTGGATTTGAGTCACAGGGATGGTATTGGCAGGCCTACAAAGTAAAGCCCAAACTCCTTACATCTGGCATTTATTTCCCTCTAGGATTTGGTTTCAGCAGATCTTCAGCCTCATCTCCAGCTTCTTCCCTTAGTCCACCCTGTAGCCCAGTCACGGGACCATTCCTCGTTCCCTTAATTGACTGTGAACATTCATACCACCCATACCTTTGCCTATACTATTCTCCCTTTCACCCTTTAAAATCTTATTTGTCCTTAGAGGCCCAGCCCTCACCTTTCCCCTGGATTCTTTCCCCACCTACTCAGCGGCATACTGTCATCTCTTGTGTTCACACTAATCACATTCTAGCTTTTATTGTAGTTACTTATCACTAGACTGAATTCCTCTGTATCTTCTGTAGGATCCTACAGATTGCAGATGATTGATAAGTCCTCCTAAAATTCATTATGATGGCTAATGCTTAAAATGACTGTGTGTAGAGGGGCCAGTCAGTGCCAGAGAGATCCAGAGTTGTCCTTCCTCCATCAGATTTCTCAGCCACATGAGTGTGATCGTTCCTCTTCTAAAATCACATCTCATTGCCTGGTCCTCTCTGGCCCTTTAGAGAACGCTTCTGCGTGGGTCCGAGTTTCCTAATCCCTTTGAACTCAGCGAGAAAAGAATTAGAGGACAGCAGAGGAATTTTCATTCTCACCTTTTCCTTCTCTAGGAGTGCGCAGCGTGGACTCTAAAACAGGCAAAGAGACCATGTACAATCTGGAGTCACTCATTAATTCAGCTGTCTTCCCAGGACTACAGGGAGGGCCTCACAACCATGCTATTGCAGGTAAAATCTAAAGAGCAGAGCCCTCTCGTGGCCTTGTGCGGTAGCGCATCCCACAATCAGGGGCGCTCATGCACCCCACCGTGCTTCTCTTAACTTTTTATTATTTGGATGGATCCCTTCCGACCTCTTCACCAAAAGTAAAGTCTCAGGATTTCTAGATTGTCTCCACGGAGGGAAGCCTGTTGGACAGGCCTCTGCCTTTCTCCTGGGTCCTGGTGTTGAACTTTGAGGGCTGTTAGTGACGCTGACTTAGAGGAAGTTGGCTTTTTACCCTGTTTGCTTTGCCTAGGTGGGGCTTAGAGGGAAGCATATTGCTTCAGTATTGGTAAAAGGACACAAAGTGTTATGGGAGCAGCAAGCTTGGCAGTATGATTAGGAAAGGGTAGACATGTATGTGATTAGGTACACTTTAGCTTAATTGTATTCAGATAATACACTTTTTGGGGGGAGACAGAGATTGGGAAGTGTCTTCTATTAAAAAGAAAAGGAGAGATTAGTAGTTACGGTTTGGGTCAGGGACCCAGGCTATGGAGCCATTTTTGGAAAGGAAAAAGACATGACCAAATATGAGAGCTGTATATGAGACAAGTTCTTAGCAGAGTTAAGGAGTTTGAAAAGTTTTTCTGCAGTATTTACTCTACTTTTTCTGTGTTCTTGCTTATTTTTTAGTGTCTCTAACTTCCAAGTACCTATGTATCCTTGTTAGAGAAGAAAGCATTTGATATAATTAATTCCTGCTAAAGTGCTACAAATAATTTTTGGAAATTGTAGCTAAGTACCAAAATTTTAGGGAGCAGCAGCAGGTGAATTGGGCAGCTAAGTGGCACAGTGGATTGGGTGCTGGGCCTGGGGGCTGGAAGACTCATCTTCCTGACTTTAAATCTGGCCTCAGACACTAGTTCTGTGACCCTGGGCAAGTTGCTTGGCCCTGTTTGCCTCAGTTTCCTCATCTGTAAAGTGAGCCGGAGAAGGAGGTAGTAAATCCCTCCAGTATTTTTGTCAAGAAAACCCCAAATGGAGTCACAGAAATTCAGATACGGCTGAACACCAATAATAGGTGAGTTGGCAGGGGACATTTTCTGAGGGATAAAAATCAGTAAGGAGTTAGTTTCCTGATGCCTCGGTGAGTTATCAAGCATTTTTTAGGGCAGGCCATGTGCTGGGGCTACAGATGAAAAAAAAACAGTCACTACTCTCAATGAGCTTATGTTGTAAGAATATAACAAATAGACATTCAAGTCTATAAGGAGCACACATGAGGAGAAGGAATACAAAGTGGATGAATACAAGAGAGAGAAGGAGGGAGTCAGCATTTGAGGAGGGTCAGGAAAACTTGCATGTAAGAGGGGGTACTTGAATGGCATCTTGAAGGAAGGGAAGGAGGAATCCTGTGAGGAGGGAGTGAATTCCAGGTACGAGGCACAGCCTGTGCAGAAACAGGCAGGAAGGTGGAGGAGGTGAGAGCACAAGGAATCAAGAGAACAGTTTAGATCGTATACAAGAGGAGGGTTAGTGTACGGTGAGCCCCAACCCCCCCCCCAACATTGGGGGCTAGATTGGGACGAGCTTTAAAAGCTAACTAGAGGAGCTGACAGTTGATCCTGGAATCAGTAGGGAGCCCCCGACTTTTATGGAGTAGAGATGTGATGTGGTCAAATCTGTGATTAAGAAAAATGCATCTGACAGTTCTGAAGAAGAATGGAGAGAGCCTTGAGGCAGGGATACTCTGTAGGAGGCCATTGTAATAATCTAGGCCTGAACTGAGATGGTGACTTAGTAAAGAAAGAGGTCAGAGGCGAGAGACTGGATGTGGGAACAGCAGGATGGGGTAGCTCACTGGTATGTGATTATGTGGCATGGAGAGGGTGGACCCAGAGAATGTAAGCCTGGAGGACTGGAAGGAAGGTGGCAGAGGGAGATTTGGAAGAGGACATAGGTTTGGGGGAAAGAGAATGAATTCTGTTTTGGCTGGGTTGGAGTTAAGATGGCTCTTAGACTGGGAATGAGGAATGTCCAATAAGCAGTTGATGATGTGGAACAGGGACTTGGGGGAGAGACTGGTGCTAGATATATAGATGAGTCAGACCTACGGAAACTGATGATCTCACCCAGGAAGAGAACTTCGACAGCTGAAGAAAGAGGGCCCAGGACAGAACTGTGGGCCCGCTCACAACTAGGGGACATAAGGAAGATGATGCCGCCAAAGGGTGAGGAAGAAAACCAGGATTAGATAGCAATGTTAGGAAAAACCATCAGCAGGGTAGCCAGCTATTGTGTCTGTGGCCAGCCCTTCTTCTGACTAGCCAGTTTACAAGCCTTGACATGAACTACATTGTGTAGAAAAGAACATTAACTTTGGAGACAGGGAGACCCAGACTTTAATCTGAAATTGTATGAGAGAATCCACTCCAATAGGAATGGAAGTATTTCAAGAGAAAAATGCTGAGAACATGAACACAAATTTGTAAAAAGGGGTGTTTTAGACATCTCAGGGGTTCTTAGCCCGGGGTTCCTGAACTTTTGTGATAACTGTATTTCAGCACATTTGGTTTCTGTTTTATTCTGGTGTATTTAAAACCATTGTTCTCCACAGGTTTCACCAGACTGCCAGAGGAGTCCATGACCCTAAAACGGTTAAGAACCCTTAGTCTAAAGAGACTGGCATAGATCTTGATCCATCTTAGGTTTTTTTAAAGGCAGAAAGATAGAAGGCAGATGCTGAGGCAGGTAACTGAGTTTAAATACAAAGAGTCATGTCAGGAGCTTGGAATGTGCTTAGGCTGGTGACGAATGCAAAGGGTAACTGAGAAGACTTTTTTAGCCATGCTGGGAACAAAAGGAAGACCAGGGAAGGGATGGGACTTGTATTTGGAGGGATTGGGATGCTGCCAAATAGTGAACAGAAGGTGGAACTGCTCCAGCATTAATATGCTTCCGTTTTCTTTACCAAGGAGAAGGTGACTCCACATCAGTCAACAAGCATTTATTAAATGCCAGACACTGCACTAAGTGCTTGAGATGTAAAGAAGGGCATTCTCTACCCTCAAGGAGCTTATCTTCTAATGGGAGAGTAATGGAAATCAGAACATACAAGATAAATTCAGAGTAGAAGGGAGGTTGTTGTTCTCAAACAGGACTGTAACATTAGGGAGGTGATGAAGTGACATGCAAGTGAATTGGATTTAAGTGAGGCAGGGCTGTGAAAAGTCACCAGCCTCACTTTCTCCTCCAGAGCCATCTGAGTTCAGTGGCCAGATACAGATCAGGATGCTGGAGATGGCCCTGCGTGCAGTGGGAGAGGCCTTGGCCTTTTTAAGCTAAGGTCTTCAACAGGTCTCAGTTTCACTGGGCAAAGCCCATTCAGTGATTAAAGCTAGGTAAGAAATGAAGCAAGGAATGGTCTCTTTACCTAATTTAAAAAAAAATCAAATCTGGGAGGGGAAGACCCTCAGGGTTTCTGTTCAGAACAGATATACAATTGCTATTTACATTCACTCTGAGCCAATCAGGGCCTAAACAATGACCAATAGGGTTTGGTCTGGGACCTATTGTTGACCATTCCTGAGAACCAGCTGATTAACCTTAAGGAGAGAGCAGTAGCTGCTGGAGATTGTGAAAAGAATTGAAAATAAAGCAGTAGGAAGATTGATGGAAGGAACTCAGGATGCTTAGCCTGAAGAAGAGGGGGCTTAGGAGACAGGAAGACTATTGTCAAGTCTTTGACAGGACTAAGAGATGCAAGAAGATTTGCCTGGTTATAAAGGAGAAGGTTAGTATTCGAGCTGTCCCAAAGCAGTTCCTTCTGCCTCAGGTCAAAGTTGATGTCCCTGTACTGTTGGTTGGCTTTTGGTAGGGTGGGAGTTTCCTGTGCCAGTACCTGTTGGGAGAGGGAGATGGAGAAGGAGGGGAAGGAAGAAACAGTGAGTACCTCCTATGTGTCAGGTGCTCTTCTAAATATTTTACAACTGTCATCTCATTCAATGTTCACAGTAGCCTTGGCAGGTGGGAACTGTTATTATAATCCCCATTTTACAGATGAAGAAAGCAACCTGCCCAGTCAGTGCCTGAGGCAGAATTTAAGCCCAGGCCTCCCAGACTCTGTGCCCAGCAGCTCTGTCCATTGTGCCCCCAAGTCGAGCCGCTTGGTTGGACCCGCTGACCTCTTAGACTTAGGTGCTAGGATTCCATGGGGGGGGGGGGATCATCCTTAACTCTCCTTGGTGCTTGGTGACCCGACCTCAGGGCCCTCCAGGCAGGGCAGGGATGGCCTGTGCTGGATGGAAGGAGAGCTTTACACTTATCAATTGTGTGTTCATAAATACAGATTTGGAGAGAATAGTCTTCAGATATTAAATGAAAGGTACAGTAGCCCATTCTTTCCTTGGGGGTGGGGTTTGGGGAGAAGGTATACCTTTATTATTAGTGTTCATTTTTATTTTGCTTTTTTGGAGGGGGGAGTGCAGGGCAGTTGGGGTTAATTGACTTGCCCAGGGTCACATAGCCAATGTGAGGCTGGATTTGAACTCAGGTCCTCCTGACTCCAGGACCCCGCTCTATTCACTGCGCCACCTAACCGCCCCCAAGAATTATCTTTATGTTAGTAAACCCTTTTACCCAGTTGTTGACATAGAGTCTCTTCCCCACCAGGAATTGCAGTAACTCTGAAGCAAGCCATGACCCCTGAATTCAAGGCTTATCAGCAGCAGGTGGTTGCCAACTGCAAGGCCCTGTCAGCAGCCATGATAGAGCTGGGATACCACATAGTGACGGGTAAGTGCTTGCACCATGACAGGGGATGTGTTGGAGATCCTGGCCACTGGGGGAGGGCTCGCTGGGTGGTCCTGGAGGCAGGAAGACCTGAGGTCAGGTAGGTGCCTCAGGTACTTACCAGCTGTGTGACCTTGTTTACCTCCAATTCCTCTTCAGTGATCTGAGGGTAGTTAACAGCATCTATGCTGCAGAGTTGTTATGGGGACCAGATGAGATGGTAATTGTAAAGGGCTCAGCACAGGCCCCAGCCCAGAGTATGTCAAGTAAGTAAAGGTCAGCTCTCATTACTGTTAGGGGCAGGTAGGTGGCAAAGTGGACAGAGTGTGGGGTTTGGAGTCAGACCTGACTCAAGTACTTACTAGCCGTGTGACCTTGGGCAAATCACTGAACCCTGTTTGCCTCAGTTTCCTCATCGGTCAAATGAGCTGGAGAAGGAAATGGCCAACCCCTCCAGTATCTCTGCCAAGAAAATGACAAATGAGGTCTGTTTTTTTTAAGTTAAACATTTGTATGTTTTATTTATAATTTACAGTACTCCAGCAGAGCAGCCCTATTGCTGTGTTCCTAATACTTAGCAATTAACTCCCACAAAAGTAAACCTAAGTTTTTACAGTAACTTAGTCAGCATATACTGAAAGCTCTGTAGCTGTTTTAAAGGAGTTTCCATTTACCAAGGTGCTTATTTTGACAGATTGCCCTGATAACCAGAGAGGGGCACATGCCTCAACTAAAGATGGAACCCATTTACTCACACAGCAAGTGTATGTTCCCACCCCTCCTTCCACCGGAGCTCTAAAGCTAACCCAGAAAGTAGCTCCTTACAATTTAGAGGAAATGTGTCCTTTGACACTTCTATTTCCACTGAAGAGCCAGCCGGCTGATCTGTTCTTCTCCCCCACTCCCCATACCCATTCCCAAGTGGATGAGAACAGCATTTAAGATGGTTATGCCAGAGTCCAGCATGACTGCTAAGCAGCATGGCCCAGAGACAGGCTGGCGGCAACAAGGAGTGCTGGTGAAGAGGCTTTCTAGAGAGGCTGGCTCTGAGTTTTCTATCCCCCATCCGTTCCCATTGGGATGATGTTCCTCTCTGGCCCTTTAGCTCTGAATATTCACAGGGCCTCTTGGAAGTGCCTTTAACTCTTGTTCTGACAGCTCCTCCTTGGGTTCTAGCTGACACCTACCCTGGGTACTCTGAAGCTTGCTTATACCTGATCCAAGCCTCCAACAGGACTCAAACAAACAGTCCTAGGTGGGCAGTGAAGGAGGCCAAGGAGAGATGAGAGTGCTCTGGAATATTTGAGAAGGCAGAGAACACTTAACGATTTGGGTAGTGCTGCTGGAGAGACAGCAGAAGAGGTGACTATGGAGTTGATACTTGAAGCAAGATCAGGATTTTGAGAGGTGGAGAACAGGAGCGTGTTCATTCCAGGCAGTGGGAGCAGCACATATGAATACATGGAGACTGGCAATGGAAGGTTGAGTTTGGGGAAGTTTGCAGTAGTTCATTTTGGCCTGTGTGAAGAGGACCGAAGAAGAGAGAAACCAGAGACACAATTTATAATAGACATAAGCCTATTATAAATAGTCCACATGAGTGGCGGGGATGAAATTCTGAACTACTAGGTAATGGTGGTGTTAGTGAAGAGAAGGGAGGTAATGTGAGATCTTCCATGGAAGCAGAATCCACAGGAACTGGCACCTGAGGTGACCCCGACCTTATGAATTAGGCTGATTAGTGAAAATTGCAGAAAATTCCCTCCCACTTCTGGGAGGGAAGATGCTGAGTCTAGTTTTAGACATGCTTAGTTTCCTTTTTCTGGAAGCGTATGCCATGAGAAAAAGCATTTATTAAGTGCCTGTTGTATGCCAGGTACTGTGATAAGCACTAGGAATCCAAGGAAGATAGTCTGCTCTCAAGTTCAGTCTAATGGAGCAGACAGGATGGGAGAAATGTTCTTTATGCATGAACAAGATATATCAAAGATAAAGAGGAAAGGCTTCTCATGGGAGATGAGATTTTAGCTGGGACTTGAAGCCACAAGGCAGAGATGAAGGAGAGTAACCTGGGTATGAGGAAGAGCCAAGTAAAAGTGCCCAGAATCTGTAGGTGGAGTGGCCTGTGTGAACTACCCCAAAGTAGCAGGTGTAGTTGGGTAGCCGAGGACACAGAGGAGTGTAAGGTATGACTAGGACAGGTTGTGAAGGCTTTTGAATGGCAAACAAGATTTTATATTTGATCTCAGTTTATTAATTGGGGGCGAGAGGGAGGCATGGTGATGACATGATGAAATCTGCCTTTTGGGAAGCTCAGTCTGTGTGCTCAGTGTTGGTTGGACTGCAGTGGAGAGAGAGCAAGCAGAAGGCTACGGCAGTAGCCCAGGTGTGAGGCGACAAGGGCACAGATAAGGGTGGTGGTGGCAGCATCAGGAGAGAAGGGAGCGTGTTACAAAGGTAGGATTGTTACAGAAATGGCAGCGAGGCTACCTTCTGCCATTGGGTTAGACAGCAGTCTCTCAAAGAGAAGGCCAGCATGGAAAGAACCATAACTTTGCAGTCAGGGTTAGATCTTGTGTCTGTCACTACCTGTGTGACCTTGGACAGTTTAGCCTGTCTTGTCTTCCATTTCCTTATTTATAAGATGAAGGTCTGGGACTAGATAACCTCTAATGTTCCTTCGAGCTCCAAATCTATCCAGGGTCTTCCTGGTTTCCTTTACACAGAAGGACTCAGCTTATTTGAGAGCTGCACTGGGGCATCACAATGAATTTTGATGTATCAGAATTGTTTCCGCAGGTGGTTCTGACAACCACTTGATCCTCGTGGATCTACGAAACAAAGGCACCGACGGAGGAAGAGCTGAGAAGGTGTTAGAAGCTTGTTCTATTGCTTGTAACAAGAACACCTGCCCAGGTAAGAGTCCCCTAGAATCTAAGCGGAGGAAAAACCTACAGCCTTTCCCCCTCTGGTTGTTTTTCAGCAGATAGGATTCTGGGGTGCAAACTCTACGCTGTGCTGAGGATGTTCAGACACTCTCTAGAATGGGACATGATGCAGCGTCTCCTTATGTCCATTTCCTTTGGAATGAACCCCAACCGGGGAAATTTTCCAAAATTAAGCCAAAAACCCGAATTATTCGAAGGACTAACTTGCGCTTTCCTCTGTTTAGAAAGTTTTCGTAGCCACATGGGAGGGGTCGATGGAGAATTGTTGATGAGAGGGATCGGTTTTTCCAGATTTGTGGCTTGTGATGATCTAAGAATGACCTTACACAAAGTCTTGGCTCGCTCCCTGTAAGGACCCCAGAGCAGGGAAATCGCCATCTGGCCCCATGACAGCCTCATTGTAATATTCATTTTTCTAGCTCTTCCCTGTCACCATATATACCCGATTTCAGGAGCTCTGAGAACACTGGTTGTTTCATAGCCATTTACACAGTTATCTTAGAACGTAGATGGGCCGGGCCAGAATCCTTACAGCAAGTCATCACCCTCAAGCGTGGTTTGTAAGTGCTAGTTAGTAGTTTGGCAAGTGAAGAGTTCATTGCTCTCTTGTTGCTTCGTAGGAGACAAAAGTGCATTAAGACCTAGTGGGCTGAGACTAGGAACCCCAGCTCTGACCTCCCGAGGACTACTAGAAAAAGATTTCTACAAAGTAGCCCATTTTATTCATGAAGGTAAGAATGAGGTATTGGGACTTTACTAGGTTTGTGGCTTGTTGTCACTTGGGCTCAACAAACCCCTGGCAATGCAGCCTCTCTGGTTGTTCCAACACTGGACGATACTGTTCACTGAGGACTGACTTCAGGGTTCCTCAGGCTTCTTAGCTGAAGTGGAACCTGCTCAAGGTGTAGGTGAAGGGCTGGGCTGATGACAACCCATGTGACATGACTCAGCAATAGCAGTTCTCAATGTGGCCCCAAGACCCTTTGGAGGGTGGTCTGTGAGGTCAAAACTAGTTTTATGACATAAAAACATTTTGATTTCCAATACCATAAATACTGATAGATATCCACATTTAAAAACCCTTTGGAGAGGCTTCACACTTTAAACGGTCGTGAGACCAAACAATTTGAGAACTACTGCTCTAGAAGTAATGCTCTCCTGGGCAACATTAGCCTTTCCACAGGATTCGTTTTTTAAATTTTTCTTTTTTTGCTTTTTGGAAGGTGGAAGGCAGGGCAATTGGGAAGTGACTTGGCCAAGGTCACATGGCTAGTGAGTGTTAAGTGTCTGAGACCAAATTTGAACACGGGTCCTTCTGACACCAGGGCCGGTGCTCTATTCACTGCACCACCCAGCTGCCCCTGCAGTATTCTTTGAAACCCTTGTTCAGTTGTGTGTGACTCTTTGTGACCCTGTGGACCATAGTATGCCAATATGCATAGCAAAGAAACTGGAGTGGTTTGCCATTTTCTTCTCCAGTGGATTAAGAGACTTGCCGAGGATCACAAAGCTAGTAAGAATCAGAAGCTAGATTTGAACTCGGGTCCTCCTAACTCCAGGCCCTGTGCTTTACCCAGTGCTTTTAGACCCTTAAAGATTTTAACATGGGTCTAGACCTACTAAGACCATGAATATATTGCCTTGTTCTTTAACTTAAAAGCCAAAAGCCAGGCTGGCACCTGGATTTTAAATACATTTGTTAATCCCTGCTATGAACTGAAGATTCAGAACAATAGGCAGATTTTTTTCTGGTTGATCTGGGGCATCACTTTTTTGGTCCAGCAGTTGAGACTGAGTGATTAAATTTTCGTGGCTAAGATCTAAGTGGCAGAAATCGTTCATTTGTCTTCTCCATTTGGGATAGCATTTCATTCACCTGTGCCAGGCTGCTTTAACATCATAAAATCATAGACACAGACCTGGAGAGAATTTTAGCAGTCTAGTCAGGCCCCCTCTCCCCATTTTACAGATTAAGAAACTGAGACCCGGGAGGTTAAATGATTTACCCATGGGTCGTTAGTGGCAAAGACTGAACCCAGGTCTTTTGATCCCAAACTGAGCTCTCTTTCTAAGGATGTCACTGCCCTTACTTTCCCTTTTGATGTGTAGGTTCACAAGGTTCAGGTCATTACAGAGACTCCTGAAAACCTCATTTTGATATGCAAAACCTCCTCACTGATGACACAGTTGAGGAGTGAAGTCAGCAGTTCCTTTGGTTAAATGCTTTTTAATTAAGTAGCATGATTCTTACTGAGAGCAGCACTGGATTTGGCATCAGGACTTTGGTTCCACTCTTTGTGTGGCACCAGGCATCTTTTCTCTGTCTTCCCTCTGTTTTTTCATTCACAGTGAGGATGGACTAAATGATCTCTTAGGCTCCTTCTGTCTTTAAATTCTGTGACTTGAAAGACTTACATGGGGGTTAAATAATCATCCTCTGCTAAATGCTAAAATAAAACCCAGGGACCTGTGGTCATACAGCAAAGTTGTTAGCCGGGCCTGCCCTGTTATTGTACATCAGCTTGGTTTATGGACACTGAGGACCCTCTTGTTCCTAGTCCTGAGTCCGTATCTTTGGTATGGAGGCTGCATTACCATCATCTGGATTTGGGTGTGTAACTTCATTGCAGCATACGCCTTAGACATGTCTTCAGCTTCTTGGGCAGCAGCTTCATTATTGTGATGTCATCTCTGCAGGAATAGAACTGACTCTGCAGATTCAGAAAGACCTCGGTCCCCAGGCCACCATGAAAGAATTCAAGGAGAAACTTTCAGGGGATGCACAGTATCAGAGTGTTATCAAGACCATCAGAGACAAAGTGGAGAGCTTTGCCGCTGGTTTTCCCCTGCCTGGGATCCCAGATTTTTAAAATGAAACCGGACAGAGCCACATTGGAAATATTTAGCCTGAAGGCTACCCAGGTGCCAAAAGCCCCCTTTTAAGGAAAGGAGAATGTATAATTGGGAGGGTGGCTAAGGGGAGTAGAAGGTTAGGGGTGGGGTACTGGATTTTTGGGGGATGAGGGTCTTTTTAATGAGCTTTTCTGACATCCGTACATGGAAAAAAATGATCATTTGGCAGTCACTAAGGACCCCTCCAAAGAATGGTGTACAAACCACAGCTCTCAGTTTTAAAAGTTCATTATTAGTCATTTAGGGATACTTTGCTAATTAGTGAATTTATTTTGAATCTTACTTACCTAATTTTTGTATAAGATCAGAGCCATTCAGCCTTCATTCAAATGAACAGTGATGTAATCTAAAAGCATTGCTTAAATAATATTACTTAACCTTCTCTTCAGTGGTCACTTGGCTGGCTCATGACTTATTTCGGCAGCTATGAACACCCATGTTCATAGCTTGTGAAAATTACCCAACCTCAGTACCATGTTGTTCAGTAGAATGCCAAGCAGAACTGAATCACGTCCATTTTAGTTGGAGAGGAAATTATTGTGAAGCTTTAGCCAAGTATAAAATTACAAGCCAGAGAAATTTTGTGCCTGTTACAGTATTATGTAGGAAGCTTAAGGTACCTTATAAATGCTGTTTTTAATCCTCAGTGCTTTGGAGAGGTAGGCAGCAAGTCCTTGTTTCCAGAGGGACAGATCACCTGCTGAGTCGTGGTACTTGGCAATGACAGCCTTTTATTCCAGTGTGAGACATTGGTCTACTCCCTACATTTAGGGTACCTGAAGCTGGTGCCTTCCCAAAGAAACTATTTTTCCAACAGCTGAGTGCAAAACAGTAATGACCATTTTTAATAAGCACAATAAAATTAACCACAGAATGTGACAAGAATTATAGCTTTAAAAATACAACCAAATTTGTATTTCAAAAATATCTGAACTCAAATAAATTAATTTTTTACAGTACGTTTCTCATACTATTCATTTGGCATTAACTCATACTTGTGCAGCAACACCTCTAAAATGATATTACAGACATGCCAAGTACACTACTTCCAATGGGTACTTGTTTAAACTACCGCTTACACAATGGTCTGTACACACACCACACGGTACAAACAAGTGAACATGCAATAACCAAATAATTTTTCTTTAAAATAAGTGAGAATTCATCACAGCCCATGTTCCTCCCTGCACTCTCGAAAGGCAGTACTTATCTCCACCTGGTCGGTATTCCCAGCTCCTCAGTGTCTGAATCGTCAGGGGGCGAGACTGCCCTGTGCCTCTGCCTTCTCCTATGAATTGGCCCAGCACCCTGGGGATGGCTCGATTCTCCAGTTTTCCCATCTTTGCTTTCATATGGGATCTGGCATCAGTAGCGAATTCTGTACAATGGTCCAAAGTGCGCACGCACACACACACACACAGAGCAGTAAACTGCTCCCTCTCTCTAAGGGGAGGGACGTATTCTTTTCAGGATCAGGCTGACACTGGCACTGCCAATTTGGAAGAGTTCATTTCTTTCACTTGAGTAAAGGAACAAGCTATTGACTACAGGCCCCGGGCGCAACAGTGCTGTTATTTGGCCTGGAGGTCTTCCTGCCCTCTTCCCAATCTCATGAACTCTGACCTTTAACTTCCTTTAACTATCCTGCCTTCTCCCTTACCAGAAGCATAGCAGAACGTAAAAGTGCTCAGCTAAGTCAAGACCACAAGTTTCTCAAAGCAGAGACAGAAATTTCAATCGTATCAAGTTCCAATTTAAGAGCAGGGAGAACCCTGTTGCCTTCCTCTTTTCACCTGTGTAATGAGTTCTCTTATTTCCTAATACAAAGCACAATATTGGGGGAAAGCCAGAAAACGAGCCTGACTTAAAGCATAAATCAAGACACCTTTCTGAACTCTTAGGGAGGCAACCTTGAGAAAAACCGACTTTTTGTCGACATTCTTTTAAAGGCTGCTCTGATGAATTCAGTTAGTCTGAGAAGGTGTGCCCAGTTGTTGCACTGACAGACACTACAAAGGTAACTCTAGGGACTATGACCTGACATGCAACACTGAGGGTTTGCTGGGAGGATACATGCTCTTGGTATTGACAAAATACCAGACTGTTCAAAAGCAAGCAATCATTTTTTCTTAGAGACATTTCATAGAATCTTAGCAGCCCTGGCAAGCATGTTAAAAATCGTTGGCCCCCTCTAGAGTCTTAAAATGGGATCAAGTTATTCATTTAGGTTTGAATTCTACTCTATTATATTCCAAACAAAGATTTGTCCATATATGTGAAAAGAAATTAAAAGTATGCTTGGAAAATTATATATTCTGACAGGGTTGACTAGAGACTAATAAATCTCTAAAACTGAGAAAGTGAAACCACCCAACTTTTCCTAGTTATGTTTATGTAAAAATGAAAGCCTCCGACTCCAAGAGTGGAACATTTGATTCAAGGAAGCGATGAAGCAGAAGATAGTTTAATGTGGCATGCCTTTTGTTTTAATCTTCTAAACAGGGATTTTAAAACATGTACCTATAGATCCTTAACAGGTCTGATAATCAGGTATATATGACCTAATTCTTGCCTTTCCCTTCCAAAGGTGGTATAAAACAGAAAATACTGAGGATTTAAACCTCAGGCTTAAAAACAAAAGCTGTGTCTGTTACCTGAAAACGAATCTTGGCGACAACAAAAAGATTAAAAAGTGGGGCTAATGTGTACCTAGTTTCTGGGATGCGATTAATTACTTAAGTTTGAGTTTTCTTTATGTTTTCTATGAGATTTATTGTGCTGATTACAAGGTAAAAAAACTGAAGTATTTTATCCAAGTATTTATAACTCTTAATCCCTGCCCACCCCCAATTAAAAAAGAAGCAAGGTGTCTAATAATTAGATTCAACTTTCTGAAATGGAAAAAAAAAAAAAGCCTTACCATAGAGTACATTTAAGATATATTCCATTGGGGGAGGGGAGGGGATTTTAAATACCTGTGCCCAAAGCTGTAAACAACCCCTGGTAATTTTTCTTCAAAACCTGCTGAAAACAAAATTCTTTTACTGAATGATATCTTTGGAATTCATACTCCCCAGAATTATTTTCCAGCTGAAATACAGCTCAAAAACTTAAGTCAGTTTGCCTTTTTAAGAATGACTTTTGTTAAGTTTTTTTTTTTTGACAGTCATGAGCTGCACTCAGATTCAGATAGGAAAAAGGCTGTCCTATTCCTTGTCATGGTTTTTCCTACCTTCCTCTCCACAATTCTGGTAACACGTTCCAAGATGCCGCTGGGGTCAAGACTGGCAGAGTCCCTTTCTCCATTCCTAGCCCCAAACCACCATCGTGAGTGGCTTAAGCCAGATGCACCCTACACCAGGAATGGATCTCCTGACTTGACCCATCTTCTAGCAGAAGCAGTTATGAGTCACTTCCCCTTTTGTATCCAGGGAGCCCTGCAGGGGAAAGCTTAGAATTCAAGTGACAGCAGCAGCTCTGATGATGCTTTTGTGTTCTTCCATCACTTTTCTTCTTTTAAAGAGAAATTCTGCAGCTGCCTCCTCTGTGGATGCAAAAGCACTGTTTGAGCAGCCAGCTCAGATACGCCGGCATTTGAGAGATTTGAGAAGCAAGGCTTTCCAAGCAGGTCTACGTCACAAGCAAGATTTATGTCACACAGTTTAGATACCAGGAAGCTCTTTCCCTATGAATATGTGCAATGTGGAAGAAAGGGGGAAAATAACCTGAAGAAATCCAAGCTGCTCCATGGAGAAAAAGTTGCCAAATTTATCAGTTTGACAGACATTATACTGGGAGAAGGGGAAGGGGCAGGGTGTGGCTGCCTTTCCTGTCTCTTAGCCAGGACAGCTAGGAGAAAGAGAGCAAAATACCAAAACAAAGTCCTTCTCCTCCTTTTTGGGAGCTGGGAGGGCATATGGGTATTGAACCTTCACAGAAAGGGCAAAGCTAGCTGCTTCAGGGGCAGGAGCAGAATGAAGTCTGCCTTCAAAGAGACGCTTCCAGGTTAGGATAGCAAGAACCCTACATCAAACTGGAAAAGCAAGAAAACACAAACATACCACCTAAGAATCCTCTGCTGCACTGGCTCAATGCCAACATCACATTCAAGTGAAGAATTCGGGCTTGTTTCATATCTATAATCACATTTTTGATGGAATAAATTAAAAACAGTAAAATGTCATGGCTTGAAATAAAAACAGCATTCTTTGAAAACATTTAAAATTTCAAGGTTGCACAAAAACACTCGTCTCCATGTTCTGATGGCAGGTGCGAGGGAGTGAAGAAAGCCAAGCGTAATGTCTAGTTGTGAGATTAATACAACCTTCCCCAATACCTTTTAAACATTACCTATAAATCCCTTGTGGAGATGAAGGACCCACTATGAGAACAGAAACAGGTCAAGAGATAGGCACTTTCTTCTCCAACCCATCACCATCATCAAAGGATGGGATAATCTAAGCCCATTTCCCAAATGTTTCTTCAGTCTGGCCAAAATTCAGGGCATTTTAGAACACAAGAAAACCGCTAATCACAACACAAATCAGTGAAATGAACCAGAGCTCTTAGTCCAGCTAGCAAATCACACCCTCTGGGAGGCAGGAAAGAAGTTGTGAAGGCTTGATGGATAAAAAGGATTTGGAGTCGAGTTGGTGATCCATAGAGGTAACACTTCCCCCACAGCTTTGCAATGACAGCAAACTAGATCCCGATCGGAAAGAAGCCATATTAATTGCCAATCACTGGCTTCATGGTACTGGTCAAACTGGTAACTGGCCCCACCCCTTCCATGCCTTCTGCCTTGCTCCTGGTTGTCCTGGAATCCTTCAAACCACTGCGTTCCAGTCACTCCTGCTGACACACTGCATAACTAAGCTCAGAAAATGTGGGAACATCTCCCCTACCTCCCCCACCCTCATTCAGACTGAATAATGAAACAGGCAGACAAGGCACAGATGGACCTCTTTGTGGGCACAAGAAACAACGAACAGGCATTTACCATCACTCAAGGGAGGTTGCTTGAGACATTTTCTCAAACTGCCCAGTCTGTAGGTGCTTTCACCTTCCCATCTCAGTTTCTGGGGACTACAGTTAAACACCTCCTTTAAAAACAATAGACTGCGGTGATGTCAGATAATTAGAGGACCACTGCCAATTACCTGAGGTCTTAATGAGAAGACGTTAATGTGCAAATGAATATATCAAGCTTCTGTCTGCCATAGTTAAGCTGATTTCCCTGCTTATTTTGCCCCTAAATGTGATGAAGGTTTGGTGGGATTCCTTTGGGGCTTTCTACGATGCCTAGAGCTGTGTAGTCCTGATGTCGCTTACAGTGAGTTTTTTCAGTATCACGGGGCATGCTGACCATGTTAAAGGACCACTGCCCCCATTGCCGTAAAAGGAAGAGCTATTTTGAATCCAGGAGCCTGATCACAAGGAACAACTGACATAACAAAGAACTTAATGGAAGCTCGCTGCCCTCTTCAACATCTTCAAGGAAAGCTCGGCTGTGGAAAATATCCCATACTTGGTTCCTGAGTGTCAGGAACCTCTTAGACACCTGCATTTCCTCAGCTAGGGAAGCCCTGATGCTACGAACATTTTTCACCATCTAATTTTCTTTTCCAATGAATAGCAGAAATACAAAGTCAAGCTCAGGCAAATGTTTGGTCATGCCCACTGCACCCTCTGACCATAAGTCATGTATGTTTCTGGGAAACATACCTGGGAAACAGCTGGGAACAGGCCTAGATTTTGTACAAAAAGCTGGGAACATAGTCAAACCTGAGCAGTGAGTGATTAGGCCTGGCAGGCTCTTGGATGTATTGCAGCTTGAGTAGCTCAGCCAAATATTGCACCACTCGGACATCTTCATTCACCAGGCCCAGGTGCAGCTTCAAGAAGTTTACCTGCCGGCCGACCACAGACTGCTCTGTCTCCTTCTCGTTGATGGGCAAGTGCAGGTGATGACAGAAAGCGTAGAGAAATGCCTTCGCGCACAGCTGGGTCAGGACACTTTGCACATGCATGTAGTAGGTGCTCCCCCGTTTGATCTGGGTTCGGTGATCTGCCAGGCGGGCCACCAAAGCGCCTCGGTACAGTGGGCACCGCAATGTTTTGTTGTCCAAATCCAGTATGCTAGTGTAACGGCTGTATCGGTTCAGGGAATGGAGGGTGTTGACACCCGCTGGAGAAACCACTCTGAAATAGAAAGGCAAAGGTTAGTAAGGACAGTGAGACCCAGGAACATGAAGAGACAAGCCAGGAAAATTAGGTGCTTTGGGCATCTTCAATGACCTCCTTCCTCTAACCTGTCTTCCAGATTTAAAAGTTTCTCTAGAAACTACCATTTACCTTGCAGAGAGCTTCTAGAAGTCCTTGGCCTACGCAGCAGAGAAATAAGAGCTATTTACATAAGAAATGTAAATAGACACAATTTTCTTCCTTAAAAGTTTTTACTGACATGTTATTAAATACTTTAGCTTACTCAATCTAAGGGAGCAAGTACTAACAACCTCTCACAATGTTTTCCACCTTTGAGCTCTCTATAGTTCTTGATGCTACTGATCATCTGAGTACATCCAGTTTCTTTTATTCACTTACCCCTAGAAATCTTCAACATTTCACTTATTGCAAAAAAAGAATTAGAATCATGGTATTCAAGGATGAAAATATTTTACATTCAACGAACGCTTAGCAAGTGTCAACCATATGCCAGGCACTGGACAATGCTAAGGCTATTTTTACCTCCTCAGCACGTACCAGGATCATCCCTGTCATTCCACATTCTACTCTGCCCCCAGCTGTGCTTCTCTTCTCTGCCTCCACAATTCTAAGTCTCCCCCATGAGTCATCTTCAATGGTAAAACAACCTCTCACCTTTAAAATATCACTATGAAGTAAAGAGGCAGGAACAAACATCCCCATTTTGTAGGTGGGTGAATGGAAGCTCAGATTTGGAACAAACTTTTCCAAAGTCCCACAGCTAGTCAGAAGAGCTGGGACTAAAACCCAGGTCTCGACTCCCACAATTCCCACAACACAGATGGTTTATTTGCAGATTAAGCATTTCTTGTTCTCATCCCATAAACATCTTGTCCCACTGATAATCAGAGCCCATGCCTTTCTTCCCGAGGAGTTCTGGGAATTCTTCAAGATGCCTTTCTATGACAATTCCCCTCCTTTATTTACCCATCCCTCTTTAGCAAATTCTTTCAAACCTTTCTTCAAGTTGTTTTTCCTAAAAAGTCTTTTTCATAGTTAAGACAAAAAATATGGAGAAAATCTAAACACTATCACCTATCTCCGCATCCGATTCTTGTACTTTATATTCCATCTTTTATCATGATCCTAACATTAAAGCTTGTTATACATGCCAATAAAATTGTCAGACTTTACTCATTTGAAAGGGGGGGAGGCAGAAGAAAGATGCTACATTGAAAAGTCTGAATCAAACTTGTCCTGTAAACTGTTGACAAGGTACTCCCAAAGAGAAGTTCCAACGCAATGAACACATAAGAAATATTTATAACTGGCAGTAAATATAAGTCAGTGTGCTAAAGAACCTAAAAGGAATTATTTCAACTAGGTTAAATGTGTTCTCTGCATTAGCTATGGAATGAGAGGCTAGGTCACCTGGTAAAAGGAATTTTAGGCAAGTCAAGCAGGTGAGAAAGGTGTGGGGGTAAGGGGGAGGGATCTCAGGGAAGAGACCTTAAAAATCATACCCAATTGGCAGTTATTTGTCTGCTATCTCGGGAGTTGCTTAGGAGACCATACAAATATGTGCCTATTATCTACCTTATTAAGAAGTTCTTTCTCTAATCATTTACCTCTGTAGGCCAATAAGTTTCCACTTCTGAAAATCCATTATGTGCAAAGGGGAAGAGACCCAGTGTTTCACAGGCTTGGCATATTTGCCATAGTTGGGCACAAAGATGGAGAGAGCTGTTACGAGCTTCTTCACTATTGCTTCATCTTCCCCTAGCACGATAAGAGTCCTCCCACTAAGCAGGGAATAAATTGCAGGGTGTGCAAAGGGGTACTGCCTAATGAATTTTAAGGCATTCTGCCCAGCCTTTTTTTTATGCCTCTCTGAGAAGAGACCAATGTGATGGGCAGGAGAAGGAGTCCTATCAGAACTTGTGGATGCTGCACTGCTTATGTAGCTGGTGGAATCTCCATATTCATTAAGGCTGATCTTACTGAGATCCCTGCTGCTTCTCAGGCAGCTTGAGTCCAAGTCATAAGGAGAAAGGCCTTCTGTCGTGTTCTCCTGGGAAGAAGAATTGATATCGTCCACCGAGAAGTCCACATGAAATCCCTGCTGCCTCTCCTTATAACGCTGTGGAGGAATACTGACCACTCCATCTTCATCGCAGTGTTTTTGAATTTGGTCAGCATTTGGTATGAGGAGACTTGAACTCTCTTTTCCAATACAACAAGCAGAATCGGTTTGTGCAAAGGTGTTTTCTGTACTGCCCTCTGTCTCACCAATATCCTGCTGGCTGACACTTGCACTAAAGTGAATAGCTCCTTCGTCATCGTCTGCATAAGGCTCTTCCACATAAGGTTCTTCATTAATGGCACTTGGGTAACTTGCCTTAAAGTCATCAGGGATCAAGGCCTCGGAGGGACAAGTGCTAAGAACCTCAATGCTGTCCTCACTGATAGTCCTCCGGCTGACTGCTTTGCTCCGGACCACCTGAGGGCTCAATGGGACAGTCAAGCTTGCCTGACTGTCTGATTTAGATAGAACAGAAGACGACTTTTCAGTGCCCAAAACTTCAATGCTTTCACCGCTACTGATGCTTCCTTTCATATCCATGTCAAGGTAATCCAAGTTCTCCTGATGATCATAAACACTAGATTCTGTCACTTCAGACTCTTTGAATTCATCTCCAACTTCCTGCTCCATCTTGATAAGTACAGACTCCACACTGGACTTAAAAGATCCCACATTAATTAACACTTTAGGAATTGGACAGTCTTCCAAAGATCTGGAGTGCAGTTTGTCCTGGCTATATTCCAGGGGTGTATTATCCTGTTTCTCTACTACTTTATCATCTAAAATGACCAAGTCTTCAAAGAGGAAGTTGGTTATACATTGTTGTTTCAACAGGGCTCTGTCAATCTGGCTGGTCAAAAGGTAGCACAGATCTCCTCTAAACATACGTTCAATGTGATTCAACTGAGCCAGGGTCTGGGTGAAAAACTCAGTGTCACAAAGTTCTTCCAAGGTTTTCAGCTTCTTGTCAAAACATTTAGCAGACTTTGCCTTGATGAGCTTGGGGGTATATGAGGTTCTTCGCCTATAAAGATTTCTTTCAGCAGTCTCATCAGGGTTAGAGGTAGTGGATGCCTGGTCAGCTGACTGATCCTGGGCACACTGTGGCTCACAGGGATAGCAATCAGATGCCTTCGGTTTTCGCTGAGGATAAGATCTGATCTGCTTTAACAGGTCTTGGTGTTCAATGATGGATTTTTCCACGCTGGCCAATTCATTGGCTTTCTCAATGGCTTGAGAGGTGTAAAACCATTTGTCCCCGGCCTTTTTCTGGATCTCTGTTTCAGTGTGCAGCACGGTCCTAGTGTAATCCAGGTCTTTCAGCTTCTTTTCAAGTTCATTTGCAAAAGCTTTCCTATTGCCTTTCTTCAAGCACTCCGAAGCCTTGGAGAACTCTGCCGAGAGCTCTTGGAACTGCTGCATGATCTTGTGTTCATCGGTGGAAATGTAGGCCATGCAAAAGGGCCTCACGAAGCCCCTGGCCTCCAGATCATACAGGGTGAGGTGGTGCACGTAGGCAAAGGCTCCTTCCTTGGAGTCCCCCAGCACCACCTTGGAGTCTTCCACGAAGTTCAGCTTGGGGTAGGCGCAGCCGGAGGGGTGCCCCACAAAGGAGGCCTGGTAGTCCACGGACATGATCCGCAGCGAGAAGTAGTTGAGATCGAAAGTGCCAAAGACTTTGGTATCATCAGGGACGGTGAGCAGGGGCTGGGGTCCCACCTGCTCCGAGAACTCTGAGATGAGGATGAAGTCCCGGGAGAACTTGGCCCCCGAGAGCCTGGACCAGGGGTTGGCGCCCTGGCTGGTGAAGGGGAACAGGGGCACTGAATACTCTTCGGGAAGCGCCGGCTCACGGCACGGCTCCTCCTCGTACTCTTCCTCTTTGGTGAAGGCCACCACGTCAGGGGCGCTGATCATATTTCCGAGCGTGCCAACAGGGCATGAGGGAGGAGAAGCCAAAACAGAAGCGTATCAGGAACGCAGGAGGACCGGGGGTGCGGACTCGCGGGGGCCCTCCCGGCACCGCAGGCCCCTGGGTGGCAGCCCCGGGCTTCGCGTCCCCCGCTGCTCCGGGGCCTCCAGAGTCCTCATCCAATCGGGTCCCTCGTGCCCCGGGGTCCCCCGAGGCCGGCCGGTGGACTCCGGCCTCGGTGGAGCTAGAACCGGGGGCGGTTTCAAAGCCTCGTCCCCCTCTCCTGACTCCCGCGGCGAACTCACCCTTAGCCGGGCAAAGCCGGACCCGGGAAACAGGAAGCGAGGTCGCCTCCGTCTCCTCCTACGCCGCCGCCGCCTTCCCGAGGCGGCTCCCCGGCCCGAGGCTGCGGCCAACCGCGGAGTCCACGCAAGCGTTGCTGCGGTCCCCGCGACCGAAGCTCGCAGGAACTGAACCGTCCCGGATTCTCGGACGCCGCAGCCGCCAACCAGCTACTGCGGGGCCGCCATCTTGGGATCACATGACTCGCGGCGCGGCACCGCGGTGAACCGGAAGTGCCTGCGCATCGCTCCGCACAGAACAGCATCGTGGAACGAAAAAGAAAGGCGGAAAGAAAACAAAAGCGACAGAGCGTCAGGTGGGCCAGCCGGGAGAAGGGCTGGGAACCAATGGGGAGACGTTTCTATGGGCGGGAATTCCTAAGGAAGAGAAGAAGGGCCTATCCGTGGAAAGCTGTTACGCGACTGCGTATGGGCTTTCTGGGAGTTGTAGTCTGTGACCTGCCGCGAACCACAGGAAGCTGAGTGGCCGGAGGAAAGCGACCTAGCTCCACGCCAGGACATCCAGGAATTTGTGGTATCGGATACGAGGGCCGACTAGAAGCTGAATGGCAGACGGAAAGGAGCTCACACTCCGAGGCATCCTGCGAGTCGTGGTACCGAGACCGGGAACAACAGGCTGTCGGGAGGCGAGGGGACGCGGAAGATGACGATGGCGTGAACCAAGACATCCTGGGAGTTGTAGTTCCCGATGCTGGAAGCGACGGGCCACTGAGTGGCCGGCGGACGAGGAACTCCGCGGCACGGCGCGCCGAGGCATTCTGGGAGTCGTAGTTCCAAATGCTAGGAGCGACGGGAAGTCGGGGGCTGGGATTTTGCCGCGCGGGAAAAGCTGCGGGTCGGCTGCTGCGGCTTCCGGGAGCGGGGCGTCGGTCCTCCCCGCTCTGTCAGGATGAGCGGTGGGGGCTTGTCCCGGCGAGTTTAGTGCGTCCCCGGCGGAGCTCGGAGCTCGGGGGTCGGCACGGTGACGACGCAGTAGGGAGTCAGGAAACCTGAGCGCTGCCCGGGACTTAAGCCTCGAGTGTCTACCCGGGTCGGGCCGGAGGCCGGGGGGCGGGGGCCGGGGCCATGGGCCGGGGTCGCGGCCCCGCTGCCTCGGCATGATTTTCCCGGCCGTCCGCTTGGGCCTCGGCGCAGTCCGGAGCCTGCTGGGCCCGCAGAGCCGCCCCCTGTCCCGGGACGCCATGGAGGTGGCTTTCCGAGGCAGCCGCCGGGTTCTGTGTGTGGCGGAGAAGAACGACGCGGCCAAAGGCATCGCGGACCTCCTGTCGGGCAGCAGGATGCGGAGGGTGAGTGACCGGCCGCCGCCGCGCTCAGCACCGTCCTACTGTGGGGGAAACCGAGGCGGGCGGGGCGGGTGACTTGCCGGGGCCCCGTCGGCCAGAAGTGTGTGAGGCAGGACTCGAACCCCGTGCGCCCCTGTCCTTGGCGCTCACCGCTTACAGCTACCTAGGAAACGGCTGCTTCCCGCCGGGAACCCGCTTTTGTGCTGTCTTACTCCGAGCGGCTGTGACCCGAGGAGGCAGGTTTGGGCAGTCAGCACGAGAGAAGCGGGTGCGACCCCCCATTGTACAGGTGGGCAAACTGAGGCAGGCGGAAGCCCAGAGACTGGCCCCCGGCCGCCCGAGGCCGGATCTGTGCATCTGAGCTCCTGGGGCAGGGCGGGGCGGGGCGGGGCGGCAGAGAGAGCGCCCAGCCTGGAGTAGGGGAGACTCATCTAGCGGGCTCTGGCCCGGCAGCCGGGTGACCCTGAGCCGGTCACGGGGCCCTCCTTGCCTCAGCTTCCTCCTCTGTCAGCGGAGCTGGAGAAGGGAGTGGGGGACTGACCCCTCCGGCGGAGAGTCCGGAACCAGAGGCCCCGAGAAACGGCAGGGTTTGGAATCGGGGCTGGGGGCCATGTCCGGCAGCATAGCCCTGCTGTGACGCCCCCGTCGGCTAGTCTCCCAGGGGTGGGGGCTTCCCTCGCTCCGGTGCCCCCGTGATCAGTGTTGGGAGGCAGGAAGGAGTGGCGCTGCGGGGGTGTGGGGCCTGGGGGGGCACAGCCGGAGTGGAGAGCTCCGGACGAGGGCCGGGTGGCCTTAGACTCAGCGCAGTGGTTCTCAAGCTCCCAGTGCCGAGACCCCTTCATACGTGCTGTGCTGACCCCAGCCAGAAAATGATTTTTGCTGCTACTTCGGAACCTGTTATGGATCTGCAGGGCGTAAGTGCCTTGTTGCAAACTGACCGGAAGCCACAGGCTGAGAACCGCTGGGCTTCAAAGTTCACGGGCTTCAGCGGGCAGGTGCAGACAGGAGGACCGGACAGACGCCCCTCTGCCTGGCCACTGGGTGGAGAGACCCAGAGGAGAGGGCAGGACCTGGGACAGAACCCGGGGCATTCCGGGGGCCTGGGGGCCCAGAGCCAGGAAGTGCAGAGAGACCAGGAAAAGGGCCAGGGCTGAGCAGGGAAGGGGGGACTGGCAATTTGGGGGAGCAGCAGGGGGCAGGATCCCTGGAGGCTGCGTGCTGACTTAGTAAACAGAGGCAGGTGTATTGTGCTGCCAGGTGGCTCTGCCCATCAGTGAGAGAGATGGGAGAGAGCCGGGAAGACTCGGGGTTCAGAGCCAGCCTCAGGAGCCAGCCTGGGTGCGGGACCTCGGGCCATTCAGAGTGCACACCGGTCCAGCCTCTGCCCAGCAAACCTCAGGGCCTGGACGGTCCAGGTGGGCTGTGGTCCGCTGGGTCACGGAGCACCGGACACAGCTGAATGACTGGACAACTGCAGACTCTGTCTTGTCCTTATTTCTTTCATTAGACACGTTGTCCTGTGATACGGACCCTGGCTTGTGGCCGCAGAGGCGGCAGTTTTTGTGGTGCCAGGGTTTGTGAAGTGCTGAGAAGTGAGAAAGGCCATTTCTGTGTATACAGGTGCCTCCTTTGAGAGGAGCGGTGCCTCAGGGCTGATGCGAAAGGCGTCCAATAGCCATGTACGTGTATGTGTAGAGCTGCATGGTACTGCCTACCGTCTGGGGAGAGAAAGGGGAGGGAAGGGGAGGAAAGGTAAGACTTAGGAAGTGCTGAAAGCTAAAAAGAATAGGGATTCTTGCTTTACCCTTTTGTTATTCTGGACCCCTTTGACGGTGTAATGAAGTCTAAAGGTTCCTAAGAACGGTTTAAATGCATACAGTAAAATACACAGGACTACAGTGGAAATAGATTATATCGAAATACAGTTATCAAAATATCTTTTAAAATGAGCAGGCCAGACCCCCTTTCCCGATGGGAAGCTGACTGTGAAAAGAAAGAGAGCTACAGAATTGTAGTTTGAAAAGGATGATGGTCCAACTGAATTTTTTAAGGATGTGACGGAAGATGTTTGAAGGCGTCAGAGAGAGGGAGCAGGTGGATAAGGAGAAAATGAAACTGAAAAGAGAGGGCATCATCAAAGGACCGATTTCCTGGGCAAGGGAAGAGTGGGACTGGAGCGTGGTATAAGCAGTTGGCTGTTGACAACAGGAGGTGTCCTCTTTTTTTCCCCCAAACTAAAACAAAGGAGAAGAGTTGAGATGATGCTGAGGGGATCTGAAAGGTGGCGTTGGAAGATCAGCCTCAGGTTTTTTTCTGTGAAATATGATTCAAAGTTCTCTACTGAGAAGGAGGAGGACGGGTTGGGGATGTTTTGATAGAGATTAGAAAGGTTGCTCAATGCAGTAGTGAGAGTCTACTTGAGATTGAATAACAAATTTGTAGTGGTTTTGTGACTTCATCTGGTAGTATGGATAATCCATCAAGCAAAAGCAGAGAGAGTGGGAATAATTGAGGTTTGGGGTTTTAAGAGGGGTGAGCAGGGATTCAGGGGTCAGAGACAGTGTAAAGTAAAAGGCTGAGATTCTGAAGAAAGAAATCATGGTGGGGAGAAGGACTGCTTTATAGGAAGAATGACCCTGGGGGCTGGAAGATTGATGACTTCCAGAATATGAATAGGATGATATGTCTGAATGGAGTCAGCTTTAAAGGAGAGGTCACTGAGTGACTCATTGGAGAGAAGCCTGGGAGTGGCAGGGAGGCGCAGGCAGAGAACCTACTTGAGCCCATCCACTTGGGTGAGGGGTGGGGGGACAGGAGAGAAGGTACATTCCTTAGTCCAGGATTCAGGAGAGACCCAGGTTTCCGTGACTAATAAGCATTACGCCTTGCACATAATGGGCTCTTAATAAATGTCTTTGTAGATTTATGGTGCAGAATGCTCTCCACATCCAGGGAAAGAATTGTACAGAGTCTGAATGAAGATTCAAGCATACTCTTTGCTCCCTCTTCCTTTTTTGTTTTGTTTTGTCGTGTTTTGTTTCTTCTTTCTTGTGGTTCATTCCTTTGGTTCTAATTCTTTACAACATGACTACTGTGAAAATATGTTTAATATGAATATATATGTGGGGCCTATATCAGATTGCGTACTGCCTTGGGGAGGGGGGGAGGAAGGGGAGAAAATGTGGGACTCAAAAGCTTGTGAAATTGAATGTTGTAAACTAAAAATAGATTCATTAATGAAAACCGTCTTTTTAATTGAACTGAAGGATGGCTTCAGTAGGCCTTTGTTGTGATGGAACTTGTTCCTGCATCCACAGAAGCTAATTAGCATGCATTTTTGTAACAGACTCCACAATTACATTTTTTGATTAGTTAAGTGACTGGCTGATGATTGGCTGAGCTGGAAACTTCCCAGAATGTCTCCAGATTTGTGGGATTTTTCTGTTAGTCTCTTTTGGCTCCTTCTAACAAAAATTCACCATGTTGTACTAGTTTCATAGGTTGGGAGACTTTGTACAATTGTATCTCTGGTTCATTTTCTACTTTTTATCCAGAGCTAAGAGAGAAACATAGGACCTATATTCATGTCCTGCTTCTGCTACTTTCTGCATCTGTGAAAATAAGCGAGTCACTTCCCTTCCTAGAGCTTATTTTGCTCCTCTGTGAGATGAAGGGTTAGACTAGATAACCTCTCACATCCCTTCTGCTTCTGTGGTCGTCTATGACCTTTTGCTCACGCTCTTCTTCAGGATCCCCATGTAGAGAATCCTAGGATGCTGGACTTGGAAGGACCATTAGATATCGTCTATTCCAGCTTCAGAATTGTATTAATGAAGAAAACCTGGGTCCGGAGAGGTGACGTCGCTTGTGAGCTCCCATAGTAAATTATTGGCAGAGCTGTATTTGAGCCAATTTCTCCTGACTCCTAGGACAGTGCACTTTCCACCGAGTGGTGCTGGAGCTTCCTACTCATCTGTTTTTACTTTGAAACCTCTAGGCACCTTAGAAGAAAGAAAGGATGATGTTTTGGGGAGGAGGTGAGGGGTATGATGGACTTTAAATTTGTAGTAGAGGGGAGTGGAGGAAGGGAGGGAAGGAAAGAAAACAATGAAGCGCCTTATTTTGGGAGTCCGTCGGAATGAACAGTTTAAAATTTTTGGTCTCCTTTTCATTTTCAAGTGGTTTACATTTATTGCTTTTTGTGTTTTTCAGCTTTGGTTTTTATGTTGTTTTTAAACTTTTTTTTTTCTTTCTAAATAGAGAGAAGGGTTGTCCAAATTCAATAAGATCTATGAGTTTGACTATCAGCTATACGGCCAGGTAAGGACCGAAATAATTCATCCCAAACAACAATTTAAAATGATCAGAAATTCTTTTTTCATGATTTGTTTTAAGAAACACGTGTGTGTCCCCTTTAACAAAATAACGCCATTGCATTTGCTTCTCTGCGTCTTTTCAGACTTTGTAGCGGGCGCATTCTAGCCCAGCTTTCTTCAGTCTGCGTCACTTTGTATTTTTCCCCGTATTTCTTTGTAGCCTTCGCATACCGTTTCCTGGATTGTAGCCCATCTTTCAGTCATTTCAGCCGTGTTGTTCCCAAGCCGCTCCCTGTGATGAATAAAGCTTCTAGGAACATTCTTGTGCTGATAGACAGTTCTGCGTGAAGAGCCCTTACCAAGTGCTTGGTATTTCGTTGGGCTGTCACAGCGACTGCAAGTTAGGTGCCCTTGTTACCCCCGTTGTCCAGAAGAGGGCATGGAAGCAGGCAGAGGCTCGCACAACCAGGAAGGTCTTGGGGTCCCATGCAAACTCAGGTCTCCCCGATCCCAGTCCCAGCACACTGTTCACGGTGCCATCTAGCTGCCTGATAGGTCATTGTTTCCCCTTTCACCAGTTATGTGTCATTCTATATTTGATACCAGTAGTGTCTGAATAGCACAGGTATGATGTTCAGAAATAATAAATACATATATGCAAAGTCATTAATGCAGGCTAGTTTGGAAGGGTGCACACTAGCAGTTGTAGGGCTCAGGAAAGGCTTCATATAGACCAGAGGGCGAGGCTTGAGCTGCTTCTGACCATTTCCATTACTTGGCAGAGTTCCTAAATGATAGAAGGGGTTAGTTTGCATGTTGTGACCGGAGCAGTGAGTTTATTAGGATTCACTGAAAAGTGTCCAGACAAAGATTTATACTAATAGATTGTTTAGCTTAGTAGCTACTTCATCTGTAATTATAGAATGTAACGGATACAACCGAGAGAATAATCTATAGAGTAACAACAGTATATAAAAGCAAACAACTTGGAAAGACTCAGGGCCTGTGATCAGCACAGGACCAACCACAGATCCACAGGCCTCATGCTGAAACATGCTCTCAGACGGAGAACTGATGGACTCATCAGAATGCAGAAGGAGGCATAGAGTTTTCATTTGGGGGTGTGTTCCTTTTTACATGACCCATGTGGGGATTTATTTTCCTTCATCAATACACATTGTAACTTATTTTTCTTGCTTTTTAAAAAATCTTTTCAGAGGGGAAAGGCAGGGCAATAGGGGTTAAGTGACTTGCCCAGGGTCACATTGCTAGTAAGTATTAAGTGTCTGAGGCTGGATTTTAACTCAAGTCCTCCTGATTCCAGGGCCAGTGCTCTATTCACTGGGCTACCTAGCCACCCTTTTTTTTTTCTTGCTTTCTTAGTGAGGAGTGGAAGAGAATTTGAACCGAAAAATGAAATAAAATTGAATTTATCAAATTTAAAATACAAACATAGCTATACCATAATCATCTAATTTTCACTTCCTGTCTCCCCCACAGAATGTAACCATGGTGATGACTTCTGTTTCTGGACATCTGCTCGCTCATGATTTCCAGATGCCATTTAGGAAATGGTCAGTACTCTTCTTGGTGGGAAGAGGGAGGTGGGTGTTCTTGCTTTATAGAGAGTTGTGAAATACAGCAAAAATTCTAAGTGACCACGTAAGTGTAAAACTTGATCAAGGTACTTAGGGTTCTCTTTAGTGCTTTGAGTTTTGGAACACTCATTGAGTTCTAGCGATGCCCATAACTATAAGGAAAATGACATTTATTGCACTTATTATGAAGGGTTCAAGAATTTTGTGTCTATATTTACTTCCTTAAACATAATGTTCCTGAGAAGCCATTGCCGGTTATCTCCCATGGCATTCTCAATACATAGAATTTGTTTGCTCTAAAGCCAGAGAAAGACAACAATGCCTTCCTACTGTTTTGGTCTAAAGTTGTCTGGAATGGTAATTAAAGTGTGTAAGAAGCAATGAATTTCATTCGAAGTTTCCTGGTTTTTGCAGAACTTCTGGATTCTCTTTGGGGAACTAAAGGGTTTTTTAAAAGAGCAGAAAACTTGAGTTTTTGGATTTTTTTTTTAAATCCAGAGAACCTGTTTATTGAACTGAAACAATTTTTAAAATATGGACTTAAAATGAAAATTGGTTGTTATAAAGGGGAGCCCTTGGCATGAATTCTGAAATTGAGCTTGTTCTGCTTGCTTCTCCCTTCTCTGTGACTGTACCTTTTAGTAAATGCTTCCAGTCACTTTCAGCATCCCTAGCTCTGGACTTTTTTCTCCCACCTTTCCATCTTAGTTATCTTAGGTCTTCCACATGACTGAGCATTAATGAGTGGTTCACATAAATTCTTCTTCACTGTATTGTTAACTAGCTAATGTTTCCATTTCCATGGGACAGAATTGATAGTATTAGTTAAGGATCTAATAAAGATTTTATCTTCAGAAGGCCCCAAAGGAAGGACTACACTGGTGTTGGGGCAAGAAAACCCACTTTATTACAATTTAGAATATAAGTTTAAGTTTATATAAGAATAAAAATGTATAAGTTTATATAGAATATGAGTTTAATTTAAGGAAAAAGCCTAGTGAGGGAGAAAAAATATCAGTTTGCACAAAAGTATGTCTCTGAGGCAGATGGACTTCTGAACACAAGCCGGTTCCCACAGGTACTCATGGAATGAGCCTTGAAGCCAGGAACAACTGGGTCCGAGCCTTACCTCTGACACATTGGTCTTGTGACTCTTGGCAGGTCACTTAACTTCTTAGTGCTCTTAGATGAGGAAGTTCTCTCAGCACTTTTTCTGCAACTTCGAGTCTTAGAGAATTGCCTAGAGAACTGAAAAGTCAAGTGCCTTGCCCGTATTCACACAGCCATTATGTGTCAGAGGTGGCACTTAAACTCACATCTCTCTGACTCTAAGGCCAACTTTCTTCACCTTGCTAGCTACCATTTAGTCCATACTTAATAAATGTTTGTAGATTGATTATAAATAGTCCTCTGAATATCTTTTTATAGCTTCTTAGGAGGAAAGCTTAATATTTTAAGGCTATTTTTTATAAAGAATTTCCTTTTTTTTTTTTTTTACTAATTTCTTATTTCTACATCACCTTCATTTCTGAATCAGAAATTCCCCTAACCCATAAGCCAGTCTTTCTCACAAAGATTTAAAAAGAGCAGAGGAAAAATGTTTAGCTGCTTACCTCTTGAATATTTTGTTTCCACTTCTTTGTTGCCACAGAAAGTGCTAGGAATATTTTGGTACATAAGACCTTTCTTTCTGTCTTTGACTTCCCAGTGGTGGCATCTTTCCCTTTCCTCCCCTCCCCCCAAATCCCTCTGGCTCTCATTGGCCAACAGTAGGTCCCAGGCCAAGCCCTACTTGGTCGTTGTTTGGGCCCTGCTTGGCTCAGAGTGAACATAAATAGCACTTGTTTCTGTTTGGGCCAGAAACCCTGAGGGTCTTCCCTTCCCTCCCCTCCCCTCCCCTCCCCATTGATTTTTTTTTTCACTAGGTACAGAGGCCATTCTCTACCTCTTTTCTTACCTAGCCTTAATCACTGAGTCAAACTTAGACCTGTTAAAGACCTCAGCTTAAAAAGCCCAAGGTCTCCCACTGCATCCAGGACCATCTCCAGTTGTCCTGATCTGTATCTTGACACTGAATGCATATGTCTCTGGAGGAGAATATGAGGCTGGTGACTTTGCACCTCACTCCCTCACTTAAATCCAATTCACTTGCATATCATGCCATCATCTTGATGTCTTGGTCAAGAAGGACCAACAACAACAGTATTAAAAGACTGGGACATTTTAGTCAAGTATGAGGTTTTTTTAAAAGTTTTTATTGAAGAGCAAAAAAGACTTTTATGTAAAACTATTTATAGCAACTCTTTGTAGTTGCAAAGAACTGGAAACCAAGAGGATGCCCATCAATTGGAGAATGGCTGAACAAATTATGATACATGAATGTGATCTGATGCTTAAGTGCCATGAAAATGATGGAGATAGTTTCAGAGAAGTCTGGGGAGACCTGTATAAAATGATGTAGAATGAAGGGAGAGGAAGCAGCAGAACAATGTATGCAGTACTAGAAAAACAAAACTGAAAGTCTTGAGAACTCTGATCTACTGACCGGGCTAACAGAAAACCGAAGATGAGATTTGTGACTTACGTCCTCACAGAGCGATGATGGACTCAGGGGCACAGCGGGGACATAAATTTTTGACACAGCCGATGTGAGAATTTGCTTTGCTTAACTATCTATATATTTGTTAAAGGATATTGTCTTTCTTTTTCCAGTGCTGGTGGGTGGGTGGAGAGAAAATTGACTTTTGTTAATTGAAAAAATAAAATTTAGTGTAAAAAAGATATAAAGTAAAGCCCCCCCCCCCACCAAAGGAAGTAAAAGCTTTTGTTACATAGTTTCTTGTTGCTTTCCTCGATGATGGGACCAGCTCACAGCTCCCACAGCAGTGAATCACTGCGATATTTTCCCTACCAATATTGGATTTACCATGATTGCCGGTTTGATGGGCATAAGTTGATATCTCAGAGGTGTTTAAATGATCATTTTTCATTATTTGGGATGATGAAAAAATTTACGCATGGTTGGCCCTGCCGTCATAAGGTCTTTTCCTTCCTGCTTATGTGGATCCTTTGACCATGGAATTCTTGCAAAACACCTTTTAATCTCATAAATATGGAGCAATTCCCTTTTTATTTTAGGTTTTAGACTTAAGCAGAAATAATTAGTGCAATTATTCTTTCCCTGTTCATCTTTTCTTATTAGTACAGTTACATTGCTTTTTATTTATACGTTCTTTTTGTTTTTATAAAATTGGAATGATCTGTTTTGTCTTTAGTAATTCTTTCTATATTGTTGCTGGCTAAGAACTTTTCTTGAGTCCAGTCTTTGAAAAGGTCAAACCTCTCATTTCCTCTGGGTTTTTAATGATGCAACTTTTTATATTTAGAGGAATGATCCATTTGGAATATGTTATGGCAGGTGGTTTAAGTTTTTGATCTAATTGAATTTTATGCTAAACTGCTTAGATGGCTTCCCAGCAGCTTTTATTTAATGATAAATTTCCTTTCCCAATAATTTGTATTCTTCGATTAGTTGAAGATTATATTGTTTCATGGTTTTGATTCTAAATCTTGCTTATCTTATCTGTTCCACTGATCTGTGTTTCCATTCCTGTTTGTTCTCCAGGCAGAGCTGCAACCCTCTTGTCCTTTTTGAAGCTCAAATTGAAAAATACTGCCCAGAGAACTTTGTAGATATCAAGGTAGGGGGAATCTTTGAGAAGGCTTATTATGCGGGATCTTAACCGTTTACTGAGTAACAGCAGTTTTGAACTTTAGAACCCAAGAACCTTATAGTCTATCCTTTTAATAGAATAATAATATGCTTTAATCAAATAAATTGTTTGTTTTTGCTTTTTGGAGGAGAGAAGGCAGGGAAATTGGGTTTAAGTGACTTGTCCAAGGTCGCACAGCTAGGAAGTGTTCATGTCTGAGGCTGGATTTGAACTCAGGTCCTCCTGACTCCAGGGCCAGTGCTCTATTCACTGTGCCACCTCGCCGCCCCCATCAAATAAAATTTTAATAAATAAGTTTTCACCAAAAAAAATTATTAATGCCTTTTGTTTTGACATAATAAGCATTTCTTCATCTGCATCTACATCCAGGCTCCCATCCCCAGACTGAGCGTGCTTGCCTAACAGAATGTGTGCTGCTCTGCACACAGGTTAAAGCATCTCTGAGCATTCTCACTGCCTTGCTTCCTTGCCTTCGATCTTCCCCCTGCTCACCTCCACCTTCGAGCTTTCCTAACTTCCTTCACATCTCAGCTAAAAAGCCCACTTTTTGCAAGAGGCCTTTCTCCCGGTTCTCTTTCGTGTTAGTTCTTTCCCTTGGAGGTCATCTCTCGTCTGTCCTGTACGTTCTTGTTTGCCTGTAGCATCCTGCTGTTATTCTGTGGAGGCCTCGAGGACTGGCATTGTCTTCTGCCTCTCTTTGCATCCCCAGTGCTTAGCACAGTGTCTGGTATGTAATAGGTGGTTAATAAATGCTTCTTGACTTGCTCTGATTTGGCATACCTCCTTATATTGCTGTGCTCATAATCTTTTGCTTTGTTAGTCTGACATGGTGAAGTATGACAGTTTCATAGACTGGTGTAATTATGTGTTTTATGGGCTGTGCTATCAACACTTTTCTTTTTCAAATTCATATTTCAGAGAACCCTGGAGAAAGAGGTCAAACAGTGCCAGTCTCTGGTAATATGGACTGATTGTGACCGAGAGGGAGAGAACATTGGGTTTGAAATCATCCATGTGTGCAAAGCTGGTAAATGATACCTCTGCATAACGTTGACAGTTTTAGCGCCCAGACTCTGCCTGTCAGCCACTCATTGCCTGCCCTTTGCTGAATGCCCCCAGCTCTCATACTGTGCTCACAATCTTGGATTGTTCTGTCTTTTTGTATGTCATTCTTTATTTGCTCTCTAGATGGAAGAGTTATTATCCCTTATTACAGTGGATGGTCAACTCTGGTAGAGCAGGGACCAACCCCCTGTGCATTCCCCAAGTCTTTCTAATTGGCACATTACTATCTTGTTTCTACAAAGGTCCGTAAGGACAAGGAGATTATATCTCAGTAACTGGACTTGCCAGGAGCATCCTGATTAACAGCTGACCCAAAAGACAGTGTATTTCTCCTTCCAGTCTCTCTTTGTTTCTTACACAGCCAGTTTAATTGTTTTTAAGTTAACTTTAAAAAATGAATACATTTTATGTTAACACAACAGACACTACCCCACAAAGTACATTCCCTAAGATCAACTGAACAGAACTGCTTCATTGTATGATTGGTCAGTGTTGCCCATTATTTGCCACCTTTGTAATTTTGTTTACAGAAACTTTAATTGCATGTTAGAGATGATATCTGTTACATTTGAAGATTTTTCCTATTAACACAAAGTTTGGTTGCCTTTTTATGTTGTCCTTGTTGTAGTAACCCGTCCAATTTAGAGGAAATGACTCGCTCATTTTTTGTTTTTTTCTCCTCCATAAAACCAATAAGACTTGGAGCTAACCTGAAAGACAGTAATTCTCGATGTGTTGTTGTACCAGGTATTCAGTGAAACGAATGACTATGAAAGCAGATTCAGTTGGGTACACTTGAAACTCAAACTAGTTTTAAGTCAGCCTTCTAAGAAAATCTTACTTGTGAGCAGAGCCTTCAATCAGTCTGTGGGATTTGAATCTGCTATCAGTTTTCTTTTTTCAACAGTGAAACCAAATCTCCGAGTGTTTAGAGCCCGCTTCTCTGAAATCACTGCACATGCCGTCACGTCAGCCTGTCAGCACCTGACTGAGCCTGATCAGAGAGTGAGCGATGCTGTGGATGTGAGACAGGAATTAGACCTGAGGATAGGTGAGAAGCCAGCCTTTTCTTTTCCTTTTTTTTTTTTTTTTTTTTTTTTTGGAGAGGAAGGCAGGGCAGCTGGGGTTAAGGGACCTGCCCAAAGTCACATGGCTAGTTTTTGTGTTAAATGACTGAGGCTGGATTTGAACTCAGGTCCTCCTGAATCCAGGGCCAGTGCTCTATTCAGTGTGCCACCTAGCCACCCCAAGCCAGCCCTTTCTTAACAGAGATTCCTTTTGTTTTTCCCAGCTGAGATCCATGGTCACAGGCTAGGAACATCCCAGTCCTATTTGTTATCAGGATTGGGGTAACAGTCCATTTTGGGGACATTGAAATAATGCCTTTGGTTGAAGAACCAAAAGTAAACTTAGCAAGAAAATGAAATGTGCCACCAACCTAGATCTTAATATTCATTATTTTCTCTCGGTTGGTTTACTCCTTCTCTTTCCAGGTGCTGCCTTCACTAGATTCCAGACCTTAAGACTTCAGAAGATCTTTCCAGAGGTATTGGCAGAGCAGCTGATCAGTTATGGTAGCTGTCAGTTCCCAACGCTGGGATTTGTAGTAGAAAGGTTCAAAGCCATCCAAGCTTTTGTGCCAGAGACTTTCCACAAGATTAAAGGTAAAGGATTGATTTAGGGGTTGGAATGTGCATGATCCAGGTGGGAAAAGAATTTCAACAAGTCTTATAAACATCATATACATCCCCTTTTTATGTTCGGCTAGTTTGGGATGCCATTTCGCAGTGTCAGGAAGCTCTTAGCTTTTCTGATCCACAGTCCTTTCAATCTCACCTTCATTTGGTTTTGTTTTCTACCCATTTAACTGTAACAGTTTTCATTTCTGTCTCTCCCTTTCCTCTGTCCTTCTAATGCAGTGACTCATGAACATGAAGATGGTGTTGTGGACTTCAGCTGGAAAAGACATCGTCTCTTTAACCATACGGCGTGTCTTGTCCTCTATCAGATGTGCATGGAGGTAGGAAATCCTTTTAAAGTCTCCGTGATTCAAGAATAACAAACTGGATGTTTTCATAGCGGCTTCCTCTGACTTGGCAGAATGTTGTATACAGCTGTTACTGTTTGATTCAGCGGCATTTCCTCCCAGTCCCAGGTATCATCAGGGTTCTACCTTTTTTTTTTTAGTTCTGCAAATCAGGAAACCCCTGCTGAAAGTTTTATGAACCAAGGGAACTGGAACTGGAAACAGCTCTAGGGGAGGAAGTGAGAAGGAGAGGCAAGTCCCGCTTCTGTTCCCACGTGCTCTTTCTTGAGCTGTCGGACTCTAGATCAGAGCTTTGGGGTTGTCAGAATTTGGGAGCAGATTCCAGAAGTCACAACTAAAACTCACTTTCCTAAAGTAGGACGCACTAAAGACTACCCAGAATGAGACCGTGGAGCGTTTCTAGAGCTGCAGAGTCAGGATCGTGTAGCTAGAAGAGATCTCAGATTATCTGGCTCAGATCTTCTCACCCCAAGCCCCATTGCTCATGGTTTGGGCCCTGATGGCTCAGAGTGAGTGTAAATAGTGATTGTTTCTGTTCTGGCCAGAAATTCTGAGGGTTTTCCCCTCCTGCATTGCTTTTTTTTTTTTAATTAGGTAAAAGAGGCCATTCTTTGCCTCATTTCTTATCTTGCCTTAAATTGAGACCTGAGAGAGACCTTAACTTAAAAAGGCTAAGGTCTTCCAGTGCAGCAGGGACCATTTGCAGTCATCCTATATCTCACCCCTGGGCCCAGATGGCTCTCGAGGATAAAGTGAGGTTGGTGACTTTGCACAGCCCTCACTTAAATCCAAGTCACTTGTAAGTCATGGCATCACCTCCCTGATGTCATGGTCCTCTTCGAGAATGAAGGACAGACAGCAGCAGCTTTGTGCCAGGCCCTGTGCTCAGCGCTTGATTCTTTATTCTACTAAACAGCATATAACCTCAGACAAGTTATAGCCACAGAGCCTTGTGCATAAGAAACACTTGAACAATCACTGAATTGAATTGTTGTTCTGTTTATACTTTACTGAAATGTTGTGAAGAAAAATTCGATAACTAATGTTCTGAGTTTCTGTGTTTTCCCCAAGGTTTTATTGCTCCTAGAAATGTTTGTAGGAGCAAGATTAGATGCAGATAAAGCAAACATGACACAATCCAGCTTCAGTGAACAGATCAAGAAGGTTGAGGTTTGAGAAAAAGCTTTGGATTTAATGCTTAGGAAATCATGGGCTCCACTGGAGAGAGGAGCAGTTTTAGCTGAGAGACATGGGGTTGTGAACAAGATCTCAGAGGCCTGAGTGATCGGATTTGTTGGAGGAGGAGAAAGATGGGACTGTTACTTGAGGAAATTACATGGTTTAGTGATGGGTTTTGTGGTTTTCTTGAGGATAAGGAGAGACGTGGGTGAATTTGTAGGGAGCAGGGCAGGAACCAGCACCTAGGACACCTAGGACAAGATTGGCTGGGAGGTGGTGGGGGGCAGGTGAGTTGGGACTGATGAGGAACAATCTACGGAAAAAGACGGGATGGAATGTGATCAAGGGAGCAGGTAGAAAGAAGTGAGGGGATCCTCATTGCCTCTTCATCAGGACGCTGCAATAAAGGATTAATTTGCTTTTTTCTTCTTGATTTTTCAGGATCCAGTAGCCACAGTGGTAGAAGTTGGATCTAAGCCGAAAAGCAAATGGAGGCCCTTGCCTTTAGATACTGTGGTATGTGGAGTCTGGGCGATATTAGCTAGCTTTTTAAATGTTAACTTCTTTAAATGTTAACTCAGATTACTAAGAAGTGGTATTTCACTCTTTTTTGTAGGGTAGAAATATTATTAAAATATCACTACTTATGAGAGAGCTAAGTAAATGTCACTTGATGGTGACCAGAATTTTTTAATGTGGTTCTTCCTTAGATAAATAATTCTCAAACACTTTTGATCTAGGGTTGAATCCAAAGGAGCTAGAGTTCAGGACAAATTGCAGTTGGTTGAACTCTTTATCCCTGTATCCCTAAACCTAATATTTTTGTAAAGATGAATTAAAATAAAACTCAAGGCAAATTTGAAAGGAAGCAAAGTCACATAAACATTTAGCTTGAGGAAGTATGTTAAAAGTAGGGTGGTCTTAGTGATGGTAGGGTGTTATGGATTAATTTCATGCACGTACATGAGCCTCTGAATTTTGTTAAGTGGCATGTTCACCTCTTTCCCTTGTGGCTGGTGAAATCTGAAATAACTGAGTAAACAAAGGTTTGAGCTTGGCTGAACATAGCAGTTGATTAAGCAATGAGTACCGGTTGCATAACAAATCAGAACAAGGACTCCTCAGCTTGGCACTGGACCCCAAATACAGGGGGAAACATGTTTGTGTATTAAAACAATTAACAAGATATGAACCAGGATGTAAGCTTAGGTAATCTGATTTCTAATTGGAGGAAAGATCAGGGGCTGTCTGTGTTGGGAGGGGGATTATGAACAGGTTTAATTCCCTAAAATCAGAAAAAGAGGCGTCCTTCCACCCCCCCCCCCATCCAAGTGTCTGTATTCAATCAAAAGAACAAAGAACAGTAACTGATTGATCAGTATGGGGCCAGTTTTCAGAGAAGATAATATTAGTTGCTTAATATATGTAATTGTGAGAAAACTACTTGCATTAGTCTTTGGATCTGACTGGGTTTTTCTGATCAGCATAACCTAGATCCTTAGTTAAGGGTCTCTAAGCAACAGGTAGAAGCGAGTCACTATACATACTAGCTGTATGACCCTGGGCAAGTCATTTAACCTGAATTTCCTCCAAAAAAAGTAAGCGGGTGGGTGGGTAGGTTAAAGGAACTGAGCTAGATCCAGAATTAAGTCTCAAAATGGAGTCGGTTTAGTTCACCCAATTCCCCCAGTTCTCTCACCCTGCAACTGTTTATATGGAGGATGTCACCAAAGTCTGTCTTCCAGTGTTCTGGCTCTTCAGGTCACCCTTATCCAGTCTCCCACCTTAGATTCATGTAGCATTCCCATAACTTCCCAACCTTCACTTACAGTGCTTTTAAGTTCACATTTATTAGACACGCTGCATTCTCCTGCTTCTTCCAGCCTCGGCTGTGTGACTGAAGACAGCGTCTTGTAGCAAATAACCACAGGAGAGTAAAATTGCACGTCCCCCTGTCCTCACAAAAATGTGCCTCGTTCTTCATCTGAGTCCCACTCTATTCTCTTAACTGAAATCTCTTGTTCTGTGAGTGCTTTTCTGGTAATTGTTACATCGTTCCTGGGTGTGTCTTGGCAAGCATAAGCATTCTTTTAAAACTGACATATTTTGTTTTCCTAATCACTTCATTTCCAAGTGCAGCTCTCTCTCGGGCCCCACTCAGATGTCCCCTGTAATGAGAAATCAGAAAGTGAGAGAAAAAAAGTCATTCAGCCAAATTAGCCAACCCAGCAACTGAGGCTGAGGGTACGTGTGCCATTCCACATCCCAGAGTGCTTTGTACCACCCCAGGAAGGTCACAGGACAGACTCTAGAAAGGCACACAAAGTCTAAAGCATTCTCGAGTCATCTCCTGTCTGTGTGTGCTTTACCTTCCTGCTATTTCATCAGTCTCCTGCAGACAATTGCCGTAGCTTCCTTCTCTGTTGTATCCCCTGTATAGGTTCTGTACCTAGTCTCCTCAGTGCCGCTTACTAATAAGTGTGTCTTGGAAGTTTTGTCAGGAACAGATGTTGGAGTTTCAGATCAGGAAGAGTATTGTTGGGAGATGGTTTATGGCCTTAGTGTATTGTCTCTTTCCTGTGAAACTTCTGTCTTTGTCTTTCACTGATTCACCTTTCTTTCTGAATTTGACCTGTCTTCCTCTTTCCCATTTTCCCTGTTAAACTAGTTGTAAATAGAATTTCTTTTTCTTTCTTTTTTTTTTAATTTTTAATTTTTTTGGGAGAGCAATTGGGGTTAAGTGACTTGCCCAAGGTCACACGGCTAGTTTTTGTGTCAAGTGTCTGAGGTCTGATTTAAACTCAGGTCCTCCCGACTTCAGGGCCGGTGCTCTATTCACTTCGCCACTTAGCAGCCCCTATAGAATTTCTTTTTCAACAAACATAGAACACAAGTTTCAATTACTGCTGCTTCTCCTTCCCTGACACTGACTATAGATATTTGTCTAGTCTCGAGGATTTGTAGTTTAATTGTCATCGAGAGAGAGCTAACTGTCATGATTGGGAAAGCCTACATTAATCACGGTGAAAAAAGCCTAAGTACTCTTTCCTGGGAGTCTTGAGTGAGTAAATTCATTTTTGAGACAGACTGAAGAGACGAACCTCCTGAGATAACAGAGATTAACTCTTATCCAGTGTGTCAGATAACGGTGGGGAAAAATATACTAAAAAGAATGGGAGAATTGGCTCGCTGTGCTGAGAGAGCTGAATGGTGGAGGTAAACTTTCCAGTTTCTGTGAAGAAGTCACTAGTTACAATTGATGATTATAAGTAACTCTGGATGTGATCTTTCTCATAGCTGATACACTGTTATATATATATTTTTGCTTTTTGGAGGGCATTTGGGGTTAAATGACTTGCCCAAGGTCACACGGCTAGTTTGTGTGTCAAGTGTCTGAGGCTGTATTTGAACTCAGGTCCTCCTGACTCCAGGGCCGGTGCTCTGTTCACTGTGCCATCTAGCCACCCTGTGATACACTGTTTTAATTATAAATGTGCCTTTGTATTATTTGTGGTATGATTAATAAATTCTATAGCCAATAAAATTGTTGTCTAAAAGAATAATGTTTGTGAGGCTGCATATCCGTGTGATAGATTCTTTCAGCTTTCGGGTGGTAACAGTCTCAAGTTATTATCCTTCTAACTTGTTTTGTACTTTCTTAAAACCAGTTGTACTTTTTAGTTTTCTGTGTTTACAAGTATAGGACAATGATAGCTGCACTCATGTTGATGAAACAGACTATCTTTGAAGGGTGAAGTTTTGGCTGTTTTTTATTCTTGATTTATGCATTGGTTCCTAATATGAAATTTTTATTCATGTCACAGGAACTCGAAAAATTGGCTTCTCGAAAGTTGAAGATAAATGCCAAAGAAACCATGAAGATTGCTGAAAAGCTTTACACTCAGGGGTAGGTATAATATATAAGAAATAAGGTTTAGCGTACTTTTGTAAGGCACCTTTAAGAAGCAGATCTTACAGTAAAACACCAAAGGACCATCTGGTTTTCACAGAGACCCTCATGTAGAACTAAAAACGTACGTTTTAATTGTCCTTTACCTTTTCCATTCATTTCACATACACAGCTGTACATACATGGTGTTATTTATCAGTTGCAAAATATTACTACAAAAACTTGAGGAGGCAGATGTCTATTTTATTTTATTCTGGTATAGCTATAAAATCATAGGGTTTCAGAGCTTAAGGTGAACTTAATGCCTTTTCATAGGCTCTCTGTGCCACATGAACTGTTCTTTATCGTCCCCTCTACGTTCTGGAATCCGTGTCTCCCTTAAAGACTCAGCCACAGTGATTCCCCTTATACGCTGCTTTTCTTGGCCTCCCTAGGTGTTAGATGCCTCGCTCACTGCCACTCCCAAGATTACTTTGTGTATATTTTATATGTATTTACCTGTGTATGTGTGTGTATTGGTATATACATATACCTTCTGGTGTTTTGGAAAATTGGGAAGTCTATAGATAAGTACATATATATATATATATATATATATATATATATATATATATATATTCCTGTAGAATATAAACTCTTAAGGTTAGACACTGGGGCGGCTGGGTGACGCAGAGAACAGAGCACTGGCCCTGGAGTCAGGAGGACCTGAGTTCAAATTTGGCCTCAGACATTTGACACACTTTCTAGCTGTGTGACTTAGGGCAAGTCACTTAACCCCAGTTGCCCTCTAAAGTGGGAGGAGGGGGAGAATTACAAGGTAGACACTGGTTTGTACTTGTCTTTGTCCCAGTGCCTAGGACAATTTGTGGTGCATATTGAGTCCTCAATAACTTTTTGTTGAATTGGATTACTAAGAGATATATCTTCACCTGAAAAATGAGGCAGTTAAAGGTTCCAGTGGTGGAGTAGAAACGTCTTTGGACTAGGAGCCAGGGTTTGAGTGCAGCAAGGCGCCTGGGCGTCTGGCTGACTTCTCCTGTAAAACGGAGGAGGTATGTCAGATGAGGGGGTCTTAACCTGAACCTCTGATGCTGGTTTTGATAAAAACTAGACAAAACGTTATTCTTTGAGGGGGCTGTTAGGTTTTGCCAGGGTGCCAGGGTGCTCCATGACACACAAAAAGATAAGAACCTCTGGACTAGAGCATCTTTAAGGCCTCGGCCAGCTTTCTAGTACGAAATCACAGAGGGGTTAAGTGAGTCGTCCAAGATCACCGTTGGTATCCAGGCTGAAAACGTGAGCCAGTGATTCTCACTTCTTGTTTCCTGCCTTTATTTCTAAGCTATCATTTACTTAATTTAAATAAGATGACTCGGTGAAACACCTGCTACTTTTCACCACATTAGGAAATTATATCCCAGAATCACAGATTTTAGGTCTACCTGGATGTCCTCCTGACACTGAACGTGTCCAGTGTTAATATATCCATGTTCCCCCTTTGTACTTGCCTCTTTCTACCACTGGCACTACCATCTCCTCACCTCCTACCTCCAGTTACCTGCAGATTCTGTCAGTTCTACATCTACATCTCTTATCCATTTCTTTCTTTCTATTTCAGTTGCCACCCACCTAATTAGGCTCTTATTACCTGAATTTTTGTCATGGCCTCCTGAGACTTCCTACTAGTTCTGCTTTCTCCTCTAATCCATTCTTCATAATGATGCCCGATTATTCTTTCTCATGCGTGTATCTGATTGTCACATCCTCCATCCTCTGCTTAAACTGTTTCCTTGTTTTTGTCTTTTTTCCAGTCCAGATCTATCATTTCTTCCCATGTATGGAGCTTCGCAGTGAGGGTGCTTCCTCTGCCTATGTGGATTAGTAGCTGTTATTCAGCTCTTTAATCCTAGAGGCTTGCTTGGGGCAATGCTGGAAAATTGGGAGGTCAAGGGACTTGCTTAAGTGACTTGCACTATACTTTGTTGGTAGGTATAAGAGACAGGATTTGAACTTAGGTGGGTTTTTTTTTTAAATAGTATTTGATTTTTTCTATTATATGTAAAGACAGTTTTCAACATTCATTTTTTTGAAAGATTTTGAGTTTCAGATTTTTTTTTAACGAGTTTTTTTTTCTTTTTGGAGTGCAGAAGGCAAGGCAATTGGGGTTAAGTGACTTGCCGGAGGTCGCACAGCTAGTAAGTGTCAGGTGTCTGAGCTTGGATTTGAACCCAGGTCCTCCTGACTCCAGGGCTAGTTTTCTATTCACTGCATCACCTAGATGCCTCGAGTTTTGAATTTTTCTCCCTCTCCTTCCCTCCCCAAGATGGCAGACAATCTGATGTAGGTTAGACATGTGCAGTCATGTAAAATGTTTCCACATTAGTCATGTTGTGAAAGAAGAAACAGAACAAAAGGAAAAACAGACACACAGACAAAATGAAAACAGTCTGCTTTGATCTGCGTTCAGACTCCGTAGCTCTTTCTCCAGATGTGGACGGCATTTTCCATCATGAGTCTTCTGGAGCGGTCTTAGATCCTGGCATTGCTGAGAGAAGCAAAGTCAGTCATAGCTGGTCATCACATCATGGTGCTGATAGTGTATACAATATTTTCCTGGTTCTGCTCATTTCACTTTAAATCAGTTCTTACAAACCTTTCTAGGTCTTTCTGAAATCTGCCTGCTCATCATTTCTTATAGCACAGCAGTATTCCACTACATGCATACACCACAGCTTGTTCAGCCATTCCCCAGCGGATGGGCACCCCCTCCATTTCCCATATCTGGCCACCATGAAAAGGTCTGGCATAAATATTTTTGAACGTATGAGACCTTTTTTATAATCTCTTTAGGGTACAGACCTAGTGCTGGTATTGCTGGATCAAAGGGCATGCAGAGTTTGATTGCCCTGTGGATATATTTCTAGATTGCTCTCAGTCGCTGGATCAGTTCACAACTCCACCAACAATGCATTGGTGTCTCGATTTTCCCACATCTTCTCTAACATTGTTTTCCTTTGCTATCATATTAAGCTAATCTGATAGGCGTGAGGTGATACTTCAGAGTCGTTTTTTAATGTGCATCTATCTAATCAATCGTGATTTAGAGTGTTTCTTCACATGACTATAGATAGCTTTGATTTCTTCATCTGAAAACTGCCTGTTCTTATCCTTTGACCATTTATCAATTGGGAAATGACTAGTATTCTCATAAATTTGACCCAGTTTCCTATATATTTGAGAAATGAGTCTTTATCAGAAATACTTGCTGTAAAAACTTTCCCCCAGGGCTCTCCTTTCCTTCTGATCTTGATCACATTAATTTCATTTGTGCAAAACCTTTTTAGTTTCATAAAATTGAAATGACATGTTTTGCCTTTCATAGTGATCTCTGATCTCGTTTGGTCATAAATTCTTCCTTTCTTCGTAGATCTGACAGGTAAACTATTCCCTGCTCTCCTGATTTGCTTAAGGTATCACCCTTTATGTCTAAATCATGCACCCGCTTTGACCTTATCTTGGCATACGTGGTGTGAGATACTGGTCTGCACCTAGTCTCTGCCGTGCTGTTTTCCTGCTTTCTCTGCAGTTTTTGTCAAATAGCGGAACTCGGGTGTTTTTGACGGAAAAGATGACAGTCTCCGCCGTGCCGCTCTGCCTCTCGGTGATTCTCCATTGCCTATAAATTAAAGGCCACACGCATTCAGCTGGTGTTCAAGACTTTTCCTCCTCATCTCACCATCCTTTTAGTTGCTGAGCCAAGAGGGATCTATCTTCGTTTCTTTAATAAAATTTGTCTGTTGAAACTGCCTAGGTGCCTTTCTTCGCCTACTGAACGGCCCCTTCAGGAAGACTTTTCTGATCTCTCCCCATCCTACTACTGGGAGCAATGATTTTTTTTCTCCCTTGATCTTCATAGACCATTTTTTATCTTTTGTAGACCATAGTCTTCCACAAGACTGTAAGATTTAGGAAGTAATGAACTTTTAATTTAATCTTTTTGAATCTGTCATTAAAGTTTTGCTCAAGCGCCTCATTGTGAGATTGAGGTGACTTTGGCTTTTTCAAAGGCTGTGAGTGCTACTGGAGCACAAGCTTTTGGCAGGCCCTACTAAGGTGGAAAGGTATAACACATACCTATTTGTTGTCCAGAGATTATTCTAGCTCAATTTGGAGAGGGTTATCATCATGTTGGTTACAGAATGATTAATTTTTTTTAGCCTTTGCTAAATCCTAAAGGGACTGTGGTCTTTGTCATTGGATACATACCCTGATAAAATCACAGCTATTTAAAGTATCACGTTGTCATTTAGTCCCTCCTTAGCAAAACATTTCATAAATATTTGTTAGTTCCACAGACTTTGATATCAGCTGAACCCCAGTTCGGTCACATTGTTAGCTTTTGCAAATGCTGATTGAACTAGTTCAGAATTGTTTGTAAATATCTGTCTGCTTTTTTTTTCTTTTTTAAGGTATATCAGCTATCCCCGAACTGAGACAAATATTTTCCCCCAAGAATTAAACCTGACAGCTTTGGTTCAGCAGCAGCTACACGACCAACAATGGGGAGCCTTTGCCCAGAGAATTCTAGATCGGGGTGGCCCTACCCCTCGTAACGGGAAAAAATCTGATCAAGCTCATCCTCCCATTCACCCCACGAAATACACTTGTAACCTGCAGGTAGGTCTGGACGAGTCCCATTAGTCTTATACTAAGAACACTCCCATTAATTTTGCTTCCTGTGCCATTTAGAATATCTCCATGTGGCAAGCAGGAATTTACTTTGTGTTAAATAATTCCATTAACATTTTCTCTGTGTGCCCTTCATCAACTTTGAAATGACTTTTTTAAACAGGAAAAAAGAATTGAAGGGGCCGTAATTGTCCATATTGCCAGCTGCATCAAATCAGTTTTTTCTGCCCATCCTTGGCGCCTTAACTTGGCTCCCAGATCCTACCTGATCCCACCCTTCCTGTTACACCTCAGGATATATCCTGTGCTCTCCCTTTTGTCCACAAGCTCGTTCCCCCTCTATCCCTCTGCTTTCTGCTGGAATGCCTGCTTTCTCTCCCTTTGCCTGTCCAAGTTCTACAGTCATCCCGTAAGACCCAGCTCACATCTCATCCTCTTCCTGTGAAGCCTTTTCTGGTTGTTTCCATTCCAGGCAGAGCTTTCCTTTTTCTGAACTGTTGTGCATATAGTCAGTACCATCTCCTTACCATGTCTCCCACAGTATATATTGGGCCTGTGTAGTTCATGTTGTACGTACAGTCAATACTGCATACTTAAGTGATTGTGTCCTGTGTGCCGGCTGGCTTGTGTGCTCCTGGAGGATGCTAATTTGTCTGTGTAAGGTATTTATTCTGCAGCTCCTGCCATGGTCTAGCATACTGCTGTTTTCATGGATGCTTGATAAAGAATTTGTGAAGAGATTCATTGATCATGCAGAGTAGCCAATGTTAGCTCCAGCATTTTTGTGAAATGAAAACCTTTTTCAAGGCCAGTTGTGTCATATTTCTTTTTTTTGTTGTTCTTTTTGGTTTGTTGTGGGTTTTTTGGAGGGCAGTTGGGGTTAAGTAACTTGCCCAAAGTCACATGGCTAGTTTTTTGTGTTAAGTGTCAGAGGCTGGATTTGAACTCAGGTACTCCTGACTCCAGGGCTGGTGCTCTATTCACTGCACCACCTAGCCGCCCCTGTCATATTTCTTTTGACAAGTGAGATAACGTATATGTGTGTTTTACAGCTGTTAGTAAAACAAACTGAACTATATCTTGTTTTCCTTTTTAAATTAATCCTTGAAAACATAGGCAAAATAAAACGACTTCCCATTCTTGTTATTTTACATTGATTTACTCACTTTTTATTCTCACAACTCTCTTGTCTCGATTAGTGTCATTCTAAAGTAATAATAAATTGTTGGGGGCGGCTAGGTGGCGCAGTGAATAGAGCCCCGGTCCTGGAGGCAGGAGGACCTCAGTTCAAATCCAGCCTCAGACACTTAACACTTACTAGCTATATGACCTTGGGCAAGTCCCTTAATCCCAATTACCCTGCCTTCCTCCCTCCAAAGAGACAAAAACCAGAAAAACCCCAAGCAAACAAAATAAAGTAATCAAAAATTGTAGACATCTGGGAATTCCATTTTGTTCTTTTCCACATTTGTACACAATGTTAGAGAGAATGTGGTGCCAAATGCTTTCAGAATTTTTAATTGAAAAGTGGAGAAGGGATGTGTTTTCATTGACCCCCCCCCCACCCCCAATTTTAAACTTTGTTTTCTTATTAGGGGAATGAACAACGACTGTACGAGTTCATCGTTCGTCATTTCCTAGCCTGTTGCTCTGAGGATGCTCAAGGACAAGAAACAACCGTAGAGATTGACATTGCTCAAGAACGCTTTGTGGCTCACGGTCTCATGATTCTGGCCAGAAACTATCTGGATGTTTATATATATGACAAATGGAGTGACAAGGTGGGTTCGAGTAACTCTAAGGAAGTAAACATTAACTCTAAGGAAGTAAATGTTTTATATATCCGGTTTACATTTTCAATTGCGTTTTTTGGGGGAAGTCAGCCCCAGGCAAAGGCCAGGTTGTTTTGTTTTGTTTTTGTTTTTTTGCTTTGGAAGGCATCACCTTGCCACCCCCACTCCCCCAGGTTGTCTTTTTAAAAAAGAAACTAAAAGACCATGAATTTACTCTCCCCTACCCTGCAGAGACAAAACTCAAATATGCAGCTCAGCAGTAATAACACTTCAAGGTTTTTAGACCTTTTGGTCTAAAAGCAGATAATGTCAGTGTTATGCATTTGCTGCTCCTGCAGGTAAAGGAGTTGCTCCAGTTCACTTACTTAGAAATGTCAGAGCTGGGACCCGACTACAGGACTTCACGTTCTAAATTTGGTGCCTTTGATGATACCATCCTGTCTCCAAACCCTTTTTCCAGCCTTTGTTAAAGCACACATACACATTTTTACGTGACGGCGATCCATGTGTAAACCCTTTTATGTCCTAATTTTTTCCCATTTACTATTTTAAATACTTGTATACCCCCTTCTATTGATATTGGTTCTTTTAAAAATGTCTCACGGAATAGTTTCATAGGAAAAATTCATGTTATAAATGGGGGATTATCCAAATAACAGCAAGGTTGTGATGTATCAACAATTTTACTTCAAAATCAGGTTGGTTGGCACAGCCTTCATGTAGAGTCAGCCTCTGATCTTTTCCACCTGTTAGCAGTTTTCACATACTGGTTTTCAGTAACTCACTATTACTCCATCACTTTAACATAGCATAGTTTGTTCCTTGATTTTCTGATTGTTTGTCGTTCAGGTTGGATCTAAATTTGCTATTTCCATAAATAGCATTGTTCTGGACATCCTTGTACAGATTACTTTTTTTGCCTCTTGTGTTATTTCCTTGGCGTGGGGCTGGGGGCTGGTGTTCACTAAAGCAGAATAACCTGGGCAGAAATATTGAGGCTTTATAGATCTTAGTATGTGTTACTAGCATTCTCTTAGTATATGTTACTAGCATAGTATAAGTTACTAGCATAAGCCCTCTTAGAGTTGACCAGCATTGTGCTGATGACTCCGTGCTGCCACTGCTGACCCCACTTGCCTCCGCTGCAGCCACACATAGGTCACAGCCCTTCACACCATCATCTCCCTCAAGCATTGCCCTCCTGATCAGTCAGCAGACATTTATGAAGTGCCTCCCGTGTGCGGCACAGTGTACTGAGGGGCTAGCGCCACACAGACGAAAATAAAAACATTTCTCTCAGGATGATTCTGTGACCAGCAACTTAAAAATTCTTCTATCTGACGATAGTCTATCTTTCCATCTTCCCCTGTGCCTCACTCTTCTTCACCCGATTTTTTCTCTTCTCTATGACTTTTACCGCCCTCTACTTGGCTCTCTCCTCCGGATTCACCTTCTTCCCTTCCTAAACTTGACTCAGTTAACTTTTCACCATTACAGTTTTCTACTCTTAGATCCATGGCCCTATTGTACAATTGCCTCACATTCTTTGCCAAGCCTTAACCCTGGATTGTCCCTACTATCCCTACCATCTGTCTCCTTAGCTCCTGCTTCTGTGAAAGCCAGACAGTGGTTATGGAAATAGCAGCAATCTGTCGTGGGTCATCACACATTGTGTCTGCTCCCAGCGAGGCTCTTAACGCAGTTACTCTTCCCTGACTGATTCTCTGCCACACTCCCCACGGTCGCTGACACACACATTCCCTTCTGCAGGTCTTGTACAGCACCTGCTCCCCTCAGCCTCTTAGAAAGGTCTTCACTTCACAATTTACTGACAAGACGTAAGCCATTCTTCCCATGAGCTCTCTTGCTTTCCCTACATCTCAGAATGCCTTGACATCGTCCATCCACTCCCCCTTCCCCTCTCCTCTTTTACTGCAGTCTCTGAGGCATAGGGGACCTTTTCGACAAGTCCGCCTCCTCTGCTTGTCCTCTCGATCCTGTCCTGGCTCTTCAGCCAGGTTGCTTCGGGAGTCAGTGTCCCCATCTCAGCCTTTCCTTGTCTGTTGGCCTCCTCACTGCCTATAAACACATCCTTGTCTCCTCCATCCCTTAAAAAAAAAAAAAGCCCTCACTTGATGATTCTCTCCCCTCAAGATACCATCCTCTACTTAGCCTTTTACGGCCCATGTCCTGGAAGAAGTTCTCTATACACTTTCACTTCTCTAGCTTTTGCAATCAGGTGCGTTATGCAGTTGTTGAAGCTGCTCTTTCCCAAGTTACTGGTGACTTGTTCATTGCTAAATCCAGTATCTTTTTCTCAGTCCTCATACTTGTTAAACTCTGAAGAAATCGACCTTGTTGCCTATTGCCCCTGTTCTGTGAGACTCGTGACCCTGCTCTCTCTTGGCTCTCCTTTACCTGACTGATTTTCCTGTGTTAGTTTGCTGTGCTGGATCACCGCCTACATTCTCCAGTGTAACTGTGGATGATACATGGGTTTCTGTCCTGGACCAGAGGGGGATCGTACATTTGGCTCTGGTGGAGTATTTCCTTTGTTGGCATGTGCTCTTGATGTGCTTTCACTCAGGGACCTCGTCAGCTCCCAGGAATCCAGTCATCCATCATCTCTGCAGGCGATTCTCTGATCTGCATATCCAGCCCTGGTCTCTCTCTGAGCTATAGTCCTACTGCTCCCTATGGGACATTTCCCACTGCAGTTCCTGCACGCACCTCAGACTCCACATGTTTAAAACAGAACCATTGTCAGCCTCAGCTTCTGCTTCCATCCTGTGTTTGGATTCTTGTTGATTCTGTCTCCACGGCAGCTGTTCCTCCCTCTCTCCTCTCGTAGCCACCACAAGAGGTCAGGCCCTCATTGTCTGCACTACAGTTGCACTAGACTCTGTTCCACATCTCTCCCCACCCCATTCCAGTCTCTCAGCTGCCAAAGGGATTTTTCTCGATGTGTATGTCCCCTATTCCAAAGGGCCCAGGGGTTCCCTGTTGCCTCTAGGACCAAATGCAGATCTCTTTGTTTGGCATTTAAAGCCCTTCTTACCCTGTCTCCAGCCTACTTTTCGAGCCTGATTACTCATTACTGGCCTTGTTATTTCTCATGCACCACACTCCCACCTCTCATCTCCATACCCAAGCCCTTCCTGCCACCCCTTAAGATCCCTCATTTACTTTGAGCTCAGCATAAGCCCTGCTTTCGATGGGAGCCTTGGTTTTCACACCTACTAGCAGCCCAGCCCTTAAATTACATTGCATTTGTGTAATATATTTGTGAATATATAGACATATATGTATGTACATGTTGTTTTACTCAAGAGAATATAAACTTGAGGGGCAGCTAGGTAGCGTAATGAATAGAGCACTGGCCCTGGAGTCAGGAGGACCTGAGTTCAGATCTGCCTTCAGACACTTGCCCTATGACTTTGGGCAAGTCACTTAACCCCAATTGCCCTGCCCTCCGCCCTCCAAAAAGCAAAAAAAAAAAAAAAGAGAGAGAGAGAAAATATAAACTGGAGAATAAGGACTTCCACTTTTGTGTTTATTTTCCCAGCCTAGCACACAGTTCGACATATAACAAGGACTTTAAGACTGATTGCATGTTGGTTGACTGAACATTAGGTTTTATTGGTTTTAATTTATTTTTCATAGCTTAACAAGTATGTTATGGCAGTTTTAAAATTGTTTTGATTTAGATGCTTTGATAACTAGTGGGGTCTTACATTTTAAATGATCTCTCTTCTCAAACCCTTTTTAAGACTCTTCTGTGCAGGGTGTGCAGAGTCTTCCCCGGCACTGATTGGCCTGGCTCTTCGTGAACCCCGCTGATCACTGGGATTGTGGCACAGGACAGGACCAGACACTTAATTGACTGATTTTGAAATTGCATCTTATATTAATATGACTAAAGAAGTACTTGACTAGAAACTGTTGCTTTTTCAGGTCATTCCCATCTATGAGAAAGGCTCCTGCTTCCAGCCGACCACAGTAGAAATGGTGGATGGTGAGACCAGCCCACCCCAACTCCTCACAGAAGCAGACCTTATTGCCCTCATGGAGAAGCATGGCATTGGTCAGGAATCCTTTCAGGGACATGTCAGGGAATTCTAATATGAGCGGGCATTTTCTTTAGCCAAAGGGTGATCAGATATTTGGCTATAGTTGGCATTTCGTAAAAAGCTGGGAATCATAAACTTCTCAAAATGAAAGGATTCCAAAGCTCATTTAGATTGATGCCCTTTCATTACAGATGAGGAAACGGGGACCCAGCGTGCGTAAATGTCTCTTCCTATTATGTGTGTAGCAACTGGAAGCAATTCCAGCTGACCTCCACAAATTAGAAATTTTAGTCAGAGCTTCACTGTTGGGATAACTGTGACACTGATATTGTTTGCTGTTGTAATAAGACTCCAGTCTGGAGTCACTTTGGCCAAGCGGTCTCAGTGCCTGTAAGGCACACAGGCGATGGCAGACAGGCTTGTATTTTTCCGCTGTTTGCACTTACATTAACACTTTGTCAAGCAGTTCAGGCTTGCGGCTTCTAACTGGGTCGAACCTGAAGGTGACTGCGGTGGCCCGAGCCACTCCTTTCCTGCAGCCTCAGATAACTGGCTCAGACCCTCTCTCAGTTTTTGGTCCACAGAGAAACTCCCCCTGCCCAAACCTGGGATCAGTTAATCGCTCAGAGAACCCCCCCCACCCCATCCGGGCCTGATGGGGAACGCCCCCTGCCGTGTCCGGCACCTGTTAGCTCTTCTCCAGCCAGCTCATTTGTAGGGTATAGAACTTCCTGCTTGAACCCGCCTGTCGGTGTGTTCTGTCTGTGACCTGAGTCCCTCTCATGGTGAGATGGGGATGGGGACGAACCTGTCTGTTCACGTTGCCGCATAATACGACTTTGCATGTATGGGGCTGGTTTTGTTTTCCTGCTTGCTACACAACATGAAAATAAAGCTCTTGTTTGTGCTACCTTCCCAAGCACTCATTTCCTGTAAATTCCCAGAGCCAGGTCTTTGCTTTAACCTGAGCCGTGAGGCCAAATGAAGCAACTCTATTTGTCTGATACTTCGTTGTCACTATGGCAACAAAGAGGACTGTTGATTTTGGTCAGTTGCTTACGTGATGCTCTAGAACCATTGGCTTGTGATCCATCACTAGTGGTCAGTCACCCGGGGGCAGCTCGGTGATGCCAGGGATAGAGCATCGGGCCTGAACTTGGGAAGACGTGAGTCAAAATCTGATCTCCAAGTAGCTGTGTGAGCCTGCTGTGCCGCTTAGCCGCTCTGCCTCAGTTTCCCCATCTGTAAAATGGGGATAAAATAGCGTCTGCCTCACAGGCAGCTGTGAGGAGCAAAGAGATGATATTTGTAAAATGCTTATTACTACAGTGCCTGGCTCATGGTGGGTCCTTAATAAAAATGATCCTTCGATTCTTTCCCCAAGTACCATCCAAAAGTCAGACGTCATGACAGTCGGCAAATTTGCAGAAAATCCGTGTCGCTGAACCTCTTGGGTCTGACAGAAACTAAATGTAGTCCACTTCTAGTAGATACTTAACCTGGGGCTTTGTCTGCACTGTCAAAGTGACTGAAATTGTTTCCAGGGACGGATGCAACCCACGCGGAGCATATTGAGACCATCAAGTCACGGATGTATGTGGGCCTCACCCCAGATAAGCGCTTTCTCCCAGGACATTTGGGCATGGGGCTGGTGGAAGGTGAGATCAGAGTCCTCTCTCTCCTCAGGGATTATGGGAGGTATTCTTGTATTCCCACAGAGGAGCCGCATTGGATTCACTAATGGTAGCCTTTCCTTTGACAGGTTATGATTCCATGGGCTATGAGATGTCGAAGCCCGACCTCCGGGCTGAGCTAGAAGCTGACCTGAAGCTTATTTGTGAGGGGAAAAAGGATAAACATGTGGTCCTGAGACAGCAAATCCAGAAATATAAGCAAGTTTTCATCGAAGCTGTGGCCCATGCCAGCAAGTGAGTACCAGTGAGATCTTCCCAGTCCAAGAACCGCCTTATTTGAGGTCCTTTGAGGGAATCCTAGGATACATTTGCTTCCTGTTCTTATCTAAAAATATGAGTATTGGGAGGCCACGGCAGGAGTGAGTCAGCAGAGACGTGGGCTGGCTAATTGTTAGGTGCTGCTGATGCTTTGGGTTGTTAACCTGTGGTTAACTCCTTCCCCGCCAGCCCTTGCCTTATGGTGAATGGCCCAAGGGTGGGCCCCATCCCTTGGTGCTTTGGCTTTGAATATTTCTCGTGTTTTGGTACCAGTGTCTGAAAATATTTTATAAACAGATCAGATTCGGAAATTCAGCAGGATAGTGCCATATGCAAAGTTGTAGGCTTGGAATCAGTAAGACCCAGCTTCAAACCCCACTTCCAGTATTTACTAGCAGATTGACCACGGGCAAGTCACTTAATTCATCTTTTTTTTTGGAGGGAGAAAGGCAAGGCAGTCGGGGTTAAGTGACTTGCCCGAATCTTACCACACAACACTAGAGGTAGTACGTGTGTCAGGTGTCTGAGGCTGGTTCTGAACTCGCTGCGTCCCCTAGCTGCCCCCATCACTTACTTATCTGCCCCTCGGTTATTCTATCTGTGAAACGGAGATAGGAACACTGGTAAGTGCCTGCCTCACAGGCCTGCTGTAAAGCTCGTGGAAGGAGTTTATCAGGCACTTGGCAAACTTGAAAAGTGCTGTGTTTAATAAGTTTTCAGTGCCACCTGTGTTCAGGGTGCTGTGCTGGGTGCTGGGGATGTAAAGGTAAGAAATGAAAAAGGCCCTGGTTCCAAGGACCTTTCCATGCTCAAATAGTATATACCCAGAAAAGTCAGGGCAGGATGTGTATAAAGCAAAAATGTTGTGGTTTCACAATGTCTTCTGGTAGAACCATCTCAAAAGAATTCAGTCAGGCCACCTCTGATCCAAGTAGAGGCATTTATTGAGATGGATACCTCTCAGAAGTGGCCTAAGTTCCAAGAGGGACCAGCAACTTCACAGAGAGCAAGAGGGATTTTTACAGGGTAAAGGTGCAATTACATAACAGAAATTATGAATATTAAAAAGGCAGGAGGGGCTTGTTAAGGGAATAGGTAATAGGAAAGGGGACCCAGCCACAGTGGAACTGCACGTGTGATTGCCCACAACGCATACAGAAAAACCCATTTGAGAGCGATGAATGTATGATAATGATATTATAATAAGCCTCTACATGATAAGCTCGCACTAGGTCAGTTCTTTGCTATTACTGAACAGGTGCCTACTCAGGGAAAGTCCCTTCTGTTGTTTTGGGGTGCTCAAGCGGGATGTGGACACACCTGCTGTTTCTGTGGGAAATATGAGGAATGGGTCTGGGGGCAGTGACTGGGATCCCATCACATGGGGATGCACGCCTGCTGCATCTGTGAGAAGTACGAGGTCATGGATGCACCTCTCGTTCTAGTGAGCAGTGAGGCATGTATGAAGGAGTCAGGATGTTGTGTGGGAGCAGGGGGAAGTGGCTAGTAGTAGGGGTGGTGGGCCTGCTGTTCAGTGGGGCCTCTAAGGAAGTTAGAATATTGGGGCTGGGGGCAGCTTTATTAGGATGCCATCAGATACAGAGTAATTTGTAGTGGGTGGGTGGATGGTTGGAATGCTGGGCCTGGAGTCCAAGAGACTCGAGTTCAAATTCTGTCTCAGACACTAGCTGTGTGACCCTGGGGAAGCCACTTACCTCTGTCTGCCTCAGTTGGTCAGATGAGCTGGAGAAGGAACCAGTATCTTTACCAAGAAAACCCTGATTGAGGTCAGAAAGAGTTGGGAACAACTGAGGAATGGTAGATTTGGGGTGGGGAGTCAGGAAGGACTTTGTGTAGGAGGGACCCTGAGCCGAGCCGTGAGTGGCATTTGTCATGATCATTTTAACTCTGCCTTGAATTACAGACAGTGTTCTCCTCATTAAGTTCAGGATAAAAATTAACTTTTAAAAATAGTCTGTCCCTTCACTCCAAAAATGTTTTTAATTGGGCTCTTAGTCTTAGTTTGGACAAATGTTCCATTTGTTTTTCAGTACTGACTAATGAGAAGTTTGTTTTGCTTTTGATTGGAAGCCACATCTTATTTTACCCTGCTCTGATTTTTAAAGCAAGCATGGGACCTGATTTGACTGAAAATCCAAATGATCCTGGAGAAGTCCCTTTTAGAGATTATGCATGGCACGTTTGTGGCCTTTCTGTTCCTCCCAGATACCCTGGTCTAACCAGGGGATGAATGAACAGGGGTGGTGGTGGAAGTGGGGACACTTGTCCCATGTGCCGTTACCTGAGCACATTCCAGGAGCCACCAGGAGCGTCTCCACCAGCTTATCAACATAACAGGATTGGTGCCGTGGTCAGGAAAGCGTGTGTCTTGTGTATACACAACTGTGAAAACACCCAGAGAGCAAGCGGTCTGATGTGTGTGCGTACATGTCTTCACTCCAGGCTGGATCAAGCGTTGTCTCAGTATTTTGGAGAAATGGCCACAGCTGTTGGCCAAGAGGAGATCTACCCAGCAATGCCAGAGACTATCAAGAAATGTCCGCAGTGTGGCAGAGACATGGTGCTCAGGAGGAAGAAGAACGGCGGGTCTGTTCTGTCTTTCTAGAAATTTCCACATGGGGTTCTTGAGCACTTCCTGTGTCCGTTTATTTGGCGTCTTTGAGGGCCTCCGTGTTTGTCATCACACTCTACGCGCAGTGGGCCTGCTGGGACCGCTTAAGTGGGGTGGTGAGCTACAGGCAGCTCCATTGGCTTCCCTTCCTATTCAGAGTCATGCATTTCATTCAGTAGGCTTTATTTCTGATCAGGTTCACCTGCAGGTTAAATGTGAATCAAAGAGACCATTTGGGTTTGGACACATAGTTAAACAGGCTGCTCAGCATCACAAGGGGAGAGAATATTCTTTCCCTGTAGCACCTTCCATCTCCAGAGAGAGAGAGAGAGGAGTGAGATGGTGAGACAGTAAACCTTATTAGGATAAGCATCCACCTACTATGTGCTGGGCACTAGAAAAAGAAGTGAATGAGCCCTTCCCCTGGAGGTTCTTACCTTCTGTTTCAGGACATAACATGTGCATACATAAAAAATACAAAATATATACCATTAAAGACAAGGTAACGTGGGGTGAAGACAGGAGTAGTTTGTGGGGAGTTGGAGAGGGTGCTTGTGCTGAGCTGTGAAGGAAGTGAATGGTTGTTTCTGAGAAGCAGCGTGAGGAGGAAGCTCATTCCAGGCATGGGATGAACATGCTCATCTGAAGGCACAGAAATAGGAGAGGGAGGAGCTGTCATGTATCAAGAGCAGCAGGAAGGGCAATGGGAATGTAGAAAAAGACCTTAAAGGTCAGATGAAGCCAGATTATGGAAGGCTTTACATGCCAAAGGGGCTCATATTTAATCCAGAGGTAAATGGGAGCTGCTGGACACGCTCAGACGTGTGCTTTAGAAAAATCACTTTGGTAGCCATATGGAAGCTATGCAGTAGTCCATGCTGAGAAGTAATAAGGATCCGAATTATAATGGGGCCGTGTGAGGGGAAAGAAGGGGGATTGAAGAGATGTGTGGGGCTCCACCCGAGGGGGGTGGAGCGTTGAAGATGATTCTGATGCTTCTCACCTGTGTAAGGTGAGGATGTCCTATCTTCTACAAAAATAGGAAAGTTCTGAAGAGATGGCTTTAGGGGGAAAGATAATGAGGTTTCTTGGGCATGTTAAGTGTGAGATGCCGGGGGGCCATCCGGTAGGGAATGCTGTGTAGGCAGCTGGTGATGCTGGACTGGAATGGCCAAGAGAAACCAAAGCCAGTTGTATAAATGTGAGAGTCAATAAGTAAACCGTGGGAGGTGATAACGTCACAGAGGGAAAGAGACAGAATCTGGGACTGCACCCAAAATCAGAGGGCAGGATGTGGATGATCCTGCACTGGAGGCAAAGAAGAAATACTCCCTTCCTTGAGGGAGGCCTGGGATTGATAACTTGTATTAATCAGCAGTAGTTTATGTTAGAATGAGAATTTGTCCTAAAATTATTGTTGTTTTTCTGATAAAAATCTCTAGCAAGATAAGCTTTAAAGAAATAGTTGAGTCCCATGGTCTCTAATCTAAGTAAATCTTGAGTTTTTCTAACTAAGAGGTGAAGTTTCACATACTGATATCGGCACGAAGCTATTTCGTTTTGCCCAGACATGAGAAATGGGTTTAGTTTACTGTACGTTGTCAGAAGGCCATGATTAGCCCCTATGAATCCCATCCAGCACTCTCTCTTCAGAATAGTCAGCTATTGTACTTAATTAGGGAAAACTCGGGTTGCAGGTGGATGACAAATTTCCTGATGTTTGACTCTAGTTTCTGGGTGATTAGGAGCTTTTCAGAGAACCAGATTGACTTTATTCCACAGGTTCTACCTTAGCTGCATGGGTTATCCAGGCTGCCGAAAAGCTATATGGTTTCCAGATTCTGTTCTAGAGGCCAGTAAGGATGAAAGTGTGTGTCCAGTCTGCAAACCACATCCTGTTTACAGGTCAGTCTGAGGAATCAACAGAAGTACCCTCTAAAGAAGCTTATTTTTTTTCTTTTCTACTGAAATGAAAATTTAGTTAATTAGATTGCTTTTGGTTTTAATCAAGTAGAGATTACCAGACGGCCTGGTCCTGGGCCTGGTCCTTTTCATTTATTTCTGTCAGGGCTTTTTCAGAAGGAATGGACACCCAGCCTTGGTAATTCTCAGCTTTACCAGGAGTTGGGATGTCAAATAAGGAACAATTCCCTTCATCTCTTGGCCTCTCTATTATGGTAACTTTCTCTTGCTCTTTCTCCCAGAAATGTTGTGTTTTTTCCAACAATAGTTTGGTATTCATTTATTTTTTTATCAGATTTTCATACAGTCTTGTCCTTTAAAATACGTCAAGGCTAGAGCATAGAAAATTGAAACTTTTGAATTTGGATGATTAGGCAGATTTGATTTGCAAATGTTCAAATTTGCAGTTTAGGAATCGCAGAGACTTAGCAGTCTCTGGTCTCCTGGAAAGGATAAGCTTTGCTACGTATGACCAGTTCCAGTGGACACAGGTAGCTTTACTATATTCTGAGGGGTGGGAAGAGTTATTAAAAAAAAAAAAAAAAGATATTTAAAGTTAATATCTCTCCTTAACTAAGCAAGATAAGCTGTATCCTGGTTTTGATTTTTTTTCTCTTTTGAAACCAATAGGTTGAAATTAAAGTTCAAGCGAGGAAGCATCCCTCCCACCATGCCTCTGGAGTTTGTTGGCTGCATTGGAGGCTGTGATGAGACCCTGGTGCAAATCCTGGACCTAAGACCTTCTGCTGGCCCTTCCAGAGCTTCACAGCCTGCAGACCAGCCTACAGACCAGCCTACCAACCATTTACAGACCAACCAGTCCCTGAACAGAATGGGCAACAGTCAGGGCAGTTATTCCGTTTCTCCCACAGAACGACAAACTGGACCCCCTAAGCCCTCAACCAGGATGCTTATGCCCTCAGCAGCTGCTAGTGAGAATCACAACACTGTGGTGTGTAACTGTGGCCAAGAGGCCCTCCTGCTCACTGTCCGTAAAGAAGGGCCCAATCAGGGCAGGCGCTTCTACAAATGCAATGCAGGCAGCTGCAACTTCTTCCTGTGGGCCGATGGTCAGCAGGGAACAGAATTGACCCCTTCCTCAAGAACAAGGACTCCTAGTCATTTCCAAGGGACCTCCACAAACCCTGGAGGAAGGCAAGACAGGTTTGGAAACCACGGCAGGAACAGCAGTGGTGCCACGTGCATGTGTAGCCAGCCTGCCGTCACACGGACCGTCCAAAAGGAGGGCCCCAACCAGGGCCGGCAGTTCCACACGTGCTCAAAACCGAGGGGGCAGCAGTGTGGCTTCTTCCAGTGGGCTGACGAGAACACAGCGCCAGGTGAGGCAGGGCTTGAGTGCGGGTGGACACCTTCATGTTCTAGAGGTTTGTGGTAGGTGTGGGTGTGGGTGTAGGTGTACACATCTCCCCACCTCTTCTACTCCATGAGCCAAAGAAATAAAGAAGAAAAAGGAGAAAAAACAGTTCGGGATAAGCCGACAAATCAACCAGATCTGCCCAACTGTTCTGCATTGACACTGTGCAGTTCTGAACTAGTTTAGAGATTGAGTATTCAATATGGCGTCTGTTCAAAGCATCATTTTACAACGTTTATGTTCTGGGGCTGGCTCAGTGGCAAAATGAACAGAGCACCGGTCCTGGAGTCAGGAGGACCTGAGTTCAAATTCGGCCTTAGACACTTAACACCAAAACTAGCTGTGTGACCTTGGGCAAGTCACCTAACCCACAGTTGCCCTCCAAGAAAAAAAAGCTAAAAAAAATTAAAAACAAACAAACACATTTATGTTCTATCATGGCAGAAGTTCTGTTGGTAATGATTGTGTTTCCAGTACAGTTTATTTGTTGTGTTCTCAAGGATATTTTTGAGCTTTGTATTTGTAATATGAAGATTAGTCTTTTAAATCACATAAGGAATGCAAAAACATTGTAAAAAGTTAAAAACCCTGTATACATAAAAGGCTTTACTGTTGTACGTTAGGCTTCTTTTGTACCCATAAGGCATCTCAGCACCTGCAGCGGTACGTAACCACCTGGCTGCCTGGCACATAATCGTGATTCATTATGGTAGGAGAGAGAGATCAGAGGCACAGAAACTCATTTTTAGATGACATTTTGTGAAGTACAGGCGCATTTTGTACATAGTCACAGTCTTCAAAGACCATATGTCACTCCATGAAAGAGGAGCACCTCTGGGCTCAAGATTTTTTGACACAGTGGCAATACCTTTGTTTGCATAGTACTTTATGGCTGACGACTCAGTTTCCAGTTTTCTCCTCTGGTTCTCATTGCTTCTGTGAGGTCGGCCTTCTGAATTTCTCTCTCTCCCCCCCTCCCTCTTTCTCTCTCTCCCTCTTTCTCTTTTCCTCTCTCCCTCCCTCCCTCTCTCCCTCTTTCTCTTCCTCCCCCGCTCTTTCCCTCTCCCTTTCTTTTTCTCTCTCCCTCTCTCCCCCTTTCCCTCTCTCTCTCCCCCCTCTTCCTCCCTCTCTCTCCCCCCCCTCTCCTTCCCTCTCTCCCTCCCTCCCTCTCTCCCTTTCTCTCTCTCTCTTCCTCCCCCGCTCTCTCTCTTTCCCTCTCCTTCTTTTTCTCTCTCCCTCTCTCTCTCTCTTTCCTTCTCCCTCTCTTTCAAGCACCACACACAGGTTCGTACCTTTAAGGTATCCTTGCTTCTTCCCTCTCCTTCACTCCCCTCCCATCCAGTCATCTGTCAAGGTTTATTGATGGCAGCCTCCACATCTGTAATATCTACTCCCTTCTGCCCACTCACAGAGCTCCCACCTGCCACGACGTCCGGCCCATTTCCTTTTATCAGGACTGCCGGGCAGTGGTCTCAGGCCATAGTCTGACTAGATTACCTTTGTACTCAGAAACATTCAGAGGCCCCTTTTCCACCAAATGCGAATGCATCTTGGCATCGTAGGCCTCTGTCTACAGACAGAACTAGCAGCCAAGCTGTTCCCTGCACTTGTCACTCTGGCTGTTCCTTCTGCCCTTTTCCAGAGAGTGTTCCCCGGGCCTGGCATCGACTCCCTCCTCTCTGCCTTTCGTTATCAGAACCAAGGCTCTCTTCAGGTTTTGCCTCTTCCACGGAGCCTTCCTTAATGGACTGCCTTTAATCGCATCCTTGTATATGTGATGACGTCCTCCTCCTTTTGCCCCCAGAAGTCAGTCCTTTAGAATTGAGCCGCGGTCGTTTATTTATGTCTTTCATCCCTAGCACCGAGCACAGCCACTTGCGCAGAAAGAGAGTGAGGCACTGATGGCTGTTTGTTCTTGTTATGGGCAGGGGAAACATTATGCCAGTTTTCTTCATGAAGAACTGAGGCTTGCGAATTTTTTAGTCAAGTGTCAGCAGTTACAAAGGGGTGGTTGGAGGCAGACCTGAAGCCAGGCTGATCCAGTGGCCAGTACTTCTCCTGCTGTACCACTACAGTGCCTCACAAATCATCGTGCTAGCAGTTGATGGCCGTCAGGAGGTTTACATGGAAAGCAGAGAGATTCTCACCTTAAGAGTTTCACGACATTTTAATCACGATCAGTGAGAAACACAAAAGGAAAGACATGCCAGTCAAGAGACTTGCTCACATGCTGAATCTTCATGTCCTTTCCGGGTGTATTCCATGAACATGAAATCCTTCCCTGTGGCACTGTGAATGCTTGGAATTGTGGCCTATAAACCCTTCAAGGTCTTTGGAAAATGTTTATGTGTTCAGAAGTTGGTGATGTTTGTAATACTTATATATCATCACCATTCTGGAGACTAAAGCAAACTTCGTTGTTGTCTCTAAATGTTACTGTTTGTTAAAGACCAACCAAAACCATACTTAGCCTTTAAAATCTGTAGTTCCACAAACGTGTCAGTCAGACACTATTCTCACTTGACCATTGCAACTTTCCTTCCTTATTACCCTGATAATTCAACTTGCAAATGAATCTTTTCTTTGTTTCTTTCTCAGGAACTTCTGGACCAGTCTGGTTTGGGGGAAGAGGGCAGGGCCAAAGGTCAGAAGCCAGAAGCAAAAGACCTAGGACTAACTCAGACACTGATTCCACAGCAAAGAGAATACGGAAATGTGGCCTCTGTCACCAGCCTGGACATACCCGGCTTACCTGCCCTCAGAACAGATGACTGAGGGAGAGGAAAGAGGAGGCAGGGAGCTGTTGCTCTTCTTTTGAGGGAAATTAAAGAGTTTTTAGATAAAGAATCAGCCAAGATGCCCGAAGAATCCCTGTTGTCGCTGGAACTTTGAGAAACCCTCAACCTGGAGTCCAGCTTTCTCCTGGCCTTCCTAATCCAGATGGACTGTAGTTTGCAGGGCCCTGGGATGTACCAGGCTAAGCAGCCTCTTGTCTAATGAAAAAAAGCCCCAGAGTCATTTAGGGGATGCTGTGCAGAAGCAGAGAAGGCCACACCAGTATAATCCTTAAAAATTTTTAGGAGACAGTATATATGGTAGCAAGGAAATCAGTTCCTAAACTGCAGAGAAGAAAATGGCTGTTGTGTTTGCTTGGGATGATGGATCTTCTTTGTACCCTTCACGGTATTCAGTAGGTAAAGGGATGTTTAAACACAAAGCATCGGAGGCTCTTAGTTCTTGCCTGAGATGTGTGTTTCCCTGGGAAGTTCGCCATGGGCGAGAAATGAAAATTCAGTCAGAGTGCCAAGAGGTCGGGTCTGCTTAGACCTCTAGCTTGCTCGTGGAGGATCCTTTGTCTTCTTCAGGTGGGAATGAGTTTTTCCATGAGCCTCTATCATCGTAAAGCTACAGCAAAATGTGTTGAGAAAGTGGCGTTTGGTCTGAAGAGCTGCTGCTTGTTCTGAAACTTTATCTCTGGAAGAATTCTTGTTTTTCTGCTCCAGGGGGCTACTGCAGCTGTTGGGCTGTAGCCCCAACATAGCTTACGTGCCTTAATAAAAAGAAATGCCACCTCTTCACTCCTATAGTGTGTCAGTGCTGCTTTTGTCTGGTCACTAAGTAAACATGTGCTGCAGTGTTTAGGAGGAGCACTAGTTGCACACCAGGCTTTGATTCTTTGGATGACCAACCAGTCCATGAATCCTATGGAACTCCTAACATCTGTTTCCAGTTTAATAGTACATCTAACCCCTCCCCAGCCCAGAAACATACTGCACCCACGGCACTGAAAATACGTAAGCCTAACACCTTTATCTTTTCCAGCCAATTTTCACATTCAGTATCCCAGTTATCTTTATATCACATTGAGATACAGATAAGGTAGATATTTTTCACTATAAAGTGAAGAAACATACAGGGAATTTACAGACTGGCCATCCTAGTTCTGAGCTCAGCCTTCCTGGTTTTGAAATTGGCTCCAACTCACATATTTCCTTTTAATAGGGAGTCTGTTAAAAATCGCTGCAGTGAAAAAATGTTCAGTGAAATCTGGTAGGATTCCCAAGCCCCTGCTGGGGACTAATTAATTTGAACAGTTTAGTGCAGTATAATTTCAGCGTAAGAAGAAAAGACATTGTTAGGACCAAGTTCAATGTTTGCAGGCTGTCACCCCCTATATTCTCACAGTGCCACAAGGAAGCATTTTCATTTTACAGAAGGGGAAACGCTTTTTCGGGGAGGACTCATGAAGAATAGACAAGATATGGAATCTGCAAATGTGGGCTCTAGTCACAGCCCAGCCATTTATGGGTTTTGTCATGTCACATCTGGACTCTGTGTCTTCATCTGTAAAACAGGATGCTTATTTAAGCTTAAATATTCTATTAAGCTTATTGTATACAAGTTGATCTGTATGTTCAAGTCCTGTATATGAAAGCTTGTTAGGATGGATGTAGAGGGGAAGAAAAAATGCAACAGTGCCAGCTGCCCCTTGGGTGGTAGAGAAAAGCTTTTTCTAGGAAGTATCCCTAATCGGAGTTCCTACTTAGCACCTTTGCTATTCATCGCTAAAGAAACAGGATGGCTTTTAATTCCCACACACTTTGTGTTACAGGGAGAATTGCTGTAGTCCTTCCCTCGGCTTTGGAACATCCATTCTAATCTCTTCAGCTAGGTTCTAGACTGACCTAACATTGTTAGGGTGTCCCAGACTAGCTACCGAACAGCCAGTCTCTGAAAGTCTGCCCTTCACCTAGTCTTGCTGATAAACAGGCACTTTATGGTCCAGGTATTGTCTGCCCATCAACAAGGCTAGATCATACTTTCAGACATCATAGCAGAAAGGATCCCCATCTATCTTGCTTGTACTGAGTAATACTAAGGTCGCTTCATAGTTTCTTCTATAGCACTTAGAACTGAGTGCTGCCAGATTCCTTTGCAGTATCATTTATCATGGCCAGGCCACACCTAATGGCACTGAACTGCCTTTTCTTCACCTGCAAAATGAAAATGGGATTACTCGGACTCTACTTAATTCACTGGGTTGTTTTGAAGCAGAAATCTTACAAGACATAAAACGAGCTATTACTTGTCTGCACTTAAGTGGGGAAGTGGTTGTGCACGACAGGGGGTAACTAATTCACCATCAGGAAAGTGTGCAGTTAGGTTTGTTTTCAGGAGCAGATAGAGTTTAACTGTGCCTTACTTTTAAATGAGAATGTTTTAAGTGTTTCTTTTAAAGCACATTTTGTTGGGTTTTGCTTCTTAATCCACTGCTATCCTTTTCCATTTTATGGGTGACTTCATTCCATTCACATTTGTCTTTTATAAATATAAACATTATATGTATACCTTACATTTTCTATTTGAAAAAAATATTTTGACTTTTTTTCTCTTTAAATCATTAATTTGTTTTGCCCATTATAATTAAGAATGCTTGATTAAGGATTTGTATCTCTTGTACAAGAGATTAATTAAGCTAATTCTTCTAAATCTTCCCTCCAAAACTTTTCTCTCCTCCAACTCTGTAGTACTTCAGTCATTTAGTCTTGTCTGACTCTTTGTGACCCCCATTTAGGGTTTTCTTGGCAGAGATACCGAGTGGTTTGCCATTTTTTCTCCAGCTCATTTTACAGATGAGGAAACTGAGGCAGTTTGCCTTACCCAAGATCACACAGCTATTGTGAGGCAAGATTTGAAGTCAGATTTTCCCGAAATCAGGTCTAGCACTCTATGCACTCTTTAACACCTAACTACTCAGCTCGCACTTTTTATAATTTCATTTTTAAAAGTACTAAAAATTCTTGTTTCACTTCTTCTAGGAATTCTAGTTAAATTGTGACCAAGTTGTATTTCTCTTTGAAACTTTGCTCGTGGAAGTTTTGGAGTTAATGTCTTCTGGATTTGTGACTTGGGCATCTCTGGCTTATTATTCCGAGTCTTTTTACCCATTCGTCTAGCATTACTTCTTACATTGGTATTTTGTTGTAGGGCCGGGTGCTGGATACTTCTAGGGAGCTTGAGTAATCTTAGTTTGTATGACCTGGGGTTCTACCATTTCCTTTCTCCAGGTATTGAGTACTGTATTTTTTCAAAGATCATAAGGGCAGTTCAGGCCAGGGAGCTACTAACCTTCACAGCCTGGACTGAGCTTTCTAGGCTCCAGGCCATGATCTGTGTCTAGGCCATACAGCTGCAGACTTGCCCTGAGTAGAGATCCAGTAGACTCTTGTTGGCTCTACCCCATCAATCAACTACGAGACTGTAGTGTCAGAGCAACAGGCTGACCCCTGGTTCTGTAGACCCTACACAGTCACTAGAACCTGGGCAGTCTAGATGCAGCACTAAAAAAACAGCTGCCGGCCCACCCATCCCTGGTCTGCATCCCTGTTCCTGCTTCAAAGTCAACCCACCCATGTTGCACCATTTCTGGGCCATTTTCTGTGGGCCAAATTTGGGCTAGAAAAGTGCCTCATGCTGGTCTTCTCATGATAGTTTTAGATCTTGCTGGTGCAGTGTGGGCAGAGCTGTATACTCTGTCCTCATCTCACTAAGGCTACCGTTTTTCAAACTGTGTGCCACACTCCTCTCTGTTAACTGCCTTGAAAACCACGGGCACATTCTTTAGAAACTCTGATTTTCACAAAAATTCATGCCGGGTGATTTTGAGTTTTGGAGCTAACTGAAGCAAGCTTAGTCTGGTGAATAAGGTGGGGGATCCTGTTGATTGTTAATGCTGGTTTAGATCTAAAGTGAGGTGTGACTAGACTGATTTTGTGTACGTGGCCCATAAGCTGGCTGCAGTAGGACTTCATATTGACACCTGGCCTTTATCTTTGTTTGTACTCCCGGAGCCCATATGAACTTCAAGTACATACTGGCCTAGGAATAAATGAGAACTGTACATAGACTTTTTAGAAACAAGGCACCTGACAAGCACAGAATCCAAGTGCGAGGGGCCTCAGAATCTATCCAGCCCAATTTATACCCGGGCCAAAATAACTGTGCAATATCCCCAACAAATGATTATCAAATTTTTAGCTGAAGACCTCAAGTGAGAGGTCTTCCCAATCCATGATCACAAACTTGGCCTACCCACAAGTGACCGAAGTAGGTCCCATGGTAAAAAGGTAGGCCACTACCTCAGACCCATTGCACTTTTGAATAGCTGTGATAGCTTTTCCCCCTACACTAAAGGAGCCTACATTTGTTTCTATAACTTCTGCCTGCGCTCCTGGTTCTGCCCTCTGGTGACAAGGAGGACAAGTCAAATACTTCCAAGTCTACATACCTTAGTGGGGCATGATACCTTAAAATACACTGCGGGGTATGCCAAAGCTCTCTCCTTGGCTGCCCTCTATCTACACTCATAATGTCCTGGTGGCAACATGGGTTTATCTGCTGTTTGCAGATGACTTATATAGCTCTACCACCAAATATTTTCTGAATATTTTGAATTGGATGTTCCATAAGCCTATCAAATGTGTGCATAACTACTCACCCTCCAAACCCACTCTCCTCCACATTTCCCTATTTTTGTTGAAGACCCCAATATTCTAGTCACCTAAGTTTGCACACTTGGGAGTCAAGAATCTCTACTGTTACCCCATTTCTAGTCATCAATTCTACTTCCACAATGCATCTCCTATCAAGTCCCATTTTTACTCACCCTAGTCCAGGACTTCATCACCTCTCTGACCTCACTGCCAACAGCCTCTTAACTGGCCTCCATGCCTCATCTCTTCCTGCACTAGCCTACCTTCTTCACAGCCGCCAAAAGTGCTACTCCTGAAGCACAGGTTTATTTTATGTCATTCTCTTACTCAGCAAACCCCAGCAGTTTCCTATGACTTCTAGGGTCAAATACAAATTTCTGCTTTGTTACACTTCCCTTAATGCATTCTTCAATCCAGCCAACCTGGTCTTCTTGTCCCTGAAATGCACCCTCTCCTTACACTTTCCTCTCAGAATCCCTCATTCCTTCTCACCAGGCACCAAAGTATTTAAAGAACTAGTTGGGGGCAGCTAGGTGGCTCAGTGAGTAGTCAGGAGTCAGGAGGCCCTAAGTTCAAATCCAACCTCAGACACTTAACACAAAACTAGCTGTATGACCTTTAACAAGTCACTCAACTCTAACTGCCTTGCCTTCCCCCCCTCAAAAAAAAAAAAAACAAAAGAAAAACCTAGTTGCCTAGTTCGCTTCAAGCCTTTCTTGGATTAAAAACATTTTTGGATTTTGTTTTACCTTTCTAGGCATCTTTGCATTATAACTGGGCTAAATATACCTCCTTCCCCATTTCACTTACTGAGATACAAGAATCAGAGCTAGCATTTATGTAATGCTTTAAGGTCTGCAACATATACATTAATAAAATCTCATTTGATTTTCACAATTCCACGATGCACATGCTGTAACTGTCCTCATTTCACTGGTAAGGTTTGCAGAGGTCGGGAACCTGCAGCCTCGAGGCCCCCATAAAGGTCTCAAATGCGGGTCTTCCTAACTACAGGTCTAGCAGCGCGCTTCTTCACTGCCTCAGATCACGCTTAAGGAAAATGATGAAAAGAATGTCAGGCTTTGAACGCTTAAGGAAAAAACCCAACCTGTTATAAATTATGTCAGTAGGGCTGCCTAAGTGCTAAGGAATGAAGTTCCTGACTCCCAAATCTGTGATGTTTCTAATCAGTTCTCAACTGTGTAAATGCGGATGCAGGTTCAGCACCATGTTGCAGACCTAATGGTTTTTTCTTTAGCCACAGCAATCCACAACGACCATCCACTTAAGGCAACTGGCAAAATCCTCAAGAGTGAGGAAGTATCACAGTGTAATTATATGTTCCTGAATGAAACCAAAGGGGATGGATGCAAGGATTGCCAGAAGGAACCTTATATTATTATTTGCTATAGAGCAAGTTCATGGCTGAGAAGTATATATTGGAGTTCAGTTATTCAGGAATTATGAGGACCTTTTTGTAATGGGCCTTACGTCATCTATAATCTCCTGTTGTGAACCCTGAGGCAAGCATGACAGTGAAATCAAAACCAAGTGTTAAGAAGCCTATGACAATTTAGATTTCACCTCATGTCACTGAGGTTAAAGCTGAAAAGGTACAAGAACTTGGAGGATCAGGCCTAATCTGTTCCTTTTTAAATGGTTCAATCTTAATCTGGCCTCAGACACATTAGCTGAGTGACCCTGGGCAAGTCTCTTGACCTGTTTGCCTCAGAATGGGGATAATAGCACCTACCTCCCAGATTTATTGCACAAGTGCTATGCAGATGCTAGGTATTATCATCTGAAGAAGAACCCGCTGTGTGGTCATTGGCAGCAGTAAGAGGTCACCTCTAATCTCTGCCCTTGCCACTGAAACACCATGTTAAGTTTGGCTAAGACACAACTGCTCTATGAATTAGCTTTCTTTTTTGTAAAATGAGCTCTCCTTGCCTAATCTGATGTCTCATTCTGCCATGAAGGTGACTGGCCCAGATTCTTGATGCCCACAGAATTCTAAGTCCTTCCAAGACAGAAAGATTTCAAGTATGGGAATATAATGGACTGCTGTCTTTCATTCAGCCTAGATAGACTTAAAGGGAATCAAAACTGAAACAGAACTTCGACATCACCTCGTCCAAAACTTCCTTCTTTCCTCATCTAGAAAAGTAAGACAAATTAATTTTTTTGTCCTGCTGGGTACCAATAACTGTGCAACTTCATAAACAGTTGCGTGGAAAAACAATTCACTTACATACAACTGAGATTATTTTTCTCCTTTATTCTCCATCACATTCTTTGAGAAACTGACTTCTTCCAGCAGTGGGGGAGAACAAAGACACATTAAGATGACAAGCATTTCAATCCTCAGAAAAAAACTCTTCCCCCTCTGATAACCAAATACCAACTGTAACCACATTATTAACTGTGAATAATAGTTTGGCACACAAACAACCTGGTTTTGAAAAGGCCTCTTTGAAAACCATTTCTCTTAATACCCAAATTAATTAAATAGCAGCCACTAGAAAACATTTCTTTTTTCAAAGGCAAGACACACACAGCATCAAGGACTTCAGCTCTTGGTTGGGGGCCATCTCACAGTATAGAAATTCCACTGGTGACAGCTCTGTCTGAAGACAGATGAGCTCTCCTTGCAGACCACAGCATGCAGGAGAATCTGGCTAAATGACCTGCAGGTAGAAGCTGGCCAGAGCCTTTTAAGCAACAGAAAACCTACTTTTGTAGCAAATGTTTACTTCCTTCAGAGAGACTTGGAATACTTTGAACTCCTTGCCCCTCGGGCAAACTATACTCTTGTCTTTACTGTCCCCCCAGAAAATCTGGAGCCTCCATCACTCTAATAAATAGTCACTGGAACAAATAAATAATTTTCTCCTGGGTTAAAAAAAGATCTAATTTCCTTCCCCTCCCATCACTCTTCAAGATTTTCATATAATCACTTCAGTGCTGGTGACATAATGTTATTTTGTGACGAACCCAGAAACACTTGTCCTTCAGTCCCAAGGGCCCAAGTATGGATTTGGGTTTTTGGTATGGGGGAAGGGAACCTCCCATTCTATGGCTCTTGCCTGCCACCTAAGACAGAGAAGCCGTTCATTCAGTCTCTGTCCAAGACTCAGGGCTTTGTCTTTCCAAAAGGGGCTGCCCCAAGGGAGAGGAATCAAGTGAAGAGAGGTGGCAGCCTGGTCACCATCAACTGAATTTGGCTGACAGCTCATTGTGAAGCTCGTGAGCTCTGGTCACATTTGGGTGAGCTCAGAGGCACACAACCCTAAATTTGTTTCAATCCATGCCCAAGACAGCTGCCAACTCAGTGTGCTTAAGAAATGTACCCTCTTTTTATTTCTCCAAAATGTCCACCTTGTGCTGGATAGAAAAGAGGAAGAAAAACTCTTCACCCGTCCCCTTAGACTTCCAGAGCTGAAGGAGTTAAACACTTACAAAAATCTTCCAAGATCACACTTCATCAGTCCTCCTGCCTATGGTAACAAGAGCTCAGGTGCCATCACAGCACTGTACAGAGCAAAGCCCATGTCATCTATCTCCTCCTCATGCAAACTGCCAAAAAGATTGATGTGCTGATTAAAATAGCAGGGGAGAGACCCCTCCTCCAGGTAGCCAATCAGCTCCAAGATCACCTGTTGGAACCGATCTGCTAGGGACTCCTCGGCCCAGTCTGTCTCTGTCTCACTGAGGTGGAGGATGACGTGTGCCAAGAGGCTCACGCTTAGCCTGTTCAGAGAGGGATGGTACCGGCAGATGCCCTGCAAAAGCTGCAGACAGAGGCGCCGGGCACCAGAATCGGCACCGTCCAGCTCGCGCAGCTTAGAGACCTCAGCCTGGTAGAAGTCCTGCTGCCAAAGGTTTTCCAACAGTCCTTCCTGAGGCTTGGCCAGCAGGACTCTGTCCTCACTCTCTGTAGTGGGAAAGATGACGATTCTTAGCTCCAACCGGTCATGTTGAACCTCCAGCAGGAGCTCCTCCGAGACCACTCCTGGGCGGATAAGGCAATCCAGCATGCTGCCGATGGCTGGCCAGTTGACAGAGCCTACCAGGACCTTCCGGAGCACCTCAAGGATGACACTGGAGGAGAGGTAGCCACCTACTAGGAACCGGTCCCAGGGGCTGCTCCCTCGGGGAAAGTACTCCAACTGAGTCCTTCTTATCATCCAGTAGTAAGGATCGTTGGCAATGGTGTCTTCTCCAGGAATGAAGCTCCACAGGTTGGGCTCTAGCACCAGTGGCACCAGCAGGCAAGCGCGGTCCGCAGCCACGGCCTCCAGCCCATCATACAGGGTGCTGCTTGGAGACAGATCCCCAAAAGGCAGCTCTGGGAATTTACTGCGCAAGAAATTCTGCAACTCGTCGGCGATGTCACTGGCCAGCTGTTTGGCCAGGGCGATGTCAGATTCAGAGACAACCACGCAGTTCTGATGGTACATGAGGAGTCTCTCCTGCAGCGTAAGGCATAATGGTGTCGGGGGACGGGGGCTGAGTTTGGACACAGTCACGGCCACAGGGTCTCCAGGTGGTTCTGGTTCTACAGAGAAGAACAGGGAAAAATCAGGTTGTGCACACCAGCATTAGACCAAGACCAAAAGGGGGTCCTTAAACCACATGTATTCCATGCTGTCCATGACAGATTTGTGAATCTCAAAGCACCACAGAGAAGATATAGGCCTGGGGAACAAAATCCAAGCCCAAAGTACTCTTCTTCCATTTGTCCCACTGGTAGAACAGAGATGAATACCTAGTCTTTCAAAACGAAGAACAACTTACAAAGAAACTTGTACAGCACTCACCCAGTGGCCCAACACTGAGCTGTCCTGTCAGTGGAACAGAGGTAAGAACCACCCCTGCTCGACTGTCCTGGGAAGACACCAGGCTATGACGACCTTGCCTACATCAGAAATACTATGTTTGGAACAGTCCTACAGTTCAGCTTTGAGCAGCAGCTTTCAAAATGTGGTCCAGGAACTCCTGGGGATCCCCAAGATCCAAACTATTTTTATAACAATACCAAGATATCTTAATATCTAATATGGTAAATACTCATAGTTCTAACCCACATAAATAAAATCTCTTTGGGGGGGGAAGGGCTAGGGTAGTAGACATTCTCAATTTTAAAAAAAGTTTTGAAGGGGCCTAAAGGGTTCCTGAGACCAAAAGGGCTGAGAATCACTGGATCTGAATCTAGTGGCAGCTCCTACAAGAATTCAGAAGGGAAATCTCAGAAAGGCCCCGGGAGTCTGAAGACTCTGCCATTTAATATGTGAACTCTACAAGTCCTGTGCTCTGGCAAGGATTCAGTTTTGTCCTGTAAAATGAGGGCCTCGACTAGACGACAAACATAATTTATGTTTATAAAACCCTCTATAGAAGGCAGCAGAGCATGGTGGGAAGAGAACCTTCCCACTGAAGGCTAAGAGTCAGGACTAGGTTTTTAATTCCAGCTGTAACACATATGAGCTGCTTTAGGACCACAAGCTAATGCTTTTCTCTGCTTCTGGGTTTCCCCATCTATAAAATGGAAACCACCCTGGTACTACTGCCTGACAGGGCTGCTGTACAGAAAGCACTTTTCATTTATTTGTACTGAAAGCATTTTTTGTGCCACCTTCCTTTCCCAAGACAGCTCTCCCATACCTAGCGAGCTCCTTAAAACAAAGAATGAAAACAAGGGGAAAAGCAAACACATCCAGAGTCTCACCTCTGAAAAGAGGCAGTTTTCTCAACTTGGGCTAAATCTGGTTTTAAAAGCAACTAATCTGTAAATCTGAAAAAGCTGACGTGGGTTATTTAAAGAGTCGATCCTTCTAACACCCTTGTGAGGTAGGCAGGGACAAAAACAAGCTCAATGAATGACTCACCTGTGCTCCAGACTGAATACAGAGCGAGCAGAACCTCTAAGGCTGCTCGCAGCTTCGACACTCTAGGATTCTCAGTGCCCACCACTGCCCGATAGAAGAACAAATTCCTCCCCGACTCTCATTTCCTGGCCATAAGGCCACAATCCAACAATAAGGGAAAAAAGCAAAAAGCAAAAAGGACGTTTGGAAGGAGCCAAAGCCAACCTGGGGCACGAGGAGCCTGGGCTGCCAAAGGCTGTAGCTGGTTAAGGTCGTCTCGCCTCTGCTTTGGCTGAGCCCTAGCTGGGGCCTTGAGCAAACTCAGCTCCTGCCAGCTTTCCTCAATGGACTTCTGCTCAGCTTTGACATCATCCTTGTCCGGCGGGCTGGTAGCACGGTCAATGAGCTGGAGGACAGATCGCAGTCAGAAACCAGCAGGAGGAAGAAGAGACCTAATCTGTGGGAGCCCCTCATGGCCAGCCAGGCAATGGACAACTCTGAGCATTCTTCTTATACCACCTTACTGATAACAATCATAGCTAATGTCTGTAGAGCATGTGTATGTATATGTACATACACTAACACCACACGTCCTACGGTCTGTAAAGTACTCGAAGTATCTTCTCATTCTCTAGACCCCCACGGGGGCTAACTTACATCAAAACTCATCCAAATCATGAATGGTGAAAGAAAAGGGAGGACAGTTGTGATTTACTGTCTTTGAACTCCATGCAAATCATTCCAGTTGTGGCTCATACTCAAAGGGCCCATTTCTATGAATGCAGCATCAGCTAAAAAACCGTGCCACCTTCTACGTGAGAATGTCGCTCAGAGTACATGTTCCAGGTTGTCTCCAACTGCAAGGACAGGCTTGCTGTCTACACCACTGGGCCTGGGCCTACTGGCCCTGGGAACAGAGATGACAGTGGCCTCATTAGCTCTGCATTCTAGCCCTCAAGTGACCAGTCCCAGAACTACCAAAAGGGGCGACTCCTGTAGAGCAACAACAGGACAGGCAATGAGCTCTAGCAGGAGTTGGATTCTGAGACTAATCTCCTCTCATTCAACAACCTCAACACTCTGTCTCAGCCCAGGGTAACCAAGACTTCTCCAATGGTCATGTGCAATTAGAGATGGGTTTCCATAAACAACAGCAGCTCTGTATAAGTGCAAGCACCGCCCCTTCTCCTCTATCTTCCCCCTCTGCAGGATATCCTGTCTCCTCTGGGCAGAGGCAGCTGAGGAAGGAAAAAGGGGAGATCCCTTCATGGAGACTCTGTGACAGGTGCTAAGGGAAAAGCCACAAGCAGCTGGATTTCTAAAGTTAGGGCCTTCTTTTAATTCCATGGCTCATCTCCCCTACTCTGGTCATCTCTCTTGAGAGACAAGGCCCTAAACTAAGCTCTATCCCTGGCCTCATCACCTCCGGCTTTCTGGTCTGGCAAAGGGACCGGAATGAAATTAAATACAGAGGCACCCAACACTTAGCCTTAGCCACACTTGCTCTGAGAAGGATATCTGCTAGGACAAAGCAGCCCTGAGGGAAGGTGACCTACAGCAAGGGGGGCCACAAGGCCCTACCAAGTATAGTAAGTGCAAAGCTTGTGTTTGTCCTGGATCTTCCTCCCTTAGATGTTCATTTGAGTGATGACTGATTGCTGGTGGTAAAGTCAGAAAAACGCCCTCCATCTAGACAGGGTGACTCTAAAGACATTCCTTAAACAAACACAAACCTAACCTCTCCCCGCTTCCCCCCACCAAAACTAGAAAATAACAATTCACTGTTAAACCATTCTTAGCAAAGAAGGGGGCGGGCGCTTTCAGATAGAAAAGTTCTGCCTCAGTGATCACATCACTTTATAAATAAGGTCACAAAAATGGTGGGCATCAAATTACGTTTGGAGTGTTCTCCAAAAGAGGAGAGATTTTCCCCAAACTAATCACAACCTCACACCCAAGATCTGTGTGACCTCAGAACTTCTGGTCCATCGCTAGCCCTACGTTCTAACAGAGTTAAGTGATCTAGATCATCCAGACTTACCAGAAGCCCACCCTCCCAATATGTCCTGAATCCTTCTAGCCAGAATTCTAGGAGATCACAAGAACAAGAGGGAAGAGAGCTTCAAGTGTTTAGAAACCCAGAACCTATAAAAGGGAACGAGAAACTCTCTTGCTCACTTGAGGAACTCATAAGGAAGGCTGAGGCAGCTCTGCAGTGTTCTAAGATTCAGACACTGACTGGAAAGGTAGTTACCCCTAGCATTCTGGAGAGACTGGGTACCCAGGGAAACCAGCCAGATGAGGGATACCCTGTTTCTACCCCCAGGGACTCCCTCCAAAACAGGTTTCAGAAGGGGCAGATCACCTCTCCCTGACCCCTTGGTCTTACCCGCTTCACTGCCAGGGTCGCAATGCCCAGGACAGCAGCACCACCCACACCTAGCACCAGCCTGGCGTTGGCCAGGAGGAAGTTCACGGCACTGCTGAGCGGGTCGTCTTCTCGGTGCTTCCCCCTCTTCTGGGAGAACTCTGCCATGATCCACCTGCCGAGACAGGAAAGGGTAGAGGCATCTCTGAAAGGAGAAGACAGCCGGCCACGACCAGGGACTGGGGAACAGAGAGCGCAGCATTTGTTACCTTTCAGAATTGGGATAGATTCACTTCCTCCAGAATAGATACAGAATGGTTACTTCTCCCTCCCTTCAGAAATAAAACTATTGGGTAGGGCTGGAGCTGCCAACCCCCAGCCATGGGGCAGACGAGAGGAGGACGGCAACCATGATACCTTGGGTATTATTTATGACTTTCTGTCCCTATCTCTACAGCCCCAGAAGCTCCTAATGGGCCTCCCAGGCTGCCCCAAATGCCGACGTTTGATATTGGGTTTATATTTGTTATTCTCCCATTCTGGATATTGGTGTATCTTCCCCAAGACCTTTCTCTGTTCCATGTTCCTCACTCCATCTTCCAAGGCTGAAGACTTACAAAAGTTATCTTCAGCCAATGAATGTGATCAAAGATACTGAAACCAGTATTAGTACCTTATTAAAGGAAGGGGCCAAATCAGGAGTCAGGCACATCCAACCTGTGGTTCAAGTACAAAATGAAGCCCCTTCCCTGATCCCCAAGGACCCTGGGGGCAGACAAATTCGGTATTACTGAACGTGGTCTAAAATAAGGGGACTGTTTTGGGGGGGAAAAGTGATTTTTTTTTTTTGCACTGAAATGCTGACAGACGTCATCAGACTTCTGGTGATCCAGGAAGGAGAGGTTAAAGGTATCATTGGCTAGACTAGGGAGAAGGAACGGGGAACAGTTGCTCTGTCCCCACATTTAGCCCTTACTTCCCCAAACACACACACCCTCCCAGGACCTTCAGGAGAATAGAATGAAAGCCAAAACTATAAAGAAGGGCTCAAAAACAAACCAAGATCAACTCCCCTTGATGAGCAAATCTCCTAACCAAATGAAGAGATTACAGTCCATGGAACCGTCACCCTGGACATTCTGAGGCGAAGGGCTGGCCGAGCTGACCTCTCAGGCTGTGTCTATGACTTACTCTCAAGGCATCTGTGCCTGGGAGTGAAGTTGCCCAGGTAACCAAACACCACCACTCGTCAATGCCAGAGAAGTGAATCAGGCAGAGCTCAAGCCCTCACACAAGTGTTTCTGCCATGACCCTCACCTTCCAGACACTAAGAATAGAGCCTGGGTGGCTCTTGTGGTGTGGTGTAAAGGACGTCTGAACCACCACCACTTGTCCTGCCCAAAGTCTTAATCCTTAAGGGGGGAGCGCTAGAAAACTAAGGGACTCTTAGCTCAAGTCTTGTCTCTATATCAACCTCAATGCATGGCCTTAGGCAAAACACTTCTCTTTCCACACATAATTGCTGCCCTCCAACTTCACTTGGTACAGTTACAAGGACAGACGAGGAAACGCTATGGTAGTGGTGTCCTCTCATAACGGTGGGGATTTGAAACCACCCCATTTGGCACTGGCACCCTGACTGGGTAAGAATGCTTTCTGACTAAACCAAACGATTAGAATTTATACCTATATCTAGGTGGGATGTCAGTGGTCGAAGCAAAGTTCAGCTCCCTGGAACAGGCAGGTAACAAAACAGCAGATTACAGTGTTTATGGACAGACAGATCTCACAAGGGGAAGTCCCAGAAGAAAGCCAGTGACTCCTCCATGCATCTCTTCTCTGCCACAGCTCAGGTGTCTCTCAGCTCCATGCTTGCTCCAACAGCCCAGAATCCTGCCCCCACTCTCTCTGAAAATAGTTTCTGCCATGTAACCCAGACTCCCACACAAAGGCTTTGATTGATTAAATGATGCACTCAGGCCCAGTCCACTCAGCTCCAATGATTCAATCAAAAACTGTCCAAAGCATCAGAACCAGGCAGTCAAGTATCAAACTCACACAGAAACAAGAGCACATCCACCCGGTTCTTATCTTCTCTATAATGGTGCCCAAAGTGAGTTTCAACCCTGCCCTTTTACTCTGCAGATGCCTTACCCCTAGCCTAAAATAGGCTTTTCCTCCTGGAGGCTTCTCACAAGATTCCAAAATGAGAGAAAAGGTGAGGTTGAAATAACAAATTAAGGTTAATTTGGTGGTGATGCTGATTTCTTAGAAGGCTCAGCCTCAATGGGAACTAGCTCTCCAGGAGCAGGAAAAGTCTTTGGTTCTGAGCTAATACCCTCTCCTGGAACTGCTCCAATGTTCCACCCCTTAGTCCATCTTTCTCATTGCAATTCTTTAAACCTTCTTAGTCTGGGGAGGGCTGGGGGGCTCTCACACCAGGAGCAGCAGGACCAGGATGCTGTCAAAGGTTCATAGGCTTAAAGCTGGAAGGGACCTAAGCAGCTATCTCGTTCAAAACCCTTCATTTTACAAATTAGTGAACTAAGGGAGACTATGTTACTTATTTCAAGAACAATGTGAGAAATGAACACTTCTCCCTTATGTTTAATAATTAATTATTTTATCAGGACCAAAGTTCTTCCCCTTTTCTACTTTCTCATCCAGAAACCAACCAGTTCAGGAAATTTCTCTTAAGAGATTTACTCCGGCCAAGATCTCATTGGCCAGTAAAAGAAATTCTAAGCTTGGGCTAATGGATGTATTCCTGCTCATTGTCTTTGCTCCCAGATAGGCCCAGGGAGGATGTTGATTCTCCCTATTAAGATGGGCCATACAGAAATTGATGTCCATTTGACCAAGATCTGAGTGACCTGAGTCAAGTACCCCAAGTTGGCCCAGCTCCCATCTGATTAACCAACCAGGGTTGAGCAGGCACCCCTGGGGAACATCTCTCTGAAGGGTATGTAGTAAACACTGACCCTATGGCCATTAGGGGTCTGTCTATAGGCCAAATAACCCTTCTTTTGTTAATAACTTGCTGGCCTTACTAATAAAATAATTAAATTACCCAGAAACCTTTTAGGTCACAACAAACAGGTATTATTAAGGATCCAAGGCGGGACTGGAACTCAGGTTTTGTGACCCCAGTCTGTTCTCTTCCCACTGTACCCAAAAGTCTAAATCTACCGACCAGTGCCTGGGAAACTCCAGAACAGGGCAAAGAAGCACCACCAAGAGTCATTAACCCGATTCTGTTTCTCACTATGCTCTGGGGGGCCGTGAACAAGGGGTCTCCCCCTGTGAGCTGCCTTCGCTTCTGAACTCTGTACAGTGGAGGGGCCAGTGTGGAAGGGGCCTTGAAGCCATGCCACCCTAAGGCCTCTCCAGGGGATGCCCAAGGGAAAGGGACTGGAGGCCGGCACGGGTCACCCCAGAAGCTCACCAGCCTCTCTGGAGCAGAGACCCCTGCCCAAGGGGCTCCTGCTCCACACACACGGACCGCACAGCCTTTGCAGGAGGAACAAAGCTCTCCGGTCTCCCTAGAAACCGCCTGGAGGAGGCTGCGGAGAGGGAGGCTGAGAAGAGGGAGGCAGGGGAACCCGCGGTCGTCCTCAGAGCATTCCAGTGGGTTAAGCAGCTCAGCTGGGACCCGGAGGAAGCGTCCTCACTGTCTCTGCTAAAAATAAAGCTGACTCTGGCCGGCGATCCCGGCGTGGACATTGCACCGAGCCCCGTGGGGCCATGGGCTGGCCTGCTGCCAGCTCCGCTCGGGGCACTGCCGGCCGCCCGACCTTGGGCAGCACGCCCAAGCCCCTCCTCTGGCTGCGGAATGCCCGGCTCCTCCGGGCAGCAGCGGGGCTCGGAGGGCACCCGCCCCCATCCTAGTCCCGCCAGCTCCACCAAACCCCGGAGACCCTTCCAACCGGAGGCTCGCTCTGCCCAGGGGGGCTTCCCAGCCTGGAGCCCAGGAAATGCAGGGTCCTGTGCCCCGGGGGGAGGCCGCGGCCAAGGAAAGGGGGTTCCCCGGCACTGGCTGTGTGACCTTGGGCGGGTCCCTTGCTCTGATTTCCGGGCTCCTCGCAGGTACAAACGTCCCAGTCCTGGATCTAGTCTTCCTCTAGCTCGGATGCCCGCTGCCAGCCTCGAGCCCCCCCTTACCCGGGCAGGAAGGCCTCGGGGACGTCCGGGACGCTTGCCCCGCCCCACTCGGTCGTATTCTCCCGCCCCCCCCCACTCCCGTAAGCACCGGGGGCGCCCCGCGAGTGGGGGCGGGGAGGACCGCAGGGAGGACAGCGGGGGCATCATCGGTGGCCCCGGACGCCAGCGGTGCCGGCGCAGGCGCAGTCCTCGCGGAGGCTCCCTCCTCCCTTCCCCGCCCCCAGGTCGCGGACGAGGACCCCCCACTGGGAGGACCAGGCCTCATCTCTCTCCTTGAAGCCGCGAAGAGTCCCCGCGCCCGGAACGGCCCCGGGGGTCCGGCGTTGGGGCCCTTCCTACCTGCACTGCTGCCTCACCGCATCACCTGGGAAGAGAAGGCCCGGCCCACGGTGAGTCCGCCGTCCTCCGCTTCCGCTTCCTCCTCCTCCACCTCCTCCACCTTCCACCTCCACCTCCTCTCCCCACTCCAACCCCGGGACTGGCCCCTCTCTAACCTCCGGCGTTCCTTTCCCAACGCGCAGCCGCAAACCCGAAACCGAGGGGGCGGATCCCTGATGCTCGGCTCGGGCCGGACTGACGACCGAAGTGTCCAATCAGAGGCATGCCGTCTCGTCCCTCACGTTCCAAAACAGAACTCGGATAGGCCGATCTCCCGGAGGCCACGCCCCTCTCCGCGAGCATTTCCCCGACGGGGCCGAGGCGTGTCTTTGACGTTAAAGGCGCAGGATTCAATGGGCGGTCCGGAAGTCCGAGGAAGCCGGTAGGGATTCCGGCTGGGAACTCATCCGCTTCCTCGCGCGGCGGAAGCGGTCATTGTGATGAGTGCGCGTTTGTGACGTCACCCGGGAGCTCCCGAGAACGAGGCCGGGAGCACGTGGGAGTAGGAGGAGCCAGTCCCGAAACCTGGTGTGGCTCGGTGACTAAGTGGGTGAAAGGGCAGGCCCCGAGTGCGAGTTCTAGAGCCGCTGCGGACACGCCCCGGGCGTGGCTGCGGACCAGTAACTCTGAAACCCTGGGCTGGCTGGTCAGTCTATTCAAAGAGTGGTTGTTAAGAGCTAAGCTCTGGAGACACAAAAAGGTTAACCCCCCCCCCCCCCCCCCCCCCCCCCGCAAAGAACCAGCGCTTGCCCGATGCGAGAAACCTTGGGGAGTGGTCCTAGAAGGAAAGCACAGAGGGCGCTGGGGAAGCGGCCTGGGGCGGGGGAGGCCCGTGTCCCACATGGCCACGATGGCTCCCACAGAGGGGATTCCCATGCCCAGTTGGGTCTGGTGAGGTTTAGGGACCCAGCCAGGACCCCGAACAGGATGACCTCACCCGCGATTGCTTCTGGTCAAAGACCAGCAGTATTGGAACCCCAATAGAAGGGGGGCGTGATCTAAGCCAGGCCACACTAGCCAGCCAGGGACCCCGACCAACCGAGAGAACGGGTCTGTATGGGGTCCAGGGTGGGAGGCGGGTAGAGACTGTCCGCAGGTTGGCTCACTGGTTGTTGTCCTTGGTTCTCAAAGGGGACCACAATGATACCTCTGTGCCCAAGTCAAGGGTCAATGTGTCCCACTGTGGCCAATCAGATCGACACACGCTGGAGCCGGATCTCCAAAGGCTCCGCCACAGGTCCCTGGCAACGTTTGGGCTGGATTCTCCAAGTTTGCGCGTCCTGCCTTTCCTTTGAGCTGTTTCAGTTCTGCTTTGCTGGTAGAGCAGGGTACCTTCTCTGATGTTGGTGCCATGCTGAGGGGTCCTGTGCCAGGGTCTCCCACTGCCACAATCAATTCCAGAGTTCAAAGCTGGGAATGATCCAGAGGGAACAGAATTGGGAGGTTGGATATAGGCCATGATGAAAGGCCAGTGGAGAGGATTACTGGGATTCTCCGGTGAAAGCCAAGGACTTGACCACATGGGAAAGTTCAAGGAGAACTGGGGTGGGGGGGAGGGGGTATTTCCAGAGACTGTACCAGTCAGGTCCACAAAATAAAAAAAGCTCTGCTCTTACCATATGCTCCAGACAGACATCTTCCTCCCCTAATGTGATGGTTTGTCAACTTTATTCTTTCCTTTTTGGGTAGGTGTTGTAAGGCCAACAAGGCCTTACAGCATGTAAAAGATGCAGATGGCATCGTATGTACTGGACCGCTGCTAGCCATGTCAAAAACAAATTTCTGAAACGAGCTTGCCCCTCCACTAGGATAGTGGAGGAAATTACTGTTCAGGCAAAGGTTTGGGACCAGTCTCTGAAGATCTTTCCTTCCTATGGTGAAAGTCTGTGATAACTGAGATCAAATCCTGACCTGTGCAAAACCTCATGCAAAGGCCAGAGTGTATCTGTGATCCAAAGAGCCAGCTCTTAAAAACGCACATATATACATGTGTGTATATATAAAATTGCTTTTTTTGGTTTATCACCTACTTTTCAGTGTATGTCCTTCATTTCTCAGAGAGTGCAGAATTAAAGAGAGAAAAAAAACAGTTCATCAAAACCAGCCAAGACAGGGAAAGAACTCCGACATTATATGCAGTATTCCATACCCATAATCTTGACAGTCTCTGTAAAAAAGCAGAGTTGCTTTCTCCTATCTCTTATTTGGGGCCAAAGTTAGCGTTAAATTTAGAATCTTTTGTTATTTTTTCTATTTACAACATTGTAGTGTGCTTTCTAAAGAGGGAGAGGACAAATGCGTGTAAAAATATAGAGCATATATTAATAAGAATAAATACAAAGATATACAAAGTAGTTAAAGCCAAGGTAGTTGGGAACTCGGGCACCACTGGTTGGGGGAATCAAGAAAGGCTTCATGCAGAAGGCCCCTGAACTGCCTCAAAGGAAGTGGGAGGTTCTAACTGACAGAGTTAAGAAGAGAGTAAATGCATGCTAGACATGTGCATCAGACGACCAGTGTGAAGGCAGGAAGATAAGACATGAAGTGTGTTGTGTGAGGAACAATTAAAATTCCAGTTGGGCTGGATCTCGGAGTGTAGGAGGGTGATAAATGTCCAGTGAGCCTAAAGGAGTTTATATTTTTATCCTATAGGCAATGGGAAAACACTGGAGCTGATTGAGTAGGGGAATCAAATAGGTCTTTGTTTAAGGAAATTACTTGGGCTGTAGGCGTGGAAGGTGGAAGGAGTGGGGAGAGGCTTGAGGCCGTTGTAATAATCTAGGTGAGAGGTGATGAGAATCTGAACAAAAGTTGGTAGTTGTGTGAGAAAATGGGTCAGATGTAAGAGACGTGAAGTTAAAAATGGTGTGATTTCACAGCTGACTGGGTACATAAAGTGAAGGAGAATGGAAAGTTCGGGATAATACTGAAATTACAAACTTCTGAGACCAAAAGGACAGCGGTGCCTTTGCAGAAGGAAGGGAAATTTGGAAGAGTGGAAAAGATGATTTTAACTTTGGACAGGTTGAGTTTAAGATATTTCTGGGACAGCTGATTCGAAATGTCCTTTAGGCAATTAGTTATTCGTGACTGGAATTTAGGGTAGAGACTGGGGCAGCATATATAGACCTTGAATTCATCTGCATAGAGATAATAGTTAAACTCATGTGAGCTGAAGAGACAACAAGTAGAAACTATTATTGAAGAACAATGTATAACTTCAATAAAGTTGCAGGCTTTCAAATAAACTCATCAAATCAAGAACATTTCTATGTAGGAAAAAAATCCAGAACTCAATAATAGAGAAGTCTGATTCAAAATAATTACAAAATGTAAATATCTGGAAGTCATTTCTACCAAAGCATACCCAATACTTCTATCAATACAATTAGAAAACAAACATTCCTTCAAGAAATAAAGAACAACTTAAATAGTGGGAAGGCTATTCAGTATTCATGGGTGGACCATACCAATATAATAAAAATGATAATTCTACTGTTGAGAGATCCCAAAAGAGCAACACGCATGTCCTGCCCAAATAAACTCGACTCATGCCTTCTTTCAGCCAAAGGCGAGATTTATTAGAACACCAATTGGGTGGGTATGATTCTAAAAATCCACCATGTTGGCCAGGCTCTTAAGGAATCTGACTAAGAGAGAGACTCCTCTGTGATTGTTATAGGACAATCGGTTTCCTTTACTTTTATTGAGATGGACAACGGAGGCATCCTTATACTGCTGGGGCATAACTTCTTCTTCCCCTATAACCTGGAAACTTTCAGTCAACTTATATATGAGCAGTGGATCTCCTACCCCTACCTATCTCAGCTGGAATAGAATCAGCACCAGGTGCTTTGCCACATGAAAGGAGCCTAATGACATTCAAAACCTCTTCTTCAGTTGGAACTTCAGCTAGGGAACTTTACCTTCAACCTGATGTAAATGGTCATTGGCTTCAGCATTGGTTGCTGATAGTCTGTTGAGAACACTATGGAAGTATTTATCCCATCTCTCTAGGATCACATCCTTATCACTAATCAATGTGGCTCTGTCAACACTGAGTAGTTGAGATGCACCATAGGTCTTTGGCCCATAAATAGCCTTCATAAAAGTGCTTTGGATTGTTACTATCAGCATAAAACTGAATTTTATCAGCCTTTTTACTGAGCCACAATCCTGTATCTCTCTAAACTTTGCTTGTACTTTACTTTTGATGGAATAAAATGCTGCTTTCTTAGAGATGGATGAATTGTCCTGCTGGTAAACCCTGTGAAGTTCTCATTCTTCATTTAGCAGCTTTTGGATTTCCCTATCCTTTTGATCAAACCAGTCTTGATATTTGAGTGTTCTGACCCAGATGAGCAAACGCAGTGCTGTACGCCAAATCTCTGAAAGCTGCCCACTGCTTTTCTGCTCCACTATTATGTGTTGACTCAACTTTTCTTCCAAGTTAGCAACAAACTGTTCCAGCTCAGAGATGAGCTCTAATCCATTAACATTCATTCTTCTGATAGACATTTTGCCTTGAGAATGCCCCTTTTGTTGAATGTGAATAGTTAGCTTGGAGAGGCTAAGTCTATGATCAGTGCAGCACTCTGAGCCACACATTGCCTTCTTCACTCACATTTTGTCTGTCTCTTCTCTTTACAATCACACAATCTATTAAATGCCAATGTTTGCTGTTAGGGTGCATCCACGAAGATTTATTGCCTTTAAGTAAATGGAAGACAGTGTTTGTGATGAAAAGGTCATGAGATGCACAAGTCTTCAGCAGTAAGTGACCATTGCTGTTGCTGTTTTCAGCTCCATTACTCACTAGGACTCCCTGCTAAGTCTGGTAGTCTCATAGTCATTGCTTGCAAGATTCTTGCCAGAGTCCTCCTTAATAGGCTGATCCTTCACCTGGAAGATGGTCACCTATCGGAGAGCTAATGTAGCCTCAGAAAGGGCTGAGGAATGATCAATATGGTGTTTGCTGCCCAACTACTTCAGGATAAATGCCAGGAGCAGAATAGAGGTCTGTACACAACATTTGTAGATCTGACCAAGGTCTTTGATACTGTCAGTTGTGAGGTCATATGGAAAATTATGTCAAAATTTGGTTGCCCTGAGAAGTTCATCAGCATTGTATGTCACTGTTACAATGGCATCCTTGCCCAGGTTCTGGATAATGGATGATGTTTTTGTGCTTTCCTGCTCAGCAGTGAAGTGAAACAAGGCTGTGTGGTTCCTCCTATGCTTTTTAGCATGATGTTTTCAGCCATGTTTTCAAATTCTTTCAATGAGGATGAACACAGCATCAAGGTTAGCTACCATACTAATGGTAAATTCTTCAACTTGAAAAGGCTACAAGCCGCCTTTTTCGGTTTCTGGCTTTCAAGATGACCGAGAAGAGGAGGAATAACTGATGCGCCAAGAAGGGCCGCAGCCACGTGCAGCCCATCTGCTGCACCAACTGTGCCCGCTGCATGCCCAAGGACAAGACCATAAAGAAGTTCGTCATCTGCAACATTGTGGAGGGGGTGGCTGTCAGGGACATCTCCAAGGCCAGCGTCTTTGACTCCTACGTGCTGCCCAAGCTGTACATGAAGCTGCATTACTGCATGAGCTGCGCGATCCACAGCAAGGTGGTGAGGAATCGGTCCCAGGAGGCCCGCAAGGACTGTACACCCCTGCCCCACTTCAGACCCGCGGGTGCTGCCCCCAGACCCTCTCCAAAGCCCATGTAAAGAGCTATCTGTCCATCAACATTCCTGAACCTATCAGAGGAAAATAAAATGGTTGGTCTATCTTAAAAAAAAAAAAAAAGGCTACAAGCCAAGACCAAAGTGGAAGGAGTGTTGCTGCATGATTTTCTCTTTGCAGATGATTGTGCACTCGGTGCAGCCTCTGAAGGGAAGACACAATAAAGTATGGATCAGTTCTCCGCTGCATGTGCTTATTTTGTCCTAACAGTTAACACCAAGAAAACACAGGTGCTCCATCAACCACCACCACACCATTCATACATAACATCTTTGTGTAACCATCGATTACAGCAAATGGAGAAGGTCTGAATGCTGTGGTAAGGGATAAGTTCCCTTACCCTGGTGGTATACTTTCCAGGGATGCACATAGTGATACTGAGGTTGATACATGCATTGCCAGAGCTAGCTCAGTGTTTGGGAGCCTCCAAAGGAAAGTATGGGAGAGAAGAGGTATTAGATTGTCACACTGAAGTCTTCAGAGCCATTGTGCTAACTTCATTGTTGTATGCCTGTGAAACCTGGACAGTCTAACAGCACCATGCCCAGAAACTGAATCACTTCCATTTGAATTGTCTTAGGAAGATTCTGAAGATCACCCGGCAAGATGAGGTATCAGACACTGAGGTCCTTTCTCGAACAGAGCTGCCAAGCATTCAAACTGTGCTTCAGAGAGCGCAGTGGGCTGGCTGGCCACATTGTTCAAATACAAAATGTATGCTTGCCAAAAAGGCTGTTTTGCGAAGACCTCCCACAGGACAAGTGTTTCCATGGTGGTCAGAAGAAGCGATACAAGGACACTCTCAGGGTCTCTCTGAAGAACTCTGGAATTGATTCTGTGACCTGGGAGACACTGGCATGACATGCCCACATCAGAGAAGGTGCTGTGCTCTTTGAGCCGGGCAGAAATGAAGCAGCTCAAAGGAAACACAGGATTTAGAGAAATTTAGAGAAAATTCAATACCAAATGTTCACATGGACTTTTGTGATACAGCATTTAGAACTTGTACTGATCAGCCACAGTCAGTGACTCAAGCATAGTTACGTCATTTTGGTCCTCTTTGAGAACAAAGGACAACAACCAAGAAATCTGAGTGTTTGTCTGTCATGCTTGTATTGACAAGTGGGCCAGACTGAATCTGAGCACCTTAATGGAGACAAGATGCATCACATATACTGAAAGACTGTGGGAACAGAGGAGGGGTCTAGATGGAATTAAGGGAGTGGCAGCCTAGGTTGGGGCCAGGTGCAGAAAATGAAAGGGGGGTTAATTAAGAATGAACAACAGGGACCTGGGCCGAGTGGGACAGTGCAGGGGTCCAGATCCCAAAGAAATGAGCTTTTCCTTTTGAGGGTTCAGATCCCATCACTACCATAATTAATTTTAAAGTTTAGTATTATACCAATCAGCTATCAGGATTAGCTGCTGTCAAATTATGGTATGGACTCCCATCACTGTACCTCAGCTGCTCTCACCTTGCAGTATTTGAGATTCTCTATTAAAGGGAGAAAGACACAAAGAGCAAGCAGCTCCGTCCCAGCAAAAGCTAGGAAGTCATCCTCATTGCCCTTCCACAGTCCTCCCTAGCGGGCTAAGAGGTGATTCTAAAACCCTGGTTTTATAACCTCGGTTATGGGAGAAATATGTCCTCTTTGAGTTTATGTAATAGGTTACTGTTGGTGAATAAATTACCACAATGCAGAAATTATAGAAGTAAAAACCTATGTTTTATTATGCTTAAGCATAGGCTCAGGTGCTAGATTAGAGTTTCTGACAAGCCTTTATAGAGAAAATTACATCAAAGAGACAGAAATAATTTTTTAATACATAAAAATGTTTATGGCCTCTTTTGTCTTAAAGACCACAGAGGCCTAGTTAAATAGATTCATTATATCATGCTTTCAATTAAAGTTAAACTAAGTCAGAACAAATGAGTAAACAGAATAAGTTACTGATTTAAAACACTGAGTTTGCAAAATCTTACATTTATTTACTGCTGTTGTCCAGCACAGTTGTATGACCTAGCAACCAGCTGAATAAAAGAGAGAGACGGGGGTATATGGGATAGTATGTTTATTACAGAACCATTTCATACAGACCCAAGATACAAGAAAATCATAAGGCTTATATTACCTATAGCAGAAATTCTTATGTAACCAGAATGCAAGGACCTTCCTTTGGTCCTGACCACTCCCTACCCTAGCCCAAGACTATTTATTCATTAAGACTTCTTCCTAGGACCACATCCAGAGGCACACACAAACCAGGAGTCACAAACAAGACTTCCTGATTAACTACCCTGAATTTTCTTTAGTTATTCATAAGACCAATGGTGGCCGTCAACAAACAAGATTATACTCCTCCAGCATATCTGCCTAGTGACCTCATAGAACAGGGGAGCATTTCCTTAATGGGGCCAGAGGACCCCTGAAAGTCTAATCTACTACACTATAAAGCTACATTTTAAAGAAGTCATAATAGGCTAGTTGAGGGGAAGGGGCTTATTTACAGGTCACAAAGATAGCCAGAGGTTCAGCATCAGGGAAACTCTTCCACAAATAGTTAGCTAGGAAAATCCTTCCTTCCACAAATAAAATCCTTTGGGAGGTTTTTTAAAAAAGATTCTTTATTCCCTTCTTCCTTCTTTGGTTTCTTATCTCAGAAATGTCAAAAGTCATCCCTCAATACTATCATTCCATGAGTCAGGTTTTAGCCAAGTAAGGTTAATATTAACAGGAAATAGGCTTCAGTTAGCCACATAGTCCACACACACACAAAAAAAACAAACTATCGCCACACCTCCAAAAAATAAATGACCTGAAAAGAGGTCCTTTCATGACAAGAATTTCTAGAAAAACTGTAAAGCAGTCTGACAGAAATGGATTTAGAATAATTCAATTATTTTAAGGGAAATTCAGTTGTAGGGTTTGGCTCAGGTGACAATCAGTACCTGTCCTCAAATAGCTTTCCAGGGAACCTGGAAAGGCCTCTTGCAAATGGTGCAATTAGAGCTAAGTTGAGAGGTGGAGGTAAGGAAGCAGTAATCTCACTTCCCTGTGGTACTGCACCACTATGAATAGATTTCCTGGGATACCAGAATTGCAGATTGGAATGGCCGCTATTTACAATAATGAGGGTGAGGGAAGTAGAGCTGGGGAGCAGCTTCTCTGGGGTGCACCATCAGGTAACTTCCTGTTTTAATGATGTGCTAATCAGCTGTTTCTGTGCTGCTGAAGGAATGCAAATACTTTCAGCAGAGGGAACTCAGAGAAGCGTACTGGAGAGATTTACCTTGCCCCTAAAACTGCACCAGCTAGGAGGTAGCTTACTTATTATTTATTCTACCACCTATATCATTATTGAAAACCAGGGTAAGAAACTTGTCTAGAAGCTAGTAAGCCCAGACAGGGAAACTACATATATCCCTTTGGGATGGAAGATACTACCAACTTACAGGTAAACTGAGGCCCAGAGAGGGGAAGCAATGCCACAGGTCATAAAATTAGTACCTCTGTTCAGCTAGGGACTGAGGAAAAGATAAGTATAAATGCTTAAATGTATCTGTAAACTCATCAGTGTGGACCTTCCTTCTTATAGTGCAGATGGAAGCCTATTCACATTTGCCTGTCCCATGTGACTGGTCCATAGCTTCCCATGAGATCATCACAGGAGAGGCCAACCCAGCATTCTGGAGGAGAGGGTGCAATTCCTCCATTGTTCCTGTTATCTGAGGATGTTAGTGGAGCACTTTGGCTTCCTACTTTGTACTCATCATAGTTTTCTTTTCTCTTTTTTAAAGAATGAGGTAAATCTCTGTTGTCATATATTTCAAGGAATCTTGAATAATTTTGACTTGTGGATAGGAGATACTTTTGTGGAATACAGTCTTAAAGTCCATGTTTTGGTTACTGAATCACATGCCCCTTTTTGTGGGTTTTATTTTTTAATATTTGTAAAAAATTTGAGTTCCAAATTCTCTCAGTCCCTCTCCCACCCATTAATAAGGCAAGCAATATATCAATTATGTGTATGAAATAATGCAAAACATATTTCCATGTTAGCTGTGTTGCAAAAACAAACAAGCAAGAAAAATAAAGTGGAAAAAACTGTATACTTTACATTTGCTGTTGAAAAATTATACTTCAGTTTCCACTTAGTTTATCAATTCTCACTCTGGAGGTGAATATCATCCTTCATCATGAGACCTTTGACATTGTCTTGAATCACTATATTTCTGCGAATAGCTAAGTCATTATTCACAGTTATTCATCATACAAAAATTGCTGCTACTGTGTACAATGTTCTGCTGGTTCTATTCACTTCACTTTGCATCATGAGACCTTTGGAACCGTCTTGAATCACTATATTGCTAAGAATAGCTAACATTCACAGTTATTCATCGTACAAAAAATTGCTGTTACTGAGTACAATGTTCTGGTTCTATTCACTTCACTTTGCATCAGTTCATATAAATCTTCCCAGGTTTTTCTGAAACCGTTCTGCTTCTCATTTCTTTCCATGTCAATTATATATCACAACTTACAAGTATAGCCATTTCCCAGCTGATGACACCCCTCAGGTTCCAGGTTTTACCACCACATAATGAGCTGCTATAAATATTTTTGTGTGTATGCATTCTTTTCCTTTCATTTCTTTGGGATACAGACCGAGTAGTGATATTACTAGTTCAACGGATATGCAGTTTTGTAGCCCTTTGGGGCTAATTCCAAATTGTTCTCCAGAATGGCTGGACCATTTCACAGCTCCACCAGCAGTGTATCACTGTCTCTATTTGTCCACGTTCCTTTTCTGTCCTATGAACCAATCTGATAAGTGAGATGTAATACCTCAGATGTGCATTTTAGTAAAATGCTTTTTTGTAGTTAGCAAAATGAATGCAGTGGGATCTTGAATTCCATACATTTTTTCCATCAATTTTGTTACAGTAAAAATGTGATCATGTTACTTGCCAAAGCCTATCCTTGGTATATAAATGATTCTCATTAAAAGTTAATTTAAGTGAGAAAGTAGGCATATAGGCAATCATTTTTCAGTATTAACAAAGTAGTTTTACTTTTTTCAACACCTTTAGTATCTTCCTCTCCTTGAAATACTCTGTAAATCAGTCCCTCCATACCTTGATAATTATGTTGCCTCTAGAATGGATATTCTGCATGTATATTTGGTCCAATCCAGGTGTTTTTCCTGGTTTTGATCTCTTTACTGACATTTCTACCGCCTCTATAAGTACATCTGATATTGTGACCTTAGGGACCAAGTGTGTTAGCTTTACTGTCATTATTATAAGGTCATTTACCTAGAGCTGGTCAAAGCTTCACATTACACAGGTGAAAGAACAGAGACCCACTTGGGCAAATTAAGTGATTTGCTAAAGGTCAGAGGCTAGAAGTATAAGATCTGAACCTAGGTCAGCGCTTTTCAGTGTAAATGCTGCCTGCAAAAAACAACTTGTTATTCACAGCTTTGCAGATCTTTTCCATTTTTCTTTGGTTTATTGTGCTTCCATTTTCACCTTTGAATGCATGCTCGAAAGATTTTTTTTTATTAGTTGGGACTCTTGCCAGGCTTTCTTCAAACAGGTTTAAGTGTAAATACTGGTGCTAAGTGAAACTGTATCCTTTACATTTGCTGTTGACATTATCCCAGAATGTCTTCCCCATTACTTCCGTGCCCATATAAATGTTCTACAAACAAAACACAAGATTCACTCTCTTAAATCAGCCCTGAGTTTCCTTTCTTCTGCCCAGTGCTTCCTTCTCTGATTTCAATACTGAAGGTCAGTTAATAATAACTTGGTATGAATTGAGCATCCAAGGATTTGTCCAAACCTTTTCTGAACTGATCTTACAGACCAATCAGCGGGCACCAGGGAACAGCATAGATTCTGGTAGCTCCAGCCTGAATGGGGGTTAGTTTCCTTCTTACTGACTCCTGATATCTCTTCTCAGACATTATCTCATCTCATCCAATAGTCACACATTTCTCCACATGGATTCTGGGAAGCCTTTGTTAATCCATGGAAAGAGATAGGATACCCCTCTCATTCTCTCCCTCTCACAGAAATGCTATAATTTGTAATAAAGTTGCAGGCTTCATTAGTGTTTTACTACAAAATATGTTGACCACAAAGCATCCCAGCAAAGATCGCCAATTAAAGAGATCTTTGACTTTTAGAATTCTGCTGGAGATCAGGCTCATTTAATCTCATTTTACAAAAGAGGAACCTGAGAAGTCTACGACAAGAACCAGGTTTCCTGATTCTCAGTTAATCCAGTTTGGTTATTGTTGTCCGGTTTTTTGGTTTGGTTTTTTTTTTGTTGTTGTTCTTTTCTTTACGTATCCTGTCTCATTCCAGAGAGGGATAGTGACTGAATGGGTAGGAAGCAGGATTTAAAAGCTGGTTTTCAAAATGACTCCTCAGAATTAAAGGTGGCCCAGTGAAGGAAGAATGACAGTTTCCTGAGGGAGAATTATGGGACATAGGACAAGTTGGTCACGAAATTTTACCAACTGTTAAATGATCTTTTTGATGAACCAAAGCCCAGCTCAGGAGCCACCTCTTTCAAGAAGGCCCCCGATCTTCTCACCTGAAAATGGAATTTTTCCCTCTTAAATTTTGTTTGTCTTTATCATATTCCATGCTGCATCATACTTTCATGACACATGTGTGGGTTGCCCATGCACTTGGTAGGTACTGAGTACTCTGCCAGGTGTCTCTTTGGAAAGTATCAATGAGAGACTCCCCCCACATTGGCATGCCACAGGGATTCAAGGGGCTGGGCAAGTTAAAAACCTACAATGTCTGGGTGCCACATTTAAACTAGGGGATACAATTAGTTTAATTTTGTTTTTATTTTACACCCCATATCAGAAATTTCCTTTCTTTGCCAAATGACCTGCTTGTTAGAAATATACCCAGAAGGTGTTATCAGTCAAAACAAAAAAGCTATCTGTTCATAGTAGCGTTATATGTAATTTTTAAAAACTGGAAGACATCTTGGCATCTAACAATGTGGGAAAGGTTAAACTGTGATCAAATTACATATAATACTGTAGTCTTAAATAATCATGAAGAAGGCAAAGAAATCTGGAAATACCTTGACGAGTGAATACAAAGAAAAACAAAGACCCAGAAGGACAGAGCACACCCGCTAACACCATATAAGAGGAAAATGCAAGTGGGACTATTTGGACAAAAAAAGAATCCTTATAAAAATCCGTATAAAAATTGTTGATATTTTAGGTGTGGGAAGTGATCAATTTGCATGTAAATAAACTGGAGCTAAATTGAATTTACATTAATAGTCGATTTTTAAAACATGTTTTAAAAACACCAATAGCTACCACTTACATAGTACTTACTATGTGCCAGGCACTGGGCTAAGAGCTTTATAATGATCCCATTTTAAAAGCTAGACAAGATTACTGTGCAACACCCAGCCAGTCCCTTCTGATATTTTTTATTAAGTGTGATTTTCTTTTCCAGGTGGACTTTGGGTAAGCATGCAGATTACTCTCATAAAGATTGTATTAAAAAATAAAGTAAGGCTCCGCCTTCTTAGCAATTGCTGTTTCTCAATCACTTTTGGGGGCTTTAACACATCTGTGATTTTTTCCATTCTTTTGGCATCTTTCCTTCCTTGAAACATCTAGTCAGGTTATGATCTGGGTCCTTTCAAGATTGTGAGATTCGAGCAGTTTTACTTCTCGTGTCTCCCACAGCCCAAGTCTCATCCCTACTCCTTCGTGTATCATCACGGGCGGGAACCTGAGTTAGGTGGGTGGTTCCTGTGCCATGGCTGATGAAGATACTGTTATAGAAACGGACAACTTTGTTTCATTTTGCCTTTGCTGGCTCCCTGCCAAAGACTCTCCTCACTCCAGGGCTGGGTATGCCGGATTTCCCAGCCCTTTCCGGATTTGAGGATCTCTCTTCCTTGCTGGGGTTGGCACCAAGCACAAGTCCCTAGGGACCCAAAGCCCCTACTCAAAGGGATCCTGGGCCTCAGGGAGCCGGCAGAAGGGACCTGAGCCCAAGGAATCCATCTCCTTTATCAGAGATTCCCGGGCTCTGGGTTTCAGAAACCCCTAAGGGCTGGTTCTTAGAACATCCAGAGTGACTGGCCCGTTTCCCTTTTTGTCTGTAGGTATCAAAAGTAAGTGGGGTGGGGTTGGAAGGTGCCGGATTGGGAATTTGAACTGGAGTTTTAATTTGACGTCTTCACAACTTGAGTGACCTTGGGTAAGTCACTTCAAGAAGGAAGGTCACTAAGAGCGGGAAAAGCCCTCTCTGTGGAATTAGAGGACCCGCGTTCAAATCCCCGCTCTGGTCCTTATTACCTGTGTACCTTGGTCAAGTCATTTAGCTCACTTCCCTGAGGCTCACTCAGTTTTCTCATCTGTGAAGTGATGGGACCGGACTAGCTTGCCTGTAAAAGCCCCTACAGCTCTATACGTTTAGCTTTGAGACACTCGCTTCTCTGGATCCCTGGTGTTCAGTGCCAGGGTGCCAGTCTCGGCCGGAGCAGGCTCCGATCCTTAACAAGCCAAGCTCATCAGCTCCACGGTACGAGCCGTGGGGGGTTCAAATTCCACCTCTGACCCTTGGGACCTGTGAGATCTTGGGAAAGTCACTTCCCGGCCCCACGGGTCAGTTTCCTCATCTGTAAAAGGTGGGAAACCCGACGGCCTCTACCGTGGCTTCCAGCTGGGGGCCTCCGAACCTCAGCGTCTGCACCTCTAAATAGAGGGGGTCGGACTTGCTCACCCACGTGGTTCTGCGCAGCTCTCAATGAAGGCCGGATTAAGCACTTACTGCACGGGGTGCATGGGGCGGGGTCGGGGGGGGGGGGAAAGAATGATCTGGGAAGGGCGGCGTCCGCGGGTTCCGAGGCCCCAGGGCCCGGGGAGCCCTCTGCTTCACCGTCATTTGCACGGGCGACACCGCGTTTATCCGTCCGCACCCACACAAATGTCAGCCAATGTGAAAACCCCAGCTTTCCTCCTCCTAGGCCGATCGACACCGCCCCCGCCCTAGCATCCTGCGCAGCCGGAGCCCCGGGTTCGAATCCCACCTCGGACACCCGGGCGAGTCCCTTCCCCGACGCTGATCCTTCTCCCTCCAGGACAGCAACCTAGAGCTCCCAGCTTCCTCGTTCCGTCCCCGGCCAGGCCGGCGCGGGTTAAAGGGGCGGGGCGGGGCGGGGGCGGGGGGTAGGCCGCCAGAGCCCGCCCCCCGGCTCCCGGCCGGCCCCGCCCCGCGGCCGCCCCACCCCAGGAACCGTCTTCAGCCTCCGGGAAGCCGCAGCCGCAGCAGCCATGGCCGCCACCGGGGTGCTGCCCTTCATTCGGGGCGTGGACCTCAGCGGGAACGACTTCAAGGTAGGCTTGGGGTGGGGACGAGGGGCCGGCGATCTGCCCCCCAGTTGCAAGCCCCCGGACCGGGCACTGTTTGCGGGCTCGGCATAGATTGGCCCCCCCCGCCCTTCCCCCTCCGCCTGCGCTCCCCATCTGGGACCCGGAGGGCTGTATTTCAGGGGAGTCGGCCATGTCGCCGGGAGGACTGCCGGGTTTCTGTGTCTGCCTCCCTCCGCGCTGCGGTGTGGATACGCTGTACCCCAAGGTCCCGGGATCCGAGGTTTGGGGGTGCCGGGCGTGTTGGAGGGTCCACACCCCACGCGTTACAAACGAGCAAACTGAGGCCTGGGGTGAGGCTTACGTGACTTGGTCTGAGCTACACGGGGTAGCGAGTGATAGAGCTAGAGTCGAACCCAGGACCTCTGGCCTCAGATTGGATGCATTGGCCGCTGCACCGCCCAGTTTTGAGTCACCCTCCGGTTCCAGCCCCTGAGATGCCCGGGTGCTCAGGGCCGTTCATTTAGGGCGGGCACCACAGGGTGGGAAGCCCCCAGGCCGAGAGTCTGGACCGCCCGAGCTGGAAGGCTCTGGAGAGCAAAGGGGTAAGGGGTTTCCTCCCCAGAGCGAGCGAGCAGCTGATGGCAGGGACCGACTAGAAGCCAGGACTCGTGCCCCCTGTGCCCAGCGCGGAATCCCACTGCTCAGATGCGCTTCCTCCCGACGAGCATCTGCGCCTTCTTCCTGCCCCTCATCTGCTCAGCCAGCCGGCCCCCAGGGCCCGTGCTCCTTCTGCTTCTGCTTAATGGGACCCCCTTAGACCTTTTGTCCAGCCTCAGCCCCCCCCCCCCCAATTGACAGACCCCGTGGCCTTTTGAGGACTCTGCTCACCATCATCTCTGCTTGGGAATTTAAATTTAAAGATTAGCCCAGAACTTTCAGTTCAGCTGCGTCATATTACCTAGGAGAAAAATCAATTGTCAGGCGCTGACTCTACTCGAGGAACTTAATCGGAGGCTCTTGTGGGGAACCCGGAAGGCTGGAGAACCACATAAGCTCTCTAAGGGCTGGGAGTTTGCATTTTTGCTTGCCTGGCGCACAGGGGCTTGATAACTACATGCCCATCAATCGATGGATTGATTAATTAATCAGGGCCTCAAGTGGGGAGAAGTAGGTCTGGCCAACACAGGGACTTGGGGTGTTATTGTGTGTGGTGAGACTTGCTTATAATCACCGGGCCTCGATCATTTCCTCCTCTGTGGGTCAGAGGGGTTCTGAGGTCTCTTCTGACCCTGATCTTCTGTGGTTCAATCTTTGCATAGACACGTTTTCCCCTTTTGTCTCTGACCTGTCAGCCCATAGGGAGGAATGTGTAAGGGCCACCTTAGAGGCTGTGCAGCCTCTGAGTACCTTGATCCGTGTTCCTGTGGTTTGGAGTTATTAAAATATTGATATGACTCACAGTTGGGGTCTGGTGATGCATCTGTTCCCCCTGTCTTGAGATTGGAGGGGAGGTGTTGGAGAATGTGTACACACACACACACACACACACACACATATGTATGAGTCCCAGGATCTGTGTGGATGGGTCTGGGGACTGGTTTGGGATCCTTGAGTCATGTTCCTTTCTGAGCCGGCCAGAGCACCAGCCTCAGAGGCTGGCTGGACACGTGTGCCTTTCTTAGAAACTGGCTCAAGATCTGACCTCATTGGTGGGGGGAATCCCTAACAGCGAAGGGCTTAGATTAGGTCTCAGGAGGCCCAAAGGCTCTGTGATATAAGGATAGCATCAGAGGAATGTCTATAAGGACCTCTCAGAGTCCTTTCTGGCCCAGAGAGCGGAGGCCTTCAAAAGTGTTTTAGTTTTTATTTTTTTAAGTGTTGACTCTGTCTTTCCGGATGTAAAGGGCAGTGGGGGTGGCACAGTGGAGAGAGTGCTGGATTTGGAGTCAGAAGTTCCGAGTTTGAATCTCGACTCCGCTACTGACATTGTACAAATCATTTAACCTCTAGGCCTCAGCGTCCTCACCTCTAAAATGTGGGAAGTAAAAAATGATTCCTGAGATTGCTTCAAGCTCTCCGTCTGTGAACCTGTGATCCACCAGAGGTCCTGAGAAGACCTGCTCTTACCAGAAATGCCACCATTAGCCAGAGAGGCATTAGTAGATTGGGAGCTCCTCGAGGGCAGGGCCTGTCTTTTCCCCTTTTTTTGTACCCCCAGCACTTAGCACAGGGCCGGGCACATAGTAGGCTCTTTCTCTCCCCCCACTGAACTTTTCCCTATGGTTTTCTTTCTTTTTTTCTCAGTTACATGTAAAAAAAAAACATTTTAACATTCTTTTTTTTTTTCCTTTTTGGAGGGGGAAAGGTAGGACAATTGGAGTTAAGTGACTTGTCCAAGGTCACACAGCTAGTGTTAAGTGTCTGGCGCTGGATTTGAACTCAGGTTTTCTTGACTCCAGGGCTGGTGCTCTGTACACTGCACCACCTAACTGCCCCTTTAACACTCGTTTTAAAAAATTTACTCCCTGCCTCCTTTCCCCTCTCCTCGAGAAGACAAACAATTTAATAAAGATTATACACGTGCAGTCCTGCAAAACGTTTCCACATTAGCCACATTGCAAAAGAAAACACAGACCAAAAAAGTAAGAATAGTGAAGAAGGTGAGAAAGGCCTGGCTCGATGAGCACTCGTCCGGACTCTGTTCTTCTGGAGGCCAGAGGCAGTTTCTACCCGGAGATCTCGGGAAGCTCTGGCCCCGAAGTGACCCATCTTTGTCGGCCGGAGCGTTGTTTGAAGGCAGGGACTGTGGCCCCTTTTCATGTCTCTAGTGCTAAGCACCATGCTGGGCACAGCTTTCTTCCTTTGTGGTTCAGTCCCGTCCGACTCTCCACGACCCCATTTGGGGTTTCTTGGCAAAGATTCTAGAGCGGTTCACCGTTTCCTTTTCTGGCTCATTTTACAGATGAGGAAGCTTAGGCAAGCAGGGTTAAGTGACTTGCCCAGGGTCACACAGCTAGTGAGTGTCTGAGGCCAGATTTGAACTCGGGAAGATGAGTCTTTCAGGCTCCAGGCCTGGCGCTCTGTCCACTGTGCCCTACTAGCACCTAGTAGGTGCTTAATAAATATAGGCTGACCGGCTGTAAAAATGAAGAGTAGCAGATTGACCTCCTGATTTGGGCTTCTGTTCTATGTTCGGTCTCTAGGTCTGGCTTTGCTACTTTGTAGCCATGTGACCCTGGGCAGGTCACTCCGCCTCACTGGTCTCTGATGTGTGCCTGTAATCTAATAATGAAAGGCATCATGGACTAGTGGACTGGCCTGGAAGCTCAGAGAAGGGCCGTCCTAGAGTCAGACCCAAGTGCTGCCTTTGAGCCCTGTTAGCCCGGTGAGCTTTGGGTACTTAATAAAGTTAAGCCCTCCGTGCCTGACCACCGCAAGATCATAGATGAGCAGTGAAGTTCCTCCGTATCAGCGGTTCTCAACCTGTGGGTCATGTTCAGTTTGTAACAATGAACATACATCCTGCGTATCATATAGATTCATAACAGTAGCAAAATTACAACTATGAAGTAGCAACAAAATAACTTTAAGGTTGGGGGTCACCGCAACATGAAGAACTGTATTAAAGGGGCCCGGCATCGGGAAGGTTGAGAACCGCTGCTCTGTATCAGTGAGAGAGTGTGCACGCTGATGAAATCACAGGCCTGGACCCTTCCCAAAACAAAGCAGCCTGCCAATACAGATAAGGCTTAGAAGTTTACAGAGCCTTTACACACGTTCTCTTGCACAGCAGTCTTGTGAGAAGTAGGTCGGATTTTACTGGAGTTCAGAGAAATTTAAATGACTTACTCGTGGTCATATACAGACGGGACTGAGGCAGGATTTGACTCCGGGCCTTTCTGATCCCAAGACTAGCACTCTATCCAGTAGGCTACGCAGCATCTCTGTAAAAGTGAAGGGGCTGGACTCTGCGGTCTCCAAGGCTCCTTCCGGCTACAGTCTTTCGGTCTTCCTAGAACTCCCACAGTCCCTGCCTGGTCCCTTGTGTAGCTGGTAACAGCTTGAGCCGGCCAGCAGAATTTAAGGCAGGATTGAGGTTTAAGGCTGGAAGGGGTCTTAGGAATCATTTAATCCAACCCCTTGCAATTTATAGTCGAGGAAAGGAAGCCCGGAGAAGTTCTGTCTTATTCAGTCCAGGTACGGCAGTGGGAAGAGCCTTGGGCCTGGAGTCAGGAAGACCCAAGTTCAAGTTTGACCTCAGACCGGGCAGATCACTTACCTGGCTCAGTTTCCTCCCCTGTAAATGAGTAATACAGCAGCGAAGTCCCACGGTTGTTATAAGGATCAGCGGAGGTTGTGGTTCTGAAGAGTGCTTGGCACAGTTCCTGGCACACAGTTCTGTTGCTGGTTAGTCCCGTCTGGCTCTGTGGGTCATAGCGTGCCAGGACTGTCCGTGGAGCTTTCTTGGCAAAGATCCTGGAGTGCTTGGCCATTTCCTTCTCTGGTAAATTAAGGCAAGCAGAGCTTAAGTGACCTGCACAGGGTCACACAGCTGGTAAGTGTCTGAAGCTGGATTTGAACTCGTGTCTCCCTGACTCCAGGCTCAACGCTATCTACTGAGCCATCAAGCCACCTCCATTTAATGTTGGTTGTCATCATTCAGTTACTTTGGCTGTGTTCTCTGTGATCCCAGTTGAGCTTTTCTTGGCAAAGATCCTGGACTGGTTTGCCATTCTTTCTCCACTAGCACATAATTAGGCTGTGTGTGTGTGTGTGTGTGTGTGTGTGTGTGTGTGTGTGTCTTTGTTTACTTGTCCCCTTATGGTATCTTTACACAAACAGCCGGGATCCGAATTCAGGTCTTCAGTCTAAATTGAGCATGCTTTTCACTGTACCACAGATGGTTGGCGCAATCTCTGTCTCTTCATACGTTTTCCCTCTGTACAAAGCTAGAGTCCTTTTTCCTTCTTCCTTGCCCCCCATTCCTCCATCCCAAGCCTAGCCCAGCTTTGACCCCTTGTATCAGCAATTTGTGCACTTGAGAGTGTGGGAGTACAGGTCAGCTTAGGGAGCTGGGAACCACTTGCCCTCCTCTGGGTCTCCTATCAGCTGGGAGAGTGACTGAATCACAGGGGAGGAATGTGAGGGCGGTGGAAAGGACTCTGTGTGCCTCTCTGAGGCCTCCGCTCCCTCTTGCAAGAGGGAACCGTTGGCTGGCATCACCAGGGGTTCACGGAGGACTTAGCCACCAGCTGCAGGCTGGCGCTGTGTTTAGGCTCTGACCTGGGGAGGACGCAGAAAGGGCATCAGTTAGAATCCCTGAAACCTCCACTTTGTGGGTGATCTGGTACAATTTTAAATCCCCAGGCTGCTTTCCCCCTGCCGCATAACTTGTCTGTGGGAATTCAGGGAATGCAAACTCAGTTTAAAAATAGCTGAACAGAATTAGAAAGGAAAACCTAGATCCCAGAGGCACCTAGGCCATTTTGGACCCCTCTCTTGCCTGTTAACACCTTTTCTTGTCTTTCAAGACCTCCCAGATGTTACATCCTCCAGGGAGTCTTTCTTGGAGCCCCCAGCCAGAAATGAGCTGTCTATCCTCTGTGTTCCCAAGGCAGCGTCTTAGACCATGCCCATGGCCCTTCTTGCGTCCTGGTTCATAGCCATAGTGCTCAAAGGGACTTTACAGGTTGTCTGATCCAGCTCTCCCATTTTATAGGTGAGGAAACGAGGGTTCCAGGAGGTTAAATGACTCTTGCTGTGTTCCATGGGAAGTATAAGAGCTGGGATTTGCATCTAGGTCTTTTGACTCCAAATCCAGCTATTTCCCCCACATTTTACAGCCACTGTAGTTATGGGTGTATCCGTCTTCCTCCTTTACAAGACAGCAGATTTCTTATAACTTTTCATGTCCCTTTTTATCTGCCCCACCTCAGGTGCCTAGCACTGTGCGTCTGTATCATAGGCAACTCCATAAGGAAGCTGGGCAGAAGGAACAGGCATTTATTAAGGACTTACTATGTGCCAGACGCACACTAAGTGCGTTATATATATAATTATCTCATTTGATTCAATAAATGTTTGTTGAATGAAATGCGTGAGTAAGTTAACAGCTAAGTGGTTTTTGGATTTGAATAAATCATTCCTTGAATAGAATATTCAGCATTTACTGTGTCAGCTCATGGTTTTCATGGAGTCCAGCGATTCTTAAATTATCTCCTCTTGACCTGTTTTCCTTTATTTTTAATTCAATTTTAATTTCTTTTCAGTTCCACATTCTCTCCCTCCCACCTCCCCTTCCCATGCCTACTGAGAAAGTGAGAAAAACAAAACCCGTTATAAATGTGTAAAATCAAGTAAAACAAATTCTCTCATGTCCAAAAGAATACGCTTCAGTCTGTATTTGTTACCTCTCCATCTGGGGACGGAGGATGTGCTTCATCATGAGTCCTCTGGAATTCTCATTGGTCCCATTGTGTGAGCAGAGTTCCCAAGCCCTCCAAAGTCACTTTGCCTTTTTAATGTTGTCATTATTGTGTATGTTATTCTGGTTCTGTTCAATTCACTTTATATAAGTTCATCTCTATCCGGGTTTCTCTGAAACCATGGCCTTCATCATTCTTTTTTTTCCCTTTTTTTTTGGAGGGGGAAGGTAGGGCAATTGGGATTAAGTGACTTGCTCAAGGTCACACGGCTAGTAAGTGTTAAGTGTCTGAGGTCAAATTTGAACTCAGGTCCTTCTGACTCCAGGGCTGGTGCTCTATTCACCGTACCACCTAGCCGCCCCTATCATTTCTTCTTTTAAAAAACCGAATCTAT